>CM056609.1:14514202-14661702 GCA_029721355.1 Tegillarca granosa
GCACAAAAAAAAAAAATCCTATAAACTTAACAGAAAGATCTGAATCTTGCTAAATCGGTCTGTATCTTTAGTTAAAGATAATTACTTCACAATTCTGGCTTAACAAGGAAATGAAAATAATTTCTTTGTTCATGTTAAGAAAAAATAAAATCTGCCCCTTACAACAAAGAAAAAAGGATTTCTTCACAGTAAATGTGTAATTATTTTAATTCTTTAATCTTCGCGACATATTTGACTTTATTGGAAAATAATAAAATAATGTCGAATAGCTGTTATATTACTTAAAATTCTGATCAGATCTCTGGCATAAATTGTCAATATTGACAGGTTTTCTTGCAGGCTGGGATATCCAATTTCTTAAAATTACATAAAACTTTATTGGAGAAATCGGATAGATTATATTGGATAACTTTTTATATGTTTATTAAATGCGCAGGCGTAGTTTCTGGATATTGTTACAGGAAACATTGATGCGTTTTTCCCTTACATTTTACTAACAATTCTGACATTGATCTTAACCAATCATAAATACACAAACGACTGCAGAATGAATTCTAGAGTAAGCATTTCATGAACATATCTGAGAGAGAGAGAGAGAGAGAGAGAGGAAGAGAGAGAGAGAGAAGAGAGCAAAATAGTAAAAAATTATTCAGCTAAGGAAATAAAATTGTTGAATTATATAAAATCAGACAAAATGGAGAGATGTTCGGCTTGGTCATCCTTTAAGTTAAAAAATCGAAAAAAAAACATGACTTAATTTCTCTCCTGAACATTTTAGGACCGTTAGCACCCTACTCAAGGCTAAAACCGTTGTCAACTTTGTGTGATTTTGATCGATGGCGCGTCTTCATATTTTGACAGAAAGTTACTAAAAGTTTCCTCCCCTTAGAAGAAAAACCATGAAACGTCTGTTACACAAATTTTCATTGGCTGTCATAAATCTTCATTGGGACCTTACTAAAACTGTATAAAATCAATAATTTGTTTCCAAGACATTCCATTGTTAATTAAATGTTTAACTAGCATTGATAAATAATAGATAATCATAGTTAATATTTGATATTTTTTTTATTTTTTCCCTCATTTACCAGATTTTATTTCATTCTAATACGGCATATATTCAAACACCAGCATATATCCAAAATAAATAACTAAAATAAGATTAATAAATAAATAAAAAATTAATTAATTAATTAATTAATTAAGGAATCAAATGATTTTTTATCAATTTTATATTATTATTATTATTATTATTATATTTTTACAATATTTCCATGGTTTTAGACAATTTTCCATATTTCAATTTCGTTTTTCAGTCTTTGTATTCTATTTCTGTTATGGTACAATTTTTAACACAGGTCTTCCTAGAGTTCTTCAGCTATCAATGCAGATTGTGTTTATATACACGTATTTACTTTCTCACTTTCTTCTTTCTTACTTACTTACTTAGTTTACTTACTTACTTGTATAAAATAAAGTGAATAAATACCTTTAGTTCAATACCTCTTATTTCATCTTCAGGCCACAGCTGTGTCTTAAAACCTTTTTGTATAAACCCTTGAATAAAAGAGGAAAAATAGTTAAATGGGGAAATAAAAATATCAACAAAAATCAAACATATATATGCAGATAATATACAGAAAAAAAATCACAAAGAAAATGAATTATCAAAAAAATCATTTCAAAAGCACTTAAAAGGAACAAATTGTCACATGCAAATCTTTGAATAATTTTTTGATTGTGTAAAAAAATCCAAAATTTACACAAAAAGAAATTTCTGAAATGAATGACAGCCATTTGTGTCTGTTTCTGATTTTCTTAAATCCTTATGACATATATACCATTTTTGGATGTATTTTATGATTAAAGTCAAAAATAGTATATGACACTCAGTTGAAGCAATATTGGTCGGTTGGGCTGATTGACGAAACGTCATAATTTTTTTTCAAATATTTTTGACGAGGCAAATTTTTGATAAAATCGTTTTGTGGATTGATCTATGAAAACAAGTATTACCGATATGCATTAAACTAGTGAACACGTTGGCGAATTTTGTGTGGTACTGCACTCGTTTTTTGTAATTTAGAAGAAACTCCACAGACTGTAATTTCATTACACCGGTACTGAGCCAACCAGCTGTAAAGGGGCTAGGGTAAGCGATAACCTTGCTCAATTGCGATCGACCTTGGTCAACCCATAACAAAGAGACGCCCCGAGTTTGAAAGCTAACGCTTTAGATACTCGCCACTTGGCTCCCTAAGAAAATGTAAAGGGGGAATTCTATTCCACGCCAAAATGAAAATAACACAGCATTATATATCGTTGTATATCGTTAGCATACAATATATGAAATATATCAACAAAAATAGTTTTATGTACAATCTGACCTAAAGCGGAAATGGGATTAATAAACCCACTCCACCCCACCCATACCTTTCCAACTCACCATCAAAAGAAGGAAAAATAGGTACATAATTGAAACACAACCCTGAATGAAACAATGGGAAAGAGAAAGAAATATCAAGAAGAGGACAATATGAGACATGTTGAAGATTCTAAGACTGCAAACCCCTTCTTCCAAAAACATGAACAAAACCGAAATTGACAATAATATGAAAACGCAAAAAAATGATATTTATGAAGAAGACAAAGAGTTATGAAGAGAATCGTGAAGTTCTAAGATTGTAAGAGACATACATGAAAACAATCAAATCTGTATTCCTGCTTGTGATTGGTCCTGTAAAGAATCCATTTCATCTGTCATAATCCTCTGTCTTGAAACAATACAATTCAAGTCACTTAACGGACAGTTATGTTTCTTGAGGAATATGTACATTATTTATATTGATATCTACCAAAACCAAAAACATATCATAAACCATTGGTAACATGAAACGAAGATCAATCATGAACTGTAACTAATTTATAGACTTTATTACCTAAATAATTTATGGGGTATAGACCTCACACAAATAACCCATATATCAATTATATTACAATGTAAGTACTGACCAATAATAAATAATAAATAAATAAATAAATAAATAAATACAATTAAATTTTGGCAATTGGCTCGGACAAAAACAAAATCTCTCTCTCTCCTCTCTCATCTCTCTCTCTTCTCTCCTCTCTCGCATCTCTCCATCTTCTCTCTCTCATCTCTCTCCCAAATAAATCAATAAATAGTTCACTGACCTGAAATGAATAATGAAAAGAATAATTGAAAGTCAACTTTATTCTTATGGGGGTTGCTACATGTGCAGCCACTATTTTTGAGACCTATAGGAAGCTTGGTAGTAGCTTTCTGCAACGGAAAACACACACACACACCCACACACACACACACACACACACCTATCAAAAGCACTGACTTTGGACAAAAATAAGACCTAAGATTTAATGATGAAATGGTAGCCACACGTGTGGTTGCAAGGCTTTCAAGGGTTCGGTCATTCCAATGTATCGTTAAAGCCAAGAAAAAATCAAGAACGTAAATTTTTCGGACATTTAGTGATTAGCACAATTTATTCAAACAATAACCCCCCCCCCCCCCCCAAAACAAAAAAAAAAAAAGGGAATACACATAATGTAATTGAAACCAGTGCCTGTCAATTAAAACCAGTTAATATGATATATTAATTGTTTAGTGGATAGACTTAGTTTTTTTTTAATTAAGTGCTGGGCAAAACTAGAAACCACTTGTGTTGAAATGTTAGTTGATTTTACGTGAATGAATGGTAACGAGAGCCCAAAAACTCTTGATTTAGACAAATCAAACATATTATTGACAAAGTAAAAATAGATAAATGTATATGTATATGATTAAACATTACTAAAAGTTTTGCATCGATTTTTGCAAAATGTCCTCGCCTAAAGTTTGTGTAACTATTTTAAAAACAATTTTAAGAGTGAGGTTGAATGGAGTAATTTGGTTATACTATTCAGTCAATTTTTGTATCAAGGTGTCTGGTTCTTAAATGGTGAGTAAACTAGAGTGCCAGGAAAAAAAACACTGCTTTTTGACAAGGGAAATTGACAAACTTTTCAACTAGGACCCATTCCTAGTGGGTTTCGAAACCTTGGCGGTAAGAAGAATTGTGACCCCTAAGCCGACACTTTAGACCACTCGAAAGCCGAGATCCTAAACAGTAGTAAAGGGTAATTTAAACTGACATGATTTGGCTTTTATATGATTTTAATGAAACACACACATATTAAATACTAGTAGTTGCGTGGCACATTAATTCCATCAATTTAAATAATGAGGATTGCGGATTCAAGGTGGGGTGTTGCGACAGGTTACAAACCCTCCTTTGAAAAAAAATCAAGTCAGAGAAAAAGAGAGAGAAAGTGGCCAAATAGTCCACAAAAATTTTTAAAATTCTTTTTTTCCACCGGGGGCTTTGCCACCTTGGCCCAAAAACAGGCTCTTTCCTTAACCCAGTGAGGGACTTAGTGGCCCAAATACTCCTTGCCGCTGAGAGTTTCGGTCTTCGACGCTTACAAAATATCTCACAAATAAAATTCTCACCCCCTTTTATAAAATTTTGGATCCACCCGTAGGGGACATTATAACACACAGATAGAAACGAAATACCACAAACGCCTGTTGTACTTTTAGTCCAAATAAAGCTTTAACAATAGCAATTAATGTCTCCGTGACATCATTAAGCATGGTTTTTGTGATATATAATTTCCTAAACAATCAATTTTAAATCAGTTTCAAAATCCACATAAATGATCAGTGTTTGTTTCTTGTTCAAAATCTGACATTTATTATTTCTTCAAATAAAAAAAAATGTATTTATCATTTAAAAATGTGTACCTTTAAAAGGATTTTTTTAAGTTATAGGATGCACCTTTGGTCACTTCGTACTGTTTAAAATAACTAAGACAATGCTTAATAAATCGTTCAAAAATTTTGGAAGGAAATTGTATATTTTCAACGTTTCAATTCAGATGAAATTGAAATAATGTTGCAAATTTGTGATATTTCCATTACATAGCTATTAAAATCATTGAGAAAAAGGAAAAGTGTTGATGAAAAAACGGACGTACTTGAACTCAGCCAACATAGCCAAGATAACTGAACTATAAATACAAATTATAGTCACAGCCAAACAGTAAGATTATACTTTTAACAAATACTAGTGTCCAGTAGTGAGGCTATAGAATTATAAAAAAAAAGACAAAGACAGGTGTCCTCGATGACCAAGTGGATTAAAGCACGGAACTTAGGACCACAGTGCCTCTCATGACCTACATTCAAAAAACCGCCTCGGTACATCATAAAGTAAGATTGTAAGTTCGCTTGCTGGATGCCGTTGGTTTTCTGGAGACTCCAGTTTCCTCTGATATTCCAGGCCTAAATGTGGAATGAGAGAAGACCTGACTATGGATTTCAAAAACATAACAGCAGTCAACTCTATTTTTCCCAAATACTATGCACAGAGTTCAAAGAGGTAGTACTTGTGTATAACTATCTAAAAGTTATAGAATACTATAGAAGTTACATTCTAAAAATACATCAAGCATTTTCATCATGTCATTTACGGTATTGAAATTGACATGGTAAAACTTTTTACACTTTATTTATAAACAATTAATGCCTAAATATAACTTAAACATTTTTTTAAAAAAACGATTTTAAAAGCAATCAATCTCAAATTAATTTCATTAGTCTCTTGTTCAAAAAACAGGACATTAATAGGTCTCCCCAAAAATAGACGAGTTTTGATCATTTGTCTAAAACGATTTTACCGATCACATTTTGTAGTTGAGATGACAAAAAAAAATCACTAAGTTATATTCTGGTTGATGTTAGTTTGTCGGATACAATATCGTTATAGACAGAATGTCGGTTCTTAGCTCATAAACCGAATTTTCATGCTATGTAATGTCACGGTGTAAACTGTTAACTAAACGTTATGGTGAGAAGAAAGATTTATTGAGGATTCATCTTTCATGTTGTGTGAAACCCGACTGGTTTTGTAAAATCGAAAAATGAAAGTTATTGTCATTGTTTTGATTCTAAACAAGAGCCTATTCCCTCGCCAAAATGGTGCTTTTAGAGTCATGCGCATGCAAGTTACAATTTATTATGGGAATATAAGATATTCCTCAAGATATTGAATCAGTGCTGACAAGTGCCAATATATTTTAGCCGACCCAAATTCATTGGTCATTCTTGAATTAATTTGTCATGGAGACTTCGAAATACAAATTCATGAGCAATCTTTAGACGTCATAAATAACCGTACGTTATCCGTTTGCAGACAATCGGCATAATCTTAACGATTTCTTATTTTACCAAATCTTTTTCAACAATGTGAAAAAAACGAACTTTTCACTTACAGAAACAGGATGTTTACGCAAAATTGATTTTGCATGGGCGTGGTTTCATGACATCGTTTGCATATATATATATGGAGTAGTCTCCCTTTCGTCAGATTATAGATGAACGCAAAACGACCAGCACGTTCTAGCATTTGTTCATTAACAGAGAGAAAAAAAACTTGAACTGCTATTAATGTAAGATAGCCACTGATATCCACAATGAATTTTGTTACGGGAACTTGGATTGTTTGGAAAGAAATATATTTTTATTGTTCACGGAGCTGATACAGACTTGTCTACAACGTTAATATTGTTTCATTGTTTAATACCGCAATTTTCAATTTCAAATGGACGCAATATTATGTTTGAATATTTATATTATTAACCAATCAAAAGGGGCTTTTTATGAAGAAATAAATAAATAGGCTAAATATAACTTTGATTCTCAACTTGTTTAGACTACCCTAGTTAACAATAAAACAGCTTGTTCCGCATTGTTCAAATGACACAAATCCAAATACCGTGTAGAGATTGTCAAAAGTTTACGCTCGAAATTATATATATATATTAATTTACTCTAAAAAACAACGTATTGCACAAATGAATGGAATAGTCTTGCATAACTCAAGCACAAATATACCGAGTAATGTCCGAATAACTTCCCGAAAAGCAAAGTAAAAACTATTATGAGTGAGTGAGCGAGTGAGTGAGTGAGTTTTTTGTTTAAAGTCGCATCAACGTTATTGCAGCTATTCTCAGCTAGAGAATGTTAAAAATATAAAAAATATATACAAATTTAATTTGTATAAAAACTAAATAGAATATATTCTAAAAACTATTATGACTGGCAAATTAAGTTAAACACTTGAACTTTCACAAAGGAAGTGAAGCCGATGCTTCGAGAGGGGAAGTACATACTTCTAGCTCTAGCAAGCTACACCCGCCAGATGCGAAATCGAAAGTGAGAATGAAAGAAAACATGTTACCATGGATGTCAAATATATCTGGGATAATTTGAATACAGTGACATCATATTTACCAACGATATTGATGTGATGAGGACCATAAACCTTTATAAGGACCTTGATAGAGCTTTGTATATCTTCCCAAAGTCCTGTGTTTTATATCAACCAAAGATTTAAATTGCAACAATATATTCAAAGTCATAACTGAAAATACGCAATCACTTTATTGTTAAGTGAAATGCAAATGAACAGTATGATCTGAAAAGATATTTGTTATCTAATATATTGTTTAGAAGGGATTTTCGTTCTCCATCACTGAATTCAATATCACTAGCTTTATCAATAGTATATTTAAAAAAATATTCTTTTAAAAAAAATATTTGCAATAATAAACCCAGATAGCCCCAGGTAGCTTACCACTGATTCAACTCCCATGCGTCTTTTTCTTCAAGATTTTGCTTTTAAATTTTTAATGCTTAATCACCTTTAATCATAATCCGATAATCTATTTACCACGGAAATAAAGTTTAAGATCTACTTTCCCCAATACATCTATAGAGTTTGTTTTCGAATTTGAGAAATCTGAAACATTTGATCAAAAATGATATAATATACAAAAACAGGATACACCATCATTAATCTTCTAACAGTCATTAATCCACTGACAATCAAGTATCCACTGAAAAGACTTTTTCCACTGGAAATTCTTCACTAGCTAGTAGTCCTTTATCAATTGTCAGTCCTTAAGTTGCTGAAAGATCTTAAATTTACCGACAGTTCTTAATCCATTGACATCAGTAATCCATTAAAAGTCCTTAACCTCCCCCCGACAATCCTTAATCGATTGACAGTTCTTATGGACTTACAGTTCCTAATCCACTGACAGATCGCTATTCCATCAAAAGTCCTTAAACCCCGACAATCCTCAGTCCATTGACAGTTCTTATAGACCTGCATTTCTTAATCCACTGAAAAATCCCTAATACATTAAAAGTCCTTAACCCTCCGATAATCCTAAATCCATTGACAGTTCATATAGACTAACAGTTCCTAATCCACTGACAGATTCCTAATCCATTTAAAGACCTTAACCCCGAAAATCCTCAATCTATTGACAGTTCATATAGACTTACAGTTCTTAATCCACTGACAGATTTCTAATCTATTTAAAGCCCTCAACCCCGACGATCCTCAATATATTGACAGTTCATATAGACTTATAGTTCCTAATCCACTGACAGATCCCTAATCCATTTAAAGTTTTTAACCCCCACAATCCTAAATCCATTGACAGTTCATATAGACTTACAGTTCCTAATCCACTGACAGATCCCTAATCTATTTAAAGTTTTTAACCCCCACAATCCTAAATCCATTGACAGTTCATATAGACTTAAAGTTCCTAATCCACTGACAGATCCCTAATCTATTTAAAGTTTTTAACCCCCACAATCCTAAATCCATTGACAGTTCATATAGACTTACAGTTCCTAATCCACTGACAGATCACTGATACATTAAAGTCTTTAACCCATCCGCAATCCTCAGTCATTTGGCAGTTCTTCATGACTTACATTTCTTAATCCACTAACAGATCACCAATCCATTAACAGTCTTTAACCCCCCCCCCAACAATCCTCAATCCATTGACAGTTCTTAATCCACTGACAGATCCCTAATCCATTAAAAGTCCTTAACCAACCGACAATCCTCAATCTATTGACAGTTCTTAAAGTCTTAAGTCCTTGCCTTGATTCAATGGCAATTTCAACACGTATAGTCAAAAATCAAATAGATTTGAATTTGTTTTTTAAAATTGAAAATCAAAAAGTCAACAGACATGAGAAAATCACAACATATAAACTTGAAAGTTTCAACTAAGACTAGTTAAACGACACGACAGAACCGAATACAAACATGTCTGTGCTTTGTTTAAAAATTTAAAAAAAACTAGTTTTTTTTTTTTTTTTTTTTTTTTTTTTTTTTTTTTTTTTTACACTTTATCTCATAATAATGAAACCCACAACAAAAAATTTCTGAACAAAGACAGAATGGGTATATGCACAATGTTGATAATTTTCAAGAGCTCTGAATGATCATCACGCAAAGTCTATATAAATATGACAATAATTCTAATGACATGACAAATGGTTAGGAAATGACTTATTTCGATTCACCCTGATAAACGTAATTCATAACTATGTAAAAACTAAAAGAAGTCGGTTATAAATGAAAAGAGCCGATGTATTGATAAAAATATATGATTTAAAATAACACGTGACCTTACTAATAACTCAGAATAAAATATGAAATAAATAGAACAATCACATACTGATCAAAATATAATTTTAAATACCACGTGCCTTTACTAATAACCCTAAAGATTTTTAAATAAATAAAATTGATTAATTATAATAATATAATTTTTATTACAACGAGTTATGATCAAGTTACATATCGTCTGCTTGTAAGACTATTATGTCCATTTTTACCCAGAATTCTTTTGCGGGAAGATTTATTGATTGAATGAAAGGGGTTTTACCCAGTCAGAAATATTTCACTTATATCGAGACGTCACGAGCTATAGGTGAAGTGGCAGAAATCTTGACCTTTGCGGTGCGCTTAAGGCAATGTGCAAGGAGGGTTCCTAAAGATTTTTAAGGTCTCCCCCGAAAGGACCCCGTGACTTTCATTTCTAACATTCACTACTTATTTTTTAAGTCTTCGTCAGATCTGGCCGGGGTTCGAATCCACCGACCACCTAAAGCACTATATCCACTGAGCTACTGTAGTGGTTTTTTATCACAATTTTTTTTTTTTACTTAAAACGAGACTATCAGAAGAAACCAGATTACTCTGAATAAAAATCACCGACCTTTTGGCAAGGGTACTTACATTTTTCCAAATATGTATAGGATGTACCCTAGTGAGATTCGAACCCTACCGTTGAGAGGCATTGTGATCTGTAAAGGCGCGCTTTTAGACCACTTGGCCTAATAGTTTCTTTAAATGATTGATTCGAACCAACGCCTGTATATTCTTTACATTTGATTATTGTAAAAATTCTTATATAAAAAATTTTTCTCGCTTTGTATATCTATATAGCATTACGCAACAACCCAATCTAAAGTAAGACGGGCATTTAGAAGCTTACATGCCCAAGTTTTAAAATGAGCATGTCAGTAAGGAACAAGGTCTTTGTTTTAGGATCCGGGTCCTATTTTGCATTACAAATTGTTCGAATGTTATTTGCATCAACAACCTGTCAGCTAGGCTGTTTCCGGTATATTAACCTTACAATGTTCCGTACAAGTTGTACTATTCGTCCCGCGATGTACTATTCGGACCTTGTTTTTTTCACAACGGCTGGTCCGTTCAAATCCAGATTCCTGGTTTCGCTGTTAAACTTTTACACATATTAATAGTGCTGATTTGTACACGTCCAGATTTCTGGCTTCCAGTAAAGAAAGATTCCCAGATTTCTGATATACGATGACAAATTTTAACAATAATGGTCGGTAAAAATCCGCAGATTTCTAGTTTCCAATGATGTACGACCGTTCATATCATCAGTGACGATTGTCTTAAATCGGACAGACATTGAGTTTGATCTATATGCGTCGAGTCATTGTAAATTTTATCATACTGTCCTATCTGTCACGTGACCAAGTGTGTCATGAATATACTTATTTATATAAATTCATTACGTAACAACACAAACAGAGAGAAAGATATAGTTTCGGTGTTCAAATAGAATTTTTCAAGACACAGATGGAATATGCTAATACAGTTGAATTTGACAGGAAGTTATTCTGTATTATGTCACAACTATCATCATAAACGCTTGCAAGAAAAAGTACAAAATGAAATAAATGCGATAAAAACATCGGAGAGAGAGAGAGAGAGAGAGAGAGAGAGAGAGAGAGAGAGAGAGAGAGAGAGAGAGAGCGCATGTCGATAAGGTTTACATTTTCAGTTCCTTGCTGACAGTGGTTTCTTTGGGCACTCCGATATCCCCTTTGATTAAAAAACAACTGACCCCCATCCAAATAGTTAAAAATTTTTAGTTCCTTACTGACAGTGGGTTTCTTCGGACACTCCGATTTCCTATTAAATCCAAAAACTCACCCATACCCCTCAAACTAGGTTAAATATTTACAGGGGCGTGAAACTCATGCATGGTATAAAATATACTTACATTTTTCATTTCATTTTGAACATTTGAACAGGCAGAGGCTACATTCTTCCGTTCCCTATATGGCCTTTTGTAAGATAAAGGTACAGTACAGGCCTGTCGAAAGTTTAACAATGAGCTGACGAAAAGGAGCCGAGACTCGGCTGCCGAGGGGCCGAGCTGTGGACAGCTAGTGGCCGAAAAGTTGTCAACTCTTGGCCCCTCGGCAACTAGAACTGTCCACAGCTCGGCCACTCGGTAGCCGAGTCTCGGCAACTCTTTCGGCTTCTCGGCACTTTGAACTGTCCACGACTCGGCAGTTCATTTGGCCTCTCAGTAGCCGAGTCTCGGCCACTAGCTAACGAGTGGTCTAACAATTAACATCTGAGAGATTAATGTTTAACTGTATATATATTAAAATAATAAAATATATCAATCGGTAATGATAAAGACTTTAAAAAAATAACAATAATAAATTTTAAAAAATAATGGTAATAAAACAAATAGAATAGAATAAAATAAAATAAAATAAAATAAAATAAAATAAAATAAAATAAAATAAAATAAAATAAAATAAATAAAACCATTAAATAAACGGATGGTGGAAAACATACATATGTGATTTTTTTTTCAGCAATTTACATCTGAGAGAGATTAATTGTATATAATAATAATAATAATAATAATAATGATAATATATATAAGTATATATATATATATATATATATATATATATATATATATATATTTACCCTACCTCTGAATAAATTCTATGATAGTAATTGGCTAAATTGAATCACATGACCAACCCAGTATCATTCCGTACATAGCCGCACGCGCAAAAATACTGGGTCAGCAAGGCTGATACCGGGTGGGTTAGAGTTACGTCCCCTGTCGCTAACGTAAACGTCAACAAAAATGACCTAGTTTTAACTCTTTGTATACGTCACAAGTACGTCATTTTACAAATTTCTACTGTGTAGGGGCGGTTCAAATTTTTTTTAATTATAACTTATTTATTTATTTATTTATTTTGAAGTTCAAATTAATGTTATATTATTAAATAACATGCATTAAACCTTATTAAGTGATATTCCTTGTTGTAATATTTTTTTGCAGTCGGATATTTTTTGATTTTTAATTTATTTCATCGGCAATATTTCTATTTTTAAAAAAAAATAGATCTAGCATTCGGTCATCGGTAGGGTAAAAAAGTTACACGGTTTGTAAGTGTCCGGTACGGAATGATACAGGGTCAGTAGAAAAGATACCGGATTCGGCTCACGCCTCACCCGGTATCTTTTCTACTGACCCTGTATCATTCCGTACCGGACACTTACAAACCATGTAACTTATAATATATATATATATATATATATATATATATATATATATATATATATATATATATATATATATCAGTCGTTAATGATAAGGAATATAAGTGCAAATTAAATAAATTAAATAATAACTTAATAAATTTTAAAGTAATAATAATTGAAATAATAAAAAATAAATAAATAAATAAATAAATAAAAACAATAATAAATAATAAATAAATAAATAAATAAATACCATTGAAAATATCGACGACGGAAAAGTAGATATGTGATTTTCCCCCCAGAATTGCATAAATCTTTTATATTCCATTATGGAGCGGGATTTAAAACAAAAAACTGGACTTCTGCCATCGCAGTTTTAATTTAGTCATTAAATGTACCTATACAGGTAAACATCAGGTGTCATAATCCTAATCTGTTAATCCCTGTCATAATCAAATACCTGGCTTCAATACACGAAGTTCAAAACCTTTTCAGTACCAGGACAAAAGAATGTCGAACAAACGGAGTTTTATTTAGACACATTGTCTCCGAGATCGGCCAGACTCCAACACCTGTCATCAAACTTTTGATTTAGAAAAAAAGTCGTCTAAAACGCTGCAGAAACTTGTTCACTGATACTGTTGATATGTAAATATTATCTTCTCTACTAATTTTCCTACTTATCTCTTTTTAACTTACTCCAGAGTTAGATAATCTCACAATTTTCTCTCTAAAATATTGCGATATACGCGTAACTGCAGGCATGTTTAATGAACTGATGTTTTCTAGATACTAGGAGTCGAGTGGCCGAAAAATTGCCAAGGAGCCGAGCGGCCGAAAAGGTGCCGAGCAGCCGAAAAAGTGCCGAGCAGTCAAAAAGTGGCCGAAAAACAGCCGAGCGATGGACAGTAGCTGCCGAAAAGGTGCCGAGCTGTTGATTACTATTGGTCGAGACATAACTGCTGAGGGGCCGAGACGAGGTGCCGAGTCGGCACTAATTCGGCACTAAAGTGTTTAACTTTCGACAGGCCTGTACTGTATATTTTCACACATATACACGTATAAGTTATACAAAATATATGTATATGAATATAATTTATGCCCTTTTTGTGCAAATACGAAAAATGACTTGTCTTGTAAGATTTATAGATCGGTTGTCTAACTTTACAAGTACACTTCTATGAATCGATGTTCTGTTATCATGCAGGTGTGTGTTTGGGGAGGGGGGGGGGGGGGGTGGGGTTAAATGAGGATTTTGTCCGCATATGGAAAAAACAGTGGTTTTTTTTTTAATTGCAATGACTTTGAATTTTGAGCTTATCATGCATATGTGTGTATTTTGGGGAGGTGGATACATGAGCATTTCGTCCGTTTATAGAAAGACTTTATGGATTTTATTGTGATAATTTTGAATTTTGAAAATTGTATAAACGAATGCTTTCGAACATACATGAAATGTAATCACTTTTAGATAAAATGATTTCAAATAATTTTTTTTTTCAAGTGAAATTTATTCTCTTGATATAAACTTTGAAATAAATCAATCCTTTAAAATCGCAAAATAAATTGTTCAGAAATAGAACATCATCAATTCAAAATATTAACAGTTAGAAGAAATATGTTAAAGCTATGTCAAATAATTGAAGTAAGCATTTTTGCTACACATGGCTGGGTTGCTCAGTGGAAGAGGGTCCGTTTTAAGAGCAGAAAGGTCGATGGTTCAAATCCCGGTTAGACTATACTTTAGACTCTACATTTGGAAATTCTTTTCTCATCTGGTGCTCGACATTTATAAGATAGAGTATCTTCAATTTATCCTATGGCTTTGGAGTTGGTATGCTTAATAATAAGTAAACTAGCTCTAGTCGCGAAAGGCTGAAAATTGATGACTCGACATTAAACAACAAAACTGTTAACTACCAGATATTGCAAATCGCTAATATCAGATTATCTACAATAATAATCTGACCAGGAAATCACATTAAATTCTGTAAAATCCCATGGTTCCTTTCGAGGCATGACACTATATCGCCATGCTTTTTCGCAATTAAAAACAAAACAGGTTTTAAAAAATAAATTTAAAAAAAATATGAAAAAATAAAGAAAGAAATTGCGAAATGTAAGGATATACCAGTTTTTCTTTGTTGTTATCAAGCTTTCATTCATATATAATGTTTATAGGGTTTTACCTTTGTAATTTATCACTTCCGGTTTCAGACTTTCAGATCTATGGTTTGCAGTTCAAGCAATCTTAAATAAATTCCAAATAGAAAAACACAACGACACAATAACGATCCGAAACATGTATGAACAGATTAAAACAAAACTGGTAATTAAGACAACTTCTTTGTGCGACAAACCCATCCCATCTGTGTATATTGCGGTTAGTTCAGTCGGTTCATGTTGAAAAATTATATTTACGAGGTAAGTTTGCATGCAAATTACAACATAGATTAGATGACTGATGTCGCGTGAAACATTAAAAGGTCAGTTTGACGATAAAAAGACACATTTGAATCACTAACAGAGGCTAGTTATAAAAACACAGAATTAAGACACTTTTATTTCAGGATGATAATAATAATCATAAATAATTTTGTCCCCTTTTCTCATAACCTTAAGCATGAAAGTCGTTATGTCGTAAAAAGGCATAACATTCTGGCATACTGCGTGAAACAGAAAAAAAAAGTTTTTAAGATGAAAATCGCGCTTAATAAATATTAACGATAATTTTCTGAGACATGGTGGCGTTTTTTGATATATGATGGCGTTAAAGTCAGGCACGGTTTCCAGATTACGTTCATTTTCTGCATAATTATATATTGGGTGCTTGTATCGATGCAAAAAAAAAAAAAAAAGTTTAGCAGTTTTAAATTTAGGTTATACGGAGAGGTATGGAGTAAAGCGGTCTCAGTTTCGGTATTTGGATAGATTCTGAAGCGGTTTCGTCTCCTTTTGGATTATGGACGGGAAAAGATTTTTCGGAGAAAAACGCAAAAATCTGACTAGGGAACTTAGAATTAGGCTCAAAACGGTTAGATCATTGTCCATTAGAAGACAAGTGAATGCAAACTGAATTATTAAGAATAATTTTTGTCAAAGTCGTTATGGAGCATCATTAACGATATTTAGCAGTTAAGGAACAGGTGAATATTCACACTGCATAAAATCACTTTAATCTGATTTTGGCACACATTTGGATTATTTATTAATTTACAAAACGTGACCATCACCCTGTCTGCATTTTATTTAAGTAAGACCCCAAACGCCAAGCAAAGTGGATAAATGGAACAGGCCCCGGTTTCACAATCATTCCTTAACTAAGATCTTCCTTAATTTAAAATAAGAAAATTTTAGTAATCTCTTTCTGATTTACAAATAAACATTTGTGAAAAAACTAAATACAGATGTTACAAGCTTGAAGTGATCTACAAAATGACACATTAAATTACTAAATATCTCAACAATTAACAACAATATTAAGGTTTCAAATTTGCCAGATTTAAATTAAGGAAAATCTTAGTTAAGAAATGATTGTGAAACTGGACACAAGCATTGTTAAATAGTAAGATGAAATGAAATACTTGTATCTGATTGAAAATGGTCGCAACCAAATGGTGAGCAATGTTATAGTTGAAGGAACCTGAGGTAATCATCAAAATGCGAACTCTGATAAAGTCTTAAAGGCAAAAAGCAAAACTACACAGGAGGTATACGGCACACAGTAAGCTAGGCGATGGTTATGAGTTTCATATGATACCCACAATACGAAACTTATCATAAAAACTTTTTTTTCTTTAGTATTCAAAATGAAACTTAAAACCCTAAACTCGATGTTTCAAAGTTATTATATTCTTTCATTTGATGTTGCAATATAAATGCACAGATTAGTTATACAGACAGACTGGCAACTGAACTTGAAAATTAAACCTCGAATCTAATCTATACAATTATACAATTTCAAGATGGTGTTTTGCGACCCAGTCAAGATGCTGTCACTTTTATCGTAACAATATGTTTTAAGTTGAGAGGGGAGACAAAATGGTCTTTTACACCCGAGTCAAGATCTTTCACTTAGGAAATCGGAGTGCCCGAAGAAAAACCACAGGCTTGTAGCTAGCGGAGTGATAAACTGTCTTCCAATAAGATAAACCCGTTTGGGATTTCAAAATAAGAGGTGAGAGGCCCTGTAAGCAGGCGTATTAAACCACTGTACTTCTAGACCTCTATTTGGTTTTCAAACCGATGAAATTATGCCCAAAAACACAAAAACAAAATTGTTTTAAGCATTGGTACAGAAAAAAAAAGTTCTATTAAAATTCACTATCCACTCGAGAGCACTGAACATCGTAGCTGAGGCATGAAAATATTTCTGACCCTACGTTCATTCAAGGAATTCACCACGAAGGTAATGACAGACTGACCTTGCTATCATACAACATTCAAAATTTTAAAGTAAAAGGTTAGTAAGGTCGCAAATGATAACTGAAAAGTATAAACTTAAAACGTGTTCAGCAATGTTTTACGTCACTGATAATGTTTTAAATGCAGATCACATTTCACAATGCTGGAAAGCGATTCTAATTTCTCCTTATAAGTTGAAAGATAATTTTAATGTTTTTAATGGCAGTTTCATTGGGACATTAAAATTAATTCCGCGTAAAACCACCCAGATGAAATCAGTGAGGTGTAATGGAAAATGATCCCTTGCATTTCGGGTTTCCAATAAACAAACAGATGCCTAATAGGCGTTTTGACCTACTGTTTATTGTGCTTTATGAAAACGTACCGGATTTCAGATCAACCGAGTTAGTTCAGTCTAAACAAAGGAAGCTCATAATCGATACTGATATAGTTATTACTTCCGCTAATTTATTGTTTCTTGTCACGAAACAGCATGTTATTGTTGGGATTTAATGTACCTTAAAATTTTGAAACATATTCTATTATTTAAAGTTTTTGACAAGGGAAATCAAACCTATACTTTTGAGTGGAACAAACAGTATTTTGCTTTCTTTCAAAACACCTGCGTGTTTTTATTGTGTTGAAAAGAACCAAATGCTAAAGTTAAAAAAAACGCATGTTAAAGTTTTGAAATATACATATACCCATTTGCATTTAGTGACAAAATGTAATAATTGAAAGTTTGTCACAATTCGAAATAACCTCAAATATTAGCATATGTAGTTATTGATATACTCATGAAATATTTGAGGTTATATGTTAAAATTAAAGAACTTGACATCCACGTTCGCAGCAAGTAATAAACAATTTGAAATATCTAAAATTTTGTATTTAAATAACAAAATATCTACACACATTAGTGGTTAGTGATTTATTTGAAATAGTTGAATGTTTGTATTAAAATCTTAAGAGATTTACAACATTCAAAATCAGTAACATAAGAAAACGTAGTTTACAAAACCCAATGTTAGAAAATTGTATTATTATACATCTAATAACTGTAACCCAATAATAATTCACTATTACTATCACGTGTTCATACAAGAAAAAGCCATTTTGTACGACCGTACAGAAAAACCCATATTTCACCCAATGTTAGAAAATTGTATTATTATTATTATTATTTTACTATTATTATTATTATTATTATTATTATTATTATTATTTAACTCATCTTTAAATCCCTGATTGAGGGCTGCTATGTCAAAATTTGTTAGACTGCGGATTTCATGTTTGTGAAATTTCTGACAATAAACAGTTTCAAAGGGACATAAATTAATAAATTTAGAGTTATTTCCCTTCTTCGTTTTTAACATATTCGATATTTTACAAAAAGAAATAAGAGTTCCTTTAGTCCAACCACTTCATGAATATTCCAAATGCAATAAAGAATGTAATCTTCAAACATGAAACAATCATTCATTATTCATAATAGCTGGAGGGATATACCGGTATTTGTTGAATGAGTTTCTATAGCAACATACACCTGTAGCCAATCTTATGACCCACTATGATTGTAAATCATAACTCAAGATCGCTTTCAAAGTTTATGTCTCCTTCAGGGACGACACAGAGGGTTATTACCCCCATAAATATTTTCAAAATGTAAGTTTTAATATTTTATCACCCATACAGCATATTAGATAAGTGGTTTGCAAACATTTCGGGACTGATTCTCAACTCGTCTATTTTTAGTAACCATCGATTGTCTAAGATCAAAAAGGGAGTGGTTCTTCTTGGAACGCATTTTTGCTTTCAAAATCCGGATAAGATTTGTTTTCTTTTCCAGACGAAAAACAGTACATTCTAGGTTTATAAATAAATAAATAAATAAATAAATAAATAGATGATTCATTGTTTTATAATTTGTAGAAAAAGGCTAACGATTTTTATGGAAACTGTAATTAGAATTCAACAATAATCAAGTAAGAATACTTAGAAACTTTTTAAACTTCTGACGAACGCATGAGAGATTTTTCATTGATTTTGTCCATAGGCAAGTGTGAATTAAACCACAACCACAAGTTCATTATACTCGTAATCAATACACACCTAATGATTCTATGAGGTGTTATGGACAGAAATGAATCTCTCTCTCTCTCTCTCTCTCTCTCTCTCTCTCTCTCTCTCTCTCTCTCAAGGACTTATTACATTTGAACATGCAATATTTTTTTTCTAAATTACCAAAATAAATGCAAAAATAAATAAATGAATATATACTCATTTCGATGCACCATTTTACTTTAAGAAATATATTATGGTTTGCTAAATATATCTTTTAAAAAATCAGACTTGACAACATTCTTTTGTCGTTACACCCTCTTCAAGTTTGTTTTAAGTTTGTTAAAACTATGCATTCCAAAAAATTCAATACCATTAAAATGTATTCTATTCAATTACCCCCACTTTTCTTTCTTACATTTTACAAATTTCAGAGAAAAAAATTAGAAAAAATATTAAATTTAAACATTTCTAAAAATTATTTGGAATATATATATTTCTCAACTCACCTTTCCTTCACGTCTTTAAGTTAACATTTAAAATTAAAGATAAATTACTATATACTATATTAGCAGGGTAAGTTTATACCAGCCCAATGCAGGAACAAAAGCTAAATATTGACTCTTGGCACTGTTAATACTCTCCTGGCATCATTTATTGCCACTATTAAATCATTTTGTATCTGAAAGTTTTATTGATCATCGAGTTATCAGTTTTGTAGAGTGTATGGATTACCGACGCCCCAAACTTTGAGTATGGTCATAAAACGAAATGCCCTGAATAAATATATGACTCCGCGTCATGCAAGGGAGACGTTTAAAAGTGTGAAAGTAGAATCTTAATACAGGAAATTAAGAGAAATAGCATTGTCTAAGATGGTTATATAATATAATAATGCATATTTAGGCCGATTATTGAAGCTTGCATTTAGATGGTAATAAATATCGGCATATCTTAGGTTGATTCGATACATCAATAAATACTTCATGTTGGTTATGCATATGCAACATTTTAATTTAGAAAAAAAAAACACCAAAAAATGAATGAAAGATTTAAAATTCACAGTATAAAAAGTTCTTTAAATCATATATTTAACAAAAATACCTGTGTAATTTTTATGTGCCACATGCTATATACTTCTGATAATATACGCAGATAATATACGCTCTCTCTCTCTCTCTCTCTCTCTCTCTCTCTTTATATATATATATATATGTGTGTGTGTGTGGGGGGGGGGGGGGTGTTGTTAATTATTGTCCCAAAAACCAACTGTTTAGGCACATGCATTAAATTCAAACATACTCAAATCTGAACTTTTAAAAGAGAGACTCAAAACAAGTTTCCTTTTATTACCCATTTAAGTGGATCGAGATTAATTAGCCTATAACTTACTGTCGATTTATTTGTATTTAACACTGTAAAAACTTACATAAATTACATTTAAAAATCATTGAGATGTATTTATTTAAAAAAAAAAAGCGATATCTTTACCTCACCACCTCACTCTGATTATTTGTAAAAAAAAAAATAAAAATAAAAAATAAAAAAAAAGTTTAGCATGCCAAAACCATTAAAGTATGTTTTAAATTGCGTGAATTTTTTCAGACGTCTTTAAAAATAGAGACAATAAAATTTTGATAGATTTTTCACATGGTTAATTCTATTCTAATATCCACAATGCATGGAATATGTATGCATATGAAGTATGCCGGGTGTAAAATAACGTCAATACAGTTTAAATACCCCCTGATAAATGATTTCTGTGTATTTCAGCTAAACAAGACTTTGAACAATCTTATGGATTCAGACATATAAATAAACATATACACAGCATACTAGGTTTATAACCAAACAGATTTAAGTTAAAATGATAGATTTATACTCATATATTTTCAACATGCCCGTATATTTGATGGATACAGAGCTGTACTGCATCAAAAGAGATATCATGATTACTTTAAGTTGTATCCGATACTAAAACCACTTGGTTAACATATACAAAAGACTACCATCTGGAAAATTATGACAATAACCAACCATCGGCATACTTAGTTCAATTTGTTATAGAACGCCGTAAAAGATAAACATTGCACTCACCACGTGTGTATTTCCATTTGTCATTCGGGTAGTTTCGGACTATTAATATATGATAAATTATATCCGAATAGACGATGTTCATTTCTCAAAACAACATCACACAAACGTAATCCCTTCAACTGAAATCGACATAATTACGTAGCATGTAGAATTGAATTAAAAACCAAAATTAAAACCGGATACATAATTTCTAGGTAGGTGACATATCTGTGTTTGTTTTAGTCTGAACCCCGACATGTAATGTCACGTGATCATAGCGGAACCAATTAAAGGCATCGTTATAGGTGTTCTGTAATTCTTAAAGGCCATAAAATTTAGCTATATGGAGCATAAGAGACGGGATGAACCCATAAAGTCGGGGATTAGAGAAAAGTAGTAAATTTGAAAATGCAATAATTTGGATTTTATATGTAATTGAAAATGGGGAAATATTTCTTACGGGGGTAATTTGTCAGTTCCTTTGAAACCTAATGATTTACACGACGATTCGAACTGATATAAAGAGTGCCGCCAACATGCCTGAAGCGGATATATTATTTGGACAATTTGCGCTTGATAGGAGGAAGTTCGTTAGCAGCTGGATTAGGTCTGCAAAGTAGCTTATCGAAATGTTGTAGAAGAATACAACAATCAATTTACTAATTATACATGCAACTAATTTAGTCGCATTCTAAATAATTTAAAATTAGAAAATATACAAACATTATAGAAAGAGTTAAATGAATTGAATTTGGTGCTATAGTTGGTTCTGGATACCACCCATTACCACCTCTCTCTCTCTCTCTCTCTCTCTCTCTCTCTCTCTCTCTCTCTCTCTCTCTCTCTCTCTCTCACACATACACACACACGCACGCACGCGCGCGCGTGCGGTACTTTGGTAGAGTGCTTTCCGTATGCAGAAGGTCTGCAGGCCCCAGTTTCATAAATCTTCACTCAATTGAGTGTACACTCTACTCAATTTAGGGAAAATTTCAATTTCAATTTTTAAGACATTACACAGTTAAATTACCTAATGTTCTATTTAAATTGTTTAGTGTAGGTTTGTTGAAGAAAATAAAACATAGTCTTCTAAAACTTTTTTTTTAAAAATATTGATGAGAGAAAAATTGGAATATTTGAGTTGAGTGTATGATTGTGATACTGGTGACTGAAATGGAAACCTAGAAGGCCTGACTAAGACTTGAAAAATTTTAAGTCTCTGCATAAATAATCTTAGCATTCGGTCCTCCGGTCCTTTGAACTGGATGCTAAGATGCTTAGATGTTGGTGTGAAAAGAAAGCTAAAAACTTGACCAATATTTCCAAAATGTTGCTTAAATAAGCTTCTGTAAGATTTAAATGTTGGCTTCAAAGTATTGTATACCTTGGGTGTATTTTGTATACTAGTAGTCTGTCATTGAGAATGCCTAGTAACATCCATGTCTTCCTATCTTTTAAAAACATTATTATTTTATTCAAAAGCTTCATATTATTTTTCCGAATTCTCTCTCTCTCTCTCTCTCTCTCTCTCTCTCTCTCTCTCTCTCTCTCTCTCTCTCTCTCTCTCTATATATATATATATATATATATATATATATATAATTTTGCAAGTGTACATAAGCTGCAATGTGAGTAAATTTTAGAGGATATTGCGTTCAGATGTGAATTGAAAATTATATACATCTTTTTATCATTTACTGTTTATTTAAATGTTTCAACGTTGTATCACAACATACAAGATGTAAGCATGGTTTATGATAGGATATGATAGGATTTCTGTACAGGAGATAACGCACGACTGCAAAATGTATCAAAATTTTTTTTAAAAAAATAGTGTAAGCTTTTTAAAAACCAGAAAATCTAAAGTTTTATATATGATATGTATCTCAGGTCAGAGATAAAAGTATCAAAGAGATTGAAAGATTTAAAAAACAGACTTAACTGTACATTTTTCTGAATGATTATAAATCGTTTTTTATGTCCGTAATTTATTTATTTATTTATTTATTTATTTATTTAATTATTGTTTATTTATTTGTCATATTCCATTTTTGAATACATTCTATTTTATTTACTAGTATTTATTTATTTATTCATTTATTTATTTATTTATTTATTCATTTATTTATTTATTTAAGTTTTGGGACAATAATTATTTTTTTGTGTGATTTCAAGTCCTTAATTAAAACATTTAATTTGTGATCGGACGGTTGGTGTCGTCTAGAATCTCTTAAACCACCCACTTGGACAATATACTATGCGCTTTTTTCCATTAGCAATAATAATAATACATCATCGCATCACCGGGCTTTAGTTACCGTGTCAGCGCTCGTTCACGAGCTGCAAAATTGACATCTACAATATATCTCAACAGGCCAAACCATAGCAACGTTTGTCACGTAATCACGTTGTTCAGCGACTATCTAAACAACGTTGCTGATACATTGAGCGCCGTCATTGAATTTGGCAATAAAAAGTAGAGAAAATTTGATTATTAAAAGATTGCAATAATTGCATGATTGTAAATGTACAACTCTCCAAAACTTTTTAAAAAAACAATTTAAAGGTGTCCTACCATTACTCAAGTTTTTTCCAATGCTTTTGGATGTAAAACAGCCTGTGGTTGATGCTCCATTCACAGCTTCAGCCCAGTATTTGCTTTAAATAGTACAACTGATTTTTGTTAAACATTAATCACGAATTGGAATCTCCAAAGAAGGTGTTTGCTAACTTGTACGTTTTTGATAAGTTTTTGATGACATCACGATGACGTCATTGTCATGTAAATATACGGATTTAGCTTTAAAGGTTTAGTTTGATAAATGCCTGTTTAAAAATGGATATTGTGAAGAACCATAATTTCGTTTTCTCGAGTAATTAAACCTCGATACCAACGGAAATACGCCGATGCAAACATTGACTCAAATATATTTAAATTTACAATATATATATATATATATATATATATATATATATATATATATATATATATATATATATATATATATATATATATATATATATAATTGAATGCGATCTACACTTAAAATGCTTCTGTGTGCTTTCACTTTGTATCCGGAGTGAGTTTAAACATTGAAAGCGTCCAATAATGCCCGGAACTGTAGAGTATAGACAAATTATGCAAGACTCGTTTGTGTCTGATTGAAAGCATATATTTGACAATAATCAGCATATCAAAATTAACAATAAAGGATCGAAATGGAAAAGGATGAAAATAATTTCACGTGTATATTAATACCAACAATAATTAAGGTACAATTTAGTGTGCATTAAAAATAATTTTTTATCTACACAGTCTTGGCACTTACTGTGTTGTTTATACAAGTATTGTTTAGTAGACACGGAATAGTATTTTTTTTTCTGAGTCATCCTTAATACTTACCATGTTTGCTTCTATATTCCATAAATTAAAAGAACTTGCAGAATACATCATTATGTACATTATGTTAAACATCTAAAACAATGCAGCAATATTAATGCCTATGTTAGAACTGAAACGAATTCCAAAAACCAACCAATATGCATTCTTTTCGAAAGCGAGGTTTCAGGGGTAACCGGTAAAGGAGAAAACTTGAAATATAGTCGGATAGAATTCTTTTGTGTATTTTTGCCAGCTTTTTGAAGCTTAATAAAAAGACGTTTTACACAAATTATTTATTTGAATCTAAAACGATATCATATAATCAGAAAAAAATATAACCGAAACCAATAAATGAAACCGACAAAGAAGTATACCCTGCTTGATACCCCTCCTCAAGATAACATCGTCTCTCTTTAAAATTTCTTGTAATACCATGCATGTCAATAAAAGAATTATCGAAAATTTGACATTTATAAATATAGCTTCATTGTACAAATTCAGTAGCATGATTTTTATACTGAATGGAACATAATATAGAATTGAGACCACCCGGTTGTCTGGTTTTTCCAATGACTGCTCGCAAAAAACGCAATCACGCAATGTGTTAAAATTATATAAAAAACTATGAAATCTAATTAGGGACAAAAACTTACTGCTAACATGCTGAAAAGAGTTCTTTCGATAGCACATGGTTTAGGCGATGTGGAATTCGTTTGCTTGAATAAAAATCGCCTCTTTTAGTCTTTTTCTATTCGTCATTTGTATATCCCTGTCTTTCTTAAATAGATTCAATGGATGTAGTTTTTGCGACAACCACTGGTTGCAATGTGACGAGAGTGATATGAAATAATCTCTATTGAGATAGTAACTACGTGTGCAAGTGTATACTACGAGTCGACTGTATAATCGGCTTCACATTTGAGAGGTCGGGGTTCGAATCCCGACCGGGATTGACCAACACTTGAAACTTGGTAGTATTTCACCAAGTACTCTCGGCATTTAGAAATGAAAATCACTGGGTCCTTCGAAACCGATGCCCCGTGTCACGGCAGGCGTTGCACGCTCAAGAACCCTCCTTGCACATTGCCCTAGTGCACACGCAAAGAGGAAATATGTTGGTGTGATGTTAAATATAATTCAACATTTTTTTCTAATTTTGTTTAGTTATTTCAGCATATATGATCATTTTCACGTGTTCAAATTTTCTATTGAAAGAAATCATGTTTAAGGCAAATACATGTCAAAGATCATCTGTTGTTTTTTTTTTTTTTTAAAAAAAAAGCAGCATTTATACAGCGACAATCAGAAACATGTAATGCATTATTTGTTGTAACACAATTGTAATTTTTAGCAAACATGAAAATATGTAAAATGCATTTTCAAAATATGATTGGATTTATTATTACAAATGTGCATAAAGAGTTACTCTTTAATTTCATATCACCTGCCCTCGCTTTCAATGGTGACCTATTTTTTGGAATGAAATATTCTCTTCATGGTTAACTGCTTTTCATAATTACACCACCGTCGTTAATTTGAAAACATAAAACTTTTAACAGGGTAAAAAGAGAGATAGGTTTTGATTAAATAAAGATAAAATATGTATATTCGGTGTATTAATTTCGTTTGTATATTGTTAAAATATTGCCTGACATGCAACAGACATAAGAAGAAATATTTAACAATTGTTTGCCAATTTTGCCTTTTTTTTTTTTTTTATTATTTTGTTTAAGTATTATTATGGGTTTCAATTAGTTAGGAATATAGTTATCAAGATGGCCATACTTTGTCATAGCTTTGTCATCAAGGCTTTTCAAAGTTAAGCGTGTGACAATCTAATGACAATTTAAAGTCGAATCAAGCAGACGTCTTTTTTGCGGGTGGGGGGGGGGGGATGAGAGAGCATCCCCCACAGAAAAAATGCAATAATGGTGTAAAATTGTGCATCCTCCTACTGTTTCGAAATCATATTATCTGTGATAGAACAATGATAAAAGATGCACGGCAACAACAGCAAAAACTGCAAGAAGAGAAGAGATACGGATTGATATGTAAATCCCGGTTGTTCGAATTTAGTATCAGTCCAAATAATGTAAAAAAAATTCTAGATAATCTGATGATGCGTGTTTAAGAAAACTGCATGTGAGAGCGTGATTTAACTCAGCTTTTAAAATGGCGCTGAATTAATGATATGAAATGCATGTACAATGGGTTTGAATACAGTTCAAAAATTAACATTCCTATTTGAAACAGAACAAGGAAATACGCAACATAATGAACCTTCTAAGTATCCTTGAATTGAATTAAAAGTAACACATGACTGAACTAACAATGAAATTCCCAATTTTTTACATGCTGGAGTGGAAGTAGTTATAGTTATAGCTGAAACAAAATCCCAAATTTGTACGGTTACCGAGATAATAGTGTGGTTCTTAAAGTACTGGCAAGACTTTAGTAAGCAATCAAAATTAACGAATTAAAAAACTTATTTTAAAAACCATTGGCTTTAAAACACACACACATTGAGAATTAAAAAATACTAGTATTTTTTACAAACAAAGAACTGACAACATTGCAAGTGTAGTTACATTATCCATAAAAAATTAAAGGAAACATATACATGTATTTTTGGAAATTTTTCATTTTGTTAGCATATTTTTTGAAAAATATATATAACGTTAGAGACACGGTGTTTGTTACAGCGAATAATGCAAACTTTCATAGAAAATCCAATTAACTTGAATTAATCTGGGTACTCGAATCTAGCCGTAACTGAAAATCGTCATGCGCATCAGCGATTGCAATTGGATATTTGTATACCAAGGAAAATGTTGCTGTTACGAGGATTTTACGTATAAAATAGTGATATTTTTTTTTTTTTTTTTTTTTTTTTCGTAACGTATTTCGTCAATCCATCATTCGCCTTGTTTTTTAACATGTAAATCAGCCTAGCAGCAACAGACTCCCTTACATTGACGCGACGTTAATCAACACTAAATCACCAACACCCAATACCTCTTTAGTGCTCTATGTTTGGTCCGCCATTTAGTTTTTCCCATCTTCATCTTTAAGTGTACAAGACAATATGCTACTAAGTAAGGATCTATTTTATGATATTTAACTTAACATGTACTTCCTTATATTAAGTACTGCTTCACTTGCAAATCTATAGGCCAGGAGTGTTTGAATGTTCTCACTGGAACGAACCTAAGTAGAAACTTTGAGTATTGCAGTACATGCGTTCAAGTCTGAAGACTCTAACTGTGTGTTTTACCTGTCATTTGACGGAAATGTCGCGTATTATCAAGATCAAAAATTGCGATACCTTAAATGACCGAATCCACAAGGAAGTGACATTTTTGTCTACTCAGAAAATGAAAAATGCTAAACTGCTTTCGCAAATAAATCATGTTTCTATGCCCAAAAAGCCTTTAAGTATGCACTCTTCAAGGCTACTCTAAAACAAATATGATTGCAGATTAGCCACTGATCAGACTTTCAGAATTCACAATGAGCTACTACAACGAATTGATGGTTAGCTGTTACGGGAGACATAGGATGTTACGGATACAAGACGCTTACCTTTTGGAAGTACCTGTATGCAATTCGTCTGATGATGCTTTTAAACATGTTTGGTTTGAATTTTGCTATAACCATTTGGTTTATTTATTTATTTATTTATTTATTTATTTATTTATTTATTTATTTATTTATTTATTTATTTATGTATTTATTTATTTAGTTAGTTATTTAGTGGGTTAGTTATTTATCTATTTATTTATTAACAGATCTGGTCTCAACTAAGCGACAACTTACTAATGCTACATTGTTTTATTTCATTCTTTAAAACAGCTCCATCACTGTGTCAAAATTTTACATTTCAATTGCAGAATACATAATTACAACACCCAATTTTATTAATCTTCGAGTTCAAAGCATCTGTACTATTCAAATCATGATAAAACGTCGAGAAAAATCATAAACTCATAAGAAAATATAATGAAATTTTTTCCCTGAAAAACTTGATGTGTTGATTGAAATCAAAGACTTTTTTAAATCATTGAAAAATGTTTTTCAATCGATTTTTACTCATTTTCATCAATGTCTCTTGGCAGATTGGCGCCATTATGACGTCATTGGTTTATCCGATAAGTGGGATTGGGGCATTTCTTTTATTTGCAATCAATTAAGCAACGCCGCAATTAATGTTATCTGTTAACGAAAATTGTGAGGCAAAAGCGATGAGCCTCTAAAAGCTGATCTAGTGTAATAGCTGAAACTGCATTTAGGCTCATAGCAACTAAATGCATTATCCTCACTATGTTTAATCGGGTAACGATTAAAATAAAAATACAAAGATTGATAAACAAGTACCTACATCAAACATTGTAGCATAAGAGAAAAGTATTAAGAGCAATGAAGTTTTGAAAACCGAAAAAAAATGTCAGTTGTTCATTAAATAATCTATTTTTTGAATTATAGAATAGATAGAATATTTGAACGCAAAATTTGTTCCGGTTCGAGGTCTCCAGAATCTATTTTTCATATTGCCCACTCGTTGAATCCATATTTAATGCTTAATCAACTCGGGGCAATATTTAACTGTTCAAGAAGGATATAATTAAAAAAAGTGGGCATACAAACATTTCAACATCGGAAAAAAAGAAATTTAAGTCATCATATTTCGGACACTTCAATGAAATGAACTTGATAAGATAAACTTATTGTCATATACCATTTTTGAATTGAATCATAAAATACATTCAAAAATGGTAGATGACCAGTGACGCAATGAGTTTAAAAACATATTTTAAAGAAACCGTTAAAAGATGCAACCATCGGTTAACTTAAAAAAATATACGTATGAAAGAGAGAATATTATTTTAAGTATCAGGAGCAGTGACGGTGAGTTCAGACTTACATATTAAAAAAAAACAACTTTGTAACCATCGGAAAATGTTTCAACCCAAATATAGATATTTTGAACATTAGCATTATATATTCCTACCTGCATCTTTGACTATCTTTATCGAAATGGTTCTCTTCAAGACACATGATTAAGCCGCCTTTTCCAGAAAAACCCAAACACTTTTCCTGATCATGCAGTCCTTATGGCTATTCCTGGAACACTTAAGCATAAAGTGAAGAGTTTTACAGTTTTATGGATATATAAACTATTGAGGAATAAATTTTAAATATTTCTCGATTATAAGATTGAGATATACAACATATATAAAATGAAGGTCATAAAGGTCATGAGAAGATTTATATTGTCTAGTACTTAAGCGATATAGAATTTACAACAGATCATTTTATTATGTACAAACACTGCATAATAAAAGCCTTATCTTGCTCAAACAGGTTAGAATGCTGGTACATGTATTGTCCTTTATATAAGGAAACATTATTGTGGAGATTGTGAAACAGCGTGTTGACTGGCCTAGAGCTTCGCGGAGTAGTCTAGAGGTAAAAGTACCTCTCACCGCCTAGTTTCGAAACCCTATCCAGCAGCAGAAATAAAAGTAAAAGAATCTTACCTCAGAATCAGTACCTCTCACCTTCTAGGCTTGTATCCCACTTTGGCAGATCCCAGTGTAACAACATTTGTCGGTTAGTCAGTGGTTTTCTCCAAGCATACCGGTTTCGTCCAAGTTGCCTTGGGTGTTAAAACTGTTTCATTTATTTCGGTTTGCTTGCATTTTGACCACTGAAGGTGACATAATTTTGTCATTTCCATTTCTATCTAAATTTATTCGCCATCGTTTTATACGATAATTTTTTTTATTTTATTTATTTATTTATTCATTCATTTATTTATTATACAACCTGTTATATCTTACTTGGACCCTCGAAAATGGTTTCTGTCTTGAAAGCAGAATATTTCTACGACTTTAAATTGATTTAATCTCCTCTTTTTCTGCCCGAACTTGTTCCATCAGACTTTCATCTATTTTCAAAACGGAAAACGGCCATTTCCAATACCCACATTCAGTAAGGTAATGACGTCATACAAGTTTCAAAAACGGTCAAGAAAATGACTTCTTTAAAAGTGGCTTTGGGGCCTTTAAACAGCTCTAAAAAGTGTTTATAGATATCCTAAAGGGATTTTTTTTTAATCATGCAATACGTCCCTTAAAAATTCAAAACCCTTACACATGAGGCTTACAACATGTCAACCGGCCTCCGTAAATGGTGTTTTAAAACATTGTACCGAATAACTTGGTATTAATTTAGTTGTTTTTTTCTTTATATTTCGCTTAAAGCTGCATTAAGTTTTCCAAAGAAAAAATTAAAACGGTGCTAATCTAACTAATGGTGTTCCTAATGAACAATGTTACATTTGGTTCAACGATAAAAGCTCGAATAAATACAGATATTACAGTAATTACCTAGCGAGATGCAGCATTTAAGATCTAATATTAGAACATGGTTAGGTCATCAAAACCCTGGTCATTTAAACACAACTTTCAAAACGGTGAAATACGATAAATTAAACACAGAACTTCTTTGAATTTGTCATTTGTGACTTAGTAAGGGATACATAACACCATTTCAAATACATCTGGATATTAATTAAGGACAATTAATACAATTTGTCATGTTTCACCTTCGATTCATGGGTTTTTCCGTACATCTTTGCGCATGCTCCAAGCTCATAATTACCATCGTAAAACATTGACCAACTGGTCAGAGGATTCCGTTTATTGACAGCTAAAAGAAATGAAATTTTAGAAAATGAATTGGTGGTTAGAGGATATCTATTTTTAAAAAAATATATTTTTAGAAAATCAAAAAAAAAAAAAAAAAAAAAAAAAAAAAAAAAAAAAAAAAAAAAAAAAAAAAAAGAAAATGAAAAACTTAATGCAGCTTGAAGAGGAGTCCAATCACTTGTAAAGAGTAAAAAGTGGCACATTATTGAAGACTTCATTATTACTGACTCAATGAACACCATCACTAAAATAAGACATGACAAAGATCGAAAATGTGTTGTTGTGAGTGTAGTTGAGTTGAGCAAAGGTGGTTAACGTTAAAAAAAATATTTCAAGGATCTGTAAGAGCGGATTTGACTCTAAGTGATGAGAGGCACTGTGTTCCGTATGCGCGCGTTACACCACTCGGTCACCGTGTCCCCTTTTTGGCATTTGACAACTTTACAGATTATTTCCCTTTCTCTTTCAGTTTAAAGTTGAATCTTACAGTGTGAGAACATTTGATTGTCTATCTCTGACGGTTGTTGGTTGTTTGAATGTTGTTTAACGTTGCATCAGCAATATTTTGGGTATTCGCTAAACTTGAGCAAGTATATGATTCTCTCAAGTTTAATATACAAACAAGTTTGTTGTGTGCGAGAGAGCGTTATGTTTTTACTTATTTATAATAGGCGCGTTCTCTGTGCGACTCTGTTGGCGAACCAGCTCATCGCACCGTGGAGTACGCCATAGACAAACACACCACTACATTATCTGAGCACAAAGTGAACCAGCTGATTCTCCGCCATATATCTCAACTTCGAATGCCAGGTGCGGAAGCTGTTCCAAAATGTTAAAATCTTGTTTTTGACCCGGTCAGATATTTTTGACGTGGGGTTCAATGTCATGTCATAATTTTGAATTTATACAAAGGGAAATAATCAAATTCTGCACATGACAACATCAAACATAAGATTTTATAAGATAAATCATCTTTGCAAGGTTGCGGTCATTTGATTCAGGATAAAATATCCAAAAATAAAAAAAATAAAAAAAATAAACAAATAAATAAATAAATAGAAATGAAAAATAGATAATTAAAAATTAAAAAAAAATACTTCATAAGAAAGAGAAATGAAAGGGAATAGTCTCAACGCAAAATATTTGCTTGGTTAGGCCATTGTAGCTTGTGAGTTGAGTGATTTTGTTTTACGTCACAATAAATATTCTATTAATAATATCAGAGTTAATCTCGGGATAGTTGAGGAAAATCTCTAAGCCAATCTAGGATCTGCTAATAAGAATTTGAAAAAAAAAATGAACTAAGAGGCGTTGCGGTAAGGCGATTCGTTAAATGACATTTTGAACTACTTGGTCCCGAAATGGGAGATAATCATGACATGCTAGGCAGTAAAATTAAAGTATTTTTTATTTTAATTTTTATTTTATTCATTTATTTTTAAAAATCTGATTATTTTATCTGTCAGTAAAACACATGAAAAAAATGTACATATCTCGCACACATTTCTTATCCAAATCAATTTATAATCTTTAGCATTGATAATAGTAATAAAACTTCCTTTTTTAAATTCATTTTAAGTCAGAAGAAATTCTGAAACACTTGAATTAAACAGAAATTTGAGTCATCCATTTGAGATTCCGATATAGGACACTAACTAAAATATGCAGTGACATGTTTTATGGACATTTTTTTGAAATATCAAGTTAAAATCCCCCATCATTGACTTTATTTTGTATAATTTACAGCCGATTGCCCTATCAGGTCTCGCCGACATGACATATTTATTGCTACCCAGAGAACATTTCATGTTCATTGTGACACACCTTATTCATTCTCAGGATACATTTTTTTGGCATTTGACATTGTTAGATTCTACCATAAAACTTCAAGTGTTGACTATTGCAATGATTGCTAAAGACATCTGAAGGCATAAATTCTAAATTTAATCGAAAAGTTTATTTTAAAAATGTAACTTAAAACGCCAATCTAGCTGCCTCTATAAAAAAAAACGGAATTCTGAAAAGTTGCAAGCAATTTTAAAGCGTTGTGGGAATGCTTGGTTTTAACTCCTTGCCGAAAATATTAGGCTACAAAAGGCCGAAATACTTGCACACCTACTGAATAACTCAATACTTATAATTCTATTACAGTGGACATATTTTATTTTTTTCAGTTGACCTCGGTGGACGAGTGGTCTAAGCTCGCGCTATGGAAAACAGTTCCTCTCACCGCCTAGGTTCAAATTTCACTTGGGGCAGTTCCTAATGTGAGAAAGTTTTTTTCTTCGCTTGCCGAAGATTAGTGGATTTTATCAAGGCACTTCGGTTTCTTTTACTATACCAGAACTGATCTAGCTGACCAACTCGATATAAGTGAAATGATTTTGACTTGGACGCCATAATCCATTACCGAACTCAACCGCAGGGCACCGTTCATAGTCTTTTTTTCATATTAAAGACCGGTAGAGTACAGAAATTGGAAAATCTTGTTTTCATAAAATAAATACATATGTCCGTCGAAAAAAAAAAAAAAAAAAAAAAAAAAAAAAAAAAAAAAAAAAACAAAGCAAGCGTTTGTTTATTTTCTTCAGGCAACACATTTAGATGCAGATGTTCTTAGCGACTGGGGTTCGTGGTGGCCAAGTGTTTAGAGGGTTAGTATTCACATTTTAGTCTCTAACTACTGTGGTTCCATCTCCCTGTCGACTACAATTTAGAAAGTTTTTTTTCCGTAAGCTTGTTATTGGTTTTTACTTGTTGGCTCGGTGCCAATATAATGGTATGAGTGATCTACAATCAAAGAAATTGCGTCTTAGTGTTATAGCATTCTAAAGGTCGAAAAAAGTGACCACTGTTACAAGCAACATTTACACATCAACTTGTTTTCAGATTAAACCTCGAGATTTTTTTTAAAGTGTTACGTAACAAATAGCTGAAAAATTACTGATGTAAGCAACATAAACCAATCACCAATCAACCAGTCTTTGACACACACACACACACACACACACACACACACACACACACACACACGTTCGCTTGCTGAAGGTCGGTGGGTTTCTCCGGGTACTCCGGTTTCCTCCACCATCCCAGAACTGACCGCCTTGAAAAAAGTGAAAAAATCTTGACTGGGGCGTAAAACATCATTACTTCACCCCCCCTCTCTCTCTCTCTCTCTCTCTCTCTCTCTCTCTCTCTCTCTCTCTCTCTCTCTCTCTCTCTCGAGTACAAGTTTATCTACATAGACTTCATTGTACTTTACAGAAGTGACAGATAATTGCAAATAAACATGTTTATTTATCTTGCATCGATTAAAGATGATGAAAGATGATGTGACGACATGATAATTAATAACAATTAAAGTTGTAAGCAATATATTTATTATTTCAGAATTATAATGCCTTTTTAAATTTTTTATTTCTATTTTTAATGCTTTTATTATGGATTACTGGTTACAAAACGGGATGGGTGAATAGATGGGGGCTCCTAAAATAATACTTTAACAAAGTCTTTGAACATTTTCTCTAGTGCCTGTTCATAGTCAATATTTTTTAATCAGTGCTTACAATGTCTTTGTCATTTTCTCGCAATGTCGTGTTTGGCTGTTTTATCCTTCATCGTATTTTGTCGTTTTCTTGGCGTTACAAGTTGCCAAGTCTTTATTTTTCAGTTGCATATATTCTTTTATATAAGAGCCGACTGCGGTAGATCGCTCCGTAAAGGAATGTCGTGGGTTCGAACCCCGACCGGGTCTAACCCAAGACTTGAAAGTGAGTAGCGGACTGTTCTTTTGCCAAGCACTCAGCATTAACGAAATGAAAGTCACAGTTCTTTTGGATGGAAACTTAAAATAAACGAGGTCACGTGTCATGGCAGGCGAGGCACAATAAAGGACCCTTCTGTATAATGAATGCCATCAGCGCAACCCACAGGCAAAATTTCTGCATTTTCACCTATAGCTGGCGACGTCTCGATATAAGTGAAATATTCTTGACCGGAACGTAGGAAGGTCTAATCATATAAAAATGACAGGTAAATGTCAATAGACAATAATAAATAAAATAATAAATAAATAAATAAATAAATAAATAAATAAATAAATAAATAAAAATAAATAAATAAATAAATTATTAATAAACATAAATAATATAAATAAAATAATAAATAAATAAATAAATAAATAAATAAATAAATAAATAAATAAATAAATAAATCAAAACCCTTAAAACTTGAACGAAAAAAAAGAACATGAAAAGATTTTATTGATTTTATCAGTTTTTATTTTCAAACATTCCAAATAATCATATTTTTGTTCTTTACAATACGCATTTAAGCCTTGTAAACCAATCATTCGGAAACCAAACCAAACAAACAAAACTAAAAGACAATTCAGCCATCCCAGGAACAGAAAAAAAATCAACCTTTTATATATTTTATTTACTGACTACCATGAAGCAAAATTTATGGTGCATTTCTGTTTCCTGTCTTTCATTTACTTTTTCATGACTTTGTAAATTCTTTGTTTGGGGTTATTTTGAAATACTTCCTATTTCTTTGTAAAGTTAATAGGTCATGACGGTGTTCTCAATTAAACAAATATATAAAAAAATTTTTTTTCTAGTAAAATTACTTATATCATAACTGTTCCTAAGCAACCGATTATATAGGTCTTTTATAATTATTGTTGAAGATTTAAATCGGGTGTAAATTCTAACACCGTCTTGTAAAATGAGAGGTTACATTGTTATACCTGCAATATCAATGTTCAAGCAAACGTAACGTGTAAGATTTAGACCACTCTGATACCGAGGCCAGACTAGGAGGAGTTGAGTAAGTTGAGTAATGGTGTTTAACGTCCCAGTCAAGAATATTTCAATTATATCGAGACGTCGCCAGCTATACAGGCAAAAGTGCATAGATTTTGCCTGTGCGTTGCGATGATGGCATTATACAGAAGGGTTCTTTATCGTGCCATCCCTACCGTAACACGGGACATTTGTTTTTATTTTAAGATCCCATCAGAAAGAACCGTGACTTTCATTTCGTGATGCTGAGTACTTAGCGAAAAAACAGCCAGTACCCACTTTCAAGTCTTTGGTCAGACCTGGTCGGGGTTCGAACCCACGACCTCCCACTTACGGAGCGAGCAATCTACCAACTGAGCTACCGCATTGGTCAGACTAGGAGGAAAATCTTAATGTGGGGAATTTGTGATTCCGCAGTGTTGTTCTAGGCACTTCGGTTTTCTACAATGAAGAGAACCGACCGACACAACGACAGTGGCAAAAATTGAGACGGAGGGAGTATGTAAAACAACATTTCTATACTTTATTTCGTAACATGTAATTAAAAAGTCCCATAAAATGTGTTACAACGTGTTGTACTTCCTTGCATAATTTAGTTGAACGACCGCGACACAAATATGCTTATTAACATAAATAAATATCTTTAAAACGACATAAAATATTCAAATTACATAGTCTTTCTTGGATTTAAGAAGAATTTAGTTTCATTTTCACCATTTCGAGTGCCACTTCAAAAGTTTTTTGACGATAACTGCATTTACATTAATACATAATTTGTGTGACCCATCTGTTTTTCTTGTCTGTTACAGTAAGTTTTACATATAATGCATGTAGTCATTTTAGCCACGATATCGTAGAAGACATAGGTTTTAATACCCAAAGAGTTACTTCCCTTGAATTGTGATATTGTAATATGAGAGAGAGAGAGAGAGAGAGAGAGAGAGAGAGAGAGAGAGAGAGAGAGAGAGAGAGAGAGCGAGCATTAAATTCATATGGAAATAAACTAATAATTAAACGGTAGTTTTGATTTTTATTTATTTATTTATTTATTTATTCATTTATTTATTTATTTATTTTCATTTTATTGTTTCGATAGCATTTCGTTCACTTTGATATTTGTGTTGTTTTAGTCTACGCGCTAGACAAGATGCATGGTGGCATTAACCGTTTTTAGTGTTTCCATATTGAGATAACTCTTCGGTTTCCGCATTGTCTAGTATAAGAGAAACCAAAAAAAAAAAAAAAAAAGAATAAAAAAATACAAATAAATAATTATATAGATTTTGCTATCTGGTGACTTTACTACTGCCGAACACAATGATAGTTCAGTACCGGTTTTTTTAATTGAGAAATGAAAGTTGAAAGAAAAATATTTCCAATTAATTTTTATTATTTTTTATTCTGTTTTCTGGTTTATCACCACCACCACCAACACCAACATCACCATCACCATCATCATCATCATCTTCATCATCATCAACATCAACATCATCATCATCATCATCATCATCATCATCATCATCATCATTATCTTCTCCTTCTACTACATATTCTTCTTCTTCTTCTTCTTCTTCTTCTTCTTCTACTACATCTCCTCCTTCTTCTTCTTCTTCTTCTTCTCTCTTCTTCTTCTTCTTCTTCTTCTTCTTCTTCTTCTTCTACTACATCTCCTCCTTCTTCTTCTTCTTCTTCTTGTTATTATTATTATTATCATTATTATTATTATTATACGCATTTTTAGAAATAATTTTTTTTTATCTAAAATCAAAATATGAATTACCCATCTTTATGAATTATTATTTTTGCAACTTTCCTTTCAGAGAGAGAGAGAGAGAGAGAGAGAGAGAGAGAGAGAGAGAGAGAGAGAGAGAGAGAGAGAGAGAGAGAGAGAGAGCATCTAACAATGGGTCAACGTACCAAATATATTACAAGGTTGATCCTACTTAGGCATTTAGATGAACTTGAATTGTATAATTTGATAGCGAACATTTATCAGAAATCCATTAAAGATACATTCGAACACGTCACTCGATCTACATAGAAATTGACACGGGTACATGAGATACGAGAACATGCTTGTCTATTTAGTCCAAGAACATTGAAAAAAATTAGATTTATGAACCAACAGCCGGACAATTTTGTCCAATAATCCTCCACCACATGTCTTGTGATATCGAGAACTAAGATTTATAAATCATTTATAATAAGAATTCTGTCCGGAGTTCAAGTATTTCTTAACCTGGTCACGTTTGATGCACGGGTGCTTTTTATCTTAATAAGCAAGAATTCTCAATGTGTAAAATCGACAATAGTTTGCCCGAAAGCCCTTTCGAGATTTACGAGATTAATTTGAAGTTATGGGATAAACGCACAGCTTAACAGAATCTGATAATTATAGACCTGCGATTTAGTTCTTAACGCCGGTACACTTGCTGGTACGGTACAACGGTGATCTGGAAAATTACACTACCATGGTGATTACTAAAAATCTAGAATTAATAAATTCCTTTAAATCGGGGGGGGGGGGGGGGATTAGTTATTTTTTTAATCTTTAATTTAAAGTTACATTATTTGTTGTGGCGGGAAAGATAACACATATGTCCCAAGGAAGACAACTCCTAGTGAGCTAATATCTGATGCACACAGTGATGTACATACCAAGCACAGTCTGAAAAAAACTGCAAGCTTGAATTACAAAAGTTGGAAATAAAAGTTATAATTGCACGAGGGAGAAAAGATTACAATCGGGAAAAAAAGAAAAAAAAGGAGGGAAAAAGAAACATGCAATGTGCATGTGCAGCATGTTTTATTTATGTGGCAAAAGGGAGAAAATTGATTAACGGTATGATGGTTTTTATTTGGTTCTTTATTGAGCCGTACTGATATTTTGTAGAAAGAAAAAAAAAACTTGTAGGGAATGATTCCTTTCATATCACCTAGATAAAATGAGGTGGTGAATGGGATGGGATTAAGGTATATTATCAGAAAGGTTTCTATTTTTGCTGTGTTTAACGCGTATGTGCAAATGTTTACATGTTAAAAGTGAACATTTTTTAAACCTTTTTATTTATTTATTTATTTATTTATTTATTTATTTATCTATCTATTTATTTATTTATTTATAAAATTTTTATTGATTTATTTTTTTATTTATTGTTTATTCAATGCCTGACCAAATCGGATATATAATTTTACAAGTAATTATCAAATACCCGTCATGCATTTGCAATAGGCAATGGGAAAAAGGAGAGTGGGGTTAAATGGTGTAATGGAGTCATACGCCCTAGTCATGCCAAATCAGATCACAGATCTTATGTGAAAAAACGTTTTTTGAAAATAGTTCTATTACCCGGCTAATTTCTAACTAACAACTATTCGTCTTGAATATGACGAATGACCGGTGATAGAACTGTTTTCTTATTTATTGTGAATGACATGACTTACATCTGAAAAAAATCAAAGTAATTTTTGTGCAACACGAAGCACTGGATTAACTATCAATTTTTGAATTGTGCAATTACACAGATGTGAGATTGATTGATTAATAGCGAATGTGGTCACGCCCTTATACGATGTATGTATCTTATCCACGTAAATGCAATCAAGCAATTGTGGGTTATTAAATTGTGTACTGTTAAGTAAATGTCCTTTCAAAATATCAGAATTTTGAACAAATATTTAAAAAAAAATATTGCAGTTTAAATGAAATAATAATAAATAAATAATATAAAATAAATAAATAAATAAACGAATAAAAATAAATAAATAAATAAATAAATAGATAAATAAATAAATAAATAAATAAAATGTAATTGAAATAACTGTTACATTTTTTTCATTCTTGATTAGACAATTTGGTTTTTAAACAAATTTGCAAGAAAGCAAATGTGATCTATTCTTTTAATGTTGTGGAGTCTTGGTGACCAAAAGGTCTAAAACGTCAGTTTACAGATACATGTAGCAACGCTTATTTTTGCCTAGGTTCGAATCCAACTCAAGCAGATTCTATTGTTAGAAAGTTTGTCAGTTTTCTTGGCGAACGTCTTTGTCCCTCCCAAAACTGTTCAGTTTCCTCCATTAAAACAGAATTGGTTGTCAAAATTTGTCCTTCTCCGAAAAATTTCGTTTTCTCCATTTAATCAAAAACTGGTTGTCAAGAATCTCGAATGGGGCCTAGAAACTATGTTAATCTACTTTATCTCTATTAATTAGTTAATTAAAATTAATAACGTTGACAGCCCGGCTTTTAATTAAAAATGATGCAAAATAAAGATAATATCTCAAACATTTTAGTTTTAATTTTGCTTTATCATTGTAAACCTTCTAGGGATGGAATTTGAATCGTCAGCAAGCATATATCGGTGGAAAATCTAGATATAATTTTCTTTTACTTTGGAAGAGGATTTTTGAATAATGACAAAATACAACAGTATGGTGTATATATATAAAGTTTTCAAAAAATGCATTGTTTTCATAATAACAGTTAATCAGAGACAGTAAATATTGTCAAAATGCATGCAAATTAAGTACTTGTTTCTTACAACTTAAGATGATGATGCAACAAAGAGTTCGTAATTTGCTGCTGAAGTTTGGCAAATGTGAAAGAGCAATGATACGTACGCAAGCAAGGCAAACATAAATGTTCATATAATTATAGAACCCGACAATGAGTTGAACCTGAGAATTGGATGGTTGGCTGGTTAAATGTTGTTTCTTTCTTTCTTTTTTTCTTTCTTTATTAATTAATTAATTTATTTATTTGTTGATGTTGTTGTTGTTTTGTTCAAATATGCAATTTGTCATTGGTTGAATTGTTAGTTAAATGATTTTTTACTTCACATCACCAATTTTTTCAGTTTATCGTAACGAGACTTTTTTAACTCGAAGGTAATTTAAACACAAGTGAGTTTGCATGTTTCTTTTCTTAAATCTGTTCTTCTATTTCTTGTTTTCTGAAAAAAAAAGATCGGTTTGTTGTCAGTCGTTGCGCATATAAGGGAAAGAGTATCTCAATTTTTTAAGTTGTATATATAATGATCCGGCTGGGGTTCGAACCTACGGCATAGCTCTCTCCAGGCGTGCGATATTCCACTGAACCACAGATGAGGTTTTGATAAAATAGTGTAAAGTGAGGTAGAAAAATTGTGTTGCTTTATCTTACATTAAAGCGTCAAGTTATATGTTCGATGAGGAAACCGCAGTTCCCGGAAACATCACCGACGTTTTGTAATCGAACTTACAAACGTTCTCACTCTAGAAATTTTCCCAGTTGGGAATCATACCAAAGGCAAGACACGTTGTCATTTGTAGATCACTTTGTCAAGAGATTCCTTCAAAAAGAGGAATTTCCACTGTCAGGTAAAATTATTTAGTTTTTTTTTTTAAATGTAAATTATTGCTCAGTCAGGATCCACTAAAGATTTCGTATACATTTTTTTGCTGACTCAGAACGAAGAAACCTCACAGTCATAGCAAAACCTAAAAAAAATATTAATTAGGTAATAATACTTATTTGTATATTATAAAAAATCAGACTGACAAACAATTAATAAATTGACATGATTACATGTTTTAATTACCTAATTTGAAAAGTGTTTCATATCAGCCTTCAAACCAAACCCAGAATAAATATGTACAATCATCACGAATTATCTGTATTTGAACTAGCATATCTATACAGTAAACCTCACATAATGAGCCACACAATGTGACAACATTATTTCAGGTAGGTAAATGTTTTTTGTTAGTGAAATGGGTCAGTAACGCAGCATTTGCCAACATTAGCCTTAGGGGTTCTTTTAACACATTTTTGTGCTTTCTTGTGATACGGCTTTGTAAATTAGTTTCATGGAGTCATTTTCTACTCAAAATTTAGTAACATTAGTTTAAGTGGGTTTCTTATAACTACGGGCGGTTTAGCTTTTAAGTCTATGTTCGTTTTAAGTGTGGAAACATTTACTCCTTTTTTCAGCACGATTTTATATTTCATTCCCTGTTTCATGTTCATAAACGGTTGTCTTTTTTTCAACTGAACAATTGATTTATTGGGACATATTGCAAGGACACTTAAAGCCGTTCTATTGGCCCCTAATAATATCAATTAGATCAAACAGTAATTGTTGCAATTAAAAAAAAATACACAGATTGAACCCATGGCAAAAATGTCTAAAATGGTTAGCCGTTTAAGTGAAACTTAGATATCCCCTCTTGCACAAAACTCTGTTTTTTTTTAGTCAAGTTAGTGATGTGCATCCGGTCAAGAGTCACAAACATCGATGCGGTCATTTCAAGGAGAGTGTATGGAACTAGTGTTCGAAGAGAGTCCAGTCAGTTCTTTGGCATGAGAACTGACCAATTTTCTAACATTAAAAGATACCTAAATGGTTTTCAAACTCAGTCGGTAAGATGTGTTGTAAAATCAATAGCTAGATTTTCGTATATTGAGGCTTCGCATTGTCTTAATTTGAGCAAGGTGTGTGTGTGTGTGTGTGTGTGTGTGTGTGTGTGTGTGTGTGTGTGTATGTGCTACTTCATTGGATAAACCGCCAAAAAGAGGTAAATAGGTGTCGCATACTATGACTTATAACAATTCAAAACATTATCCAAACTAAACAAAATAAATAAAGACAAAGGATATTTCAAATAAATAAAATAAAATTGCAAAGTTTCTAAAAAGTGAAAAGGAACACAGACAGAGTGTTGCATCTGGTTTTCACAATACAAAAAAGTTTTATCCCCATTTACGTAACCAAAAAGCGTTATTCCTAATGAGTATTGTTCTAATTATGATTAATTATATAAAACATTTCATCTGTAAGTTACAAACATTATAGTGCAAAATAAAGGAATTTTATAAAATTTAAAAATAATATTACTAAAAAAATGTCGGTTGATTAATTTGAATGTTTAAAGCTGTGTGAAGATTACGTAACACTGCAATTTTTTTTAAATATTGAGGCGACGAAATTATACACTATATGGCGAATGCTACCGATAGTTGAGATGATACTGGAAGCTGATAGACATCTGCAACAATAAGCGTATAACAATTCACAAAGAAAGAAAATAATAATAAAAAAGAAAACTAAACATGTTGAGATCACTGATTACAAAACACCTGACACGAGAAAAAAATTGATTAAAACAAGAGTTCAGCAAAACAATATGTCTCGACTGTCTAAGCTTTGTTTGCGTAGGCTTAAAAAAATAAAGTCCATAGAATTTAATGTCATTGAAGTCATTGAAATAACAGTAATAATTTTTTATCTTTAGATGTTAAGTATCTTGGCGAAATTCGATGTTTTATACAATGTCAAACAAAGAATTCTGCAAAATTGTCTAAAATTCAAAAGCATATGTAAATTATAATTGATACTTCAACACTATGTTTATATCCATAAATGTAACAAAGATGTATCAAGAATTCGTTCAATATATTGTTTCTGTTATTTAATATTTTTCAAAGGTTTATATATAGTTTAAAATTCTTGAAAGTTTTGGCTTGAATAATATTTTCATTTTCAGCTTTATTGAAGACTCTATTATGACTGATAAGAGTTGAAGTAACATTTCTAATCAAACAGATTATAAAGATCTAGTATTGCAAGTATTGTTTACTCATATGCAAACATTTCTCAAAGCCCTTGTATAACAGAAACTGAATTTTTTATCCAGATGACAGCAAAACTAAATACTCATTTGAGTAACCATATAAGAAATACTAAATATATAATACTCATTATTTCAGTTCAAGACTAGTTTGTATGAATCATTAAGATTTTAAGATTGACTTTCACATTTTGACACATCGCCGCCGCCGCTGACAACGGAAATATTACACTTAAATTTCGCCTAATGGCGATGCCAGGGTCGTCAAAAATGAAACAACAACAACAACAATAATAATAATAATAATAATAATAATAATAATAATAATAATAAGAAGAAGAAGAAGAAGAAGAAGAAGAAGAAGAAGAAGTTGGTATTGTTTAACCAAACAACGGAACAACAGTCAGGTGGGTATATACTATCTATTAATTCTCTTATATATGAAATCGCATTGTTTTTTTTTTTGTTTCAATGCAGTATTTGAGGTCGATTACACTGCATAACTCAATGCAAAAGAATAGAGCACATGAAGTGACGTAACCTTTGAAAGTTGGAGCAGTCAATTTTAAGAGGTAATTATAGTGGTTATTATCTTCTGAAAGTGTATAAGCAATATTTTGCGGTTATTTTTAAAATAGTTGAAAAAAGGACTGCAAATATAAGGAATGACTAGCTAACGTCATGGATGATTACAAATGATAGGAATATTTTAATTAGGGAATGACATTCGCTCTGACTTCACTGCATACTTTACTTTGTTCGACTATTACTTTACAACTTTACTAGGGAAAGTACCTACTATCGTTCCATAATTCTTTGTCATGTATATATTTGGAGAACAAAATTCTACATTTAAACAAAATTATTCAAAAGTATCAAAAAATCATTTAAAATTTACTGAACTAATGGGGGAAAAGTTCCCAGACTTACTCAAAAAGTTTCTTTAATTTGTGCTTATAACAATGTTTTAATGTTTTCAACAAGATAACAAATTCACTATGTCCAAAATATTCTTACTCAAAAAAGTTTCTTTAATTTTGTGCTTATAACAATGTTTCAATGTATTCAACAAGATAACAAGTTCACTATGTCAAAAATATCTTTTATGCACCTTCCTAGTTTACCATATAGGATATGATTTCTTGATTTGAATAATCATGATGATCACCCCTTGAAATATCCGAACAACTATGAACATCAAATTATTACTTATGCCCTTTCCTACATTTTTCTGATTGAAAAAAAAAATAATCAAAACTTTTTATCTATATCTACAGCATCTTTTAACATCAAATTCCTCTACATATTTCTTTTAAATTCAACACCATGTAGTAAGGAAATGTGATTTGTATATTTATCCATTTGACCTTTATTAACCTTAAAATACCCCGATGTAATCTTGGGTGAGGCCAAGTTGGATCATTGAAGTTATAAAATTTCATTTTTTTTTCAAAAATATGTTTAATGTACAGAAGAATTCAGGGAAGACTTTTTCTTTTAAAAATATAATTTGGTTAGGTCAATTTTTTTCAATTTAATCTTACTGCTACTTTTTTAGGAAAGTGTTTTTTAATAAAAGACATGTTTAGAAAAATTGTGACAAACGATTATAAACCTAATAGTAGTGCCTAGTGTAAAAACGTATGTTAGTTTGCTGTCAGGCCATTTTTTGTCTTAGAGCCATCCATTCTTGTCTACGATCCATGATCTGATTACGTCGGTATAAACTGATATAATAGTAAAACATCATTTAATTCCATTCAAACTATTGACTAGAATAATTATTACGAGAGTAAATGTATACTTATATATTGAAGCTTAAAATGGCAACCATCAAAAAGGCCTTTTATTTTAACGGTAACAGAATAACGGTTTCTAGGTCTTCGAGCAAAAACATGCTGTATGCACCAAGAGCGTTGTAAGTCGTGTAATTTACAGATTACTTGTCGTTACTAGGAGGAATTCCATCTGGTTAGTGATTTAAAAAGAGATACAATTATTGCCAAGCAAAAATGTCAATAACGACGAAAAAAAAAAAAGATCGTTGAAATTAAGTTTTTAGGAAATAGTAAAGTAGGCTATATTTTTGCAACTTTCAGTTGAAAACCACTCATTTTATTTTCTACAGGTCCATTCAACAATGGTTTATTTATTTCTTATTCATCCAAAATGGCAACATGTTTAAACAGAGTCTTGATCATACACTATATTTGTACTGACTGTAACATCAATTATTAGACTATAATGTTATAAAGTTTAATAAAATATTATATTAGTTTTTCATTTCTTTTTTCTTTTTTAAAATAGAAGCATTGTGGCTGCAAGGAAGCGTCTGTAAACAACGAATGAAATCTTTTTTTCTATTTTCTTTTCAAAAATATTGCATAACAAGTCAATCAACTACAAAGATCATTATGTCTGTTACTTTTTTTCGCTATTCAGAAATATCATTTCGTTTGCACACAGAAATCTTTTTTGTTGATGCCTGATGTTGTGGTTAGTCATAATAGCGAAAATGTTCTTGATCAAAAACAAACAAAAACATGATACAAAAGAGTTTGATGCAAAAAAGCACAAAAAGGCGACATAAGAAGAAAAAAAGGTAGAAAAATCCAACAGACAACAAAAGAAGAAAGAAATCTGCAAAGGAAACACATGCATTTGCAACAGCCTTCATAATACGAAACATGACGCAATTCGAACCAATCATCAAATGTTTAATCCAAATATTTATGTTTGAATAGTCTTTGCTAATAATTAAATCATATACATTGATATTATTTCAGAATATTAAATGCAAAATGTACTTTGACGTGAAATCGCCATAGCAATTTCAATCGTGGTCTGAAAAACAAATTTTAATTATTTTATAATCCGAAAAAAATGTTTATAGTACGTCTGAAATATTACCATTATGAAAATATATTTGTCCATATCTTTTGCAGTTTTCAGATACCTGAAATGATGATATAAGAAGGCCATGACGTTAATCTTCACGGCTTAACAATTATTTGCTGAAAAAAATTCTGACATTAGTAGGTAGTAATTTGATAAGTTTTAAAATGTCAACTTAAAGTACATTATGCATTTTGACGTCAATAATCACCTTACAGTATATGATTTTCCGCAAAAAATCTGTCGTTTTTGAGATTTATTATGTCGTATTAACCCCAATCAAGTCTAAAAGTCAATTGACATTACGTAAATATATAAGAAATACCTTCTAAATTTTGATGTGTCACATGTGCACATTTCGGAAAGTTTTTCCTCATCAGTGACACTAGGGGCCGAAAGTTGAAACAGTGAAATAATGAATCTAAAGTTCCAAAATTATATATATTTAAATCCAGCTAAGGAATGCTTTGCATAAGGGAACAAATAACTCAATAACTACCTAACCAGCTTTTCGTTTGATGCATTGCAATGTCATTACAATGAAGTAAGCCAGTTTTGAAAATCAAGAGTTGAAGAAACCTTAATAAAATACCATTTTAAAGACATCTTCTGACCAGAAAAGCAATTATCACAGTCAATAAAGCAATTATCACAGTCAATTTCAAAGTATTTACTTTTCTGCTGCCAATGGATTCTTACTCTCGTTCCTATAGAAAGTCATTTCTGTGGTTAAAATATTTTGCACTCTGTTTACTTTTTCTTTGATAATACCAGAATTGTTGGGGTCAGATAAACACCAGCAATTTAGTTTTTTTTGGTGCTATAAAACTCCATCTTCACATATTAGATTTTCACCCCAAAATTTAATAAGAAATGACAATCGTCGTACAAAAATACCAGTTAAATTTTGATGTGCAATATGTGAACATTTCGGAAAATCATTCTTCACCAATGACACTGAGGGCCAAAATGTCTGATAGATAAAAACATAAGCCAAACAGTTGAAAAATAATGAATCGAAAGTTCAAAAATAAAATAAATCCAAATATAGCTGAGGAATGCTTTGATGAGGGAACAAATTTTAAATAAATCAAATAAGTTTTGAAAATGAAGACGGCTGAACATTTTGCTACATGGTACATTTTCTGACAGCACAAAGTGCTGCCTACTGAGTAATAGATACCCTTAAGGAGTTTTGTTTACTGATAAAAAGAGTAAAGGATAGAACAATTGTTGTGCCAAAACATTAAAAAACTTCTTTAGAATTACTGTACAAGCATGTAGTCGAAACAATTAAGGAACAGACGAACAAGCATCACAACCATTTAAAAAGCAAAAACGTATTAAGTGATTATGCATAAACATTAAGATATAAGCAAATCTAATGAATAAAATTTAACAAAAAAAAAAAAATAATAATAAAGAAAAAAATAAAATAAATAAAAATAAATAAATAAATAAATAAATAAATAAATAAAATTCTTAAATTGTGCATTACGTAATAAATAATCAGTCAACATTTTAAAGTTGCAATAAGTAAAATGAATGTTAATAAATGATAAAACAAATTCGTTAAACTTTGCATTAAGTATCATAATTATAAATAAATAATTTAAAAAAACCCGTAAATTTTGCATTTAAGAAAGGTCCTGCATTGGAGTAAATGTTGGAGGAATAAATTTGAAATAAAAAGACGTTTTATCCGATTTTATTGATACGCCTACATAAATAGTTTACACTGTTACATAATTTATTATGACATTAAAAAGTGGAATATCCATTAGTATCAAATAATTATTTAAGATCAACGAAACATATTCCGATAAAATCTATGGTTTCACTATTTTACTTTAACTTCAAAATCAGTTCTATATCGTGACTATGCAAAACAAGAAAAACTTCTGCAACTGTAGTTAAATTTACTTTGATTCGTTTTTTTAAACACCTTTCGTTACAAAAATCGTTGGGGTCCGCAAAGTCGAGACTTAATCTAATTGGTGATTGCATTTTGTTCTGTTACAAACAACAAGATAATACACTATATACACGTTGAAGATACCTAACTTAGTGTTCGATATAAACTATCATATTTAATTTAACACTTGATTGGTTAAGATCAAAGAATTCATATCAACCAGAAGCAACATTAAATCATCACGTATAGTAGACAAGGTGATAAGAATTACTCTAATAAAACATATTGATATAATAAAACATGTCACGTGATCAAATCAATAAATTAAACGCGTATGAATATCTACTCGATACCAATACAACATAATAGATCTATTGATATCATAAATATTCATACCTTTTAAATTAACGCAAAAACAAGAAAAAAGATTTCATCTTCAACCAATAACCAAATATTTAAATATTTTGTGGAAAAAATCGGTACACCATTATAGAACATAAATACAATCAGAACATCAAAAGAAAATCATCTCGACTGGATACGCCCTAATGTACAGTATGCATAAATGCAGTGATTTATATGTACCACGCAACTGTGTATCCAATCAAAGTTAACGACACAAAATTACATAATACTTGTCACGTGATTCGTTTCTTAACGACCAAGTCGTCGGTAAATTAAAATGAAATAAATGAAAATAATCATTATTACATTTTAATTAATATGCATTTGAAAAACAAAGAAAAATCAATCCTTGTATTTTTTCGTTCAATGCTTATTGCGCATTAACGACACATCATTACGTTATAACTTTGATAAGTCTTTTTATTAGGTCTTAATTATATGTAAAAACATCATATGCGAAAAAAGAACATTCATTTTCACATTTTTAATTTATATGCAGATTTGAAAAACAAAATTGTATTTTTAATATAATGGTGAAAGCGTATTTTTGAAGTTTGCTGTTATAAAAAATACCTTCTTCAGTTATGTTTTTACATAAGTGCATATTATATAGATTATTATTATTTATTGTCAGTCTTTCTAATTGTAATTTTGTATTTCTTGGAGACGGATTAATATTTAACTATTGTTACCGAATCCATGTATATTTATTATTATGTATGTTATTGTATTGTATTGATATAATGAATAAAATATTGTTTACACTAAAAAAAATACATTTCATGTAAACAAATTATTTAAACATTACTTTTAACAAATATCATAAAAAAACATATGCCGGTTTTTTGTATTCACTATTTCTTATACATTGATTGTTTTTCATTAACAAATATATTATTGAGAACAATTGATTGTTAATGAGAAGATGTATAAAATATATAATACAAATACCAGTTAAATTTTGATGTGCCAGATGTGCACATTTCGGAAATTCATTCCTCATCAGTGACACTAAGACCGAAAAGTTTGATACATAAAAATATAGGCCAAACAGTTAAAAATAATGAATCTAAAGTTTTAAAACTATATAAATCCAAATCCAGCTAAGAAATGCTTTGCATGAGGGAACAAACCTTAGTTTTAAATAAATTTCAAATTTCGAACTAATTCACTTCTTTAACCACTTACCTTGCTAATATTATGTACTTCGCTTTTTGAGGTCGTTAGTATTTTTATTTTTATTATGTATACTCCAAATTTGTGCATTTGTTTCAAATTTTTGTTCTTTTTGTCGTAGAGCTTTTGTGTTTGTGTTTATCACTACTGTGACGGCATTTTATTATTATTGCGATAATTTGTCACAGACGAGCCCTAAAACAAAAGCAACCCAAAAAAGGTTGTAGCAGGAAACACTTAAACTATCAAACACAAAACAAACCGGCCAACAAGCAAACCACAACCCGAGAAATACAGTAAAATATTTAAAAACTAACTAATAAATCTAATGGTAATCTAATTTTTTCCACAAGCCTTATTTTAAGAAAAAAATATCGGTCGGTGCTTTTTTCGAAAAATACAAAAAAAAAATAAAAATATTCAAATAAATAGAATAATTGTAGAATAAAATGTATTCGTTATAGCATATAGAAAATGTAGTCGAAAACGCAAAGGAATGAAAACCAGAACACAATTATTTTTTATCATTGACCACAATAATTGTGCAATAATAAAATATATCAGTGTAAATCTAATAATATTTAAAAAGTCGTTTGTATTTTAGACTATTAATTTCGCACATTTTAAAAAAAGGATAAAACTTATTTCTCTAAAAATGGACAATCATTACAACATAAATTCTACAATCATTATTATTTTTAAAATGTCTACAATTGATTTATAGATTATATTTTTACATTTTTTTTAAACACGGCCTACCATGTTGTTTTGATATCTAACTTAAATACATTGCGCTTTCTGTGTGAAGCACAGAAAAGTAATCGACAAAAATATCTTGACAATTAAAGTGGAGATGATATTTCGCAAACAGAAAATGAAATTCGATATCTAAGAGAAATAACAGCACTTCGGTAAAAGGTGAATCCTTTCGAATGCGTTTTAGAAATATATTACTGACGTTGTGACTGTTTTACTCACAAAATAATCAATCAATTGTTAAACATTAATTTTAATATTCAAACAAACTTATATAAAATTTAATAAAATAACAAAAAAAAAATGAACACATATTGCCATCTTATTTTTATTTTTGCTTTATACGGCATTTATTTGATATTCAATGCAGTTGTAACATTTTTAAAGGAACAATACGTGCCATTTTAATCCGTGAATTTTTGTTTGTTTTTGTTTTACGTGTACATTATGTTTTCATTCAAGCTTAAATAACATTTTGCCTCCTGCTTAAATATAATAATGAACACATACATACCTTTCAGTTTCCTCATTGTTGTTTTTATTTATAATATATTAATATATTAATATGTATATGAAATATTCAACCCAAATGTTATTACATTTCAATTTAGCATATACATTGCTATAGTCGACGGTTGTTTTTCCATTTATCAACACAGTAAAATTTCGAGTTAAACTTTTTTTAGCAAACATTTACATACATACGTGTGTGTGTGTGTGTGTGTGTGTGTGTGTGTGTGTGTGTTTGAGAGAGAGAGAGAGAGAGAGAGAGAGAGAGAGAGAGAGAGAGAGAGAGAGAGAGAGAACATATGTTATTTAAATTGTTAAATTTTCAAAACTTCCTATTGATATTAAAACTATATATTTAATCATTTCTATAGATATGTCAGTTTATTGAAATGTTGAATCAAAGCAAAAAGGAAGGTGGAAAAAGAGTTTTTTTTTAAACAAAAATATGTTTTTAAAATAAATCTATCGTAAATAAGAACTATTGAATACCATGATTGAAATTACGGTAACCAGGCAAAAGTATCAAAATCTTTTTTACGGAAATACAAATGAAGGTCTAAAAATAGTATGCATATATTTCACTATTTATGTCTTTCTTTAAGAACAAAATTTAAAAAAATATGCCAAAGAATTTAAAATTTATCGTCAACAGTAAGAAAAAATAGGAATGATGGCGATGGCAATTTTCCACTTCATTTTGTGGAAAACAGAAGAAATATATTATTGTACTTCAAATAGTTAAAAAAAACTAAATTTACTGTCTTTAATGAAGCAATTGAAGATAAAAGAACATAATTGAAATTTTGCCTCTGACAAAAATCGAATTCGTATTAAGATGAAAGTAATTCATATCAAACATATTTCATATCTATTTTAATAGCACTTCCTATTGTATCGAGTACAGCTTTCGAAAGTTATTCCTTTAATTGAAAATTGTGAATTATATACTTCGTTTATATATATATATATATATATATATATATATATATATATATATATATATATATATATATATATATATATATATATATTTATTTATTTATTTATATATCGCCGATTCATACTTAAATTATATGTATGCTGACAAATATGAAAACAAAATGAAAAAGTTTATTTTGGTAATCAAGAAAACATTCGATGAGAAAAATTATTATAAATATATAAATATAAATCAAATAAATATTAAATAGTCAGATAAATCAAATTTAAATTTTTAAAAAATGAAAATATCACTGGTAAACAAATCAAAAATTTTTTTTTAGAAATAGAGTTAATTATTCAAATATATTTTCATCATATTATGTTAATATTTTGAAAAAATTATCAGCACGTAGTCATTCAAAAATAATTAAAATTACGATTTCGGTAGAATGGGGAAAGTTTAGGAAAGACGTTTTACTTTTAAGTTAATATTCTGACATTTTTTTATATGACTCAAGTTTCACTTTTGCTATTAGGATTGTGATTTGAACATGGACCGGTCTGTTTGTACTTGATTACCGGATGGATAAGGGAATTAAAGTATCTGGAAAAAGCATTGATCTATGGCATTAACAATTTATAAATAGGTTTCGAACCTAGACGACAATCTGCGTGATTTAGACAGTAGGACAAAAACAACACGTGGTTCTTACTGTAGAACAACGCAGCTGAAAATTTGTTAAAGCAAAGGCATCAGGATGCACGTCTTAAAAGAAAAAAAAAAAACAAGACAAATAAAGACAAAATAACCACTGAGTAGAAATTGCAAGGCTCTGAATCACCGACATACCTATAGGAAAATTTGGTATGCATTATTTTTATTTTAGAACAAGTTCACAGTTAATTTAATTTATTTTTAGTCATTAATGTCTTAATGTAATGCAATAAAACTAAATGATATATTTCACTTAAATGAACAGAAATGAAAGATAAAAGTTTGGAGGTCTGAAAAACACAGTAGGTATAGCAACAGAAGGTTTCTCTATTTGAAATTGTGTATCAAATCTTATAATTTAACCAGGTTGTTATTTCCAAATAAACAAACTAATAAAAACAAACTGGATTATGTACTATTTATTGTTAAGAAAAATAAGCCACATTTTTATATTTTGCCTGTTTAAACTAGTAAAATAAAGGCGGGAGATTCGTATCTAACTAAATATAAAAAACATAACCAGAGATCATTGTATCATGCCCCGGGCGCAATTTAATTTTTTTTAAAATTTGAACCGATTTGTTTGTACGTTAAATCTCGTTTCATATTGTATCTTTCAAAAAAGAAAATATTGAACTAAATAATAACAACAATAATAGTAATAATAATAATATCGATATATTCTAAAAATACATTGATATGACGTTCAATGAAAAGAAACGCAATCCTAGGTTGAAAATCGCATGCAAAGTTAAATTGTAGAGACCTCTGTTTCTACACACTGCGTTACAACGCATGAGACAATTCAGGATGGACCTATCTTAAAACTTTATGGAACTACTTTGGACATTATTCCCACTTGTCTGTGTTTCGTTTTTACCTAATCAAACAATATATTTAAACTTGGTATATAAAGCAGATTCATCTTTGCAGTATTACATCCAACTATCATTTGGAAAAAAGCTAATGATAGTTAAACTTTACAATTATTGTGGTATGTTTTCTAATATTTAATTTCATTGATTTATTCATTAATTATTAATATATTTATTCAACTTTTAAACAATAAGAATATATAAATTGTTGTTACTTAATTTTTTCTGAAACAAAAATCGTTTATGCGTGTAAATATTTAAAAAAAAAGCAATGTTTAAGGGCGATTAAAAACACTAAAAATTTTCTTCAACTTTTTAACATAGCTTGATATATATACTCCGTATTCACCATGTACTAGAATACAGGCGCATCGGCATGACTAGAACAATAAAGGCACAGGAAAAGTAAAAAAGGATGGGGAAAACGATCCGTAATGGAGAGTTAAAATGTAAATTAGCAGGATTTTATACAAATTATTTTAAATTTGCATATTGATAAATTTTGAGCCATTCTAAAAACGATGATTGTTAGGGTATAATAGAGAATATTTGTTATTATGACATACTAAAAAAGTCTTAATGCATAATAGTAGGTCTATGTGAGAATTGTATCTAAAAATGCTTTCTAAACTTTACAAACATATGTTAGTAACACATTTACTTCTCATTATTGTTTATTCAAAGGTCATTCATTGGTTATACTATCAATTTAAATATTTGAATATGCACATAAACGAGGTTAATTTTATAAGTTCGAGATCCAAATCTTGACATAAAACGCATGCCACACTTGGAGGTGGACAGACAATCTAAACAATCTTCAAAAACGAAAAAATAATAAAACTGAGCACAATTAAGAAAAGACAAACGTAGATAGAAACAAGTTGATTATTGACTTTCGATTATGGAAGGACACTTGTGAAAAAGTAATAGTTGGGACTTTGCACTATTATACAACCAATGGTCAATTTCTGTATACATTTTGAATTTAAGATAAAAATTTTTTTAAAAAAGAAATTAAAACAGTATTGAAATCTTTTTTTTTTTTTCAAACTAAATGATATTTTATAATTTTTCACTTATCATGGGATGGTCATTGGTGTTTTTAAACCTCTAAATCACAATTTTCATACTGTTGAAGATAATTAAGTGATACAGGATTTGTTTTTCAAAATATGATGTAATATACAACAAGGATGAACGTAGCTTTATGGTTACTAGTTTAGGACAATGTTTCAAAAAGTCAAAATAATAAACTTTTAAATATGTCAACGCTTTTTTTCAAAATCTTGTGCCACTTTTCAATGCGGAAATATATTTTATTATAAGTTTACAAATTGCAAGTTCAAATATTAATTTGGATAAAATGTTTGATTTACATTCTCTTTTATCCTTTAAGAGCTATAAGGCTTTTAATGTAACATAAAAAATAGTTTTTCTAAACAAACTGTTGCTATTGATGCATTCTTATATGTAGAGCTTATCATTAAAGAATTGCATAAAGATTTTTAAGCTTTTGTCAATTTTACTTTTGATAGTTTACTTAGTAACGATTTCCTACCTAATCTTGTCCTTTTAATTTTGTGTCTTGGTTTTATATTCGGAATAAAATTAACATAGAAGAAGAACAAGAAATCATGCGACTAAAATATACTTGGCAATAGTAAAAGCATATATTAAAACAAAACAATAAAACACAAACATACCATGTCTTAATCACAATCCCAACATAAAGTAAAAACTTTGAAAACTGGCTTTTTTTAACTTCCATCAAGGAAGCGAGTCCGGGTGCTCCGGGCGGATAAGCACCTCCAGTCACGTGAAAAGGCAATTTTGAGAATGAGCTGAGTTGAGTAATGGTGTTTAACGCCCAAGTCAAGAATATTTGACTTAAATCGAGACGTCGCCAGCTATAGGCGAAAGTGCATAAATTTTGCCTATGCGTTGCGCTGATGGCAGTATACAGCAGGGTTCTTTATCGTGCAACGCAATGACACGGGACCTCGTTTATTTTAAATTCCCATCCGAAAGAACCGTGACTTTCATTTCATAATGCCGAGTGCTTGGCGAAAGAACAGCCACTACCCATTTTCAAGTCTTGGGTCTGACCTGATCGGGGTTCGAACCCACGACCTCCCACTTACGGAGCTAGCGCTCTGACAACTGAGCTACCGCAGTTGTTCTTTTAAAAATGAAAGTGAAAGTCTATACTATAAGTGACAAACGAAACGACAATCATATGTTCTACGATTGTTTGTAGAATTCCGAATTCAGACCGACACTGAAATTAAATTCTGTCAATGGGATTTATATTTTTGAATTGATTAATGTACCATAACATTACACGACATGTTGTCAGAAGATGGTTTAATTATTAATATAAGGTTTGTTCCCTCATGCAAACATTCTTCAGCTAGAATTGGATTCATATATTTTTAGAACTTTGTATTCATTAATTTTTAAACTTTTTGGTTATCTTTTTTATCTATCTATTTTTCGGCCCTTAGTGTCACTAAGATGAATATCTGAAATGTGCACACGTGGCACATCAAAATTTAACAGTAATTGATATCAATATTACATTTTTTTCGTGTTACGAAGTGCTTGTCCAAAGTCAGATTTTAATTTTTCCATAAATCTGTTTATCTTAATTAATTTTGCTTTTTATGTTTTTGTTTTTGTTTTTCTTGGTCGATTGGTTATTGAAAAGAAAACAAAAACTATCTGGTACTACTTGTTTTATTTTATAAAACACATTTTATAATTAAAACAATTTAGAATAAAATCAAGTCAAATTTTAACTCTCACTATATTGAAGTTATATAATTTTGTCGATGAATTGCACCAAAAGCCATTTTGAAAACACCATTATCACTAAAAATTGGTATATTAAATCAAATAATAAAAGTATTATTCAATGTATATATAGCTATATCGGTTTTTTTTTAAAACTAGTATGTTTTTAGTACAGTATTAAATCATACAATTTGTACCAGGTTTTGTTTTTCATGCCTGTATATTTGTGATAACATATCATAAATTGAATGCAGAAAGATTTGAAGCGTCGTTAAAACTATCAAAATATGAAAAAGTCAATCTAAGCTTTATGAACAAAAAAGACCGAAGAGTCGGCTTTAATAAGACGAAGAGCAACTACAGCATGTCGCACCAATTGGCACTATCAGAATAAATTCTGATGTCATCTAAAGCTCGAGTAGTCATATACTAAAGTAAGGTAAAAATATATTTCTTTAATCAGATATCAAATGTTTTTGGTGCAACTGACTCAAATGCCTGACCTATATGCCAAAGAATGAAGGACCACCATACTGAAAAAATCATTGCACAATTATTACAAATTAGACTGGTAGCATAATTATAACAATAATTAAGTCTTAAAATTTAAGGAACTTTAGGTTTTTGACATTTGTTACGAATCAATTAATTTTATAAAATAAAGTTCAAAGATTTGTGATATCGATTGAAAACAGTAATTTAAAGACAAGTTACTTGGTATGAAATATGAAATGGAAATAAATCAAATATGGATATAAGACTTGTTGACGTCACCATCATCTACTGTGTATAACTGATATCGTTTATGCCTGTATGAGTCTTTGTCTTTCCATAACCTTCAAAAGCAATTTAGAAAATTAACGCGGTGGTCTTCGTATCTGTATTTGTGGGGTAGAATTGTCAAACCATTCCAAAAGTCTTTCATCATTGACTCGAAGCTAACCTTAAAGAAAAAACACATATCTTATTTAACAAAAACATAATATTTATTATTTACTACAGAGCAAAACTTTTTTTTCAATTAAGTTACCGTAAATTTAACAACAAAGAGATCAACTTCAAAACTTTTTTGAGCTTAAAATAAACAAAATAAAACTGACATTTTATCATTTTCATAGTTAATTATTTACTCTCGAACATTTTTTTTGGACAGCTTAAATATTTAGGATTGATTTTGATTTACTCGTTTTAAGTCAAATGGCATACGCTACTCTGAAAAAATGCATATGAAAATAATGTTTGAAGTTTATCAATACAAATAAACAAATCAGAATGTTCATTTAGAATAAAAATCATACTTCTTACAATATCAGTAAAAGTGAAAAGCTCTTTGTTTGGTAAATATAATTACATAAAACAAACATACCAGTCTTTGTTCATATCACAATCCCCAAAACAAAGTAAAAACTTTGCAAGCTGGCAAAATATGTTATACACGTGAACTTCCATCAAGGAAGTGAGGACGGGTGCTCCGGAAGGGTAAGCACCTCCTGTCTAGCAAGCTACACCCGTCACGTGCGTCAATTTTGAGAATGAAAGGAACAAAGAACTATGGTAAGTCAAATATATCCAGTATAAGTTGGGATATAGTGACTACATACTTATCAACAATATTGTGTTGACGGCCTTAAAACTTTTTAAGGGCCCTGATTAGCCTAGGCTTGCAATATCCTTGTGTCAACAATTTAATTGTAAGTAATTTGCTTCGTTGCAGAAAGTTCACATAGTGGGAACAAGCTCTACCGTACCGTATTATCAGGAGCAGGAGAAACAGGGATATTACTGCAAAGAAACGGAAAGTTGACAATAGAAATATTGAAGGCATCACTTTTGTCGTATAGCTTCAGATGTAACCTTTCAATAAAACTATAAAAAAAGCTATTATCAAAGAAAAACAATGCTTCAAGAGAAAAAAAAACAACAATGTTAAATATATAAAAAAAAAAATTGAAAAAGGTATGAATAAATGCCTAAAAAGATATAAATCGTTATTAACATTGTGTATTAACATATAAAACATAAAAATAAAAAGGATATTAAAAATTGTTTACAGACAAACATGTGTTAATCACCATTCCTTTATGAGGATCATCTGTCTATAAAGGCCACTTTTAATTTCGTTCATCCGTTAATTCTTTATAAATCTCCATATAAACTTAATAAATAACCTCTATTAAGACAACGTTTTAATTTTTACGAATATGTATAATAATAACTAAAAGATCATGCATAAATAGCACAATGAAGGATATAAAAAATAAAATATTAAAATGTATCCTTAGATCTTTGATCAATAAACGTGTACCAATTCTTTAGACAATATTTTAAATATATTCAAATATGAAACCTAAACTAAAATTGAAAAAACAAAAGGTTTTATCCTGTCAAAAAAAGGAAGCAATAAGAAAAGAAAAGTAACTGGATTTGAATATTTAATGTACATGTAAATGTTGTTTTCATTTCCGGTTTCTATCTAAAAAGAACAAGTGCATATTAGTTTCAATGCCGGAAATAAATAAATAAATAAATAAATAAATAATCAATAAATAAGTGATGTCAATACGAAAAAGATCTCGAAAAAAAGAAGAAAATTTATTTGAATTCGGAACAGGTTTATTGCTTGCATATAACTACAATAATTTTCAAACTAAATATTTTTATTTTTAAAGATATAAAAATATGACCATTTGAAAACGTTTAAACAGATTTCTATAACTTTTTTTATTATTTTTCTTTACATTTAAAACGGTATGGTAAAAGCCTGTTATGATAACTGATAATTTCAGCAATCAAGAAAGCTGCTTGCAATGAAAGTGTTGACTTAAGAACATTGCAAGCCTAGACAAAACAAGGCCCTTAAAGGTTTTATGACCGTCATCACATTATTAATTATAAGTATGAAGTCCAATAGCTCGTTTGTTTTTAAATTTGGTTTTCCATCCACGTGACGAGAGCAGATACAAAGTTAGGTTGTGCTTACCCTTCCGTAGTACCAGACCTCACGTCCTTGATGAACGTTCACGTATGTAACTGAATTGACCAGTTTTTAAAGCTTTTACTTTGATTTTGGAATTGTGATAGATACTTTGACTGGTATGTTTTTGTTTTATTTATGACATCTGTTTCCTACACAGTGACTGAAAAAAAAACATTGGGAACCAAAAGAACGTTTATTACATTCAACATTTATGTATATGTAAATTGTTAAACTTAATTTAAGTGAATATTTATTCGACTGTCATATTTTATATAGATTTCAAATTAGTTCTTGGAAAAATAAATTAAAAATATAATAATAATAATAATAATAATAATAATAATGAGAAAAAAGGAGAAGAAGATGATGATGAAAAAGAAGAAGGAGATAATGTCTAGAAGAATCAAATTCTGTATTTCACGCATGCTTATAGACAAATTAATAAATGCTTAAAATAAAACAAAATTCAGCAAAATTGTATTGTAACAATGCAAAGTAAATTTCTGATTTCATCAAACTATAAAAAAATTATTAACAAAGTTTGACCTTTTTTGTCCATCATACATAAACGATTGAATTCCTTTATCTCCCACATAGTAAAAATTTGGTTCACCCATTTTGAAATTGATTACTTTTGTAAAAAAAAAAATTAAAACCACAAAACGTTTGCTCTTTAAATTCATATGAAAATATTGCATGGAAAATGCATTGTTAAAGTAATAATAAAAACAACATTGCATTGAATACTTATATATGTTACAAACAAATCTGATGCTAATTTTCTACAACAAGGACACTTCTTGATGTAATGGTATATGGGTGTTTATGGAATATTTCTAAGAAACGATGCAAATCATTTTTATTAAAACATCCTTATCATACATAGATCATTATATTTTTGCAAAAGCCAAATTAAATGTAATGTCATGCATTTAAATGAATCCTTAAATGTTACATAATTATTGTAGTTTTAGTAAAATCGACAAGTGTGACCAAAATATGATTATTGATAATAAAGACATTGTCCTACAATTGAAATTTGAAACCTAGATCTGTTTTAATCATTCCAAAACTTGCAAAACTGTTTGAATTAAAATCAAGCTAAAGAATGTTTTGCGTGAGGCATCAATATATATAGTCAAAAGTAGAAAAGTAGACAAATTTGAAAAAAAAGTATGACTATTCATATAGGAGTTGAGACACAAATCATTTTAAAGGCCAAAAAATAATCCATATTATGTAAATTCGAACATAGTTATGAATTGCACCTGTTTTAAATGAACAAACTTGCATTATGCCATTTTTATTTGAGACGGGAATTTATGATGTTGACGAGATTGATTATATTTATATTGACATTAAAATGAAAAATAAATAAATTATTAAAAAATAACAACAAACTGCATATCTAGATTATCAATCATCATAAAAACATTTTTCAACCTTGTTTTTATGTTTTACGACCTTTTTACATGTTCAATTTATGACTTTTATTGTCGCAGTTGCAAGAATAAATATTGTCAATATTTGACAGAGGCTATTTTCTGCACTGTAATCTTCTTCACGTGTTATTGTAAGCTTTGCTTTTACAAAATAAACATAAATACCAATATTCTTATTATAATATGCATTTGCGATATCATTCATAACTATTAATACTGCATCGAAAGAGAAGCAAATCTCCAAAATATAATTTCAAGTAATATTTAAAAAAAATTGTCATTGCATAATCGTTGCAAACTTTAAATAAAGCAAACAGTTGACAGAAAAAAATATTTTATTCTAGACAATAGATTAATTATAAGAAGATCGATTTTGAGTTAATCATTAGCATTTTTGCTTCTTCACATCAAAAAACAAAAGTTTCATTTTCAAAATTAAACTTGTGATATTCCTGAAAAAAACCCTAATATTTGATTATGAATAATTTAGTGTGGTCTGAAAATATGGTATCTGTAAAAACCATATATGTTTATAGAGATTTTTCTCTTTTTTTTTAGCTTAAATTGATGGCTTAGTGGTATCAGTATAATAGTGTGGGTGGAGTTCAATGTTTTTTTTTCCTGTGGCATTCCTCCCCAGTATTGCTGTGCACTATTTTTTTTTATAAATGAAACTAAGAACAAAGGAAATTATAAATATTTTAAACAAATCTGGAACCGGGCAGGATAAGAAAAAAAATAATTAAGAAAGGAAACCTTTTTATTGAAGTTTAATGAAAATGTTTTTAAAAAATAATTATGAATGACATGGAATGATTCCTCTTATCACAAAGAGAACAGCCGTCGAAGATCACCCAATAAAATCTATTCCATATTGGCGGTCAACTGGTACATAAGGATACAAAATATTTCAGTGTGCTTTGTTAATTAAAATTTGTGTCATATTCTTGCATTGCAAACTATCGATATATTGATAGCAGATGCGTTTATGTTATTTATTTTAGCATTGTGTGAAATAGGCACACGACAAAACAACGACCTCTGTTTGAACATTCATTCGGTAATTTGTCTCCGGTCAAGGGTTGTATTTAAATAGGGGAAAAAAACTTCAAAAAATATTGCAATTAACTTCACAAATCTCTAGTTGTAGAAGTTCAGAGAATGATATAGGGCATTTATGTAACCGAGATACATTGATATTACCAACTCTTTAAGTAATCGTACACTAGATGAAAGTAGTAATGTATGAAAAAAAATCTTTTGAATCATTTGTTTCAGGGCCATAAACACTATTATTCCAAGCATGCATGCATAAAATCTGTTTATGCTATTTAAAACAAATGTTGTATAATTTTCCGCAATTACAAAAATTGATTTCAATAACTATTATAATTTTAAAAGCAGAAAAAAACAAATTGTTGGTTTTTTATGTCGTGTAAATTATATGTAAATATGTCTGTTTATGATATATATCAGAAAAAAAATACAACGCAAAAGGGCACCGGTATCTAAACAGAATCTGTACTAAATTATTATAGTCGATATATTGTCATATATATTAAATAGTCGATTTTATACAGGTTATTTACTATTGAATATCTTAAAATTTTTTTTATTTTTGCTATCAATGAAGATACGTACTAATCTAAATCATTATTAATTATTTAAAGTAACATTGATATTGTTAGAAAATAAATTGATTAAAGGTTTCATATTTGGTGTTTATGATTAAAATGTGTTTAACACACACCCACACACACACACTCTCTCTCTCTCTCTCTCTCTCTCTCTCTCTCTCTCTCTCTCTCTCTCTCTCAATTACTATTAATGAACTTTTCTATGATATAGTAATTTTGCACTGCTTGTTCCTGTTATGTTCCCTTGAAATATAGATGAAGATATATACTCCTCAAAACATGAAAACTTCACTCCATACCATGCCGTTGTGAACGTCCTTTACTAGAGCTGTCTTTTGAGAGCCGATAATTTCCCTCCCAATTATGTTTAGAATATATTGTGTTATGTTTGCTCACATTTGTGTCAAGTTTGAGTAGAGTGGAGTGTGGAGTAATGGAGTTTTACGCCCAAGTCAAGATTCTTTCACTATTTTGAGGCGGTCAGTTCTGGGATGGTGGAGGAAACCGGAGTGCCCGCAGAAACTCACCGACCTTCGACAAACGAACTGACAAACTTTCTCACACTAGGATCTGTCCCGAGTTGGATAGGAACCCAGGCGGTAAGAGGCGCTGTGATCCTTAAGCGTGCGCTTTAGACCACTCGGCCACCGAGGCTCCTTGTGTTAAGTTTGAACCGAAGTCATCAGTATATGTAAAACTAATGGAAGGACCTACAGACACAGAGAGGTATTATATGATAATCATTCATACAGCAATACTAAGTTTAAGAGGGTGATAGGGTATAGAATATTTACTGTTTTAAGTCAAATTAACTGTACTTTAAGCATTTTTTCTGGAACAACAATGGATGTTCCATTCACTTCCCAATGAAATCACGCCCATTGACTAATATTGAAATATGTCAAACAGAGAACCATAAAGCCATAAACGTCCAGATTACGACAATGTTTTTATAAAATTTAACAACTGCTTTCAACCTTTTGCACTTATCTACAAAAAAGATGGTTTTTGCATAATTTGCATATTTTATTTTCATCAGCCATCAGATTGAGTCAAATACATGCAAATTATTTTCAACCTTCTGAACTTCTTATAAACTTATTGTTTTTGTAGAATTTGCATGTCGTATTTTGCATCAAACGTGTAAAAGAACATGACAAATTTACCATAAACGAGGATTATTTATCAAAGGCCAAATGTCGAAAAAGTGTGACGGACTAAATATATGAAGTAAATATAAGTCAAGAAGATAATTGTTGATGGCATTAATCTTTTTGCACTTCTTAAAGAATTTGTTCTTTCACGAAATTTTAAAGACAACAACAACAGCAACAACAACAACAACAACAACAACAACAACAATAATAATAATAATAATAATAATAATAATAATAAATTATTCAAACAACATTGTTTCCTCTATGGTTAAAATATAAGTATTGCCTGATATTGCTTAATCTTTCCTTTGGTCATAAAATATATGCATATAATCAAATCTTTATAAGAAAAATATAATGACAAAACATTCCTTTCGTAGGGAAAACCACTTTGTTGCAGAAATTATTTTCGACATAGTGTCACGAATTTGAATTTATATCTTTATGACCTATCCTTGTTTAGATATTTATCGATTTTGGATTATTACATACAGTACAGCAAAATTAAACAGACATTTTATACCGATCACACACACACACACACACACACACACACACACACACACTTATATACTTTAAGATGTAATGATCATTATTTCCCTAGTTAAAACTGGCTACATAGACTTATTCGTTAAGAATTCTGAAGTCTCAGACTATAAATTCAAAGTGCTTCATCTACAGTGGACATGTCATACACAAATATTGTGTCACATTGATACCCTGCATAATAATATACCTTGTCGTTTTCATGCAAAGCTATTTCCTGCTCTAATAAAAGTATAATTGATATTTTTGTGTCACTAAATCAAACAAGTTAAAGAATAAAATTTTTCTTGCCGAAAAAACTGATTGGTGTTTGTGCTTGAATCTACGAACGTCACGTAAGTAAAAGTAAAATTATATGAAAATAATTTATCCTGTAGCTACTTCTGGAAAATATTCTAACCACTCTGCAATATCATAAGGGGCTTTATGTCTTCAAAAACATGTGTTCCTGAATGTTCCCCATTTCAGGCTTACAGTACTTTTAGAAATATTACCTTTTTATCAAAAGAAAGTACCAGTGACGTAGCTAAAACATTACTTTTTCAAGTTAGTTTCATTCAACAAAATCATTAAAAATCATCAAAAGATATAAAGCAAGCACAAAGAGTTAGGAAGCTACAGATAATATAAAAATCCCCAGTCACAATATCTTGACACAGGAAAAACCAGTGCTTATATAATAACCAGGGCTTAGGGAGGAAAAATACCATAATATTATGCCGGAATGTAAATATACGTCCTCCCGTTCTCCCCAAATATGTGAATAGTGTTGCTACCATTAGACAGTCATGTTTTTTCTTAACTAAAATCCGGATACTTTGAGATATAAAAACTATTTCTCAAAGAAGGCTTTGGATGCGTTGTCAATGGTCACGGGACCAAATTCATCTATTAAGGCTATGTAAATTGATTTTAATAATTATTTTCCACACCACCATGCATGTAAAAGTTTTGTCTTAAAACAAGATGAATTATTGTTTTTATCATCTGATATACAGCATGTTGAAAATGTGCATACATCGCACATTTTTGTATTTAGACATAATTTGAATTATTATATAAAATAAAAATAGAAATTTTTTTGTCGTTTGCAAAACTCCCACGATGTCATTGAATTATCTGGTTAGATAAAGACTTTCCTTTTCGTGTGACAAATCAGTACTGCAAATATATAGACAACACGTCAAAATTATCATGATCAGCGCATCTCGAATGTCAACAAAATGACCAGGCAATATTTCAGCTATAGACTTATGTAGAATTATAAAAAATTGTTGAACATGTGCCCTTGTTAGATTACGTTGTCCTAAAATAACTTGTAATTATAAATTACGCTTCAAGAACTTTTCTGCATTACGTGATTAGCGGTTCATTTTAATTAGATCTGACAAAATGACAGCTTGCTATCAGACATATATCTATAAGATTATCATATTTTCTATATAACATAAAAGCTTGATCTGACAAGGTCATCTCGGCGCTTGTTTGAAATACAAAACGGACTATTATCATAAACTTGTCATCGACTTCGGCGGAAGCAATCGAATTCAAAATAAAAAAAAATTATATATATATGTGATCTATTTATATTTGATCTTTGTGTTATGATTGAAGTTACCTCTTATAAATCATAACTTGTGTTGTATGAACGTCAAATTTGCTTTGTTTGTGCGTTTATATTTTGTACTTCAGCGTCAATGCGTCAATATCTAAGAAGAACAAAAAAGCGATATTACACAGTTCAAAAGAAATTACTACAAGGATTAAACGTACCTACTTATATATTATGTAACAGATATTATGACTCGCTGATAAACTTCGCATTTTTTCTGGTGCTTTTTACGGCATTTAAAAATGGTGTTAAAGATTCCTTTGACAGTCATTTCTTGGGTGGCAGAAGAAAACAGGGTATCCGGAGAAATCCATTAACCTTTTGTAAACAAGTATATATAAAACTTACTACCCGAGAGGGACTTTAACTAGGGCACCACCGAGAGTAGACCAAGCGTTTAGACCCTGATGTCGAGAATCCACTAAGTTACGACAATCTTGCAAGAGGCTCTTACGAGTTTAACACATATCATTTTAAACATTAATTTTCATCTATTACATCGGATTGTCTATTTCACTGCCTTTTATTCCTTATTCCCTTTGTCATGCCAACAAGTAAAGGATTATAACGTTGATACTGTCTCAATCGTTATGGACCGAGTTCGATGGATAACGCTTAGGTTTTTTCTGCAAACGTAGTTCCTGAATTTTTTATAGACTTTTCAAGTGTATTTTTTACAATAATGGTTTAATTTTTGAATCCATTTTTGTTTTTAAAAAATGCGTATTACATGAGAAATATGCTACTGCGATGTAGATAAACTATTTTTGTTTTTCACTTAAAGGTTTTATTGTTTTATATATATATGTGTGTGTGTGTGTGTGTGCGTGTGTGTGCGTGTGTGGTTAAACTACTAACTTTATAATATGGATAACTATGTTGCATATGTTGCATAATACATTTGTAAATTTAATATATTTGGAACTTAAACATCAGAGATTCGGTACACTAGCAAGACATCTTGTCCACTTTATATGTAATATAGAATTTGTTAGACAAACACTTAACTTGTCTTTGGGCAAGACGTTCTCGGTTCAAGAACATTGTTCTTGTGCCGGAATTTCGCCATAACAACAAGAAATTGTACTAAAAAATTGTTTTTGAAACAAAATCTCACACTGCCTATGTAGCGTTAGGAACAAAGATGACGACAAAGTGATAAAGTCAAACTAACGTAAAACTCATTGGACATTTTGAAAAAATGTTTTAATAAATGCTACAAACCGCATGTAAAGTCAAAACTTTGTATTCGCGCCTGAAATGATGAACAATTACGTCAAATTGGAAAATTTGTCCGCCTGGTCCCGATCTGTCATCTGGATCTTTGCCCTGCTTTTATATCATACATGGGACTGGCAAAGTATAACCTCAACGTAATTTTCATTAAATGATGGAATAAGGCGGCGTTTGCTTCTATGTTGTTCACTTATAAAACTCTTCTCTCTGTTATGGTGATTTTACTTGAGAACAACTTTTTTTGCGACTCTAGCTCACCTTAATTTCATATCGAGTTAACATGCCAGGCACTTAGGCTGATCATTCAGTATATCTCTTTGTCGTTCCTTCGATGGATAACAACTCAAGCCAGAATGTATAATCTGGATATTGGTAGAACTTTTCCGCGTGATTGATTTATTGTCCAATGAACCATTAATATAACACCCGCTATTACAATAATCGTTCCTACAAATTTGTGTTCTTACTTGTGTCGGCAAATACTGGACAATAAAGACCCTTAATGGGCTTTGATTTGACCATTTGTATGTATATATGTAAAAGAAAGTAGACATGTTTTCTGCCGTCAGTGACCGACCAATAATGAAAATCTATAAACTTTGAAATATTACCATTCTATCACACTTTCGACATGTACATTTCAGAACGAATTTATATCTTTGAATTTAAATAATGCGCAATTCATTCATCACAAATTGTATAAAAGTCCCTAAGTCGATTATTTAAAGGATCCTTTTGAGATAGACACTTTTGAAAAAAAAACCATTTCCTATATGCCCAAATGCAATACATGTAGTCTTTAACAAAAAGAAAAAATAATTATTTTTGTTCTCATCATAAATCCAAATATTTGTTTCTCTTGTGCATTTTTGTGAATTTTCTCAGAAATTTGGTTTTCCTAATGTTCAAATTATCTGGATATCAATTCTCTTTTTCGATGCCATTATAGTTAGATTGTTTAACGTAATTATTTTTTCAATTCCCATTGGTGCAAATGTTTTAGTCATAAAATTGTTTTGATTTAGCATTTGCTTGTAAATTTACATGTTTTTAGCATTTAAAATTGAATTTTTAAGATTTATAAGTGGCAATATAGCGTCTATTGTTACAAAATGTATTTAATTCCAACCAAATGTATTTTCTTATTTTCCCCATGCCGATATGCTGTAATTAATTCCGTCTCTTTTTTTAAATTGGCTTTATTTTTATTGTTTTAATAAAGTAATAGCACAAAAAATAAAAACTAATGTAATTGGTGCTTAACAAATTATCACAGGGATTTTTTTTAAAAAAAAAAAAAAAAATACTTTATGCTTTTGCTTTTCAAATAAACAGGCTTTCATATCTTATAAGGAACATTTGAAACGGTTTTTAGTTGGCGGTAATTTTTGATTTTTGAAATTTGATAGTGACAATGGAATGGCTTGTAAGTGACAAACTTAATGGGATTAAGTTTTTTTTTTTTTTTTTTTCACAATGTACAGCTACCATTTGAACTTAAGCAATGGAGGCGGGTTCGATCCACAAACCAGCGTTTGTGTTCACATGGCAACTGATTTCGTTCCTAGTCCGACCAACAGAGCGGCTAGAATAGTCCCTACTTTTATTGTTATTTGGGTAGCACAATGCCAAACAAGAAAACAATAAAAGCAAATTTTAGTGATAATTATTACAGTCCTCCTTCTATTCTTCCTCCTTCTCTTTCCCTCCTCCACCTCTTTTTGCTTCTTATCCTCCTCATCCCTCTCCCACCCCGACTGGGTCTGACCCAAGACTTGAAAGTGAGTATTGACTTTTTTTTGTTTCGCCAAGCACTCGGCATTATGGAATGAAAGTCACGTTTCTTTCGGTTGAGGTCCCGTGTCACGGTAGGCGTGGCACGAAAAAGAACCCTGCTGTATAATGCAGTCAGCACAACGCATAGACAAAATTAAAAAAAAAATCATCTAAATGTACTAAATCATCGTAACCATTCTTATCATCATCATCGTCATTATTATCCTTCGAACCTACCAAATCATCATCATTTTCATTATCAGTATCATCATCATCACAAAGTTTACCCTAACATCATCATCATCATCACCACCACCATCATCATCATCATCATCATCAACATCATCATTTTAAAGAAATAAATGATATATCCAAAACAAAAAATCATCATCCTCATCAAGATCATCCAAATCTACCAAATCATTATCATAATCATCAAACAATTTACCCTAAAATTATCATCATAATCATCATCATCATCATCATCATCACTACCATCAACAACTAAATCTACCAAATCATCATCATCATCATCATTAATAACAACATCTAACACGTTTAAGGTTATCATTCTTAGCATTTCAAAAAACATATATATTCAGGTAAAATAGAGCAGATTAGATAAAAAAAATTATAAAAACAAAAAATCCTTGTTATTATTTCAAGATGTTGGTGGTAGATATCAGCCTATCAAATTCAAAAGAAACATTACAGAACATACGACATACATAAATTCCAGTCATATCAAACGCAATTAATGTTTTACAGTGGTAACGTATCATTTGTCAAACTTAAAAATCAAAGGGAAAGTGTTGCTAATATCGTCTTAAGTATAAATATGTTATGTAATTTACCTTCAAATTAAATGTTTCTTTTACAACTATAAAATTGATTCAATCAGAATTAAAACTATGATGGAACAGAACATCTCCGGATTTATCTTTATAAGTAAGATTTTTATCATGGAAATTTATATTCTTAATCCGGCACAAAACCTGCATGAATTGATCAAACCTTCATTAAAGTCCATTTGCTTTTTATTTGTAAGTCTAAACAAATTATCTTCAAGGCAAATAAGATATAAAATGGAATACAAGAATTAAATTGGAATTAAAAATAATGGCAGTTTCTTTAATTGCCAAAAAAAAAAATTGTATGTTTTCAAGAAGATAAAAATAAAGATGGATACACTGTTGGTATCTAGATAAAAATAAAACGTAAAATACATTTACAAAAAGGCATTTAAACAACGCCACTTTAACTTTCAAAAAAAAAAGACAAACAAGCAAACAAACAAACAAACAAACAAATAAATAAATAAATAAATAAATAAATAAATAAATAAATAAATAAATAAATAAATAAATAAATAAATAATAAATAAAAATAAATAAAAAGGCCACATTAAACCCAATAAATAAACACAAATAAATGAATAATAAAATAAATAAATAAATAAATAAATAAATAAATAAATAATAAATGAATAGATAAATAAATAAATAAATTAATTAATGAATTTGATTTCACTACACGACAGGAAATATGTATCTATGCCATTCCAAAGCCAAGAGATTAAAACTTAGCGTTTTCGCTATGTGTTTCTTGTTTGTCTACTTTGGCAGTTGAGTAACATACATTGTGTTTTGTTTTCGTTTTCATTGGTTGTTGCCAAGAACTTTTTTTGAGTTTTAAGGTTTTCTTCTATTTATTTTAAAGTAACCAGTCGTAGGAACATCATACAAGGAATAACATTGCAACGATTCTGTAAGCATTGTTAAGAAGTAAGAGCTTATTTACATCCTAAAACTCAAAGAATAATTGGTGTTAAAGGAATACTAAACTATGTCAAAAATTATCTCATCAATTAGCTGATAAAAGTTGAGTATGGAGACTTAAATTTTGAAAGATACAGTGCGTTTTATGTGCTTAGATTCTGTAATTACTATTCAAACGCAGAGTTTAGTGGAAGTTCTTAGGTCATTGATTTTAACGTGTGCGTTAACTTTTAAAGATAAAATATAATTAATCACATTTCAATTAAAATTATTTTTGTTTAATAAAAATAGAACCTCCAAAGTATTGTTGGCATTTTCTGTTTGTTGATTGAAACCAAATAAGGTGTACTTGTAGGAAAATTTGATATTTGATATGGAGCAAATTAAACTGCAGGACAATAATTCCTTTACGACTATATCAACATTCGAAGCGTAAGTTTATGTGGGGTGAAGGCAAACATAATACGTGTCGTGTGCTACTTTTGAATTTTTATGAAATAATACATTCAAAAGTAGCACATGACAATAATTGTCATGTGCTACTTTTGAATGTATTATTTCATAAAAATTCAAAAGTAGCACATGACATACGAAAAAATGGAAATCAAAAATACTTATTGTAAATTTTAACTCTCGCCATAGGATTTAGCAATTAAATTTTATATATTGACACAAGGGAAAGAACTTTAAGAAATACAACTGAAGAAAAAAAAACGGAAATCAACAATGAATTTATGCTGCAGCGGTCCCAGTTTCAATTTTATCTTTAGCATATATGGTTGTTAATAATGGTGGTTCCTGATGGTTTTCTCCATTGCCACCTGCGTGTTATAATGTTACAATATTTCTTTTCATTTCATTACAATATTAGTTTTGCGTGTTTACTGTTGATGGATTGCCCTTTCAGTTGCTTTAAATTTAGGAAATATTGCAGAAAGAAATGTTATATTTTTAAATTTCATCATCTTATCCCACAAAGTGCATTATCGTAGTCTCAAAATCGTAACAAGGACAAGGCTTGGCCTTAATTGAAATCGGACTTTTTGCAATTGAACCTCAAAATAAATAAATAAATAAAAATTATAATAATAAAAACCCTAAAAGTGTTCAATTTTTTTTTTTCATCAAATTCTTTGCAACTAGGAAACAAAGTGATGTATACTACTGAAAGGGGGCCTCGGTGCCCGATTGGTCTAAAGCGCACGCTTACGGATCACAGCGCCTCTCACCGCCTGGGTTCGAATCCCACTCAGGACAGTTCCTAGTGTGAGAAAGTTTGTCAGTTCGCTTGATAAAGGTCAGTGGTTTCCTCCGGTTATTCCGGTTTCCTCCACCACTCAAGAACTGACCGCCTCGAAATACGTGAAAAAATCTTGACTGGGGCGTAAAATACCATTACTCCACTCCACTCTATACTACTTCAAAGATAATTGAATGGCCTTTAGCGCGCGTTCATAGATCGCAGCACCTTACAGCGCCACTCTGGTAGATTCTAGAAACATAATTCATGAATTCGCTTGTAGATGATTGGTGGTTTACTACTGGGACTCCGGTTTTTTTTAGACAATTTTGATTACAAAGTTTGTGTTTTAAAGTCGATTTGTAACAGAGTTACATGAAAAATACTTTAAAACAAGGTTCAAATATATTACAAAAATCCGGTCAACAAAAGCTGAACCAAGTATGGCATATGTACTTTATGAGGGTCATCAAAATCATTAGGTATGTCAAATTTTATGTACCCAGCAATATTTCTAAATGTTTATCTGGGATATAAATTTATAAATGAAAACTCTAAAAACAAGATCGAAAACAAGATAAAAATACATTTGAAAATACACAACATAGAATTTGATGCACGTGGCCTAGCATTTTATGGACGGTGTTATATTACAGAGTGGAATTTATAAAGAAATAAAAATCAAATTCTAGACTTTATGGCAAAATAAACGGTATAGACTATTTAAACTTTCCCAAATTAAACACTTTAAATTATGACTTATAGATATAAAACAATTCCGTGACCTGGAACAAACCATAACTAGTATGTTATTATTAAAATTAAATTTTCATTGTAAAAAGTGTAATAATTTTACCATAAAAGTCTCTATTTGTGCTGATAATGTTAACTTTTAATAATCAATTTTAGTACAAAATATGTACTGAAATATGGTTTGATTAAAAACCATTATGGCCGACTAAATTTTACCGCGAAACTTTTTACGAATATAAAAAGCTTCAATCAAAGCAAAGTGTATGCAAATTATAAATTTCCAATAAAGGCTCAAAGTAGATTTTTGTAGAACTGATGTTGTTTTTATTGCCTGTTTGGTCATAAAACTCGATTACAATAGCCTATCTGGTGTCGAAAATTTATGATGTATAGTTTGTGCTTTTATTTGAGATTTTATTGCAAAATAGCTGTTTTATGCGTAACTAGAGCACGGCAGCTCAGTTTATTGCGATATTTAACTACTCTGAATGTTAATAAGAATTCCAAGGCAGTCTTTTCTAGATGATATTGATGGTATTCTATTTTATATCCCTTTGCATCTTTGAAAGAAGATATTGTAAAAACTAGTCTAAGGAATGCAGGGGGAGGGCTCATTATACAATCAAACATGGAAGATGGGAAGTAATAAAGTTATTGTATGATAAATTACTTTTGTAACAAGTTATAATTAAGACTAGACATAGAATATCAACGTGAATATATATATATATATATATATGCGCGGTTTGTTTGCAACAGTCTACAAAGTTACACATTAACATGTATTTTGGTATTCATCTTTGGATCTGTCTCCCCTAAAATTAAGTAACAAATTCTATTTACTACATACAATTAAAACGGTGAAACAAGTTAATACAAGCAAGCAACATATCGTGATCGCTGAATTTAAACTAACCGGTTTGTTGATTTGCATTGAAGTAATGTCCAGGTGTGTTTCATTGAACTAGTGGACGGTACTAAACCATCCTACTTATTTTACAAACAGAGGTAAATAATTATGCAACACAATCAGCAGAGAACACTTGCATTTAGTTTGAAACCTACTTGGACGAGTTGTTTAAAGTGCGTTTTTACGGATCACACTGCCACTTTTCTCCTACTTCTATTCCAACACGGGACAGATAATTTATTACCTGAGTTTGCTTGCGAAAAAGTAGGTTGTTTTCCTCGTGCATTTCGGTTTCCTTTGCCATTCCAGCCAGTATTTACGGCTTCGATTAAAGTGAAAGAATCATGAATGTGGTTTAAACTCCTATACTCAGCTAAACTCCCCTGATGTAATCTGATTATGTATCTGTTTACCGTTTTTATGGATAAAACATACATATCGGTCTTGTTATAGCTAGGCATATTGATGCTATTTTAGACCACTCGGTTAAGGGAACAATTTTGGATGACTCTGGTCAACTTGGAACACAGAACACGAAAATATATGTATATTTCTAGTTGTAAAACGGTTTTTTTTTCATATGTAACAAGTGTTTTACTCTCTGTAATTATACTTCTGGCAAACAACATTAAAGATGTCAATTTTAATTCAACAACAGTTTAGTTTTATAGATTGTCGATTTCCTTTTAAATAATTTCTACAAAAAATAACTTTTTAAGCAAATGAAATTAACTCAAAATTGTTTACAGAAAATAGAAATAAATGTGATTCAGAATCTAACTAGATCTTTGATACAGTACTCGTTAAGAAACTGTGTCAAATATTTGCCATTTCGTTGCTGATAGCATCTATTGTGTGACATTTTTATGTTAGGTCTCTGGAAGAGGGTAATTATTTGGCAATATCTGTAACGGAAACCGACAACAAAAATGACAGTTCTGCAGGAAATACATCTCGCTCAAATGATTGGTTAAAATTTGAACCTAGAATTAGAAAGAAATAAAAACGACAAAATAAAATTTAGTGTCGTATTTCTATAATTGAAAGGGACATGTTTATAACTTCGCTCTGAAAAGAAAGTGATAATCTTATTTGCCGTCCTTCTATCTCCCGAAGCTTCTTGAGTTAATAAATATTTCTGACATCGTTGATTATAGTGTCATTATTTTATGGAATAATATTTCCTATTGTTTGCTGTTGCTGGATGCCCATTTGTGTTAACGTAAAAATAATGGGTCTTCTTTAAGGCGATTATCTATATATTTAACCTATATACGTTTCATGACACTGGTGTCATAAATGAGTTATTGCAGTATTGTCGCTTTGAAATATTTTGACAGCGCAACACAGATTTGAAAAAAAATAAACAAGATGAATAAAAAATAAATAAATAAATAAATAAATAAATAAATAAATAATTTAATAAACTAGAATAAGTTGGGTCAATTTATAACACTATGGAAACCCATTTGGTTTGAAAGTTGCTAAACGTCGCATCAAAAATATTGAGACCAGAGCAAGTTTTAACTAATTTACCTTCGAACTACTTCATTAGATTTTTTGGGTTGTGTATTTTAGGTTCTACCTCTTGCTAGCACGAATTTGAGTTTTATTTGCTACCGCACAAATTTAGTACACCGCAGATAAAACCACGCCCGAATTACATTATCCTAAACCATTCTATACCCTGTTCTATAAATTGGTACCGAGTATTAGACAAGAGTCAATATCTCAAACATTAATCTGTCATGCATGACGCTGTCGGGATTGAAACCCAGGACCTTACTCTGTAGACGCAGACGCTATACATCTGAGCCATCGAGGTAGTGAGTGCATATATCAAAGCAATTTGTACAACGCTAGTATTGCTTTTGTTCCTTGCATATACAACCCCCTTGATGGTTTTGTTCCATGCATTACAACCCTCTTGATGGTTTTGTTCCATGCATATACAACCCTCTTGATGGTTTTGTTCCATGCATATACAACCCTCTTGATGGTTTTGTTCTTTGCATTGCGAAAGCGATTTGTTATATTTTTAGAGACATTCTTGCTAATGAAGACCACGTCAGAACTTTTACACAAATACCAGAGTTATGAGCAGATTGGGTCAGTCTTTTTTTTTTTTTTTGAATACTTAAAATTTGCTTTAGTAGCGGAAGATTACTGGTTCAAGAAAATGATATATGGAAGCAACTGTTTTCTTCTGTTTTAAAACTACAATATGCATAATCAAATATACAAAAACTATTTTCTTTATTAAAATCTTACGCTTTGAAATTAGTCTAAACTAAAGACAAATCAATAAAATAAATAAATATCTAAATAAATAAATAAATAAATAAATAAATAAATAAATAAATAAATAAATAAATAAATAAATGTGGCATGTATGTTATTACATATATATTACAGAGCATAAATACAATACATGAATGATTAAGAGTTCGTTAACACTCCAAATATTTAAAAAAAAAAAAAATAATAATAACATCATGACAGCGTAATTCTGCAACACACCATGTCATATTATATTCAGGATTTTTTCATTATTATTAATATACAGCTTTTTTTCTTATTAGTGAAATATTACAGCCTTCACTTAACATTGTCAAGAAGATATCTGGAGGCTTATACACAACCCATAACAAGGAGTTTCAGACCTTGCCTGTTACCTAATCCCACGCAGATTACACATCAGATACAGAAGAAGGTTTAGTAGACCTTTGAGATACATTACGTTCAATTATGTATGATGTAGAAAGACAACTTTGGACTACGGATCGATGACCTTGGTTCCAAAGGGATAGATCTTTATTATATAAACGCCTCGCAAGTTTGTGTATATGTCTTAACCTCCGCAATGACAAATAGCCAAAAGCGCATGATACTGGCACTACAGAAACAGACATGTAATTGTAGCTCGGTTTTTAACACAGATCAATGTTATTTATGTTTGATTTAACGGATTTATAATAATTAATTGGAGATATATATATATATATATATATATATATATATATATATATATATATATATGTATATATACTCGAAAAAGAACATTGGTGATCCCTAATCGTAGAAAACATACAAAAATATTTTTTTGATCATTAATTACATGAAGATTGTGAAAACATGAAAGCGCTAGTGGAAACATAATGTTTTACTTCAAATGCAACCGTGTTTTAGCAAACCCTAAAGTTGTACAAAAATATGTCTTAAAGCGTAGAATGTAGTTACAATCAAAACTTTAGATAGAAGAAAAATATTACAAGTGATAAAAAAACATTCGCTTGACTACCTCAAGCAAAACCAAGAAAACAAAAACATTGTAATTTAATTTTGATACAGCCAAAGGATGTCGACAACGCAAGGAAAAGATTAATAAATATTTCAACCACTGATAAATAATAAAATGGTTTATTTTGGAAGGTCACTGGAATGAGTGTCCAGTTTTGTGGCATAAAACTGCAGAACGGGCGGGCACCTAAATTTTACTTACTTTTACGACAAGTGGACTATTCATACACAATTATAGAAATTAAACCCTTTTTATTAAAAAAATTTATGATGACTTGCGTATTTAAATATACAATATAATTTATAGGGACTGTTTAAAAGTTTTGATGATGTACGCGGATATAACAGATTGCTAGTGACGTCATTGAACGCTGATTCCGATCACAAGTGTTGTTTTATACTCGAGAATCGCAAACAAAATCACGTGAGTACATATAACTTTGATGGTCTTTTTAGAAAATAACACTGCGTTTTTATGCAACACCGACCGAAAAATTAGTAGTGTGGTGTAAAGGTATTTATGCCACAATCAAGATTCACTTATAACAAGGCGGTTAGTTCTGGGATAACTCCACCATGGTCTGGTCCCAACTCCAGAATATGAAAAGAGGAGGGTTGTGCACAGGGTAATAAGCATTCCTGTCACGTAAAAAGCTGCTTGCTACAGAAACCAACACAGAGTTCTTGGATGGTGTGTCCGACGTGACAGGAGAAAACAACCGAACGTTGATAAGCAAGGTGACAAACTTTCTTGTACTCATACCTGCCTTTGCATGATTGAAACCTAGACGGTCGGAGACAATGTGGACCGTAGGTAAATATAACAGAATGATTAAGCACTCTGAGAAAGAACTAAAAATAACCAAAACCACTGAACAAACAGGAAAAATTAAAGTGCCACCATTTAACAACACTACAAATTTTATATAGGTGGTTATGCTACTCAGACGCTTTTGATAATAAGCCGCTCATAAGGATCTAGTTTGGGTCAACATCTACAATAGCATGTATCTATCAGACCGTTGTAGCATTTTGTCACCAAAAAATTGATGTGTACTGAAAAAAATCATACATTCACATACCATTACTACCATCTCACATTATTTATGTTTTTAACAAAAAATATTTTAATACAATCCAGACTTTACTCGTAAGGCAGATGGGACGACGGAACGAAACGGGATCCAAGTTAAAAAAGAAATTGAAAGTTCTGTTGTATGAAATATATACCATTTCATATAATTTCTTGCGTAAACAATGACAACCGTAGTTTTAAATGGGCTAACAGTACTGACCTCAATTTCACTATGATTCCAAAGCAAAGATAGATTAGAATATCCGCTTGTAAATATAAAATATACCATTTAGAAAACTAAGGTTTGTTCCCTCATGCAAAGCATTCCTTAGCGGGATTTGGACTCATATCCAAACTTCCACTGGATACATTTGACTTAAAATAGTTCCTTGTTCCTTCCATTCTCAAAATTGACTTGCACGTGACGGGTGTAACTAGCTAGACAGGAAGTGCTTATCCTTCCTTCCAGAGCACCCGGCCTAACTTACATGATGGAAGTGTAAGTGTAAAACTGATTTTGCCAGCTTTCAAAGTTTTTACTTTGTTTTTGGCATTGTGATTTGGACAAGTACTGGTATGTTTGTTTTATCATGAACTTAAAACTGATAATATTTTGGGGTAAAATAAGTCTTAATAAATTGTTGTAAATTGTTGCTTTTCTTGATCAATTTTGTTATTTTTGGTCACCTATTACATTGGTAGTTATACCATAGATGATATGATACTTATAATGCAAAAATGTTAACAGGGTTGCTTACTTTTCCGGAACACCCAGTCTCACTTCCTGGATAGAAGTTTACGTATGAAAATGAATTGGCGGTTTTTTTTTTTAAATAATATTTATTATCCTGTAAATGAATTGACCGTTTTAAATTTAATTTGAATAATATTATTTTTCAATTATTGTAATTGGTACATCAACTGGTATATTTTTGTTTATTTTACCATATAAAGAAGATTTTACAAACAAATATTGTGAGAAATTTGTAAAAAAAAAATTGTACAAATAATTTGGGAAAAAAAAGAAAGATAACACAAAACATGGATAAAGCACAATACCAAATACATGTAGTCGTTGATATGTATATGATTAATGATATTTCTGTTTGCCGTTTTGCTTTACGAAAACCTTCATAAAAGTTGAAGTTTCAGAAATGAGTCAAAGTAATAAAATCAATTATTTTAGTACTCAAGGCGTTCAAACAGGTGCTCTGAACATCAAAATGTCATTGTTGTCACAAGTGTTGTTTGCCAATTTGTCCAATGTTAAGAACGAAGCAATAAAATTATAGAACTCTGTAATAAAACTAACTGCTGTTTGGCTCTGTCAAACGTTGTATATTTGAAAACACGGGCAAATAAAAAAAAATTTTAAAAAAAAAAATTATAAAACTTAAAAAAAAAAAAACGAAAAGAAAAAAAAATATCCAATTTTAAAAAATCTTTTTATGAACTCTTTTAATGTAATTTCCCATTTTTCAAAGTCGTCTTAAAATACAGTTTGTGGCGTGGTATGTTTTCAATGTAAAAAATTAAAAAAAAAAATTATAAGATAATAAGTAAGTAATTTAAAAAAAGTTTGAAATGGTTGCATTTTTGATTTATTAATCCATGTGTCACGTTTTACTTTTATATTGTATGTTTATAAAAAATAAACGAAATGAAATAAACAATTAATAATAAATATTGAATAAATGAAAAACATAAAGATAAAAAAAAATAATTTTTAGCAAATAAAATTTGAAAAAAAAAAAAATTAAAACAAAATATCTCTTATTCATCATCTGAATTTATTTAAGCCAACGACAATAAGAAAAAAATAATGTTGGATACGTATATTTAATAATTGCTAAGCAAGTTTTTTTATGTTATAATTAATACTCTATTAGCTTTGTTTTCGATTTTTAATTAAAATGGGTTATAAAATCATTATGAAAGAGAAACATGCGTATTGCATTAGTTTATGTCTGATATTCACTTAGCAGTGGAGTAAAACTCGCCAAGGATATCCTAAGCTCTTTAGTCAGTACTTAGTGAATATCATGAAGCAAAACTTTCAATCGTCTTAATTTTTAAAACATGTTTCAGCCTTAGGTTTATTCCTTAATACAAAACATTCCTTAGCAGGATTTGGATTCAGACACTTAGAAGTATTTACTAAACTATTTAGTTTACTTTTTCATCAATCAACTTTTCCGGCTTCTATTCTCACTGTTGACGAATAATGTATAGAATTTTTTTCAAACATATATAAAACTAATGTTTGCTCCCTCATGCAAACAATTTCTTAGCTGAATTTAGATTGATAATATTTTGTAACTATGTTGTATTTACTTCAAGTATTTGGCTAATGTTTTTTTATCTTTCAACTTTATCGGCCACTAGGGTCACTGATGAAAAATGGTTTATCGCAATGTGCGCATATTGCAAATCAAAACTTTACAAGTATTTTGTTAGATATTTGTCGATACTGTAAACGTACTAATTTTAGCGTGTACGTATTTTAGCGCAATTTTCATTCTCGATTAATTCGCGTGAATTTATATTAGCGCAAAACAACTTTGAAAAACAGACTATAAGTCAAAATTAGTGCTACTGTCCTAACGATAAAATTTTCAAAATGAGTACACTGCTAAAATGAATTCGTTTACTGAATGTAATCATATATATATATATATATATCAGTATACATTTTAAAGGGTAACAACTAGATGCAATTTAAGCAATGTTGGAAGGCTAAACTACAAACAAATATACGTAATTAACATAAAGCTTTTTAACACTTTCGTATGATAAAATGAGAATCAACATTATTAAATAAATAAAAAAATTAATAATAATAATAACAATAATAAAAATATGATAATAATAGAAATAGTAGTAGTGCGCTTATACTTGTTGGATATTGCTAAAATGTGTGAAATGATAACGGCCAATTATGTTTAATAACGTTCTTCTTCAGCTTAAACAACTTAATTTTAAAAATCAGATTTAATTTTATATCTGAAAAACATTTTTTTTACATTTTGTTTCGAAAATACCTATAGCCAACCAAGGTATCATTTTTAAACAATGTTCGATGGCCGAGTGACCACATTCTCCTTGTAAATTCTTCCTCCCCAATTGTAAAAACAATAATTTTTTCACTTATTACAATTTGCATTTACTAATATACATACCTTTTGTATTTAAGAAAGTATATCCAAAAAGAAAAAGAAAGTAGAATTATGGTTTTACTGCTCATCAGAACTCTGCTGCCCTTTTCTAATACTACAACAGCAAAATCCGCAATGTTGATATTGCACTGAAATAGAAAGCTTAGATATCAGGATTAACAACCTCTGAATAAGTGCCACAAAGGAAATAAAAGTGCACCTACCGCATCAATAATTTTTTTTATAAAAAAGTGTTTTAATAAAACATACATTAAAATGCATCATATTTGATTTTTGATTTACACGCTTATTTCATAATCTATTCGGCAAGGTTCAGCTGTTTAAATACCATATAACACGTTGTTATTCAAATTATATAGCATTACAAATTATGATTTATATAATGCCTTTGTCAAAACAGAATACTAATGAATACAGGAAATTATAAAAAAAACTGTTTAGAAATAGAGTTTTGACAACTGCTGTTTTTAAATGTACTATAATAATAATAATAATAATAATAATAATAATAATAATAATAATAATTGCAATAATAATAATAATAATAATAATAATAATAATAATAATGATGCACAATTCAGAACGATCAGTGCCTATCATAATAAAAATATATACTCCTTATTTTACTATCCCTGTCTATTTTGTAGCGACTCAGAGGCTTCATTTTGATCTTTATGTCAAACTTAGAGAAAATTACATGTTTATTTTTCTATTAGGCCACACTAAATAAGTCTATGTGTGGCGTCAGGGTGGTTATGACAAACTTACAAGAGAGGGAGGGAAAAAAACCAAACACAATATTGAAACAAATAAAACTTTTTTTTTTAATCTCAATATTTTATCACATTTGCAAATATACCAAATGATCTGTCACTGTCACTGTCAGAAAATAATATTAAAAACAACTATGAAACATATTTTATTTTTCTCTTTTCTAAAAAGGCACTACTTCACAAGTTTTTTGTTTAAATCCTCGCAACAGAATCTAAACAAAACCTTTTTTTGGAATTTCAATTGGCTTTTGAAACATACTGGGTCATAAGCTCTTCTCTTGTTAAACATTGACTAATTGTCTGAGATTCGAAGATGACCAGAAAACAGAGTAAAAGTGTAAAACTTTTAGGTTACAGGAAACCTTACTTGTTAGATATTTCAATGGAAAGTAACTTTGAAGCTGAAAAATATGATTGAAGACAGTCAAATCCAACAAGAAACATTTGACCAAAAAAACCCCATGAATATTAATAATATCTATATGGTCCACATATATCATATATCAGATATCAGATATCAGGTGATGTAGAACGAACTGTTGTAGATCCACTATTTCACTTGAAGATCAAAAGAACCTTACCCATATTAAACTTGTTATTTCACACTTTCATTTCACATGTTTGTGGTTTGAAAGCGCATGGCTGTTTTATCAAATTTAATTTATACACTAGCATCTTGCTTTACAGTAGCAACTGGCATATCAATTTTATATTTCAGATATTATCCCTTAAACACTATGTTTCTTATTTTAAAAAGAGAAAGCTTGTACCTTTACTTCCATAAAAACCTAAATGGTTTTTCTTTAAACTGTTGGCCTTTAAATGTGAATTCCACATCAGCTGTGTTATAGACAGTTCTAAATAAAAAGGAGACTCAAGTCCATGCTGCCAGCAATTCGGACGTTACGTTATACGTTTATAATATTAATCAGAAATGGTACAATTCGGAATTCCGGAAAAATATTTGCAACGAAAAAATCAGGAATTTGATACATTTAATTGTTTCCCTGTTTGTTCGTTAACGAAGATTGTCAAAAACCTACACGCACGGCCTTAAAAATTGAACCATTCCAAATCAGATTTAAATTTGCAATGTTTACAAATGACTTCACACTTGAAACATTTTAAAACGTCAGGCCAAACAACGCATGGAGCTTGCCTTTACTTTTAAGAAGAAAAAGGGATTTAACAAGGGTAAAACTGATAGTTTTTAGCCCTTTCAAATAATCGTATCTTTAACAAACCTGAAAATCCCTTTTTGTGGTTACTGCCATATGAACTTTACTTCTTAAAAACTGAGTAGGTGAAATTAAAAAATAATAGATTGTCACTGTATGACGAAAATTAACGATTTTGCAAAGAATCTATTCGAAAAAGAAAAAAAATTATTGCATGTATGCAAAGAATAGGAATACACAATGCCATTTAAATGTGACCATGTGACGTCGAATGACGTCAGGAAATGACAATTTGACATATATTGTGGTTTGTTCCCTCATGCAAACATTCCTTAGCTGGATTTGGATTAATATAATTTTGGAACTTGGGATTGAATAATATTTAACTGTTTGGTTTATATCTTTTATCTATCACACTTTTCGCCCCCTAGTGTCCCTGAAAAGGAATGATTTTCCGAAATGTGCATATATGGCACATGAGAATTTAGGTATTTTTGTTATATATTTATATTATGCTAAGGTTAAGAATATAATTTTTTAAGAACGTCAGCTATATAAAAAAACGTGTAAGTATCAACCGAAAGGTATAATCGTTTTTTACGTTTTAATTTGTATATGAAGATAAGAGACAAATATAAGATTGGTATTATTGGTATAGATAGGGTAGATCTGCCTTCGTACCATTTGATGGCCAAAATTTAAAAACCCGACGAAAACAAGGAGGAAAAGAAATATCTCACAAAGTTTCACGCCCAAGGACCTGCTAGAGTGGAATTTTGACAATTTGAGACGGACAGTGGACTTTAAACCTGTTAGCCACACAGGCCCAGAAAAAAATACCAAGATTTTTTAAACATCTTTAACTAAAGCATGTTTTATTAATATTGTGCTAAGTTTAGTGGACATAAAAATAACTTTTATTGCTGAAGTGCATTAGAAAATATAAGGAAAATTGAAAACAATGCATGAATTTAAACAATATTGAGCAGTTATGACAACGGAACATGAACTTAAGATATACATTATTTCAGTAGGATCATTAAAAACATGTAAGTGTAATTTTAATGATGGAAAAATATTGACATAGACAAATTTATAATATACAAAGTATTTTAAAGAATCTCGATAACTTACTGAAATGACAGCTCAGACATAGTATGTGCTTTTTATTCATGCTGGGTTTATTTAAATACTAATTCCGTTTTTTCAAACTCTTGTTTTCATGACAAAATGCAAAAATTATATTGGTAACATTTAATATTACCATGAAAAAAATTTGTCGAGACAGAACGGAAATTGGACAATTTTTTCTCCCATTTTGTTTGACAAAAAAATGTAAAATTGTATTTTCATCTACAATGATTTGAACTTGAACTGTTTGTGGTTTATTGATATAATTTAGTTTTGATTTCTAAATAATTATGCGTTCGCAAACTTATTGGTGTCGATGTAAAAAACGTAATAACAGGAATTCTGTTTCCTTTTGTTAATTTGATTTAAAGGGTATTTAAATTAAGAAATAAATTAGATATGTTGGATCAATGCATCCGCACCATTAGCTTTTTCTTTACTTTTCTAGGATATTTAATAGAATATGACATGGATTTAATAAAGAAAAGTTTATTTTACTTCCGGTACAATATAACCAAGAAAACTTTGAATATAGAATACGTAAGTGATTTTTTATTTTACTTGTGACCAGATAATCTATAGCATTCTTTCAAATGATTATGCATTTTCAGATTCTACAGTTAGACGGGTGTACCTAATTAGGCAGGATAATGCTTACCCTTTCGGAGCTTGGCCTCATTTCCTCGATGGAAGTTCGCGTGTATAACAAAAATTGCCAGTTATCAAAGTTTTTACGTTTTTTTCGGGATTGTGATTCGGACATGGACTAGTTTGTTTGTGTTTTATTAGAACGTTTTTCATGTTGGTTGTAAAGATCGATACTTTTCTCTTTGATATTTTTGACGACTGCCCTTGATTTAAGTTGTGTTTCCTTATACAAAGTGCCTGTCCAGTATCTCTCTTTTTTAGCCTTTTATTATTAATTGTTCGTTTATTTTATGATTTGTTGCTTTTGTAACACCGAACGCTTTTGCATAGAGTATATTAAGCTTTATGAATATTTTTCTAAGATTGACTTATGTTTTTTTTATCCATCAAACTTTTCGGCCCATAGTGTCACTAATGAGGAATGGTTTTCCGAAATGTGCACATATGGCACATCAAAATTTAACAGATATCGTGTTATATAAACTGTCAAAAACAGAAAACGCGGTGTAGATATGTATTCCTTTATATATATATATATATATATATATATATATATATATATATATATATATATATATATATATATATATATATATATATATATATATAACAAACACCCGACAAATCCCGATTCGCCACTTGTGCACATCCCAGAAAACAACCCCCACCAGTGACACCAGGGACTGAAAAGCCCGGCAGACAACAAACACAGACCAAACAGCCGAAAACCATTGAATCTAAAGTTCCAGAATAATATGAACCCAAATCAAGTCAAGGAATGCCCTGCTTAAGGGAACAAACATTTCAAATAAATTTCATAAATTAAGATGGCTGACAATTTTGCTAAATGCTATATTTATGCGACATTCTATTTCAGTCATTTGTGTCGTCTGTTGACTAAAGGACATTGCAAGCCTTTACTAAACAAGAACCTTAAAAGTGTTATGGCAGCCATTACAATATGTGTGATAAGTATATAATCACTGTATTCAAACTTATACTGGATATATTTGGCGTCCTATAGTTCTGTATTCCTTTCCTTTTCAAATTTGATTTTGCACGTGGTAGGTGAAGCTAGCTAGACAGAAGGTTTTTTCCCGGCCTTACTTCCTTGTGAAAGTTCAGGTGTGTAACTTAATTGCCCTGTTTTCAAATTTTTTTTTACATTCTCGAATCATTAGAGACCTTGAAATATATGTCATTTGGATAATTCTACTTATCTTTTGCAATGCCGTTAGAATTACAAGGATTGTGAACAGCTTTACTTGCGGAAAAGGAATTATCGTGCCACATTGAAGACTTCACGAGTAGAAACTAAACTGCCACATCTTTGCAAAGAAGAAATGTTATGGATAAAGTCTTGATGTTTAAACTTTAGCTGTAGGTTTCACGAGTAGAAACTAAACTGACACGTCTTTGCAAAGTAGAAATGTTATGGATAAAAGTCTTGATGTTTAAACTTTAGATGCAGGTTTTGATGTGATTATTTTAGAACTGCTCCTTGATCATTTATCCTAATGTGCTATCAAAAAGAGGGATCATTATAATTTATATTTTGTTTCCTTTAAAGCTCTCATGGAAAATACTCAAATATAGACCTATTTTAATATATTTACTTAATTTTATAATATATTTTGTTTTCCTTGTTAACTACGTATCATGAATCATTATTAAAACATCATTGATTTTGCCGACTCGATATAAATAAAAATGACTTGAGCGACAATGTATTCAATCTTTTCTAGTTTGATAAAATAAATATACAAGTTCTTGTCCATATCACAATCCCAAAAACAAAGTAAAAATGTTGCAAACTGGCGAAATATGTTATACACGTAAACTTCTATCAAGGAAGTGAGGCCGGGTGCTCCTGAAGGGTAAGCACCTCCTGTCTAGCTAGCTACACCCGACACGTGGAAGTCAATTTTGAGAATGAAAGGAACAAAGAACTATGGTAAGTCAAATATATCCAGTATAAGTTGGGATACAGTGACTACATACTTATCAACAATATTGTGATGACGGCCATAAAACTTTTTAAGGACCTTGATTAGCCTAGGCTTGCAATATACTCGTGTCAACAGTTTAATTGTAAGTAATTTGCTTCGTTGCAGAAAGTCCCCATAGTGGGAACAAGCTCTAAGGTACCGTATTAACTGTACGCAGGAGAAGCAGGGATATTACTGAAAAGAAACAGAAAGTTGAAAATAGAAAAATTGAAGTCATCACGTTTGTCATATAGCTTCAGATATAGCTTCAGATGTAACCTTTCGTGGATGTCATAACTGAGGTATAAGTCCAAATATGAAGCAGAGTATGGAAAATCTGTCGTGTCTTTTGCTTCAAGCTCACTTGGATAGATGACATTCACATATTCTCCAAATTTGTGATTATTTAGAGATAGAACGTCATCTATATATTTGTATGTGTAGTTGAATGATTTAGCGACAGTTTTTCTCCAGATTTGACAAGGTTCTGTAAAAATTCTGATTCATATGAATAAAGAAACAAATAAACAATCACAGGTGCACAGTTTGTGCCCATTGGTATACCGATTGTTTGTTGAAAGATAATATTGCCAAACACAACAAATATGTTGTCTATCAAAAACTCTAACATTTTGTTGATGGTATCTTCAGTATATTTTTGTTTGCAGTCTGTATGGTGTTTTACAACATAACCAGAATCCCTGTTGAGCACTAGATTTTTACATCTTAGTTTACCGTTTTTGTAAAAGAATGAAAAGTAAATGATTTGTTTTAGACGTTCTTTCAATTTAGCATTTAGAAAAATCAAAAGTTTTTATACTTTTTACCGAAGATAGAGTATTAGAAACAAAATGGTCAAGTAGTTCTTTAGAATTTTTGAGAATACAGATTTGGTTGATGCCAGATGTAGAATAGACTTGATCTGAATAAGTCGGACGGCCATTTTAACGACTGTCAAAATTTGTGTTAGAATTACTGATAATGATTTAGTAGTACATTTAGAGGAACCTGCTATCTTTCCTTGTATAGATTTTTGTGAAGTTTTGGAATCCAATACAAGTAAGGCAGGTCAAGTTCTTCCTGTTTTATATTGATACCAAAAGACTCAAGGACTCCCCTATGATTGGAAAGAACTTCATCTTTGGTAAAATTAGTTTTGGTATAAGTAGTATTCTCCGATATACTATCTAAACCAAGCTCCTTAATAAGACATTCAACATAGAATTTCTTACAAACGAAAATATTGTTGTTAGAAGCTTTATCAGCCGGGGCAACAACATACCTGTTATGTATGTCAGTAAGGATTGCAGAAATCTCAGGGTCTCTGAGCACTGAAGAAGGTTTAGTACCCATAGATCCTTTAAGTTTGGCAATCCTTGACTTGATAAAATTTCTAATTTTCCTTATCAAGTCGAGAAAATGTTTTTCCGGGAGCCTGACACCGCTTTGTTTTGATTTCTACTGGCGCAGCTCATTTTGAGAGAAAATCTGTCTTTTCGCTGACCAAACTTTCGAATGGTACAATGTTTTGCTGAACCATTCCAGAACTGGTCATCGCGATAACCAAACAAACTTATTATTACACCTTTACATTTACGATTTTTGCCCTTGTATCAAGGTTTTCGGTTCCTAAATGTTTTTAAATTGTATTCTGTAACATTACAACTACAAACGATACCCAAAAGACCAATGCCTTCATGTGTTGGGTTTTTAAAAATATTATATAATATAAAATATAATATAATAACGTCTTTGAAAATCTCTGAGCAATACAGTTTTTGTATATTAGTAAGATGTTTTAGATGGATTCTCTGTGCAAGTTTGTAACACTTTTGTTTTATTAATTATTTTTTTATCTATCAATTTGTTGTTGTTGTTAGCTAAGCTATATTGATGAATGCCCATTTAGGCTGCCTATATCTGAAACTTAATTCTAGTTTTGAGTATACTTTAAATTTATTTCATTAATGTTAACGCCTTGAGAATGTGAGTTCCCGATAGTTTGTTTTGTTGATTTAAGCTGGAAGTTGTTGTTTCTTATTTCATTTTCTTCTTTCTGAATTGTCAGTGGATGAAAGCTAATTTGGAAACACAATCATGTTTGATAATGTAGTTGTAATTTTCAATCAAAACCCTGCTACAACCTTAGATATAACTGATGTCTTTTCAAATCTAAAAGCTATATCCCGAATGATGTTGGTAGGTTACTTTTCATGATGACTTTATACTTTGTTGAAAATGTTAGTTTTATCGATGAATGGATCAATGTGCAAGTTCAATCTTAAGTTCAATGTAAAATTCAGACACACATATATAGTTTTATGTTAAAATCATATTCCCAAGAGCAAAATAAAAACTAATTGTTTTTGTTTTCCTCATATTATTGGTAAAATACATCAATGTTTTTACCTTTATTTTTTTTTAACTTTTACTTCTAGACAATTTCACAGATCAAATAAAAAAAAAAGAGATTACAATTTACTTTAATAATCTCCCCTTGAATGAAAATATGATCTTATGGAGGTAGGAAAGACAATGCAAATATTGACTAAATAAATCGGTTGTTCATTACAAATAATTTGAAGGTTTTGTGTACAACATTCCTTTGAAAGTGTACTGACCGATCAGATACAAGTTTATCACCTATTTTTTCTTAAAAAGGTCATAAAGTTTGATGAATATATGAATAAGTATAGCACGTATTTATACATATTGGAATTTGCTTTAGCATCATTTATCCCGCTGATATCTCAGATTTTTTCTAATATTTGTCAGTTATTTGTATATTTCAAGATAGTCAGAACTTCCACATCGAAGTTCATAGACTTTCATCAGAAAAAAAGACGATTTTTAAAACTTCTCAAATTTTAAGATCAGTTTATAGGAGTTAATGTTTATGCCTACTTGCCCACTCTACCGCTTGGCTATATACAGGAAAAGCGAACAATTATTATACCTTTTTCAAATGTGATGTTACGATAGATTTCTGAAATTATGTTAAAAGAGAGAAAGTACATTCCTTCTGTAAAGATTTATGGCACTATCTCAGTTTTTTGTATTTAAAGAAAGGATTCATTGGATGTTAGAGATTACCTTCATTGTTAGTTGTAAGTTTGCTTTGTAAGTTTCGCCAGAGAATACTTGGTAGGAAGAATGACTCTTTTAATTTTGTTTTATATATGCACTATAGCTCTCATTTACCATGCTACTTTGAATGATATTGATCTCAATGAATTATATTCATGCCTCCACTTAGCATTAGAAAATTCGTTCTTTTTGACATTAGTTATTTCCATAGTAATTAATTAATTTATGGACAGTAAAAACATATAAGCCATCAGTAAAGATTTGGTCATATTGTGAAGTGCATTTGAAACATAAAGTTATTGCCAATTTTATCTTTCCCAACTTTAGCTTTAAATTTCTACAGTCGTCTAAACCTTCTACAAAGAACTCAGTGGCCTTCCCAAGAAAAAATCGCCCGGATGACTCTTTGGTAGGGCGTCGGCCTTGGTAGCGTTAGGTCGTTGATTCGAACCCCAGGTCGGTCATACATAAGACTTTAAAATTTGAGGTTCCACTTCTTTTTATTGCAATTTAAATGATAGAATATCGACTTGTTTACCCGGTGGCAGAATAAGGGAATTGAGGATAGGTGTTCTTGTCTGCGGCATTCTGACGTGGTGAATCCTAAGTGCACGTTAGTATGCCCAGATCATAATACACTTTCACATTTCACGCTTAAACAACTTTGTTCTCGGATTTATCTATAGAGGTTAATATCCTTGCTTTAGTCGCGAATAGCTGCAAAATTGCTGATGGGAAGTTAAACGGCATTACAACAACTACTACTACGATTTTCTAAATTAAAATTTGCATGCAGGTGATTTGTTTATCGTAAAGGTTACTTTATATTTCTCTTATTTGTCTGTTGGTTATGTAGTTGTGTTATGCAAGTTGTAAGAATTTATTCTAAGTGAGGAAAATTTTATCTTCATTTTTGTTTTGTAAGTAAAGACACTTAGATGTTTTGGAATAGGTCTCTTAACAGCACATATATATTTTTTTCCAAAGAGACGCTGTATAAGCAGGGTATGCTACTACCCTATTTTTTCTCTGAAGTTATTCTTTGATTCGAATATTGTATTCATTGTGTAGGGGATTATTTTCTTGACTTTAAATTGCTATTTGAATTGACACTACTTTCATAGACAAAATCAAAAAAGACAACAAAACAAATTTGTACGATTAAGTAACTCAACAATAAATTGAATTTATTGCATTTTTTTCTCGTTATTTTTTCATGAAAATGATCTAACTTACATTCTATTCAACATATTGTGTATTTTACAGACATAACAAAATCATTTACCCATAAATTGTAAGAAAAAAGGTATACCATCTAATTATTAAATAGATTTCGGTTTACCCTTGTGCCTTATGTATATATATTATAATAATAACATCTTGACTTGATTTGAAAAAAAATACATAAAAAGAAATATTCTCGTTTTAAACGGTTACTCTCGTTGACATGAGGCGAAACATGAAAAACACAAAAAACAATGACATCATTATGATATACACCAAATATCGCCCAACAAAAAATGTGTAGATTCCTAATGCAATATGATAAGATTTTTTTTACATATACGTAACAAGCAAACATAAAGAACAGCATGACTTAATCTGCATACAGCACTTCAAACATATTGAAACAAACAAAACTATGTCATGACACAAAAGTTTCAATGTCATTCTCTGAGCAAAACCACTGATATTCACCAGTTAGTAAGTTAGTAATATAATGTTACAATTTTTAAAGATAAAATTTATTAATTTATAAGCAAAAAAAAAAAAAAAAATTCTCGTTCAATTGAATAGCTTGTGTTTTCTCGTATAATCTAGTGTTTGTTCTCGTTTGTATTTGCATATTTTTCTCGTTAAATAAACCTAAAAAGGTAATAATGATTCTCGTTCAATCTTCATTTTACTTGTTCTGATTTCAGGTTTTTATGTTTCTTTTCATATTGTTCTATCATTCATCCTATAATCTCTGCAATTTTGTTTGTTCGGTCTTCTCGATTTAAAGTTTGTAGTTTATCGTTGATTTCGAAATTTCTTTACACTAGGATGGATTACCTCTGAGGTTTCTGCATATTTTTTTCTTTTTCTACCTTATCTAAATACGTTGATTTTAGTTCCAACTTAGTACAATAAAGATAACAAGGTTTTATTAATCTATCTCAACATCTGATATTTATACTGCCATATGAAGGTATGTACTAGCTTTTAAAAGTCCGGAATGAGAACAAAAACACCCAAACGTTGTACAAATAGTTAAAAAAGGCGAAATCAGATGTACATATTCGCAGTTATTTTACTTTAAAAAAGTAATATTACCAATTGATATATTTTAATTTATTCTTCCATGCATAATAGCTTGGTAACATGCCTTTTTTAAATATCCATACCGAATCTCTCTCTCTCTCTCTCTCTCTCTCTCTCTCTCTCTCTCTCTCTCTCCCCCTCTCTCTCTCTCAACAAATTGATCAATATTTTTATGCCTTATATTACTAATCTCCTTCAGAATCCATCATATCCCCGTTATTAGACCGCCACACCTTCCTAAAAATAAATAGTAATTAACAATATTAACGTATTATTTCAACGCATCAGAGATAAAATTATCCAGGTTATTACGATTGAAATTCGGTACGAATGTTTTATAATTTAGCTATAATCAAACCTTTGAAGAGAGTAAGAAGAATGGTCGAGTGAAACGTTTTCCACTGATATATCAACATGTGGGTAAACCTTATTTCTGTCATAATCTATATCATTCTTTAAAATTAATTTTAAAAAAATAGGGCGTCGCAACTTTGACATTTATACAAGTTATTGCATGCAAAAAATAAAAATGGAAAAGCTTGAGAACAAAAGTTGAAAGTGAGGTAAGTTCAAATTAAAATCTTAATTGTCCTTACTAAAGAACCCTATATAAAACTTAATGTACGAGAGTTTCATTTTTTCCAAACGACTGAAATAAATGTTTCAAACTTTTTGTTAAGGCGCATCTTTTTGTTTTATGACATTAAGGTAATTTTTTGGAATGTTTACCCTTTCGGAGCATTTCACCCTACTTCCGTAATGAAAGTTCACGTGTGTAACAGAATTGACATTTTCAAACTTTTAACACGAGAATCATCAAGGATTAAGGCCGGGTGCTCCAGAATGGTAAGCTCATACGCTCGAGAGTGCCACACCCATCAGGTAAAAAATCAAATTTGTGAATGAAAGCAACATGGCAATATTTAATGAAAAAGTCATCAAAGTACTCTATTGTTTATGTGTCTGAAATCCAAGACTTTATCTTTAATCTAAGATGAATAAAATTCCTATTTTTTCAAGATACCACTAATTTATTATTAAAAGAAATTTTAAATAACGTTGTAACAGTATTTTTGTATTTTTCATGATAATAGTAAGTACTTTGATACGAAAATAAACGTAAAAAACGTAATAGCCACAGAAACCGGTAAGTTTATTCTCAACCACTCTCCCAAAAATAGAATTTAAATCAACGCACAAACGTTTAATACATTATACAAATACATCTTACGTTAAACATGGACTATACAAAATTTCTCGTTTTACCATTGAAGCAACAAACGTATTTTTTTTTTGTTTATCCTCAACCCCCCCCCCCCCCCCCTCAAAATAGAATTTAAATCAACGCACAAACGTTTAATACATTATACAAAAACATTTTACATTAAACATGGAATATACAAAATTTCTGGTTTTACAAATGTAGATACAAATTTTTTTCAGAGATTAAAAAAAAGTGAAATTAAGATATACGCAAGTGTAAACAAAATATATTCACAATGTTGCAATAAAATAATTTAATGGCAGTTGTATCTTTCTGAAATATTGAACACATTTGATTCAAATTCTCAGATCACGTATATGGTCGACATTTGCTTAAGTATTTTTTTTTTTTGTGAAATTTAAACAGCCTAGAGAAGATTATTTTTCATAAAACTTATTCGAATGAAAGTGGTATCAAAAATATATTACATTATGTTATTAGGTTTAACAATATTGGTTTTTCAGAATTTCTTAATATTATCTATGAGTCTTTTAAGACTAAATAAAAAAGTTATAAATAACTCATTTTGAGAATTTGATATTTTCAATAATTAATTATGTTAAAATCTGATGAAGCAAGCAATTGTTACAAGATCGCAATTTAGGAATTTGTCATTCTTCTTATTAAATGTGTAAAACATTGAACGGCATCAGTAATTTTCACTTAAAAAATTAAATAAGTTATAACATAAACAATTTATTGTATGTACAACGCATTTACTAAAAAGTTTCTAATTGTATAAAAACGTAGCGCTGAGATTCAAGGAAAAGTGTATCGACAAAGGATTAACTTTATATGAGGAAGATAATACAAAACATTGTTTAATGGGATAAGAATAATTTTTGTTTTAAATTATAACAGTTTTAAAGTATTGAAACATTAAATACAGAAATTTACCAACTTTTTAAATATTTAATGCAGTATACAAAAGCAACGGTCTAAAATATATTAAATAAATTATAAACCTTTTTTACGAATTCGTGATTGTGACCTTTCATTACCAAGTTAGTGAATTACCAAATTTAAAAAAGTCATGAAAATAAATTCAAGAAGCATGAAATTGGCAGTGAATAATAACATTTATGAAGCATTTTCAGTTTTAAATATTCACAATTTTTGTTGGGTGATGCTAATTAATATATTACCCCTTTTGTTTTACACAATTACAATGACAAATTGCAAATGTGATTGTATCAAATAGAAATTAGTCAAAACCAGGTTATGACGTAATATTGATCATGTTTGTAATATTCAACAAAACAAAGCCTACCTACCTGAGCAGGGTGGTTAACAACAAGATGCATGCAAGAGCATACAGAATCGTCTTTTCATTATAACTCTGTTATAGCGCATCAAAGAATTTCATACGGATGTTATCAAACATTGTTTTGACTGATAGCTATTTGATACAAACCACATATATGACTGACTTTTGTCAGAAAGCTCACGAACAATAAAAAATAAGCACATAATAATAACAATGTCCTATGTATATATAATTGTTTTTAAAAATTCTCGTACAGTGTTTTGGTTGATCTTTAATGAATTAAATGAGATGGATATTCCTTCTAACGAAGTATCCAAGCTATGTTTGCTCGTTTTAGGGTTAAATTTATGAACAACTTCTGACTTTCCGTTTTAAACACTTTCATCATCTTCTTCATCCAACATATATCGGTCATATTGAAATAAAAAAAAACCTTTACTGAGCAAATTATAGTTGTTGTTGGTTTAATTGTTTATCCCTCCTACATTAAACGTTTAGTATGTTGAATTTTAAATTTGATTCCACATACTAGTATATTCTAAAATATTTCCAACCAATCCTATCAACAATCATTCAAAAACAAATTCTCAAAAATTCTCGTTACGGATACATCATTTTCTCGTTATGTTACAGGGCTACTGTTGACGAAATCAGTCTCCCAGATCATAGTCCAACACTTTTATCTTCGACTAGTTTGAAATAAATGCGTCACTTTGTGAAACATTTTTAAACGAAGACATGGAACAAGAAATGGGAGGTGACTCAGTCTGTTCTGGTTTTGCAGGGAGGTAGCAATCAATCTTGAACACCATTTTCAACTAGATGCATCGGAAGGTGATGATGATGAAACAGTCGTTTTTGTTTTATCAGTTACAACTCTACCCTGTTCATTTAACTCTTTAATAGCTTGTAATTCTTTCTTTTCTTTCATTCTCCTATTTTGAAACCAAATTTTAATTTGTCTTTCAGTTAAACAAAGCATATGTGATAATTCGATCCGTCTCCTCCGTGTGAGGTAGCGGTTAAATTTAAACTCTTTTTCTAGTTCCAATGTCTGAAATCGTGTATATGTTTGTCTTCCCCGGCGCCTTTGGTTGGAATTTGGCCCTGCAAAATACAAAACATAAAAGTCTTTAATTCTAATCTTTATATAATAGTATTACAATGGGATGAAACGGAACACTCGTTATTTTTCTTCATTATGATACTCGATAATGTTTTGGCTTTAGTTACACCTTGTGAGTTCTGAATAACCGATAATAGAGAAGAACAATCGCTTAGAATTACTTTGCAAAATTAGAACAACCTCAAAGGATTTTCAAAATAAGGCAAGAAATTGATAGCAATATTGTCAATGGTTAAATAAAGCGTCGGTGGTCTTGGTTTTTTTAAAAGAAATTTTTATGATTAGTTCAGCTTAACTGCATAGTACAGGTCTTAATTAAAGAAGTTTCATAATATATTTGAAGCCCTAGCTATCATGTTAATTAGATAATGATTTTCAGATAGCTTGTAAAATTTTGAACCGAAGGTTTATTAAATTTCACTTATCTTGATAAAATGAAAATTTAGTTTTGAATTTAAGGTCTACCGTTTCAAGTAAATCGACTATTTTACGTTAAATATAAACACATGATATCCTGATAACCGTTTTGAAAAATTTTTGAATTTCCGTTTTAAGAAATTAAATATATCGAATATCCTATTTTTTTTTAAACAACCATGGGACTGTTTCGAATACATACGGTGATTTTTGAATTCGCACTGCCTCACCTTTTTTGAGATAACGCGATATTTATAAAGATCATTGTACACATACTGCAACTGTTAAATCATTTGAAATATCTGGTTGTTCTTTTATTTAATTCTTCATGTATGCCTTCAAAAAATTTTATCGAACAGACTTGAATTTTGCTCATTAATATTAACGCCTTCTTTTATAAAACATTAAAGTGAAAACATTGACTTTTATATCCCTATTACACAATTTATTATAAAAAAAGTCTGGTATATTATTACGCCGTTTAAATGATCTTATATGATTATATCAATTTTAATACTGATAGCTACAAATCTTTGTCATTTGCAATATTGGTATAATTGGAAACAGGTTAATAATTTCAAATTTTGATGCATGAAAAGGGTTTGAAATACTTTAAAATGTATCGCCAATTGCACGGTAACATGTTTTGAAGCGTAAGTGATAAATTAAATTAATAATGAACAAACCCAAATAAATTATTAAACAACAAAGACCCCCTCAAAAAAGCCGTACGAGTAAAGAGGACAATATATGTTGTTGTTCAATAAAACATTCAATCTTTTGTTGTTTGATTCATTTTTTTTCCTTTTATATGAATGTCATAACTTACATAATGCAATCTGCTGTACTTTCATGAATTATTTATTGCTGTTAAACAGTTTTTTTCTGTCATTTTAAACTGAATAAATGTCTAAAGAAATCTGTTGAATCTTTCTTTTTTATTAATACGGTCTAAGGCATTCATTTTGTAGCAATATTTACGAATAAAAATTTCACGAATCACACAGAACTATTATAATAAAAAAAATAAACAATAATAATAACATGCTAATTCTGAAATAACTTTTCAGTCTCTCTTAAAAAGGGACGTAAGCCATTTTTTGTTTATTTTCATTTTTATATTTTTTTTATCATTTTTTTCCAACCCACCCTTTTCCGTCAACCAGTTTTTGTAAAGCATTTTATACCTGTTGAAAGTTGTATACAAAAGAAAAACATTTGGAATATCAATCAATATATAATGTTAAATATGTATAAAAATATAAAATATCAATGTTTCTGAACGTTCTTGGTAGAAGACAAAGCACATTAGAAATAAATTTAATACATACTGAAATTTTATGATATAAAGACAAAATTATGTCGAGTTGTTAGGCTAAGGTTAAGGCTAATGTCTCCATCTTATTCTATAAAAATGTTCAAAACATGCTCATACTCCACATAATCGTTCAACATTCATCATGTTTATTTAAATAAAAGTAATAGTATACAACCAATAATTACTCTATCCGGGTGATTTTGGATTTTAATAAGAAATATCAACATTTTTTGATGAAATGAACAACGGTATGATTTTTTATGTTTCAGTAAGAAATATCAACAGTTTTTGATGGAATAAATGACGGTTTGGCTAGGTTTCAGAAAGAAATATCGACAGTTTTTGTAAAAAAAAAAAAAAAAAAGATATGATTTTTAAGTTTCAGTAAGAAATACCAAAGGTTTTTAATAAGATAATATAAAATAAATAAATATAAATAAATAAAAAATAAATAAATAATGCTTTTTTTTCACTACATTCCTGGTAACATCCTATTTACACTTTCCAGAATGCAATAACTGAAACCAATCCTCCAATTGTTCGTTAACAGTTTGGGACAATTACAATCTGCGTTTGACTAAACTAAAACCAAATAGCAATAAAGCGATAGCTATTTTATGCTAGAAATGAAAAAGCAGAGTTGCCAATACTTATTCAACAACAATATTTGATACTGATCTCTAATATTGAAAAAGCAAAAAAAATTTTTAATTTCTTCATAAGAACATGTGACAAAATTGTCACTTATTTTGATTTTTTAAATAACAATATTTTCACGTTGCCTTTTCGATTTTTTGCAATGTCATTTTAAATTTATCATTTTAATTTAAAATTTAAAAAACTGAACAATCAATCAAAATTTAGCTTTATCGTAACCTTATTTTCTGATCTCATTTTACCAACCCCGATGATAATGAAATCTAGATCTACACCTAATTCTCAGCATATGTTGATTTTTTAACCGCCTTATTAAGTTTTTTTCTGTAAAATGAAGTCTTTTTAAACAAACTATAAATCTTTTACACACTATTGAAAATGAACATGTAACAATAGTAGCAAGCGTCGTTTGAAAACACACTGAAAAGGGTAGTAAATTCAAGGGTGTATATACCTTGGGCGGTAAATGGGTTTTATAGTCCATAAATAAGTCTATATCTCAGATATGTGTGGTTATTTTTTACCATTAAGATAATGTTTCTTCAGAAGTTTATTCATATTTTTTAATTCGCTTTAACTAACGTATAAATCAGATTTCCATTGGGTAAAACATGTTTTATTTTAAATTTCTTCAACGTTGTGTGATCTGAAACCATAGCCTAAAACCGCACTGAAGCGCATTATATATATTGTACAAGCATTATAAAATTTTTAAAAAGGTAGAAAAAATCCATACACCTGCGATATAGAGTTTAGTGACAATCGATGCAGAAATTTGTTATGTATAAATACTTCACTGATCAATTGAAAACAAATAATTTTATTCACTAGATATTTCCTCATTCTCATTGTTTCATCGTTTCTTTCGCTTTTATATACAATATAAAATAAAATATAACAATTAAAATTATTTGTTACGACCAACGGGCCTGGAAATAAGCAATACAACCAAGAACATAATAATAATAATAATAATAATAAACATTTTGTCTTAATAATCCAGGCTCTAAAAACAGAAATTATAATATTTTAAAAAATCGGTGTATAATGATAAAAAATCAACTGAGTATAAGTGACAAAGTGATTCATATAATATATATATATATATATATATATATATATATATAAAATTATCTTTTCTCCTTTCCTTTTCCTTTTGCTAAATTTTTATTTATTACATTTAATTTAATTTTTTCATTCCTTTTATTTCATTTTCTGTGTGCGTTTTGGTTGCCCTATTTTATCCCAATTGCATATCATAGAACAAAAAATGTAATATAATAAGTCACAGTTTGAATCACCTTGATGCAAATGATATGAGCATCAAAACTATCAATGTTTTATCTGGTATTGCTTTTAAGTATTCCACATTTTCTTACATGAAAAATGTTCAAATCTGTGTTAAGTTTCACAACAAATAAACTTGTTTAAAAAATCTTAACTCATGTGTGAAAAACAAAATTTCCCTGATGCCTTTCAAAAAGTGTACTTCAAGCTCATATAGGAAAGCGACATTTATAACAACTTTTTCTCAAGTCAACGATCCATTGGTAAAATTGTTCAGCTAAAATAGGAAAACACTGTTTTTATTTGATATTAATCACTTTTGATTGTATTAATTTACTCGCTTCGACATGCTACATGTTGTTTGGCAAAACAAAGTTATATTGACGAAAATTGAAACAAAAAAACAGTTCGGAGACATACAACTTATAGTTATCTGATCTATAAAGAAGATAACACTAGTTAAGTACAATCTATCTATCAAAACATGAATTATATGTTGTCTATTTGTGTTCATATCAAACGTACTTGTTTAAACTCTAAGTATCGAGAACCTTGAACTTTTGCCGTCAAAACAGAGCATAAAAACATTGGATATTTCGTTTTGGAACATGATTTATTTCTATCATACTATTTTATCTTTTGTTATTATTTCATAGTTTTCGCAGTAATAATATTATCATTACTAGATAAACACTAATGCAGGTCCCTTTACTATTACAGACTCTATGCTGAGAATTGAGTCAGTTTTTTATTATAAAAACTCTCAGTCAATTTAGAAAAGTACATATACTATATACTATTATATGTAATGATAAAACACAGACATAACTTAAACTTATAGAATGTTCTTGGCATTAGCGAATATAGCTATGAACACATCACATTACAAATTAAAGTCAGAATTTTTCATAGGAGACAAGAGAAAAAATTAAGACCACTAAATAAAACACTCCTTACCTAAATGGAAAACTCACTGGAATGAAAATTTTTTATATTTTTATCAGAGGGTCCTTTGAAAATATTTCTAATGTTTTATAAGAAATTTACAATTTGTTCAGTGTTCAACTAGAATATTAACATTGACTGGTGTTTAATATGGTTTTAAACAAAAACACTAAAAATTTGTCGAGTTCAGAACGATTTTTTATAAAGACAAACAGGTGTTAGGTGTTTAATTAACCCCCAATTTTTTTGTTCAGCGTTAGTAAACTTTTAACATAAACACCAAACTTTTGTCGAGTCCAGAACGACTTTTCAATAAACACCAACATTTAGCCCGGTGTTTAACATGATTTTGAACATAAACACCAACATTTTGTCAAGTTTATAATATTACTTTAAAGAGAAACATCTAAAATTTAATGCAGCGTTTTATATTACCCTGGATATCAAGACCAGTTCGGTTCTTCACTCGGGTCTTTATCATTTCTCTTAACCACGTTATTTATACGTATCGCCTCCATAATGTATCAAGACTTAAGATAAACCTTAAAAAAAGACGTTTTTTGTCGTTCTTGTAGATTAGCTTTTTGATTGAAGTTGTGATTATTTAGGATATCTCAGTTTTAGTAAGTTGCAGATCTCTTGTAACATTCACTTCTGCAAATAAACCGCACAATGAGTAAAAAAGACTTCACAACTGCTGGTGGCAGTGTTAATATATCATCGTAGATGTTTCCTGAGGCGTTGTGTCGCCATTAACCTACATGGGATTCAACTAATGGCCTATTTTCACTTTAGATGTCTAAAATACATTCATTTATGCTTTATTAAAACGATTCTTCTCTTGAATATTTTCTCCAGTGTAGGTACAAAACGTTGAAGTAGTGCATGTGCAAAAAGAAAGAAAAAACGAAAAGGAAAAAAAATCAGCAGAAACTTCAGAAAGTGAAAACGTATCTCGTCGTTGATATAATTAATTTCTAAGTAAATTTATTTAGAGAAATTTTTTTAATTAAAATACATTAAAGAAATACATCTCTCTCTCTCTCTCTCTCTCTCTCTCTCTCTCTCTCTCTCTCTCTCTCTCTCTCTCTCTCTCCTCTCTCTCTCTCTCTCTGTGTGTGTGTGTGTGTGTATACACTTTAGGCAATGGTTGAATATAAAAGCATTATTGCTGTGAACCTTCATTTATTTATCACTTTGAAGAGATATTGACAAGACATCAAGTAATGTATTTAGGAAATAAAACTATTTGCGTGACAAAATATAATATTATTTAAGACCATTTTAAAACTAAATTTAGGTTATTGATAAGTAAAACCTTTGCTTATAAAAAAAATCCCATTTTTAGGATTGAAGGATAATATGTAATGACAAGACCACAATCAGAGAAGTCAAAATTTAAATGAATACGACATAAACTAAATGTAAACAATATATTGTAAGCACTAAGTTCGTTTGAATATACTTTTGTAAATTGCATTTAAATGTATTGCTTTCATAAAGGTGAAACCATGAAAAATGGAATGTTGTTTTATATACAACAGTTCACACACTCATAAGAAAAGCTCTACTCAACTGTTATGACGAATTCTATTCTTTTAGCGAACTTGTCGATATGAAATTCTAGCCGTTAACTCGTTGACGTTTTTGTTTTTTTTCCTATCAAATTTACGAGGGTTTTGTTGACCCTGAAGACCTTGAAGCATTGTCCTACTCATTTTAGCTTCTATAATAAAAAGGCTTCTTAGAGGGAAAATTATAATTCTTTGTGTGAGACCAAGTAATTTTGTAATTGTGGTGAAAAATTATGTTATAGACATCCAATAATAATGACTGTTTCAACAAACTTCAGTTGTGAGGTAATAACGGTGTAATTTGTACAATGAGAACTAAAATTATGAAAATTGCACTTGTCTGCATAATTCTAAAAAAGAAATATGAATAAAATACAAAACATCAAAACCTCACCTCCCCCTCCCATAGTTATTAGACATAAGCAGATAAAATAATGTTTGATAGCAATCCATACTTCTATCACGTTTTTACATGAAAAAAACATCAACGTTATTTTCATTCTGGTAACTGATAAGCTTTGAAAGAAGTTAAAAATTTATCAAGATGAATAAATTTGTTGATAATAATTCTTTTTACAGTTTAAATGATAATACAAAATAATTGTACAAATATATATTACACATATATGTATAAAATTGTCTTTTTTTGAAAAAAGATGCTTATTGATATTTTATGTGGTAAGGATTTAACTTAATTGAACATTGAAAAATTCTTCTTCTTTTTTTTACAAAACTTTTTGATCACTTGAATTTGTCATTCTTTTTATTGCTTTTCATGCAAAATGTTCTATTCATGAATTGAAAATTAAATATAGAAACATTTAAGAATTTACAGACGAATATTTACGTGAAAAATTAAATATTATGATTGTAACTTTATGTAACATACAATTTGAACCGATAAAGCATATATTATCAATGTTCGTAAAATCAGCATTTATACATGTAACTAAGAAAAACAATATAAAACAAAAATCAATAGAAAATAAATAGAAATGAATAGAAAATAATAATTTAAAAACGAAAAATCAAATTTGAGACAATTTACAATATCAAAATAACATAAACGAATAATGTACAGTATTAGACACAATATAAAGTCATCGCGATTTTATACAAAGGTCGAGTATATAGGTTCAATGTCAAGGCCATAGTTGTTAGACATTACGAAAACGAAAAAAAGCATGTCCTTGTACCTCCAATAATCCAATTACCTCACCATATCTGATTCGAATAAGCAAATGTTTTGTTTTTTTCGTTTCAAGATAACCGAGTTCTTCCAAAAGCATTCGACACAAACGATCTTCCAACGAAATATTTACAGAAGGAAAACACTACAGTATTAAGGCACGTTTTTGATAAAAAAAAAAAAAAAAAAAAAAAAAAAAAAAAAAAAAAAAAGCAAAGAATCTCCGTCACTTTTAAACCTTTCGATTCAAATAAAATCATTAAAAGCAATTAAAACGAATAACACACATGAGTTATGAGTTGTATTGTAAAAGAAATATTGTGATAAATACAGTAACCATTTTGTTTGATTAAAACTGTTCATTTAACAGTCCACTCTAACTATACACTTAAGATTATCATATTTGCATTCAAACGACAAGATACTGCACAGTCTTCACTTTACTTTGTAAAAAAAACAGTAAATTTTATATTTATGCATTTTTAAAAGCCATCCTGGTCCTATAAATAATAAGTAACTGTAAGAAAAATTAAGAAAGTAACATGGCAATATATATATATATATATATATATATATATATATATATATATATATATATATATATATATATATATATATTGGAGCTGAGAATTGTGAGATCGAAAACAGCAACAATAGTTATTATATTATATATTAATATATTATTAAGAAATAAATTTAATATTTGATTTATATATGCAGATATGGCACATCAAAGATCAAAGCAGGTATTTTTGTTTTGTATATTGTTATGTATGTATGTATGCATGTATGTATGTATGTATGAATGTATGTATGTATGTATATTTACAATTAAACTAAAGAGGAAAACTATGTTCTCGTTATTGCTGTCAGAAAAATTTGATTTTGATAAATTAATTTCAAAAATAATGTTCTGAGGGATTTAATTAAATTCCTTTGCAGGTAGAAAGCAAATTAAATCATTACCGACAGGTAATATATCAGCCAGGTAACGGCAGATGTATCCGTTATAAGCTATCATCTCTTTGTTAATGACAATAAGATTCATGATTTGTGATGTTTGCTTTCCGTTCCTCACATATTTGCAATGCGATACAAAATCATTTTAATGATGTTCTGTTTTAATTACATAACACGAAGCTAAGAGTTTTTTTTTAGTTTCTGAAATAGGCTGTGAAGAGAAGGTGGCAGTTTTTGTAATGAGAGCACTAAATCACACTAAAATGTCATCTAGGTACATGGGACGAGATGGTATAACATGTCATTTGAACGTTATACATTCAAAAGAGAAGTAATTTTAGATTGACGCAACTATATCACAGGATCAATAACAAACGAAGCAAAAAAAAAATAAAAAAAATTAAAAAATTAAAAAAAAATAAAAATAAAAATTAAAAAGTAGGGCATGATGTCAGTCAGTTTTTTTTAAATACAAAAGATTTTATGTAAAGAATTATAAAAATGAAATGTATAAGTAAAACAAGTACTTTGCACTAATCAACAAAATGAAATTTGGAAACAATACACTGCAGACATTGCAATAATCAGGTCGAAGCCAATACGACATAATACTTTCAATAAATAGTAGACGACAATTGTATTTAAATTATTGTGAAGTATTAGTAGTACTTATCAGAAGCAGAAGCAACAAAGAACATGAAACAACAAACAAATATGTAGAAAAGAGAAAACAAAGACATACAAACAAGGATTATTGTAAAGCCCTTGACTTTCGACGAACAATTGTTCTGAGACCTTGGACACTAAATAAACCTTGCATGTCATAAAAATCATATGTTAAATAATTTTTTGGTGCTTTTTGTTCAAGATATGTAAAGCTGTGCCCATTCACTATGATTAAAAAAATATGTGTTGATTCAGGAAATTTAAAAATTACTTTTACAATATTGTGAATCAAAACACATTTCAATAAAACAAATGTTGGTTAGACATTCAGAGTAATAATTTCTATTTTTCCATTTTTATAAAAATACTGGTCGTGAAATGCATGACAGAGCTATAGAACTTTTGCTTTTTTGCTTGTACTATAACCAAACCACTAGACATTTACACCAGTGCCTTTCAGACTACTGAAAGCTTGTGTAGCATTCTCAGTTGCGTTTGCTACATCTAATTTATTGGCCCAGTTGTTATATATTTTATGGAGTAAGAATGCATTATTTCAAAAAACAAAAATTTTAAAAAATATAAATTAAAGATAAATGAATGAATGTATGAATAAATATATAAATAAATAAATAAATAAATAATAATGATAATAATGATTGATACAATTGATTTAATACAAGATGCAAAATAACGCTTTTATTAAAAGTTTGATAGTAGGCCTCACGTAAACAATTCAATTCAATATAATTTTCTATTATTTTCGGCGTTTAAACAATAATAATTCGATAATAATTGAATTGGTTTAATTACGTAATATATTATGTATATATAAACAAAGTTAAGTCGCGTGTCACATTTTCGTGACGAAACACATATTTCTTATAATAATCAAGTGTTAAAATCGAAAGTGCTAAAATGTGGAAAAATATGTTTAACAGCTGTTTAATTTAAAATGAAAACAATTGATCAAATGAATTATATTTAATGTTTTGTCGGCCTGATCTTAATATGGATAACCTTTGTGCAGCCAAGCATTTTGTTATGTTTCAGATTTATAAAATGCATTAACTAACAGTGCCAAAGATTTCGAGATAGTTTGCAAGATCTGGTTCTGTATTAAGAAATGTTTTTATCAAATTCGTCTTGTACTATCTTGTGAAGCACTTTACATTTTGACATCAACGTGTCATTAATCAAAAAGGAATGCCTCAAAGAGTTCATATCGTGACGTAGTAAAGTCGACATATCTTTAAAGGTGTATTCTTGCGCTAGAAGCATACAAAAACAAATAATGGCGAGCGAGTTATACGCGATTAGATAATTCTATATAGAAATGTTTACAGCACCGTGAACTTCAAACTTGAAGTCTGTAGTATAATTATCCTTGAATCTAAAATTAGTAACATGAACACTGAAAAAAATAATGATGTACGTTCAAAAGAAACAACTTTACAGTAGCATTACAATTGATTTGTTATAATCATTACAATGAATTTGTTATAATCATTACAATGAATTTGTTATAAGCATTACAATGAATCTGTTATAAGCATTACAATGAATTTGTTATAAAAATTTCAATGGATTTGTTATAAGCATTACAATGAATTTGCTAAAAGCATTACAATGAGTTTGCTATAAGTATTACAGTGGATTTGTAATAAGCATTACAGTGAAATTGTGATAAGTATTACAATGAATTTCCTATACGTATTACAATGAATTTCCTATACGTATTACAATGAATTTTTTATGAGCATTACAATGAATTTGTTATAAGCATTGCAATGGTTTTTAAAGAAGTTTCACATTTCACTCCCTTTAAGGATTTGTGCGATAAAACAAAATAACTACTTAAGCCAGTTGTACAATTTTCCGTGACCCGAATATCCTTGCATAATGCATTTTATTGGAAACAAACGCTTATCATTTACTACATAAAAACTGTAATCCATGGTATGGATTTGTTTTTTGGCAATTTGACATTGTTCTCTGATAAACATTTGATTTATTTGAAATATTTCTTTCACTAATATTTTATCAAAAGATTTCAAGATATGGAACCTTCTTACGTCCATTAAGATTATAATTCGCTTTAATTAACAAGAATTTTTGCATAAAATCCAGAAATTTACATTTCCCAAATGAATTGCTGAAAGATTTGCTTATAATACTAATTCAAAGCATTTTTTTCTGCAAACTTTTGAAGTACCATGAGGATTTTATATAAGATTGCGTGCTATGGTTCCATTTTCCCGCTTCATTAACACAATTTATACATGCATAGTTACATAAAAAAGGAATAAGAACAAAAAATTATAAATATCAAATCTTCTTGAGATTTTAAAATTTTGACTTCAGTGATCAAACGATTTGTTACCAGTTATTTTCTATTAAATTTCATTTTTTTTTCATTTTGTCTTTTTTTTCTCCTCTCCTTTTATCCTTATTTTCTATTCCTTCGTCCTACATCCCTTCTTTTGCTTTTTGTTTCTGTTTTTTTTTTAAATTGAAATTTGGAATCAGTATATTGACAGGATTTTCGTTATATATTTTCATTTGATTTATACAATCTTTTGGAATTTAAAATTCATAAAAATAAGTATATGAATAAATTCACTTCGATATGAATTAATATAATAATAATAATAATAATAATAATAATAATAATAATAATAATAATAATAATAATAATAATAATAACAATAATAATAATAATGATGATGATGAAAATAATAATTAATTAATAAATTAATTATAATAATAATAATTGATAATACTACTACGACTACTACTACTACTACTACTACTACTACTACTACTACTACTAATAATAATAATAATAATAATAATAATAATAAATCAATAATAATAATAATAATAAAAACACTCTGACTTCCAAAAATATTCTTAGAGACATACTATTAGTCGAATCGCTGATCTAACGAAAAGGGCAAAAATAAAAAATAAATAAATAAAAAATAAAAAAGCAACTCGGAGCACATATAAAAGAGCAACAAAAGTTTTATATTATCGTTTTTATGTATCAAATAAATATCGTTTACGCCTATCAGAATCGATTATGATGTTTGCTGTTGTATAGCAATGTATCATAATACTTTGTTTTATGTTTATTTTAACATCCGTAAAACGACAAAAATGAGAAATAATTGTCAATTTAAACAGCAATAATTGTCACATTTTGTTTCCATTACTTTTTTCATCATCCGTTATCAGTTACATAATAATCTAACGTAAACTCTGTCATTTGCGTTGATTAATGTTAAAAAAAGGTACATATTGAATACAGTCATTTTTTTCGTGGTGTCAGATTTTTGATAGTCTGAGAAAATGTACAATTTCGTGGGATTGCAAATTCGAGGATAGTGGTTTAAGATTGAGACATGTGTGTTATATGCTGTATTTCGTTGACATGACCAATTTTCAATAGGGGTGAACACGACAACAAGAAAATCATCGAAATTACAGTCGTATAAGATTCCAAAAGGTTCGCGGGATAGTCAATTCGTAGACATTGGTAATCTTTAAAGGTTATTGTTTTTGACGTATTGACATGCACATTTTTATTGGAGTGAACATGGACACAACAACAACTAATAAAATAACAGATTTATAAGATTTTAGAAAATGTGAAAGAAACAATGGATTGTCAACGCACTAAAGAACCTCTTACATACCCAAGGGGTAAATCAGGTTTTCTTAATATGCATTATTTCTTGAATCTGGTAACTAGTCTTAATGTTCCTTATACCTTCAGTGGCATGACCAATTTTACAAAGATCAGGCCTCCTGCAATATCAAAAGAACGATTCCATTCACATACACAAACGATTTTGCAGATGTTACCAGACGGACCAAGAGACGTGAAACATATTGCTTAAAACCACCCTGGACGAATACAAATCCTGTGACCTTTGATCTGGAATTTTGCAATTTAGAAAGATCCAAGTCAATATTGTGTCAGATTGAAAAGTTCATCCCTGCTCTTGCACAATATTTGTTACACAACTTCACTTAAACACCCCGCCCTTTGACCTGCACGTCAAATTTTACAGATGTAACTAAGATTTCAAATTAAGATTTGAAAACACAAAACCCTCTTATGTCCTATTTGTCATGATCCGAAAAATTAGGCTGAACTCCTGAAGGAAACAAACCCCTCCTTGCTCAAAGTGCAGAGGTAGAAAAAGAAACTTTTGGTGTATTTTTTTTAACTGTAAATAATTGCAAAATTTACACGTTTACGTTAATTGACAAGAACATATACTTCGACAATAAAATACGTACTTCGTGTGTTATTTTTCAAATAGTGCTTAAAAAGTTTTAAAATATGGTAACTTTATTATTTATATGATAACGATTCCAAATTATACACATTGCACAAGTATTACCATGGTAATTTAACAAGTTTAAATAATACTTCACCATATAGTTTTCACACTTTTATTGAATTTTTTGTTTTTAATTTTACCAAAATATACATCTACAAACCACATCTGCTAATTTAAAAGTTAACAGAAAATATTTAAAAATAATAATAAAAAAAATTATAATAATAAAAAAAAAAAATAAATAAAAAAAAAAAAATAAAAATAATAAAAAAAAACCTAAAACATTGTTCCCTTAGGCAAATCATTCCTTGGCTGGATTTAGATTCAAATAATTTTGGAACTTTGGATTAAATATTTTTAACTGTCTTTTATGTACCAATTTTTTCTGCCCCTAGTGGCACTGATGAAGAATGATTTCCCAAAATGTGCACATACGGTACGTCAAAATTTAACAGGCATTTTTGTTAGATTTTAAGTAAAACTAAGCTGTAGATATTCTTTCTTTGAAAACGTTTTCCGATTAATTGAAATATTTATTTTTCGACATGTTTTGCAAATTTAGTACTTTCCTGAATTGTTAATAAATGAAAACAAATTCATGCAATATTTCATAGTTTACAGTAAAATATTTTATATGAATACAGCCCTTAAAATATTTGGTTAAAATATTTAAAATGTAGTGAAAACGCGGGCGTTTACTATTACAGGGGTCATACGGTATACATAATTAATATACTTACACAAAAGAAAAACGCCAGCTTCAAAAAGGAATTTGAAGACAAATTATTTTTAACTTAGGAACCTATGTGTGATGAATTTCTTGGTGATAAAAGTAACGTCCAACTGACCAATATTAATGTAAAATTTGGGTGGGAAAAATGTCATCAGAATGGTCAGTAAGGGCAATTGATAGCCTCTTGACTTTGATCAAATCATAAAAGACAATACATTGCACGGTTGGATAACATTAACACCTGTACAGATAAACCGATTCACACCTGTGATTATGAAATATGTATTTCATTTTTTTTTCATTTATCTTTGAACCTCGAGTCTTATATGTCAGCCACTTAAAACAAAACAAATTGGAGATCATGTTTTGCGTGGAGGAGAAAAAACAATAAACACATACTTACGTGAAAAACATTAACATATACCGTTAATCATAATGCACTTGTAATGCATTTTCTGAAACACTATCTAACATTTAAAATACATGAAGCACCTTGTTATATTTATGGTGCGAAGATTGAAGATTAATTCACAATAATATATTTTAGGGCATGATATATATATATATATATATATATATATATATATATATATATAGTGTGTGTGTGTGTGTGTGTGTGTGTGTGTGTGTGTGTTTAGGAATATTACATGGTGTTCTTCGTTCCAGACAAAACTGTTCCATTTAGCAGCCAGTTTTTAGACGACAGGGGTAATCGGAGATCACTTCGACATTTAGCAACTAAAATACCAATTGTTACACACATAAAATACAACAAATCTAAGATTTTGTAATCCCATGAAAACAAATATAAAAAATATGTGAACCATGGTATGTACTTGAAGTTCAATATTTTGTACAAAAACTGATAAGACTATTTTTGTTGATTTATTATACAATGTAGTTTTATTCTTCATTAAACTAGACGACATTTCTATTTTTTAATTAATTTGATAATTAATCAGCTATAAAGAATAGTTTTTACTTTCATTTTTACGTACTTGAAGGCAGAGAATTTTGTTATAAAAATGTTCTTTAATATATAATATTATATTTTGGTGCCCTCAAATTAATGGGTGTCAAAAAAATTATGCAATTTTTATCAGAATACATAATATACATTCTCTAGTTTTGCGAAATATACGAGATTAAATTGGACTAATAGTGTTTTAGACCAAGTCAAAATCCATTTATTGATATCAAAGCGGTTCTTTCGAGATTGTGAGAAAACCGGACTCACTTTAGAAAACCACTGACCTAATAAATAGGTTTATTAGAAGGAAGGGGTTCTAATATTTCACTTATATTTTAGAATCTAATGCCGTTTTGACCAAAGACCTATCGGTAGTCCCTAACTAGATTGGTTTTTTAGGCACAAATATCCCCGCCCCTTTCTTCAAGAAAAGGGGCAAATTCAAAGATATGTGACCTTGATGTTTGACCTCCATATCTGAATTTAATATGCACCATACCATATCTGTATCAATGTGTTTTATGTTTGGATAAAATCATGAAATCCAAATTTAGAATATTTGTTGGGTGTCATTTACCATTTGACATTAAATCCAAAAATGATATAATAATGACATGGGCATAAAAAATGCGATTTGGGTACTTTAGTTTTTAGAACACTCGCCTATAAAGTGATCGATCCCTGTTCGTTCCTCGATGTGAACCTGTGATTTCTCCTTCCTGATACAGTTTGGTCTTTAAAGGCGTCCGTTATAGTGCTTTACAGACAATCATGGCCTTATAAAATCAATCTTAGGGTGAGATCCCGTAGGTATGAAACCGTTGGAGACTCATGAATAACATGAACAAAATAGTTAGAGGCTAGTTTATAAGTTGTTTAGGCGCTAACATATCGAGCTGGAAATTCTAGGTTAAACCCCTGTCCGCCAATACATTTTATCTGTTTTCACTTGGCTATTCTATCAGATCGATATCTATCTAACTCATAGTCTAATTCTCCCATCAACCGTCCAAAACCTTTGAAGCTTCATAAACATGTCTTGGCCATCCAGTTATTAACAGATACTGCAGATAGTCTTAAATACCCTCCAAAATATCAATACATTTGATCCAACAAAACTATCAAACAGGCTTCACGGTAACCTTACGTCCTTTCTTGTTTGACATTATCTCAGATTGTTGTTTGCTCAGCGAAATCTAAATCAATATTTTGAACAATTATTGAAATCCAACAAAGATCCAGCATGGTCAATCTAATTACTCGATGGCCTACGCCTAGCAACTCAGACAACTTGTCTGTAATCTCCAATTGAGATCAACACAGCAATTTAATAATTACAAAAAAAACAGCCTTTAGATATCAAAAAAGGGAAAAGAAAGAAAGAAAAATAAAGAAAAAAGTGCACGTTATGTCTTATAAAAATGCTCATTCTCGGGTTAAGAATCGCATATGTGTTAATGTGTTATGTGCGGTTTTTCCAATAAGGTTAACCGAAATTCTATTAACATTGCAAGTTTTTATAATAATAATAATAAAAATAATAATAATAATATTAATAATAATAATAATAACAATAATAATATTAATAATAATAAAAAATAAAAAAATAAAAATAAAAATATAATAAAATAAAATAAAATAAAATAAAATAAAATAAAATAAAATGAAATAAAATAAAATAAAATAAAATAAAATAAATAAATAAATAAATAAATAAATTTATTTACTTTTTAATAAAAATAAAAAAGAATAATAATGATATTATAAGTATTATTACTATTATAATTATTGTTATTAATAATAATAATAATAATAATAATAATTTAAAAATTCATGTAAGCACCATAGTAGCCAAAATATGACTTAGAAAGTAGAAAACGGTAAATCTCAGGTGAAAAAAACATATATACATGTACATGTTTATAGGTATGTATACCTGAGGGTGCCCGTTGGGATCCCTTTTTCTCCACCAGACAGCTGTTTTCTTTCTCCCAATTTAACAATGTAAATCATTCATTAGCATCTTTCATTTGGTCACAAGCTTTACACATAAATGCATTTTTGCATAAAATTTAACAACTAATAAACAATGAAGAATTTATCACACTTTTTAGTTGATTGACAAGAATATTAATATAATCTTTAAAATCAAACAAACTATATGCCTGGAAATCAAATACATGTACATGTAACAGTATTAACAATGTGAATATGACGTAAAGCAATGACATTGATTGCCGTCCAATTTCAATTACAATTGAAAGATAACCAGGGTCAAGTTTTTAAAGTTCCATTTAAATCATCACATGGTAAGTGAAAATTAAATAAAACATGTTAATAGAATCAATATTTATTAGGAATGTTAATTTTATATTTTGAATTGAAAATTTAAGTATATTATTACCCAATACCAAGGAACAATTTCCACTTTTCAAACTTGGTCATGCTAAGACAGTTTTAAACAGCTGGAGAGAGAGAGAGAGAGAGAGAGAGAGAGAGAGAGAGAGAGAGAGAGAGAGAGAGAGAGAGAGAGACTTTTGAAATGCAAGAGAGACAGAGAATATTTTGATCAAAATTATAGTTCAAGTTCAATGATGAATCATTATGTATATATGAAGTTCTTGACCTAATAACCTCTTTTGCAGTACGTTTTTGTTTTATTAAATGTGATCGACGTAAAAAAATAATGAACAAGAAGGAACGAAAATACGAACAGATACTTTTTCTCAACTTTGACAAGTTACGTTTCAAACTACCAAGACGCTTATGAATATTTTGAATAAATCACAAACTAAGTACGCATACCATTATATGTATATCAAGACAATAAGTATGAATTTTATCCTTTTATGATTAAAACGTCAGTTATAATCATCATTAATCACTATCAATACTACCAAAGATTATAAAATAGTTAGTGTTTTAGAAAAAAAAAATATATTGATCGATATTTTTTAGCTTTGTTCAGAAAGCAAATTTGTTTTAAAGAGCTTGGTAAGAAAAAACATTTCATTTTGGACAGTATAGACGCAGTTTGTCTTAATCCAATGCATGATTGCTGTTTTTCAAATAAAAATAAATAAATAAATAAATAAATAAATAAATAAATAAATAAATAAATAAATAAATAAATAAATAAATAATTAATTTTTAAAAATGGGAAAAAATGTTTTTAAAAAATCTAGGCAGGGCACACAACATGAGTTCAAAAGCACAGAATGATCTGTTTTTCTATTTTTTTTTTTTTTTTTTTTTTTTTTTTTTTTTTTTTTTTTTTTTTGCAAATATCAGGGACAAGACATGCAAGTCAAACTGGGTTAAAAATGCGTCTTGCAACCGCAAATGTGACAACCATGCAACGATACATAAAAATTTTGTAACATGAAAAATAAATTATTTCTGTCAAAACTATGATATGGAATTCAGTAACTTGCTAATTTTACCACAAATTTTTAATTCAACCAGTTTCTTTTTTTTTTTTTTTTTTTTTTTTTTTTTTTTTTTTTTTTTTTTTTTTTTTTTTTACCAATTTAGAACCAAAAAAAATTCCTTTGACCACAAAAGATGGCGGGAATGTCTTCTGAGGCCCATATTAAATTTTATTCTAATTTAATTTCAAACTAAAACAAATTTAAATTATAAAATGTTTACTATTCATGGTGGGAGACTTTTGTTTTAATCAGCCTTGGGGTGATTTATGGGCATTACCAGACCGTGTCATTCTTAAACAGATTCATTAAACATAATTTCTAAGATGTAGGCCTCTTAGGTATAAAATACAATCTTCACATTAAAACAAAAAGTATACTCAATGATACTTATTTATTATAATATTCTATAGACACTGTAGATAAATTCATTTTTCATCGTCACTTTTTGTGAACTTTCATAGAGTGCACTAAATTCTACGATGGCATTCTTAATTGCATACAGCGCAATAAAGTGCAGAAGCAAAAAAAATCAAATGCGGTTTGAACATATGATACTCATCGACCATTTCATTTTTGCGTATTTTAGATGAATCTTTTATAAAACAAATAAAAATTTTAGACAAACAAAAATGTAAAAAAATTTTTTGGAATTTTATAGCGTTGGCCTTTGTAAAATTTCAAAGTACATTTATAATTTTAAAATTTATGCGCAATATATATGCAGTGCAATATCGTGTACAAGCCAAGCATATATGAGAGGATAATTAGATATTTCATCCACTGTTAGAAATTTCAGAGTGTATAATCCCCAAGAGGAATACTTGTGTGATTGTGTATAAAGCAATATTACGTCCAAGCAAAACGTATATTTTATTTAAACATTTAATATTTCATACATTATTGGTCGATAAATTTACTATTTCTTCTCGTTTGTGAATTAAGTGTCAGTAGCTTAGTGGTCTGGTGCGATTGCTTACGAACCGCAATAAAAAGCCTAACACTGCTTATGTTCGAACCCAAGTTGGGACAAACATTGAGTCAAAGTTCGTATTTGATTATTGAATGCTCCGGTTTCCCCAACCATCTTGGACAGACCCTATATTACTCCACTCAATAATCAAGTGACATGTGAAAGCTCAAAATGTAACTGAAGCTAATCATTACACTGTAAACGATTTTACTATTTTGAAAAGAACACAGCAAATTTTACCATCCTTAATCGAAGTTTACAAGGTTGTATGTAGGAATCGCTCATTCCCTCCGTCCTTCCAAATCTCGCGCCCTCTAAATAACTCCGACTTTCATGAATGAATTTTGATCAATCTTACTACAACTATAAACCAAAATAAAACGAAGTATGACATACCATTATAGCTATGCATGTCAAAAACAGTAGCTAAAATCTTAGATTTGACTATTTCGGAAGACGGAAATATTTGGCTCGCAAAAGAAAGCTCTAGTTTGAATGAAGTTTGAAATAAAAACGAAAATTATTAAATTAACACCAGTCTTTCATGTTGACCTTGTTATTTATATTGCTTTCGTTTCATTTTATATATATTATAACCAGTACTCCTTGTAACTTGATGTGGCAACATGTCGTCAGCATACCTTTTAAAACCATCATGGAATCTTTAAAATTACGTAACCGCTCACTTTGTCAAATAGTAACACCGCACTTTCATATATATATATGTGTTTAACTTAAAGTCGGATAATATCCACACATATATTAGAATACTATAGATAAAAAAACAAATAAAAAGTAATTTAAAAAAAATAATAATAATAAAAATAATTTTTAAAAATCCGAAAATCCTGAAATCGAATGATAAACATTAGTTTCCATTTTATTAAACCTATCACTCATAATTCAATTTGCAGACGCTAATGTCGAATATTGTCTACCGTAAAAATCAGTCGTGGTGGGCTTGCCACATGTAAGGACGATGATGTAACCACTAATTAATAAAACACTTTGTAAAACAATTAAGTAGTTTTAAACAATTGACAATGAAAAAATGAGATTTATGTCCCCAAGATGTCATACGTAAGGTGAAAGTGGAATAAAATTGACAAGATATCATTTATATGTTATCCATATGTAACCACAATTATAAGGTCTGAACTGAGAGAGAGATAGAGAGAGAGAGAGAGAGAGAGAGAGAGAGAGAGAGAGAGAGAGAGAGAGAGAGAGAGAGAGAGAGTGTGTGTGTGTGTGAGTGTGTGTGTGTGTGTGTGTGTGTGTGTGTGTTGTACGGTGGTTACACTGCGACACCATAAGGGACCCAAATCAAAACCAATTTGCCCTTCGGTCCAATGCCCAGTTTGCTAAATCTATAACTCTAACTCTATTTTACCGCATTCTGCTTAGGTAACATCAGGTATCATCAATTAGTTCAATATTCATTTGGGGTTACGCTGTGACACCTTAAGGTACCCAACTCGCCACCACTCGTTTGAATTTGCCTTTCGTTCCGGTGCCCAGTTTGTAAAATCTATTTTACCCCAATCTGCTCATGTAAGTTCTGATATCACTCAATCCAATATCTATATTGTTGTAATAGGAATATTTGCACCTAAACACGTGCAAGATTACCTATTTAGATTTATTTAAAATATGGAGAAAGAAAACACGGCATTTATTTATGTAATGCCATGTTTCCAAATTTTGAATGATGTTGCATGACTAAATTCCAATTTTGAATGATGTTGCACACAACACGGACAGTTAAGTAACAATAATTTTAAATAAATTAATAATAAAGATTTAATAAGATAGAGAAAATGAACTGTTGAAAACCGGTTATTTTTACTTCATAATTAATACAACTCCATCTTTGCCAATTATAACCTGTTCAGCATGCTTTGATTATATTAAACATGCAAACTATCAGTCCTTATGTTGCTTCGTCAATTACGTAAAGCAACTTTAATGTGAATAAGGGAAATTAAATGCAGTTTGAAATATACTACAATAATCATAATTTAATTTTAATCAGATTAGGAGTGGAGTTAAATTATGACTTTTACAACCTTTTTTAACTTTTTGTTTCTTATATGAAAACTTGAGTGCTTGGTGGAAAAAAATACAAACCATTTGCACGTTTGCACGAACACCGTGGTCCCCAAATAAAAGAATGTGTTTCAAAAATAAATACTCTTTTCCCCGGCACCAACTGAACCGGTATATACCCTGTCCGTCTAATTTGAAGCACAAAAGCGACAAAGCAGTATCTTAAATTTTAATGTCGTATCCATGGCTCGACTGTTGTTCAAACACCCGACCACCGCCTTCAAGGCAGAAGCTCTACCAATGATCCAAGGTTTGTCGGTTCGCTTGCCGAAGGTAGGTGGTTTTCTCCGCGCATTCCGGTTTCCTCCACCATCCTAGAACTGACAGCCTCGAAATATGTGAAAGAATCTTGAATTGGGCGTTAAACACCATTATTTCACTCCACTCTACCACTGATCCATCAATGCAGTCTATGATGTCAAAATCAGCTTGACATTTTTCGAGAGTATGGCTTCTAACTAATAAAGCTTTATTTTTTTCTATGTTTTCAAACGTGATATGGTGAAAATAAATGACTTTATGCAGAAAATGCTGAATGATCTTCCTCTACGATGACCACATAGAATGTAGCAAATAAATGTATAACCAACACAATAATAATCATATTGAAGGAAATGTCTTAAGTAGACGACTATCGAGTTTTACAATACTTAAATATGTGTTGTTTCAGCGTAATGAACCGAGGAGATTGTGTCAAAGCACTTCTCAACAACAATGGCTCAAATTCCAAGTTAAAAGCTTAAATTTGTTTCATGATAGCATACAACAAATTAACCTTGCTATTCGGTACATTCTTGTATGACCTTTTTCTTTGAATATTAAAAAGGAGGTCACGCAAAGAACATGGATCATCGGTTTCAAAACATGCAAATATTGTTCATCACGCAATGTCTTTACCCTTGAGAATAAGCAGAGATGCATAAATATGGTATCCGATTATTCTTACTACAGAAACCGTGTTTTGTGTTTATATTTTAGATGGCATGGCTGTAGTTTCGCTAATTGGTTTACGACAAGGTTAATTATGAACAAACTTACTTGAAGCTAACAGTACTTTTAAAACATGTTTCGTCATATGTAATATTCGTTTTGTTATTATTGCTTAATTGGCAACGTCTGTATTTTCCTATATGTAGTTCATTTATTTTGTTAGTTAACAGTGTTTTAAAAAAATAGGAAATCAATAATATAAACCCGGTCAGTGTTAGGTCATTATGCAAGATGACCATTTCAGTGCAATGTTTGAAGAAGCAGCCAAGTGTATATTAAATGTAAAATTATTTCAATCTACCTACTTGTGACTGTTCTGCCAAAATCCAAGATGGTCGTCCAAAATCAGGGGAATGAAGTAAGTCGTCAGCTGTAACGTTAACTATGAAATTAATTTCACCTACCCATAGGTCACTGTTCTGCCAAAATACAAAAGTTCGTCCAAAGTCAGAACAATGAAGATACAGTCAAATGAACATTATGTGTGAAATTATTTTAACCAACCCACTGGTCACTGTTCTTTAAAAATGAAGATACCCGTCAAAAGTCATATAAATGAAGTTGCCGTCAAGTGTACATCAACGGTTTATTCTTTTGTTATATGAGACAATTCAGAAGGCAAGAATACATAAGAAAAAGGGTTTCCATCAAAAATGGAGACTCGCCCTCTTCTTAACAGCATCAATGCAATGTTTTTAATTAACAAATGCTAATGTCAATGGAAACAGGGTGTTATTACTCACTGGATGCATGGGTGACGCCCACATGAAATTACATAGTTTTTATGGAATTAGGGTTATAGAGATCGTAACTGTCAAAAAAGCATTATTTTTTTAACATGTAGATCGATGAAATGAGACAAAGAAATGTTCCTCCTTGAAAACATGAATGCAATACATATTTACAGTCCACCTGGACATAAATGAACGAATCTTGATTGGGGCATAAAGCACTGTTGCTTCACTCAATGCAGATTAAGGGTATAGTTAACTTGAATTTTTGCAAAAAAGAAAAAAAAAAAAAAAAAAAAAAAAAAGACCGGTTTAGATGCCTTAACAAATAGTTACATGGAACCCCAATATTCAAAAAAGAAAATGTCTTTTCTCGCAAATATGAATTCGGTGCATATCATATTTATTGTGCTTTGATTTTGACCACGAAAATGGCAACTGGCAAATATATACAATCTCATTAGCAAATAGAAACGTGCAATACTATTGGATTTGAAGCAAGATATTATAATTGAATTGCAAGCATTGTAATACTGTCAAATACAATTTTGGAATCTTATAAGAAAATACATTAAAAAATGGTATTTGACAATACTATTGAACTGGAGGTGGGATAATACGATCAAAATTAAGACAGGGTAATTCAATTGAATCGAAGGCAGGGTAATACATTTGAATTGAAGGTAGGGTAATACAATTGAATTGAAGGTAGGGTAAAACAATTGAGTTGGAGGTAGGGTTCTACAATTGAATTGGAGGTAGGGTAATACAATTAAATGGAAGGTTGGGTAATACAGTAAAATCGAGGAAAAATCTCCCAAATATTCAAGCTATGCAGCATTACGTTACTGAGATCTAGACATTTCCCAATTCCTTGTTTTTGCCTTGAGAGTAATTTATTCTCAAAAAATTGTAATAAATTCGTATTGACATTTTCAAAATTAATAACGTTGTGCCTATAGCTATCCATAGTCTTTTAGAAATTGCGTGTGTATTGACCGAGTAAATAAAATGAATAAAGAAATTTGAGCTGCAGATTACATGACATGAGAAAACAATTGTACCATGATGTGCTGTTTCAGAATTTTATGATTAATAACATTGAGTTATTGCACAAAGATAACCGACTATTATGCAACATAATAATCTAAGTTGAAAAACGATCCTGCAGCGTTTACGGCAGCATCCATTGAAATCAAATCTTCCTTTTTCACCGTCAAAGCCAATACATTCACAGGTTGTTTACATACAAGTGCTTTTTTGAAAGCCATCATAAATATGACGTAACGCTTAACAGATTCAAAGTGATTTTTCAGTTATCATTTTATTAACAGATATAATCATGCTAACAGCATATACTCTTTTATTGAGTAAGTTAATAATAAAACAGCGTCCATTAAATGATTGTTTAAGACAAGTTCTCGGAAATATGAAGTACATTCATTAGTAACTTGATAACAAGTAGCAATGATGCACTCAGCAAGAGATATAAAAACAATATCGTTTAAACAATTGTAAAAAAAAAAATTCATTGGGGTATTCTAACGTTCTTATTTTTACGTATTTGTATTAAACATATACACACATATATATATATATATATATATATATATATATATATATATATATATATATATATATATATATATATATATATATGATAATATTAATAATAATTTTTTGTCTTTCGCCGAAGTAACAATAAATAATAATCAAAAGAGAAAATAAAAGATCACTAAGTGTATTGGAAAAAAAATTATAATTTAACATCTATGCGCATGTCGACAGGCAACCAGCACCAAAAGGTAGACACTATATATAGATAGTAGCAAAACTTTATATATATATATATATATATATATATATATATATATATATATATATATATATATATATATATATATATATATATATATATATATATATAAATGTGTGTGTGTGTGTGTGCGTGTGCGTGTGTGTGTGTGAAATACATGTACATCTGAGAATGTATCACACCTATTTCACAATCTTTGGTCCATAATATGCATATTGAAATAAATATATCAACCTTATTCAAAGTACTAGTGAACAGTATGTATTTTTTATCAAAAATTATAAATATTATAATATTTCTTTCTTTCTTTATTTATTTATTTATTTATTTATTTATCTATTTATTTATTGAAAACAACAGGTAAGAAACAACAAGTTGAGTTCTTAGTATATTATATGAAGACATTTCGTTTATGTTTTAAAAAAAAAAAAACCTTGGAAAATGTTAAAACTTAATACTTGATCATCATCGTCGTCATCATCATCACCATCATCGTTATCATCATTATCATTATCGTAATCATCTCAACACAAAAACCATAGGCATATCAAAATGAAACTAGTGAACTACAGATTTGCAAAACCCTTCGGTACACAATTGCTACTAATGTCTAGAGGTCTCCATCTAAAACTGACTGATACGTCATTCAAAATTAGAACAACCATGAATAAGATTTATTAATATTCTACATACATTAAATAATTAAATGCAAATATTTTACTCTTTGACATTATGCAATCTTCCTTCCTAAAACGTGAACGACCCTCTCTTTATGAAACTACAATAAAAATCCGAATTATGCATATAGAATTGTAGTAAGATAAATTTAATTTACAATGTTAATCAAATAACATCTAATTTAAATGAAATTTGAAAATAAAATACTATTGAAAACAAAAACAACTCTCTAACACGTTCAAGATAAAAACATGATATAACTGGTCTTGAATTTTTAATAAACCTCGTGCACCGCATGGGTATGCAGGATGGGAACTTAGCGACATATGATAATTTCACGAATTAAAATCAACTCAAATTACTTTTATCAATAATACATTATTTACTGTGTTGACATGCTAGTATGTATCTAAGAGAGATTTTGTAAATAAAGTTTTACTTGGGTATAACACCCAGCAAGCAAGAGTTTTCTTGTCACCATACTTCAAAGGCCGGCTAACCGTCAAACACATTTCACTGCGTGAGATACGGCGACAACTTAAGGTACCTGACAATTGTAAACAGTGTGTTTTTATCACTTTTATATATTTTAATAATAGCAAAAACTACGGGGTATCATAAATATAATTTGTGGTTAAGCTATTACGGAGTTATTAAAGCTACAAAATGAAATCATAAATAACATAACAGCTATACCGAACAGCATAGGAATCCATTTATTTATTTTGCTGTCAAGAGGTCAGCCATTACTAACAATATAGTTAATTTATGGGGTATCTGGGATATTTAATAAAGCCAATGGTCAGAGTGTTCTCCACGCGCCAAGAATAGATTTGAAAACTTAATATGTGATCTTTTATGAGACCGATCGTCTTACACAACATACATAACTTATATTTCAGACTACGTTGAACTAAAATATGCGTGCTTAATGGCGATTCTGAATGAATTTAGCAATAAACATATTCCCGTAACAGGTACTATTGGAATGATAATAAAAAACAGTGAACTTATAGAACGCCAAGACTTAATAGTACTTTTAGTATCTGTATAGCACTCACGGATGTAAGTAAGTACTGCCAAAATCATGCCGTGTATCATTGCGTGATATACGTGAATAAGTGCAAATTGTTTTGAGGATATACGTGTGTGTGTGTGTGTGTGTGTGTGTGTGTGTGTGTGTGTGTGTGTGTGTGTTTTTGTGTGTGTGTGTGTGTGTGTGTGTGTGTGTGTGTGTGTGCGTGCGTGCGTGCGTGTCGTCAGTCAGTGATATATTGAACCTAATATTGTAGCATTAAATTAAATGCACCGTTTATATAGTTTATTCTGGTGTCATATACCACTTTTTTAATCTAATCATAAAATGCATTCAAAAAGTGGTATATGACACTGGTAACCAAATCTAAAATTCCTACAATAAGATTAAAAGAGTACAAAGGAACGCAAATAGGTGACATATGTTTGATTTTAAACTAACTAGAAACAGGCTTGCGTTTTGCATGTTGTTGCAGTCGGCAACTTCAATAATAAAAAGAGCTAGCCACAACTAATTATTGTATATCGTTTTTATAATTGACCAAATTTTTCTTTTTCTAAAATATTACTTTTATCATAACCAAAATTAGAAAAAAATCAACATAGAAAAAAAAAGAAACCTTTTTCACATTGCAAAATTAGAGGCCCGAGCCAAAACTTATATATAAGAAACGAAAACTGCTAACATATAACATGCGTAGTTCTTGATATTGACGAAGTAGTTAATTATTTAAGACTGCTGAGAAGAATCCATGAAGACAGTGAAGTTTTGCCATGCTTACGTATTCAGTTTTTTTTTTCCACATCATGAACTCTATTAGATAATTAACTCTGAAAATATATACATCAATTATTTTGGAAAGGGATATGTTTATAAGCCTATTTTTGTTCTATAAAAGAATTTTTATCCACAACTTTTACTCGTTTAAACAAGAATTGTGTAACTCCTTGCCGTGCATTGGTATTGTGTCCTTGCTCAGTTTAAGCCGTGCAATAAAACAATTCTAGTCAATTCTGTTAGAAACCAATGCTCACAACATAAAGAAAACTTGATTACTAGAAGACATAGAAATTTTTAAAGTTTTCATTCTAAAAATTGTGTCCAAAATCCCATAAATATCTCTATGTTACACTCTGATTGTATTTGACTAAAAAGAAATTATGCCGAGGATTCAAGGTACTCCTTTACAACCGTAATATCAACACTTACCTATGGATTAATACTTTTATAAGAAATGGTTAACTTTATATTACGACACGTTATGCAAATATTTAACTTTTCGACATAATTTAAAAGGAAAGAAAAATTTGTAATAATCTTCAGAAAAGCTGAGTGTAGAGGCATTGTTATTATTATACTAATGTGACGTCAGAATAAATAATAAATTAATAATAAATAAATAAATAAAATAAATAATTAATTAATAATAATAATAATAATAATAATAATATATTATTATTATTATTATAAATTTTGAAAAAATCTATTTAAAATTCAATGACATCTTGACATTTTGTATGTCTAAAAAGATTTGCCTTGTGATTTTACAAGAATCCTTTAGAAAGATTCTTCAACAGAACGAAAACAAAATTAAAAAATAAAAATAAAAAATATATGAAACAAACATGAACCTGCTTGTACTATTTCGTCTTCTCGGTTAATTTGTTTATTGCCCATTGTAAGTTTTTTTTCAGTTTGCAAAGTTCTTTTTTTTATTTAAATTAAAATTGTGCCTCTATTTTATAGCGAGATAATTTTGACATCAAAAGTTATCGTTTACAATTTTAATTTCCTAAAAAGCATATTATTTTATGTTATTTTTTACGTTCATTTAATGTTGTGTATTTGACTCATAGCTTTATTTGTTTGCAACCGCGGAATGGCTTGTCGACCAGTAATCTTAATGTTCATTTCACTTTTATCACATGAATATGAAATAGTTACATTTGATTATAAACCTCAGATCCAAAAGCCAACTTAACAAGTATTTAAAAACTCAAATCTGTGATTTAATCCCGATGGAATACGGTTGCAATCATCTAATAAATAGACTTCATTCGTTCGTATTCCCATTGATCAAAATGCATTTATCAAGCTTGTGGTATTGGAATAGTTGTATAATTTCGTTTCATCTTTTGAGAAAGCATTTAACGTGGTTAAAATTCTCAATTTGATTTTCAAATTAATAATAGATTCTGCCTTTTGATTTTTGCTGATATCCCGTTCAACCTGCTGTGCGTAGTGACTATATGGAACGAAACTAAAATCAGTATCGGTAATACGTTTGAATCGAGCCAAGAGACGTGTTCGATTATAGTCTTGAATTGTTGTTGTCGTAATGTTACTGTGAATTGTTCTATCTTCAATTTAAAACATGATATCAGAGAAAACTGATGAAATAAGAAAATTGCTTGTGTCAAATTACTCAAAACACACCCCATCATTTTTTTTTTTAAATTTTCATTCAATTGAGTTTTACTTTCAAACAAAGCCTATATTAGTAGCAAGCTAGAAGCCTGCTAGTTAGAATGTGAATTTACGTTCACGGTCGTTGTGGACACATTTCCTCATTACTTATTAACGTTTTATTTGAATTGCATTTATCCCTGTAGCATGATAGGGAGAGATGAGAGAGCCACAATAATATGTGCAATAAACATCGACCTAATTCTTTTGGGTATTACTTATCAGTAAATCTAGAATCGATTTCTAATTTATCTTGAACACTTTATGTTACGTTCATTGCCAGCTATGGCTTTGTTGTAGGAAAAAAAATAGAAACTCAATTTTATGTGTAACTCATGAATGGTGTGTATATTTTGTGTTAGGCTTGTTTTACTTTATTGGTTCAAAATTCAGACATATCAGATATTTTGGCCTTTCTTAATTGTCACGTCACAGAGTAGGGGTGGGGGACTAAAGTGCTTTAGGTCCATTAAGTGAGGTCTTTTTCGATTGTATCAAGATGGTCAGTTCTTGGATTTTGGACGAACCAGAGTATCCGGATATAACCGCCGATCTTTGGCAGGGGATCTTTCTATTCTACCCCATTTAGATTCGATCCTAGGCGTTGAAAAGCACTGAAATTCATAAGCAATCCCTAAAGGCCACTTGACCTATTCAGGAGCCCCCCCCCCCACCCCCACCATATCACAATTATGTTATGTGTAATGAACTCAATTCATTATACTGGTTTCGCAAATTTGGGTTTCGAGTCAACCCGTTAAGTTGAACGACAATACGAGTGTGCTTTATTTTAATTTTAATTCAAATTGCAACAAATATATATTTCATGTAATTGGACAATCTGTCTAAATACTATTACACAGGTTCCGTGTATAATTTTTATAAACTAGTTTTTATGGTTTCATATTACAATTACAATGTACAATATCAGTGCCGAGAAGTCACCCACCTTTTGTTCTGTTGATAGATGAGTTTGCAAACCGTTTAATGGTAACATAATGATAAACTTGTAAATAGTCTCGAAGCAACAAGAAAGATGTTGCATTTTTATTACAAATGAAAAACTGCTGTTCGACATTGTAAACTAAAAAAGAAAACCAAATATTACAACTAATATTAAGACTGATAGATTTGGATAAAATCAATATATAGAATTTCGGCTTTGAAATTTGTGCTTTTTGGGAGTGGCTGGATCGGTGGGTAGGTGGGTTGTAACCTATATCCTATAAACATATTGTACAGAAAAGACGATTGGCGTTGAAGAAGTGCGTTATAATGTAAGTATATTACTTAAAAATACCCAATTGTATCCATTGGCCTTAAAACCTTATATATATATATATATATATATATATATATATATATATATATATATATATATATATATATATATATATATATATATATATATATATATATTTGTATATAACACCTTTTTACTCCTAGTTGCTTTAGATTTTGAATGTTTCTGGTAATTACTTCATAAACACAATTACAAAAACGACATATATACAATTTAAACTAAACCGCAACTTATTATTCGACGATGTCTTCCTGTTCTAGAGAAATCCAATTTGCAAAGTTAGAAGGCAAATCAATTTTGTGTCATCCCGAGAGTTCCCCTTACTAATAAACTTTTATTAGAGGATGTTTTCTTTTTATGCATTCTGTTCTTAAAAAAGAAAGCAATTTATTGAACCTTGCATAGATAAATTAGAAGGATAGTCCGTGAATTATTTGCTTCATCATGGATACACAAGAGAAAGACAAATGCAGTTTTATAAAATTAAAGAGACTCGTATAATTTAACTATAATATTTCATTGCAGTTGAACAACCAAAGCTTTTCTTAATTAAGAATTTATAACAAATGTTTTCGAGCATTCATTCAAAGGCAAAAAAGATAAAAACCTGAATGATCCTAAAATTAAATATTGGATTTAAAAAAAATCTTTAAAATGCATTAAGGGAATGGAACTTATAATTTGTAATGAATAAGTAAATAAATAAATATATAAATAAAATGCAAATAAATAAATAAAAACTGTCTTAAGTCACATGTTTTATTTCTGAACTTTTATAAAAGAATACAAATTCAAAAGTAACATATGGTATATGTAAACGAGGATCACAATATTTTAAGTGTAATTGACATATGCATGTGTTTATTGTTACTTTGTAGGAAACATTTGTACCATGATTCCTATTTTGAACTAATTTTGGACGTTTAGAAGAAGAAGAAGAAGAAGAAGAAGAAGAAGAAGAAGAAGAAGAAGAAGAAGAAAGGAGGAGGAGGAGGAGGAGGCGGTGGGGACGAAGAGAAGAAGAAACGACTTGGTGTACAAAACGTCGACTCGACAACAGCTATACATGCTACAGCTTATGGTATTTTTGCTGACAACACTTACACTGCAATGGAAAGTGCAAGCAAGACCATGTTGCAGCAAAACGAACAAGTTCATTTTACAACATTTGCTTAGATTTTAAAAACAGAATACGCATATCAACAAAAATTTTAACTTACGATAATTTTTATCAACTTATAGCGCATAGATGGCTTTTTTGAATTGGTTACTATTTACGCTGTGTTTGTGAAATGCAATTGTTTACAACTCCCATAAATTTAGTTTCTTTATAATGTTTTTAGAGCCTCTTGTATATGATTTTGAATTTTTTTAAGTTTTATTTTTTATTTTCAGACGTGCAAAATTTTACTTTTAGGTAATAGTACTGCCTTAAACTTCAATGTTTCAGAAACATCAGATTTTATAAAACCTTCAATCTTATTTGGAATAGTCAAACATGCGAAAAAATGTGCTTTTAGTTAACCTCAATGCTAGTATGTTCTAGATACTGACGTTGCTTGTGTATTTTTATTAATGAAAACTGTTTATCTTGGCATTGAAACTTCTACTGCAAAACGAATTGATTAATTAGACAACAAATTGCCCTTTCTATTTTAAGAAACATTCGTATTCGTTTGCAAAATAAATCAAATGTATTATATATAGTAAGCCGTATGTTTAGATATTAAAAACGCACTTAATGCCTCCTATTTCTCTAATAAAATGTTGGAACCATTTAAAACTGCTTTTCAACAAAATCGAAACGCTAAAGGAAACATAATAATCAAGAAAATACAAATGCTTCCATAAAAATGAAACAGACATCTTACGTGCGTAACTACGTGCTTTTGAAAGCCAAACTGAATAAGCCATGGTGCTTTTTATCCAATCTAACAGCATTATTTTTTGCAATGCATAGATGCTATGATATATTTTTCTTCATTGAAATGGTTAAAATCAATATATTAAACGCTTAATACTTCCTTTTCTGGGATTTTGAGGTATTAATTTTCTCTAAAAACTTTTGTCTTTTACATCTGCTTTTCTAGATATAATGAAACAATTAAGTGAAAACGAACTGGTTATAGAATAAAAATGCAAACACAACCGTCAATATTTAATTTGTTGTCATAGAAACTGAGATGAAATCACCATGAATTATGAAATAAAAACTATGTTCTTATAATTATATACACGTGTTTGATTTGCGTTTCGAATACGGAATCAAAAGACGTCAAAGCTATACAAATGACAGGTCTATTTAAATCTTGAAATTAATTCATCAACTTTTAATGAGCAAGAAAGAAATTGACAAGGAATTTACGTCGTTTCAGAACAGAGAGAGAGAGAGAGAGAGAGAGAGAGAGAGAGAGAGAGAGAGAGAGAGAGAGAGGTACTGGTGCATTGTTTTCTGAACCTATCCCTACTTTCAGGATAGGATGTTCTGTCTCAAATTGGAGGCAAGGGGTTGCAATAAGAGACTTTATTTTTAGTTGTGTGTTGGTAATTCATTTTTTTTCTTGATTGTTTCCCGATGGCTCTTATCATTGCATAAAATTGCTTTTCTGATATTTCTTCATCTTTCCATTTACATCGGCCATTTTAAAATTGCAATTACTCCGAAGGAAAGTTATGACTCTTTTTATGTTTTTTTTAATTTATTTATCTATTTAGAAAAATGCAATTAACATTAAACAAAAAACAATGCAATGGTTATTTTCTCATACTATACGCCTCCCTTTATACACTTCAGTTGAGCAAATTGCGATTAACACATTTCTTCAAGAAAAATCAAACTTATCTGATTTTCAATCATAATTTTGTTGCTCCATGAATTTTATTATAAGCTACATAAAAACTCGTTTATATTTGAAATGGTATTTAGTTATTTGTCGATGAAAAGTGCACTTAGCAAAAGTCATCGCAACCATGAAGGTGAAACACCAAAATCAAACAAAACATGCCAATACTAGAAACTACAATAAAAACAGTTTGAAATATAACTACCTCTTTTTATGTCGGATAATAAAAAAATGAATGAGTTTGATTTTATCAAAGTTTAAAGATTACAACAAATCATGAAATTATTATGAAAAAATTCAAAAAATGATCATTGCCAAAAAAAAAAAGCATTGCAAGACAAAAGTCAAAATTAGGACTTATTTGAAAGAACAAATGTATAATCCTCAATCTAGATACCTTTATTTATGTTTGAAAAAAATGAAAATAAATGAGTTTGGTTTTCTAAAGTTCAAAGATGACAACATATCATGTTGTAAGAATCAAAATGAGCATTAGTAATTCACCCACAACAAGAGGCGAACAAAATCAGAAAAATAAGTTAAGACAAGAAAAGGACTTATTTGAAAGAACAATTCCATAATCTTGTTTTAAAATCTGCAAGTCTTCGTTCAAGAAACTAGAGAAATATAAAATAAATTAGTTTTATTTTTAAAAGTTAAAAGGCTATAATTTATCACAGTTTATGAGGGGAAATTTTGAAATTAACATTGACAATTTTTCTGATTTACCTGAAATATGCGTTAATTAATATGAAGAATTTATTAATTAAAAAATTATTGCACGTGACCTGCAAGGCGTTTCAACGCTTTGAATGGATTAAGCATACATTGGGTTGATTTTTGCAATTTGTTATTGTCAAAAATAACCCTGATTATTTTAATCCCGATACTATCCTATTTGTGTCCTAAAACGCCGTATTTTAAATTGATATTCTTCTGTTCTAATATGTAATACTTTGTTTAAATTGTCTATTCTATTGTCTAAAAAGAAAAAAATGCACTGAAATACCTAATGTTTTGTCTCCGTCTGATTTCGTCTATAAATCTGCCTATAAATGGTAGACCATACAAAAGGTGCATGGAATTATTGCGTGCGAGACTTTTTTTAAAATGTGAATTGGTATTTTTAGCCAGTCCAATTTTGAAATGCGAAATAAACAACAATATTTTAAAAAATATGTTTTTTGTTTTAATTTGGAAGGTAAACATTCCATACATCTGAAGAAAAAATCAAGATAGAAACGTTTCAAGAAACTTGTTGTATTTTATCATATGTACATCGGAAATTCGAATCAAATCAATATTGGAAAGGGAAAAAGAAAAAAAATGAAACAAGATTGAAAAAAAAACTGAAATGCTTGGAAAACAAATCAAAAAAACAAGTCAAAAATCAAGGAATAAAACAGATAGAATACGATTATTTAAAAGCTAAAAAAAATTATATGCTCGATTTAATTCCTAAAATAAAAGGGGATAATGTATGAAATAGGGTTCGGGTGGAGACCCCTTTCACAAGAAACATTATGAACAAACATAAAGTGACATTTTTCTATCCATTTCAGCATAATAATAATAATAATAATAATAATAATAATAATAATAATAATAATAATAATAATAATGTTTTTACCCATTGACTGACAGGAAAATGGAATTAAGGAATCCATCAATCACACATCATTTTTTAACTTTTTCACATATTAATATTCCCGATTCATAAAGGGTATTTAATCTCTCCACACATAGTTAATAATTTTAAATGTATTTGCAAACGCTCTTATCGTTCTTTTATTGCGTTGAGATTGTCCTAATATAACTACTGTTTGATATTGAAAGTATTTATTCAAGATAGTGTTTGTGAAAACGTACACTTTAGTTTCAAGAGAGAACTAACCAAACTTTTCGGTTGTATATCTTTTACTCCATTTTAAAATTTAAAATCCACCCGTTTGTATTGTTCGAGTTTATCAAACAGTTGTTCTTTTTTTTTTATAAATTTTAGCACGTGCCCAAAAAAGATTTATAATTTAAGGTCCTATTATACATAAATAGATAAACAGTTATTAATAGAAATAGCTACTTCGAGAAATTGTGATTTTGAAAAATATGTTTCAGGGGAAAATCAAGAATTTCTGAAATTTACATCAAAAGGGAGAGTACTCTTCCGCATTTTATATGCAGCAAGTTCAGAGGAAAAATAAGAAAAAAATAGCACGTTTTTCTTTGATAAACAATATTTACCGCTCTTTTTTTCTAAAACTAATAATAAAATAAAAATATGTTTAATTAGCCTGAAATTAATTACTTAGGCTGTCACCACACTGATAAGTTTTTTCTTCATATTTTATACGTAGGTTACTTTCAAACATTACCACAAACTTAAATTACCTAACATTTGTTAGATAATTTTAAAAAGCTTGTTTTTAAAAGGAAAAGAAATGAATTAATATACAACTGACATTTTACAGAAAAAAAATCTAGTATTAAATAATTTAAAAAAAAATTAAGGTGTGAATTTGAAAATTAAAATACTTTTAGGTCTTATGCCACGCAGGTATTAAAACAAATTCCTTTATAAAAATATTTTACTACAAATGTGTTGGATTAAAACGAAGATTATTTCTTTATGTTAAAGGAAATCTAAATTAGTAACATAAAGTGTCTGTGAAAAAAATAATAAAATAGGCAAAACGGATTTAAACTTCGGGTAGATTAAAAAATTATGATTATAAAGTATATTATTGACATCACTTTCATAGAGAATTTAGGTTTTTAGTTATGTTCTTGCAAGAATCCATTAATAATGAAAATGTCATCAACTACCTTCGCGTGAACTTGTGCGATCAGAACCAGTCATTTGAAGACTTTTGATCACGTAATTTTTCAACAGATTTTAACATTTACATCTAAAGTCTCTCACACTTTACGTAACCTGTTTACTGAACTGGTTTTAAAAATTAATTCAAGCATTCCCTAATTTCAGTAATTCCCAACAATAAAGGAGAAAGTGGGAGAAAAAAATCAATTCGTCAATTATTAATAAAAGCATTTTCTTAATCCATGTAAATTACACATATGAATTTTTTATTTATGTTATTAATCAAATACACAAGAGAATAAATTCTTATATACGAATAGGATATGAATATTTTCTACATTCAATAAATATACGCCGTATAAATTTCGATTTTTAAATGAAAATAAAACATTGATGTTTTCTTAATCAAAGTTGTTTGTAAGTGAAACATATTTTCTACAAAATAATGTTATTAATATACAATGCACGTGTGATTTTTTTCTTTTTACAAAAAGCCTAAATTTTTAATTATTGTTTTTGAAGTCATGAAGACCAAGCTTGTACTTTTAAACGTACTTTTACCAACATTTAACCCGATATAAACATTAAATGCACCATCATGGATATTTTCAACTTATTTTTAACATGTTATCTGTTTTTTTGTATAAATAAGGATAATAAAGAATAATTTCAAGTAAATAAATAAATAAATAAATAAATAAATAAATAAATAAATAAATAAATAAAAAGTTGTGCATATTTGTGGGAAAAATGAATTCTCTAATTTTTTTAAATACACGTTTCATAAAATCTGTACAATTTTATATCTCTCATAATTCTCCCTTTAAACAGCGAGTGTGCGAAAATAAAACTGTTTTAAAGTAGGAAAAGAAATATAAATTTACAAGAACTGCATTTTAAAAGCCTGATATAATCCTGGAGATGTAATGTCCTCTATAACTATTTCAGTTATCTCAGTTTTGTATCATACGCAGTAATGTTAGAAATAAATCGGTAAGTATTTGCCGGATTTTATGGCCGTTTCGGTGGTTTATGGGGCTTTCATCTGGAGTAACAACAGTCGTTGCAGGGACATAAAAAATAAAAATAGGTTCACAATTAGATGATTCTAAAGAGCTAGAACAACCCTTGAACGTCTTCTAAGACTCCTCAAATTGAAACAGATATGCATCTTTATTTGAAAATTATGATTAATAAAGTCTAATAATTATCCTAAAATTATCCGACAGAATTGCTATTTATATTCGATTGAGTAGGTGCTGAAAATACTGAATATATGAGTTTTATTATCTACGCTATGTTGTAATAATTTTTTTCTAAACTAAAACAATTTTATTTACATAAATTTCGTCATCAATTTTTTTTTTAAACTCTGTAGTAAATTTTACAGCCGTGTGTTTAAAATTACAATTTAAATACGGATTTAAAAAAAAGAAACAAAAAATAAAATAAAACTATTTCGTACTATGCTATATGATCTTTAAAATAATGTGTAACACGTTTTGATAAATTGTGAAAATTATCACTGATAAAATTGTGTTTTAAGACAAAAACAGAGAAATATAATATTTATGTTTGGCAATTAGGAGATATGAAATAAAATGTTACGACGGGGGGACTTAACTGATAAAATATTTGAAGTAGGATCCAAGTGTCAATGTGTGCTACCTGCATTTTTGTTTAATGGCGATTTTATGCGATGATGAAGTTTATGGCTATTTTTAAGACCTGAAACACGCCTTTCGTAATTATTCTACATCAATGTTGCATCTGATACCATGAAAACATAAAATGGGGCTCTAAAATGTATTTTGTTTAAGAAAAGATTTTTTAAGAGAACATGTAAGGAGAAAAAAATTATTTATCAAAATTATGACAGTTATAAACACAAAGAACTAATGAATCACTATATAAAACGGGGCTCTAGAGTCTGTCTGTCTGTTTTATCCCCCCTCCCGAAACGTAAAAAAAAAGTAAATACAAAATGAAAAAAATGAAAATAAAAAATGACCTGTAAAAATAACAATATATCAATCATAATTTGTAATGTGGTTTTTGTCACCTTTTTTTAAATGGGGCTCTAAAATATTTTATCTTACATATATTAAGAAAGTTTTAAGAAAAAAAAACTGATATCCTCTTTGCGTAATATCTATGTTTCTGAAAACCTGAATTTATTAACGTCATGTGGACGATCATGACTAAATTTTTGATACACAAGTTGTCATTGTGTGTGGTAATGTGAATAATATTATTACAACTTAAGCTTAAAATATACACGTGAAGAAATGATATGATATATGTAATAATAATGATAATAATATATATACTAACCGACGATAGACATCCATGGATAAAATGATGGTGGGGTGTCGCCATCACCCGAGGTTGTACCCGAGGATCCTGGACTATGGGGCTCGGATTTGTTGTTTGATAGATTAGGTAAAACACTATCTGTCCCGCAATTTTCCCGAAAACGTAAATTACTAGGAACACTAGGATAAAATGTCGGACGTCCTCCTTGGATCCCCATTCTTAGATCATGGTTACGATGTTGTAAAGCTTCCATCCGACATGCTTCAGACTGATATGACCCCATATAATATCTAGAGGACCTGTAATCCGCATTTGAGGGACAAATTTCCGGGATATTAAGAAAATGATCCATGTATGTTGAATTCTCAGGTGCGCTATGAATATCATCTCCTCGTGTCGGGCCAGTGTGGCGAATAGGAAGGTAAGAACTCATTCCGAGATGCTTTTGTGAAAGAGAATAAGTCTCTGTGTTATTTTCACACGGCGAAACCATCTATGGAAAGAAAAATTATTTTAGTTCCAGAAAATCATTTAGATGGCACCAAGACCCTGCAACCCTTAGTAAAGATAAACTGACACATTTAGTGCTCCACCAATCAAAACCCATCGTCGTTGACCCCGCATGACCTCAAACCTTCACAACTCAGTCTGGTTTACTACGCCAAAGAAAGCAGTTCCTAGTTGCGTAGACACAGTGAATGGGTTAGTGATTGGTATTTGAAATTATATTGATAATATAAACAAATTGACGTGGGCTATGTATCTGACCATAATCCATAACTAAAGTTTCTGTTACTTAGGTAAGTTTAAAAGGAATTTCTAGGCGATCAGTACTAGACTGATATCCATGACTAATTTATACATCAAAGGCAAACGTTGACACATATCTTATTATTTTGCTATTTTTCAAACCTTTTGACTCTAATAAGGAGGCTGGGTTTATATTAGTAAATAGTCCACGTGTGCACGGAGAGAATATCAAAGGATTTGGATTGCCTCTGATTTACTCTGTGAGTTTGATAAATTAGAATCTAATAAATATTATCAACCTAAGTTAAACTTTTCCCTGTTAAACATGGTTACCCAGATCCTCGTGTAATTGGATGAGAATTATGATGTGTTTATTACCTTGCAAAAAGATCATGGTACAGGTGAGCAGTTTGTATTGACCCAGGGAACCAGACGCCAAAAAGGTTGTTTACTCTAAAAACGCTAAAGTGCAATGAGAACACTTGTTTAAATTATAATTTATTTAAAAATTTTATTAATAAAAAATATATTACATAATTGAAATATTTATTTATTTATTTATTTATTTATTTATTTATTTATTTATTTATTTATTTATTTATTTATTTATTTATTGAAATATTTATTTATTTATTTATTTATTTCATTTTCGTTCTAAGTATAAAAATATATATCAAATTATATTTAAAAACATTTTTTCCTTTAATTTGTAAATTTCTGTTCAAAATCAATTACCAATCTTTTTATGGAAAAATAAAACACGATTTTTTTTTTTAAATTTTGGTAATAAAAATATATTTCAAATAAAAGATGTGCCTCACAAATAAATTATAAATATTGATATCCAAACTGAAATAAAAAACAAAAATAAATAAATAAATAAATAAATAAATAAATAAATAAATAAATAAATAAATAAATAAATAAATAAATAAAATTGAGTAAAATTACACAAAATAGAGTTAAATTATATAAAATTCAAAACCTATACATATATCTTGCCAAATAACCAGCAACAGAATAATTAAAACACAAAAACAAAATTGTGCATCTGTTACAATAATCTGCCTAAGCAACTTCTTCAACTACACCATCATCTTCAACATCAGCAACAACAACAACAACAATAACAGCAACAACAACAATAATAATAATAATAATAATATTAATAATAATAATAATAAGAAGAAGAAGAAGAAGAAGAAGAATGACAACAAAAAATAATAAAAAATAAAAATCAGACAAAAAGTATATAAAAATAAATAAATAAATAAATAAATAAATAAATAAATAAATAAATAAATAAATAAATAAATAAATTTTAAAAATAAATAAATAAATAAAAATTAACATCAAAAGTAATACCATGCAGTAATCTCTTTCTTATGTTTTTTTCAGAAGGATCTCAATTTATACAAAATGACTATTTTGTTTTGTAATAATTCCGAGACTTTTCAATAAAATAAATGTGTTTTAAATAGACACTCATGAGTATGAAACCCACCAAATTTAAAAGCAGATTGAAAAAGAGTATTAGTTACAAATAATATACACCTTATATTGTAAATTTGTTCGTATTAGACTAAAGAAAGTCACTATAAAGAAATTGGACTGAGATATTTAATTGTTAAGACATTGCAGGTGACTCTTCTCAGATGTCTTACACAGGGATCACTACAATAGACTTTACTAAGGAACTTCAAACCCCTGTTATTAAGAAAATTCCCATACTTTTAACAAATGACAGATTTTGGAAATTTAGATCTTTCTCAATTTTGACTTTCGACCTATGTATATTATCTATATGCTATCTGAAAAAAAATGACCCGTGGAATTGTCTGTAATTAAGAAATGTTAGAGGTCGTATATATTTTCTTCTCACTTTTGAACAAGAATTATTTACAACGGGCACCTGGTTAAAACTAGAAAATAAATCTATATGATAAAATATACATGTAAACTATGCAAGAAAAAGCTTATAAAATTATCATCAGGAGGAAGAAACTGTTTAGAGATCCATATCAAAGTTTATTTGTAAATCCTACAACCATCAAAGTTGAGATTTTCTGGTTTGTTTAAAAAAGGAACAGCCATTTAGAATTTGTGGATGTATATGAGATATATGTACTTATTTTAACCCCCTCTAATTTAGAAATATGGTTATCATCTTAAATTTCCAGATAGGAAAAGTGTTAATTTTCTACAAACATCCTATAATTCATCAGGTCTTAACGAATCGCCTTATGTCCACATCAAACCTATTGTGTTGCAATTTACGAGGTACCTTTTTTGAAGCCGTGGTGCCTTTTTACCGCCAATTTGGTAATGGTTATAAATTTGTTTCGAATTAGCAGCTTTAAGAAATTTTAGAGTAGCTGAAAAATATTTCTTGCATAATATTTATTTGGAATAGCTGGAAAATTGACTTTATTATTTATTTATTTATTTATTTATTTATTTGAAGAGTACATTCTTAATGATAATATTAAAAACAAATATTCGCATCATTTTATTTATAATGTGCTAACATTATATATAATTAAATGTTTAGGAAAATATGCATTCAAATATTACAAATAATTGTAATTACAAATTTTGGCTGCATTAATTTATAAAAATTAAAAAAATCAACAAATATGATCAAAAAAAAACAAATAGATTGTTTTCAAGTGCACCTGCAAAAGGACAGGCCTTGAAATAATCGGAATTTGAAAAAAAAAAATCAAAATAAAATTAGTTTGCAAACTATACGAACACTATTCATAAATGCGTTACTTTGATTTATTATTATTTTTTATTTCAAATTGGAACATTAAGAAAATGTAAATTCGGGCAAATTTATAATAAGAGGCGTTGTCGAAAAAAAAAATTACATCCAGTGGTGTGGTTGACATAGCTTATGAAGGACTCTGGTGTTCCCGATTTTTTCTTTTTTAATTTACAACCAGTGTTAAGGAAATCGTACTTTTTTTACAACAAAATCAACAAAATTATGTTATTCATAAAATATATTTTCCACATTGAAAACATTGCCATGTGCGGAACTATATTATTTCTTTGGTTTAAATTTCATTTTTTTTATTAGCAATATTTTTTTCCTGTTTACCAATTCTGGTGTTTTATTACGAACAAAATTTTTTAAAGTCTACAGTTCTTTTGCCAAGAGAAATAGGCATATTCAAGAACAGTGCATTGAAATGGTTAAATATTTTCTTTTAATAGTTTCAGAAAAAATTTCAGAATTAAATAAAATGTTATTTTCTGTCAAAACGCAAATTTAGGAACAGAAAAATTTTTGAAATTGGAAAATGCTTAACTATCAAGTCAGAAAAATTTCTAAAATTGGAAAAATCTGTCATGTCATATTCGTGTGAATATTATATAAATAAAGTTGTAATCCAGAATGTCCAAACTGACAGCTGATCTCTTAATGGCTTGACCAAGACCATTATTAAGGCATTGAAATCTTGTAAAGTTCATAATATCCCTATGTGTCTTGTCCAATATCAGTTTGGAAAGAGGAAACTTGAAACACAGCTTTAATTATAATGTCCAGCTTTTACGGCCCATGTCATATAAATTGAATTGCAAAATACGGATTGGTCATTTCTTACTCGTAAATAACGTTATATAGAGTGATTTAGTCCATCCATTGTCCATTAAGACCGAAGGTAGTAATTTACATTGACCTCCTAATAATAACATTACAACGATCAAACTTTAAAAGGGATAAAAGTTTTAAGATGTTTCTTAAATCTTTACTTGCATATGCCGACCTTTAACGAAAGTAGCACATAAGAATACAGAATATAAAAAAGAAATAAGAAAAAGTCATAAAATTAGTACCCACGGTCATTTCCCCTCAAGTGGGTCATAACTTTTGCTGAAATGAAAAGCTAGGGTATTAAATTTCATTTCTTGTTTTAATCAGAAGAGTCTGAGTGTTATAGTAAGAGAGGCTATATTTCCATAATTATGTGAAGCGAGTCTCACAGACCCCAAGTTTATGTCCTTCGGTAAAAACGGGTCAGCCCAAACGAGAATGAAAAGAGTCATAAAAATCATCTATGCCAGATATAAGAAGTTCTTCCCAGACACCTGCGTTCAAATTACTATTTTGTCTTCATAGGAGTAACTAGTCTACAATATGTATATAAATAGTTCATAATTCTAGCTTTTTTATTTTAAAAAAATGGAATATAATTGATATCTCTTGGATTTTAATTGTTCAATGAATTACGCATTAGGATTTAACGTAATATGTTCTCCCGGGTTCGCTGAAGGTAAGGGTAAAAAAGTGCACTTCATTAACGTCAATTACAACAAATATTCAGATAGAAAATTATAACAAATATTTTCAAAATAATCAAATTTTCAACTAATTACTTATTGTTTTGCAAGTTAGAATTGATTCGCGACATAGATAAACATTGGCTCCCTAAAAGAAGCAGAATTTTTTTTCCAAATAACATTGCCTGGTTGTATCCAGACTTGTTTTCAAGATCAACGGAAAATAAAATTTTAATCGAATTCACAATTTTCAGAAATTAACCAAAATAAACTTTTTTTCAAAATTTTATTTTCATTTTACGCAAAAAATTAAGAAATTGTGGAAATCTGTACGAAAGCAAAATATAAAAACAACACTTTCGTTCTCACGAGATTTTTATATTTTGAATTTTTTTCTGAAGCTAAACTTTGTTCACAAATTAAAAATAAATAAACTGAATTTGTGGAATTGACATCAATTTTCAAACTTTCGGTACAACGTATATATATATATTTTTTTCTTCTCAGAATTCAACTGAAAAAAATAAAAATTTAAACAGTCCTCATATTTTAAAGATTTATAAATCGAATTTTTATGTATTTCGGAAATTTCATAGTTTTAAAAACAAAACAAAGATTTATGTAATTTGGATATTTCATAGTTTTAAAAACAAAATAAAGATTTATGTTATTTGGATATTTCTAAGTTTAAAAAACATAACAAAGATTTATGCAATTTGGATAAATCATAGTTATTAAAAAAAAAAAAAACCCTGTTTGTTCTCAATATTTTATTGTAATAAAAACACCTTATGTGTGTTATTTTATTCGGTCCAATTTTTAGATATAGTTTTATAATTTAATTACATTTCGTTGCAATGTGACACACGAAGTATGTATGATTTTATCAATAAATGTTAACAGTCAGTCCGATAAGAATCATATTCTTACTCGTTTAGAACATTGATCAAACGCGTTATTCCTAAAGAAAAAAATGTTATTTCAACTCTGACTTTAAAACACACCGAAGATCAGATGTTTTGACCAATAAACTTCAAAGGGACAAGATAAATCATTGGTGCCATAGATCATAGGTATTTTTCTTGTTTGGAATCACGACACCGTGTGTGTCATTAAAACAATGGATCAGAAGGTCTAAGTTGATTAGGTCCAAAACTCTACACTTGAGCTTTATTCTTATATATATATATATATATATATATATATATATATATATATATATATATATATATATATATATATATATATGTGTGTGTGTGTGTGTGTGTGTGTGTGTGTGTGTGTGTGTGACAAAAAAAAAAAATACGCATGCATGTTAAAATCATACAGATATTGTCTTTTATTTATGTTTAATAAATCATATAATCAAATCAAATCTGCCATGTAAAATATAATATTGGTTTGAAATCGAATATACATAATCCATATAAAAGGTCATATCTAATTTCTTCAGGAGAGAACAAGCGTTTAACGTTTAAACTATTTTTGATTAAGTTTTGCCTAGCGATTTTGTTTACCTTCACGAGAGAGAGGTTATAAGTATCCTCAGTACAGCATTAATTCAAGATAATGTACCTTTCCACCTCAGTCAAGACCAGTCATATGTCCGCGGAGTAGATTTACTTGGGCCACACTGCCCGTTCACACACAAAGAACACCCATATAGAAACGTAACAATAGTTCGGCAAATACGAATTCAAGATGGCGTCTGGTGTAAAAGAGTTCGGCAAATCAAGAACACCTACATATTACATGTGTACAGCCATAGGTTAATGCTTAAATAAAGAATCAAATCACGAAAAGTCTATAGACATATTTCGTTTTTTATCATGTCTCGTATGATCATGAAACACGACATGAACGATTATTTCCATGCAAATAAATGATAAATGTTTGGATATTTACGTTCCTTTCTTGCGGAGTTTTTTTTCATTTGAAGTTTTCCTATATTAGAAACTGGGATAACACATTTTGTAAAAGACTCTATCAATTAAATTGAAAACTAAAATAGACAATTTTTGTTCAAAAATAAATATACCAATCAAAAAATAAAATTGACCTATTTTTAAAGTGAATTTCCTGAAAACAAATTTGACAGCAAAGGTTGGTAAAATGAATCATGCATCCAAATAATGACAATCAAATGAAAGGGACTTGAAATATTTTAGTAAATTTCTTGACAGGGAAGGTTGAGAAGATGAATCATGCTTACATTGCCCTATTTGTCAAAAATATTATTTCATAAATTTTTGAAAAAATAAAAACTCATTACTAAGCAAATTTTCTTCAATAACATAAGTATGACGGATAATTTATCTCCAGTTCATTAAACATAATTGTCTTTTCAAAAAAAGATTGCATATTGTATTACATTTTTCATGGGGTAAAAATAGTTTCCTTATAAATCAGTTCAGTTAAATATTATAATTTTAATAAATAATTTAATATAATAAATATATCATAATGATAAAAGAAGTTTAAATTTTTTTATTTTAAATATAAAACTAAGGCATATGTTTGTTTTATCATTTTTATTTAAATGCTACTAATAATATTAAAATTTAATTAAAATACTTAGAAAAAATTCAAAATTCTGCACATGACACAATTAAGTAAATATTCAAAATTCTGCACATGACAATGATGTAAATATTTAAAATTCTAAATTCTGCACATGAAAAATTATATTGCTAACTGAAAACGTCATGAAAAAATTGAACAAAATTTAAAAACTGAGATATCCTGCAATATTTTTACTCTCATTTCACAATTTTAATTAGATACGAATTTCTGTTAATATTTTTTATCATCAATTGTTTTTTTTTTTTTTTTTTTTTTTTTTTTTTTTTTTTTTTTTTTTTTTTTACATTTTAACACAAAGCTTAAAACGCAATTAAATGATATTTAAAACATCAGAATAAAATGAAATACAATTGTAACTAGATTATTAAAACGAGATTTTTACTGTGAATATAACAAACTCAATTTTATTTATACATTTTTTATTTAAAAATTTGCTTTCAAAATTGAATACAAATAATAATAATATATAATAATAACATGACCTGAAAATTAAAAAAGGTTATATATTGCAAAACTGAATTTATGTTTTCCTCAAATGAAAAATTGAACGAAAATACAATTAGTTCTTACATATTTTGCTGATATAAAAATTATTTTACTTATTCAAAATATTGTATTGAAAAGAATAGAATCAACGACATGAATTGGAAAAGTTTTAAATGTCAAAATAATTTTCACAAAACCATGGAACAAGTGACGCCACAAATAAGTAAAAATGTTTGTTTCAGCCTTTTATATACTAGTATTTGGTAATCCTTTAGAGAATAAGATTTACTCGGCTTTATTTTTAGACCTAAAAAAAAATATTCCTTCCCTGATCAAATTCATAGAGATGTTTCTTTTTCGCAGCAAAGCATACAACATGGAAACAATGAATCATCGCATTGTCTCTTTTTATGATTTTCGATAATAGAAGTTTAGTAAAATTTTTATTATGTTTTGTCTTTCTAGAAACAATTAATAATATATTATTTTTTTTCAATTTTTTTCAAAATTTAACCCTTATAATGTTTTCGATTTTTAAATTTAGATTTCATTTATTCTATTAAATCTGTACCCTTAGATTTTTTAAATAAAAATATTGCATTAAAAACAACATATTTCGTGTGTTTTTGAATACGTTATTTTGATAAAATTTCAAAAATAACACACTGACACATTTCAGTAATTTAACACAATTCTTATTTATTTATTTATTTATTTATTTATTTATTTATTTATTTATTTATTTATTTATTTATTTATTTATTTATTTATTTATTTTTAGAAAAGTGTACATTCTGATGGACTTAAAATCAATCACTCACCTAATTAAATACATGTATATCATTTGCTATTTTCGAATGTTTAGAAAATATTCAAGAATTTTGTACATCAAAATTATTTATTTATTTAAATATGTACTTTTAAGCGCTTTCTTCAAATATTTTTGATATTAAAATTGTATCAAAATTGAAATTAAATATTTAATTAAAAACTATCCAGACATGGATCATTGTAGTTTCTGCCTTATCGTTAATTTTACTTGTGGATGCATGAATAAAATGAGTTTGCTCCTATTGTAACTTCATTGAATAGTAAATCACAAATATTACCCGTATTTTCTTGTCTTTTATTGAAAACAAAATAACGAAATTGGATTTAGGAACGTGAAGTTAGTACTAAACTAAATTTATTGTCAAGAAAAAAAAAATACAAATGAATTCTGAAGAGAGAAAGAGTTGAATGAATTTCGAATACAATCAAGAAATTTGTTTCCTTTAAAGGATTATTCAATATTCGTCAAATAATATTATATTATCATTCCGTATCCGTATAAATTTTTATAATGCCTTTTTGTTAATTTCAAGTAACCGAGAAAACCGGAATGTGAATAAGTTATCTCCCCTTTGGATTCAATTAGAAATCACGTGACATAATCAAATTTCAATCAAAATTAATATAAAAATAATTATACAGAAATTGTATATCGCTGACAAATAATGTGTTATTAAACCGAAAAATCGTTACATATCTCAAAAATGTGAGAAAATCAAACCACTTTAAATCATAATGATATATTTTTTTTTAAAATTCATTTGAAGTAAATAAGAATTAATTCCAATTTTGTCAATTAATATAATGTATGTTTCAGTATATTTGTGTGTATCAAACTATGTTACAAAGATCACCTTTCATTGTTTTCCATTTGGTGGCGTTGCTATTAAATGAAATCTTGGTTAAAATAACGCTCAATGAAACAATAAACAAAATCCACTCATATCCGAAAAAACTAGGTGCTTATTTAAATATTTGTAAAAGACAAAACATTTTTGTCATTGAAACGAATGATAAATGAAAGAAAATTTCCCATTTCCTGTTAAGAAGGATAAAAACAATGTTTAAGAAATTAAAAATAGACAAAGAAAAATTAGTTTAATTTTATTTAATTCAAGAAGTGTACTAATTTAGAAAGCGACGAAAAAGTATTTTTAAAAAATGGGAATGATAAATATATTTGAAAATCGAATTTACCTGTGAACTTTGGAAGGTATGGCGACAATTAGTGTGTATTTATTTGGTATGTGAGCAGGTATGTTCATGCGTGTGTGAGTGCGCGTAATAAGAACCATCTCTGTAGACGACGACGACGACAACGACGACGACGACGACGACTACTACTACTACTACTACTACTACTACTACTTCTACTACTATACCATGCAAAATATATGCGGATATTCTTAACGTACGTCTGTCTAACTGGCTGGAAACGAATGAATTGTTAGCCGATGAACAAAATGGCTTCCGCAAACACCGTAGTTGTTTGGAGCACCAATATGCGCTATACTCCGTTATTAACAATCGGAAATTGTTAAGAAATCCAACGTATGTATGTTTTGTCGACGCAAAAAAAGCGTTTGATAGTGTGGATAGAGAACTGTTGTGGCTAAAGTTATCAAAATTCAATATCGATGATAAATTTTTATCAGCTATCAAGTCTTTATATGAACAACATACATGCAGTGTCAGGATTAATGGAAATTTGACTGAACCTTTCACCGTAAACCAAGGAGTTAAGCAGGGGTGCAAACTGTCACCGACCTTGTTTTCAATATATGTAAATGATCTGGTGGATGAAATAAACGCCCTTGGTTGTGGGATACAAATAAGTAATAACAATCATGAAATGAATCTGTCCATTTTATTATATGCGGACGATATTGCGCTAATAGCACCAAATGTTGACTCGATGCAACATATGCTAAATAAGTTAAATGACTGGCTACATAAATGGAAATTAAAATTTAAATGTTGATAAGACTAAAATAATACACTTTAGAAATCCGTCAGAGCCAACATGCGAAGCAAAATTCAGTTGTGGTGCAGCTGAAATCAAAATGAGCAAAACTTATAAGTATCTGGGTTTGTGGTTTAACGAACATCTCAATATGCAAAAAACCGTCGGTGAGCTAAGTAAGTCAGCTAGCAGAGCTTTCGCTGCTTTGTGCACGAAATTCCGCAACGCAGGAGGAATGACATATGATGTTTATACTCGTTTGTATCAATCGCTCATTGAGCCAGTATTATATTTCGGAGCAGGTATTTGGGGAACAAGCAACTTCCGCGAAATCAACACAATTCAGAATAAAGCCTGTAGGTATTTTTAGGTGCGTCTAGAAATGCAGCAAACTTGGCAATACGCGGCGATATGGGGTGGTCTTCATGTAGCGTTAAGCAGCATACTGAAGTGTTAAGATTATACACTAGAATTAGTTCATTAAATAATGACCGGTTAATACATGGTATACATAATTGGTCTCAAAATGTCCCTAAATCTTTTGAATGCAAAGTTTTAAAAATGATTGAGAAATATAAATTAAACGATATCTTATGTTTAAATATTAGCAATAAATGCAAGGTTAAGCGAATGAAAAATGTTTTAGAAAATTATGACAAAATGTCTTTTATAAATGAATTGTGGAATGATACTAATAATACTAAAAATGGTAATAAACTTCGAACTTACAGACAGTACAAATGTAGTTTAGATGTCAGCGCTTATGTTACCAATGTACAGTTTAGAGATCAACGAAAGGTTGTCAGTAACTTTAGAAGTGGATGCCTAAAATTAGAAATTGAAACGGGTAGATACACCAGGCCAAAAACCCCTGTAAATAATCGTATTTGTAAATTTTGTGATTTTAATAGTATTGAAGATGAAAAACATTTTTTAATGCACTGCGATTTTTATACAGATCTACGATATTCGCTTTTTAACAAATGTTGTGATATTTTTGAAGGTTTTAGTGATTTTAACATCGATGAAAAATTCTCTTTTATTTTAGAAAATACAAACATACAAATAGATTTTGCTTCGATTTTAACAAAGATGTATAAACGAAGGTGTTCTTTTAATTGATATTCATTTTTATTTTTTTAAATTTTATTAAGAACATGTTATTATTTTTAGTACTATAGTGTCTCATAAGTCTTTTAGGCTGGATGATATAATATGTTTTATAGTTTTTATGTATTTTATGTTTGTATATATTGAATTATATCATGTGACACTTAAATAAATAAATTACTTACTTACTTACTTACTACTACTACTACTACTACTGTCATGTGCTACTTTTGAATTTTTATGAAATAATATATATTTTTATATTCATAAAAATTCAAAAGTAGCACATGACACTACTACTACTACTACTACTACTACTACTACTACTACTATTTTATTTTATTATTGTGTCACATGTCAAGGTACATTTAACACACGTCGACAAAAATATATCAAATATTGACACAAATGGCTTATGAGACACTTAAATGAAATAAATAAATAAATATAAATATTTAAAAAATGGGTTAAATTAGACAACTGTCATATTATAAGTTTTTAAATTTTTTGAATGAAATATTCAATAGTTTATAATATGACAACAGTCGTCACATTATAAAATTTTAAAAATTTCTTCAGTAGATAAAAATATATAATATGGCACTAACCGTTTTCATATACACGTGTCATATACCACTTTTTGAATTTAATCATAAAATACATTCAAAAAATGGTATATGACAATATATTGTCATATACCATTTTTTGAATGTATTTTATGATT
>CM056609.1:14664202-14729382 GCA_029721355.1 Tegillarca granosa
TAACCTGCTATCAAGCTGCAGTTTACGTCACGACTTACCAAATGAGATATCAATGATATTATTCCCTGTACATTTGTGCGTGTATCAGAATTGTTTAAAACCGCGTTGGCATCATTGCAGTTACACGCGGCTAAAATGCAAAAGATACAACAGTACCAATAAATTGTAAATTAATGTAAAAGTTAAAAAAAAATCATCAATTTTTATAAAAATTATAAACTGGCATATTTTCAGTAGTACCATCACGGTACAGATAAATTTTATTTTTAGATTTTTAATAAGTAAGTTTATTTCCTGGTGGAAGTTTCAAATTCCGAGTCCATCGAACTGGCTAAAAGATATTGCATTATATAGTTTTTCTTTTTATCTTTTCCTTTGAAAATGATAAATCTGCGACACACACGTGTGCACGTGCATATGTTCATCTATCAAAATTGAAGGTTTTGTAACCAATCCGTTGAAAAAATAAATTTCAAGTTTGACGGCTTGAATTTTAATAGTCAAAGTGAGAGCTTAGTCGCCTCAATTCTTTTGTTATTTGCAAGAGTCAGCTTTTAAATACTTTTTTCAGTCTAATTATTTTAATCGTTTAAGTTTTAATAAATACACACGTAGCCTATTTCCTTGTACATGGACAAAAGGGGAGGCCCTTGTCATCCATTTTGGTAATAAAAATCTCAACATAGTACTTTATTAATACATCACTTGATGATGTATAAAAAGAAAACGCCCCGATAAGACAAGTCAATCACGTGACCTGATGAAATGTGAAAATCAAGTCTTGGATTTCTGGGCGAGAATCAATTTCAATTTCACAGATGGGGCCTCAATTTTCTACTTCGTTTGAAATCATTAAAAATAAAACAGATTGCGTAGAATATCGGAATGTAAGTTTCTGTTGTGAAAGACGCACCTGTTCCTCTTCGTAAAAAAATTGAAAGCATCGGCGGCTGTCTATTTTGTATGCATCTAGATGCAATACTTCAAACAAGAAATTTTACTCAAAAGCATACATGTACTAATTATTATTGCGTGTATAATTAACAATTGTTGTTCGATTTCTTAAAGAAAACTTTAAGATTTATACATATTCTGATGCCATAATTCATACAAAGTAACGAACTTTTCAACAAAGTTCATTAAAAACAAACATCGGGAACAATCTCATCGTTATGACTTGCAAACTAGAAATTGAAAAAATCAATAAGCTGATGCAACGAATGCCCCAATCACTTTTGGTTTCAAGAAGAGTGAAACAGAGTAATGGAATTTAACGCCATAGTGAAATTTCTGTCGCTTGCATCCAGATGACATCTTCTGGCCAGATGGTGAAAACTGGGTACCGTTGACAAGCAAACTGACATTTTTTTTGGCATTAGAATTAGTCTAGTAGGATACTAGAGGTAAGCGCTGGCTTAAAGCTTCGGTCGACGAACAAAAACTCTGGCTTATCAATAAGGGTAAATAAGCATTTTTGTTGGTCACTATTACATCAGTTTATTGCGTAAGATTACAAATGAGAATAAGGGATACTTAATGATAAATATTTTGTAACATGATCCTGTTGCTTAATGTACTGCATTATAAAAAATCCTTTGCAATTTGGAAATATTGCATGTTTTTTGTAAGTATTTGTTAAAGCACATTCTTATATAAGAACTGTTTCGAGCAAAGCTCCGAAACAGCATTGCCTGCCTCCTTAGCTTCGTATGTCTAAAACTGAATGATGGCCGCTGTACAAGAACGATTCATTTGATTCTTTTGTGAAAAAATATAGCTAGTTGGCAGCGTTTCGTAACACTTGTTTATTTTTCTATTTTTCAGATAATCGCGGAAGGAGCATAAACAAAGATATAAAAGATATTAAAATAAAAATATACCAGATAGGACCAAAGAACCATAAATTGAGATAAGCGGAACGTACCACCATATATAAGCGTCTATAAACCGTTAGCACCACCGAATATGTTGACATTAACTTTTATGCTATCATGACCCATGTCCTTTCCGTTTTAATTTTGCATTCTAACACTTAGCATAATTCCAAAAGTAAAACAAAAATTCCGCATTTTACATAATGTTTTATTATGAGGATGAAATAAGTTGAGTAATGGCGTTGTCATATACCATTTTTTGAATTTAATCATAAAATACATTCAAAAAATGGTAAATTGTCATATACCATTTTTTGAATGCATTTTATGATTAAATTAAAAAATTGGTGTATGACAGTGTTTAACAGTCAAGGATATTTCACTTATATCGAGACGTCGCCAGCTATAGGCGAAAGTGCAGAAATTTTGCATGTGCGTTGCGCTGATGGCATAATACAGCAGGGTTCTTTATCGTGCCATGCCTGCCATGACACGGGACCTCGTTTATTTTAAGTTCCCATCCGAAAAAAACCGTGACTTTCATTTCGTAATGCCGAGTGCTCGGCGAAAGAACAGTCACTACCCACTTTCAAGTCTTGGGTCAGACCCGGCCGGGGTTCGAACCCACGACCTTCACTTATGGAGCGAGCACTCTACCAACTGAGCTACCGCAGTGGCGATGATGAAATAGATTTTAGTAAGTGAACAAAAAGTTGCTATGGCAAAGGACACAAAGTTAAGTGTAAATAGATGTAAAAATAATTCACTTATATCGTAATGTTATCTGTTATTTTTAATGATTCAGAAAGTATATACTTTTTGCAATGAAATAAGGTAATATGTAACTAAAACATGTACTTGGTTCTTGCCACGGTTTTAAGAAACAAAACACAATCAAAGCACAAAGCAAAACATTTAACAAAGATATGAAAACACAGAGAAAGTGATTTGCACAATTGCTAATTACGCCCAAGTCAAGATATCTTTCATCTATATCAAAGCTGTCAGTTTAGGGATAGTGGGGAAACCGGGGTACCAAGAGAAAAACAAACTTACAGACACTCCCTCATTTGCAATCTGCCCAAAAAAAGCTACGAGCCTAGGCGATGGAATGCATTGTAATTCGCTTGCTGACGCCTTAAAACATTTGGACATCTAGAACTCTTCAAATATTGACATTTTCTTATGGCAATGCGAGGCGAATATTCCTTTTCTGTACCACAATTATCACGACATAATTACAGAATTACTATAAAATGATCGACTGATAGCGTAAGTAACAAATAAAAATACAAAAAATGAAACTAAAAGACAAAACATTTTTTAAAAAAAACAGATGTTTCACCGATAAACAAGAACAACTCGATCATTAATTGAGAATTGTAGTGCTTGTTCAATACACAGCTCTGTAGTTTGTTACCTATAGAGTTACAATGCTGAAGCATTGAATGTAGAAATAACAAGATAAAAGCAAGGTCGAAACACCATAGTTTCTAGTTTTTTTTTAAAGAAGATTTGCAATTTGACAGCCAATGATATATGCATTTCTAGATATATGCATTATCTAACTGGAAACAACAACACGCCCGATTCCCAACATTGAATGAATGCAAGGATATCAGGGGCTAGCTGTACACTGTGTTATGTTTGTTCTATGCCAACGCCAGCGGAGTCCGACTTGATATCATTTTTTTATGATTAAAACGAGCCAGATCAGAAGCAGAAATATGACAATAGTCATATCCTAAAATCACCAATAACATGGAATAAGGGGTATTACCTTCCATGGGTTAGTAAATATCTTCATAATAATACCAACACAAATTCTTTTTTTTTTCTCTCCCAAGGAATGTTTTAAAATTACGTCACCATGTAATTTTAGTCCCGAATTTAATGATTCTTCTAAACAACCATGTTTGTTAGGAACATGCACTTAAAAGATGTATTTTCATACAGAACTTTTTAAAAAAGGCAAGTTTATAGATATGAAAACAGCGTTCAGAAAAGACACAATATTAAAGTCGATATTTCCCTTGTTTCCTGTTGTAACAGCCCTTTGCCTTTTTTCTGGCTTAGTTTATTCCAACGTATATTCATTAAAACAAACAAAAAGAAAACTATTATTGCTTATGTGATTTAAACATTATAAAATTTACAGATGTGCGTGCTGCATTAAAAGGAAGGGAGATAACTGAACCGTTTACTCAAGACACGCACAGCATTCATGTAGCTTATCTGAGTCAAACACTAACTGCCCACATCAGTGTTATTATGTATTATATTCCAACCTATTTAAACTATCTGTTAAGATATAAAATTTTTACTTCAAAGGCATTATTGAAACATACAATATTTTACAACAAAGCGGTACAGAAAGACAATCCTTTCCCGATTGCGTGTTGGAAGTCTACTGATCGCTTCTTTGGATAAGGGCCAGTAAACATCTATGATTTTCTTTTAGCCAGTTTTAATGATAGAAGCATATAATTGCAGACTTTCTCAATATTTATGGTTTCAAAGTCGAAATTTACACTTGATAATGATAGCCTAGAATATCGTGAATATGATACAGCAGTAAAGACAATTTTACCTATAAATTTCTGGCATATGATAAATAATGGACTGGACTCTTTGAATTGGAATGGATGTCTTTCACTTTCGTTTCTTTATCATATCATATAAAACAAGTGATAAATAAAGCAATAATGTTAGTCATAACTCAAGTATGTTAAAATGAATCTCTAAACAAAATCAACGGTCATCAAATAAATGAATAATATCGGTTGGGATCAATGCTACCGACATCATGCGTCTCTGCTACCTGTCATTTCTAGAACAAACTACAACTGTCCCCCGATAGCCAAATACCCCCACACAACATTTCCATTTGACATTGTGACATTGACCGTTGACCCACACACCAGAATGTGGTAGGCGACTGACAGATTTATATTGATATACGTTTGTTCCAAATTTGACAAAAAATTACCCATGTTTATAAAAGTTATGGAGCAGACAAAATCTTATTTGAACAAACAGACCGGCAAGACATTATGATTGCTCCATCCGCCATGTTTTTTATTCTCTCCGCGATACAATAACTGACAACTTTATTACAAGTGAAAATATTTCGTTTGGGACGTAAAAAAACGCAATTACTTCAACTTAACAGGTGAATAAGGTGACACTAGAAAGATTAGTTTTACACTATGCCATCATTCTATCCATAATAACAATGGAATATGAAACCCTACTTAATATATATAGAGTGTAATTATCAAACACGAATTAAGGTATAAAGCATGTTGCTTAACTAACAAAGCTTAATAACAGGTTATATCCTCTATAATCCTGTAAAACCTGTGGTAATTTCAGGAATTGAAAAGAAAGCATTTGATTGCTTGAATTAATGGAAATATTTCCCAAGCGATTTGTAGCACAATTATAAATAACATAACAGCCTTACTAATATGTTTGTGTCTTCAGTTATTATCTGAAACCGTCTGAATATCATTTTGTAAAGAACACGGTGCTAAGACTTGTCTAGAAGGAAATTGCATTGAAATTTGAACACGTTATATCAATTGCGCATTGGAACTTTAGCGTACAGCCTTAAGAAATAGGGAGGAATTGTGTCTCTGGTAAAGTTATGCACGTTGTCACGTTGGACGTGATTAAGGGCTTTCATATAAGCCGATATTAATCTCTGCACGCAATGTTTTAAAAGGTAGAAATGTTGAAACCTGTTTTAACAAGTAGTTCAGTAATGGTGTTTAACGCCTAATTATAAAATATTTCACTAGGTTGTCGGTTTTGGGATGGTGGAGATGATCGGAGAAAACCACTGACCTTCGACAAGCAAACTAAAAAAATCCCTTACAATAGGATCTACCACAGCTGGTTTCGAACCTATTCGGTCACAGATACTGTGTCCCTTAAGCGCACGGTTAAGACCGAGGTCACCTTTTAAATAAAAGAATATGATTCATTTGTTCTTTTTAAAAAGAGCCATAATGTGCATCAAAAACAAAACATTTTTAATGTTTTGCAAAAATTGACCTTTTTGTTTCTTCTTCTATTGCAATGTTTGACAATATATCATTCGATGTGTTATGAATGATAAACATGTGACGTCATTACATGCGCTTACCATTTACAACAAAATAATTAATTTAGGTTTGTGGACGCTGTCTTGTTCCAAATGGAAACCAAGGAAAAAGAACTTTGTAAGTGGATTTTTGTACGTAATACATTTTACTTAATTATACGAGCTTATAATGAAACATTTTTTCTTGACTTTTCTTAATATTAAAGAACACGAAATTAAACCATGTTTGTACGGCAATGAACGGCTTCCCTACTCAAGTCACTCCCAATAGGCGTCCATTCTGGTATCATGAATTTGCTCATAACGAGAGTTTCATTGTGAATTATTTTCTTAGATACATTGCTATAAATAAGCAAAATACTATATTACAGATACATTTAATGATTACCTATACAAGTCATTTATAATATAATCACTTCAATCTTAAAAATGCTTGCATCTGCCTTTAAATACCATTCAAACTTGACTTGCTGTGATTTTCGTGGAATCTTCATATCATATTGAATAACACTAATTTTGTTGACTGTTTCATCTTCAATTGCTTATGTATTTTATTACTGTTTTATCGTATATGCATGCCGTGTATACAATTGAGATATATTTTAAGTTTCCTATCACCTCCAAATCCACTATTTTCTGAATTCCAAAGACATCAACACATATAGATTCCGACATTCACAAATATAGCGTCCAACTCTAGAATGGAAGATCTTGGGGTTGAACCCCGACCAAAACATACACAAGGTTTTTAGATTTCAGAATAGCTTTCTTGTCTGGCGATCGATAATAAGAGAACAAGGTATCGGCAGGTCTATCAAGGTGTCGTGATAAAGAACGGTGTAGTGGTATGCTTGTCTGCGGCATAATGATTCGGTGAGATAGCACCATAACAAAAAGTCGCCCTTTGGTGCGCTCTAGAAGATGGGAGACCATAATATGCAACTGCACATCTCATTCATACCTGAACTTATTCTTACATTAATCTTCAGGCATAAATAAAACTTGCTTTTTTTGCAAGAAGCTAAAAATTGCTGATGCGATGTTAAACAATATTACAACCAACCAACAATCACATAATTATTTTTTCAATTATCATGATAAAACTATAAATTAAGGATTGATTGATTGATTTGGTGGTCAAGTCCAAGTCAAGAATATTTCACTTAAATCGAGATCTCACCAGCTTTAGGTGAAGTGGTTGAAATTGTAACCTTTGCAGTGCGCTTCAGGGCAATGTGCATTGAGGGCTCTTTAACGTGCCACACCTGTCGTGACACGAGGCATCGGTTTTTAAGGTGTCCTCCGTTGGACCGATGACTTTTATTTCTAAATACGTGTGCTTGGCGAAAAAGCAAACACTACCTATTTTCAAGTCTTGTTCAGAGCTGGCAAGGGTTCGAAGCCCGACCTCACACATACGAAGTGAACACTCTACCAACCGAGTCGTACATTAAGGACATGCAACATAGTTTAACTTTGTTAATTCATTTTGAAACTACAGAAGAGTTCCTCATCCTTCAACTACTTATAAGGTATCAAGTATGTTACGTTTTTAATATAGTTTCTTTATATCATAGGAAGCCATGGTGACCGAAAAGGACCTAAAACACGTGTTTTTAAATCACAATATCTCGCCTTTCATCGCCTGTGTTTGAATCCCACTCGCATTGCCTATATATATGTTATATTTTTCGGTAAATTCTAGATTAATTTATTAAAGCTCTCTCTTTTGTGAGACAGGAATTGCCACATTTCCCTTTTTCTATTGTTTTTTAAAGAAAGAAAAAAAAAGAAACATTTTTGTAATTTTTTTTTATCCTTAATTATAAAACTACTTAACTTTATCGGTTCCAGTGATACCTATGTCTTGAATTTAATACAACGGTTTCATCTTCAATTGTTTATAGATACCATTACTGCTAGCTATTTATAACGCGCATACAATTCGAGTATGTACTTTTAGAAAACACTGTTGTTCTTTATCTAATCGATATTAAAGATATAATTTCAACAATAAAATGGATATAGAAAAACAAAAAACAAAGAAAATTAAACATCTGATCAAATACCGGAAACATGACTGACTCTTTGCATATCTGAACCAACACCAAGGGAAGTAACTTTTTTCAGCAGGACAACCAACAGATCGGTTATAATAATATTCGTACAATAGTTAACAAATTGTCACGTAATCCTACAATCTACATACTATTATTTAATATTATTTAATTATTATTAAGTTTAATTTCATTATTTCTAAACAATTAAAATCGTGAAAATATTCTAAAAAGTTTTGCAAATAAACTCGTAATGCTACACAAACTTTCGCTTGTTTTGGGAACCTCATGCACACGATTTAATCATGTTACGGATTTTGAGTCTTTCATAAAAAAGCACACGTGTATTCTGTATAAAACCTTTAATTAATGATATCGCTTTTGTTTCAAAATAAAGACAAAATCCGGGGTATATTTTATCTTTGATCCTACCGGCCAGTTCTCGATGTACACACGGTTTTTTGGTGTAATTGACAGAGGGTAGCGACAAATGTATGAAAAAATGTTTATAAGCATACGAGAATAAAATTTAAAATGTCCAAATAGATAGATTTCGTTATAAACTCGTGAAATCAATTGCAATTTTGACTTTTCAATCACGATTTTGTTCGTCAAATATTAGGAATCTAAAACCGGAAACACAAGACACATTCCGGAAATCGTATTGAAGTTAAAAAAACAATAAATAGTGTTTTTTATAAAACCTTTTTTATAAAATGGTTTTAAAAATATACAAAGACTAGTCTTTGTAAAGAGTTACAATTTTTTTGCACTCAAAAATACTTTAAACATGTAATTTTGATGTTAGAATTTTTAAAAGCAATTAAAATAGTAACGAATAGGGGAGATAATCCTTTCCATATGCTATAAAACCATTCATTTTTTATACTGTAATTTTAAAGAAAGTATTATTATTCATTATTATTATTATTATTTTAAAAGCTGAGATTACGCTTCCTATTATTCTCAATTTAAAGTAAATGCATTTCATAATTAAGATATTGGTTATTTATCTCTTCAACATCTTTTTTGTTTTAAGTAGCAAAAGGCTTGGAGACAAACCTCACTCTTTTACTTCACATTGGATCAAATATATACGTGATATCAATGATTCATGATACACTGATGAATCCAGTAATGTTTCTGACATGTTAATTCTTGCGTACAGCTGATGCAGGGATCAGATGAAAGGACTGTTTACTTTTTATTTTGTTTCTATAAAGTATTCGTGATTATTTTATGAAACAATCGATCAATATTTTTTTCTCAATACAACTCAATTATTCTACTAGTTGGCTCTTGGTATAGATAATATTGTCATATATGTACAAACTTATCTCATGTTCGGAAGTCTTTCCAGCATTAACATTCAGACGTTGTACAATGTATATTTATTCCCAAGACTTCATATTCACGGCGAATGCGTACATGAGCGTGACTGAAGACTTTGACCTTCTTTCATATTTTGTTTGTTGTTTTTTTTTTTTTTTTTTTTTTTTTTTTTTTTACCTTTTTGTGTCTCTATAAATTGCAATTTAAATAATTAAGGAAAGAATAAATAAATAAATAAATAAATAAATAAATAAATAATAAATAAATAAATAAATAAATAAATAAATAAATAAATGTCAATCAGTTGTAAATTTTGCTAAATTTTAAATATATTAATTGTAATTTAAACTATATCTGAGTGACGTGCACATGGCACATAATTCCAATACAATATAAAACAATTTAATTTTTTTTTTCATTAAAATCGCGCATATTTTTTTTCTCTCGCTTATTGAAGATATTGTATTAATGTAACGGCATGAAACCAAACGCGGAAAAGTGCAAATTTCGACTCAAATTTCCTTTAAACTGTTGTACTAAAATTTATTGGTGTTCAAATCTCGATTTAGATATTATTAATTTTCTACGACTAAAATTATTGTAATAAAAAATGAATTAAGGAATTCATTATACTTACAACTCATCATAATTTGATAATAAAAAAGAAAAACAAAAGTCAAACGAAAAAAAAAGCAAAGTATCAAAATGGATGTTTTGCTTTCAATTCAAATATTTTATTATCAAAAAGCAACAACACCTCATTGAAATAACAATAAATGGTTATTGTTTTTAATAAATTTTGATTTAGTGAACCAAAAGGTGAAATTAACGACTATTAGAATTGTCATGTGCTACTTTTGAATTGTATTATTTATAAAAATTTAAAAGTATCACATGACAGAATTGCTAAGACATTTTTTGTTAGGATTCAAACTTAAGATAATGTCCTATATATTAAGATCCTAAACACATGTAATAAGCATGATTTAATTTGATTCAATGCTGTTTAACCTCGAAGTCAAGAACATTTCACTTATATCGAGACGTCATCAGCTATAAGTGAAGTCGCAGAAATTTTGATCTTTGTAGTGAGCTTATGAAATGTGCAGGGATCGATCTTTAACGTGCCACCCGTGACGAGACACGGGACATCGGTTTTTAAGATCTCCACGGAAAGACTCCGTGACTTTGATTTCTAAATTTCTAAGGCGAAAGAACATTCACCAATTTAAAGTTTTGGTTAGACCCGATAGATATTCGAACCCCGAACTTCAACATACGAAGCGAGCACTCTACCAACCAACTGAGCTACCGTAGTGGTATAATTAGCATGATGATTATTTCGATTTTTTTAAAAAAAGATATTGTTAACACAGGTTAAATTAACAACATGTGAAAGCATATAGCTATGTGGACGCATTACTCTTCAATTAACAAAATTAAGGTTCATGGGCCGGTGGAATAGCAAAGTCTTCGTTTGCTGTTTAGTGGATAGGCACACTTCAATGGGGCACTGAATGCATACTTGTACAAGCAGACAAATGCGTAATAGCATCCAGGTGTATTCTTGGTGGTAGCAAAAATCAGTGCATGGTGCTACACCCCTGAAAAAAAACAAGAGAAACGTAAAATGCATTAGATTCTTGATATTGTGGTTTTAATTAAAACTGTTTCTATTGAGCATGTTATATATCAGACAGAACACACACACACACACACACACACACACACACACACACACACACACACACACACCTTTCCGATTCATATATGACAGTCAGAATTTCTTTACGTTTAGCTTTTTTCTTTGAGTTTCTGTTGTACCACAAAAAATTGAATAAATTATATAATAAAAAATAAAAAAAAATTGATAAATTCGTAAACAGGAAAAGTGGATCAATAAAAATTAAAACATTAGTGCGTAATTGTACTTTCTGTTACCACAGCCATCGTATAAAATTTTTATCTGACTAAACAAAACGGTAAAGTATATATCATTCGCATTTTAATGAGGTCGCAAGTATATTAATCGGTTAAATAGCGGAATGTTGTTATATAAGCAAAATATCATTAACATACTAGCACAACAACTATTATATAGTTGCATAACTAAACATTCTATTTTTATAAAACGTCGACAACATACGTCAGTAGAAGCATTTACATAAAACGTTGGCATTATAGTAAACATATATCACCGTGTGGAAGCATATACATAAAACGTTGACATTATAGTTAACATACGTCAGTAGAAGCATTTACATAAAACGTTGGCATTATAGTAAACATATATCACCGTGTGGAAGCATATACATACAACGTTGACATTATAGTTAACATACGTCCCGTGGAAGCATATACATAAAACGTTGACATTATAGTTAACATACGTCAGTAGAAGCATATACATAAAACGTTGACATTATAGTACATATCGTCACCGTGTGGAAGCATATACATAAAACGTTGACATTATAGTTAACATACGTCAGTAGAAGCATTACATAAAACGTTGCATTATAGTAACATATGTCACCGTGTGGAAGCATATACATAAAACGTTGAAATTATAGTTAACATACGTCACCGTGTGGAAGCATATACATAAAACGTTGATATTATAGTTAACATACGTCAGTAGAAGCATTTACATAAAACGTTGATATTATAGTTAACATACGTCACCGTGTGGAAGCATATACATAAACGTGATATTAGTTAACATACGTCAGTAGAAGCATTACATAAAACGTTGATATATAGTTAACATACGTCACCACGTGGAAGCATTACATAAAACGGGGACATTATAGTTAACATACGTCACCATGTGGAAGCATTTACATAAAACGTTGACATTATAGTTACCATACGTCACCATGTGGAAGCATATACATAAAACGTTGGCATTATAGTAAACATATGTCACCGGGTTGAAGCAAATACATAAAACGTTGATATTATAGTTAACATACGTCACCGCGTGAACGCATATCATAAAACGTTGACATTATAGTTAACATACGTCACCCGTGTTGAAGCATTTACATAAAACGTTGACATTATAGTTAACATACGTCACCATGTGGAAGCATATACATAAAAACGTTGACATTATAGTTCACATACGTCACCGCGTGGAAGCATATACATAAAACGTTGACATTAGAGTTAACATACGTCACCGTGTGGTAGCATTTACATAAAACGTTGGCATTATAGTTAACATACGTCACCGTGTAGAAGCATATACATAAAACGTTGACATTATGATTAATGTAGCTTTATCCTATGAAAGCATGTAGCTATGTTGAAACATGTAGCCATGTAGATAAGATAGAGCGTCGGACTCTTAAAGCAAGGATTGTGGGTTCGAATCCTGTCAAGAACATTTGTTTACCTCAATACTAACAATTTACTTCATACTATTTTGGTGCTGATGTAACCGGTGTCAGAATTATAGACAGATAAGGGGAGAAAACTTTTCATATGGTGTCGCAATTGGTAAGCACTAAAAATTGCTTTGAATGGGCATTTGTATTAGAAGACCAATGCGTGATAGACAATACCATACACATTGTTTTGTTTTTTTTTTTTTTTTTTTTTTTTTTTTTTTTTAATCTAATTGCAGAAGTCAAAATTGAAAATAAATGACATATCAGATCTGAATAAGCTGAGAGAAACGTTAAATGCAGTAGATGATGGTTAAAAAGGGGATCGACATCAAAATCACATTTTTGATTTGGCTTTTTGAGCGAAACAGCATACAGCTACAGGAAAGGAAAAAATACTTGACCATAATTCTATTGAGAACAATTAGCCAGTCTTTGCTGTTTACTTTGTTCTTTGAGTAATGTTGTACCACCAACCAATCTTAAACCATCCATACAACATATATTACATAATGTCATTGTAAGGTGTCTTGGAGGCCGAGGTGTCTAAAAGCGCTTTTGGTTACTGTGACTTGCAACGCCTCGTTTAGAAACCAACTTAGGTAAGATCTTTTGCGAGAACATTTGTGAGTTAGCTCGCCGAAGGATGGTAGTTTTCTCCGAGTACCACAGTTTTAAAGCCATCTCGGATCTGTTCGTCTTGATATAAGCGAATGAATCTTGAGTAAGACGTTAAATTAGTGATTAGCTCACTTATACTCTACGTTGTTACTGTATAAACAAAATACTGTTATAATACTCGCAAAATTACTAATTTATATCAAAATAATTGAAATAACATTCAAATGATAAGAAGGCACAATAAACTCAAATAATGCATATCCATCAGTTATGTTCAATGTAAATCAGGTATAGCTATGATATCCTTATCCAAGAAAACATGTGTGAATGTTTCTGTCCTTTTATTCCTTTGTTGTTATATTATATTGCAGGAGGCAAGACCTTACCACGTGCTTTTAATGGACTTGTGAGCTGTGTAAGCATTCGGCTTCATCACACGGTGTATTGACTGATCGCAGTTTTAATTAACCACGAAGGAATACTATTTATGTTTCTAACTAACTGTATAAAACATTTTCAGATGTTAAAAACGGCATGTCTAAAATAAAGCTCATATAGATAATTATGTAATATTACAGAAATTAAAAGGTTATGAAGGGTAACAAAATAAATAAAATAATGGTTGTTATAGCAAAATTAAAACGAATAATTTATTTTGTCATTTATTTTGAAGCCTCGTCCAAACTTTAGAACAAGCATCTGATTATTGAAATTGCAACCGTAATCGTCAGTGTCCAACGAAAAAGAATCAGTGAAAGACTTTGTTTAAAACCATTTTGGATATCAACGCGTTCATTTTTCTGGTAAATTTAAATGTATTATATATAAACTTTGAAAACAGACAACAGGTTTTTGCGGCCCGTTTTTGATAAGAACGTTTTATGCATGCTTTGAACATATTCATATTTTTCACTTTTTCTTTAAAGTCTAAAGATAGAGAAAAAAATAAATAAAAAAATAATAAAATACATATACAAGTATTTGCAAATTTGTAATTTGTTAAAAAAAACCTAGACCCGCGTAAATGATTCCATTTTTGATTACATATTCTCTTAAAATTTTTAAAATTTGAGAAACTGGCGCTTGATATTAGGAGGACAGATTATTGTCCTGTATACTTGTTGCCAGGGTAAGAGCTATGTGCTTGGCTTCAGCATATTGACTTGGTTAGCAAAACACCTTAGCAACCAAAATGCCCTGAGTGCGCGCTTGTACACGACATGTCATAAAACACACTTGTTCATCTCACGCATACCTGACCGACGAACTTGTTCTTAGGGTAATTCGCTCTCGACGCAAATAGCTAAAATTTGGGGATGAGACGTAACACACCAATACAACCAACCAACCAAGCAGATTTTGTGTACAGTCCATATTACACTCTACGCCATTTTGATGAATGTGGTAATGAAACTAACACCTCGTAAGAAACTGATTCCAGATATCTTAAACATACATACGTCATAAGATATCGGTAATTCTAAAAACATGTTTTCAAATTAAATTGTACAGGCAATAAAAATCTGAAACGTTGAAAAATTATCTTTAAAATAAACACATTGGACTTCAGTTCTAATTGTGATAAGATTTTCAAAATAATTGACATGTTTCTAAAACTTTTATTTAAACATCAAAATGATGGAAAGGTATCTATCAAAGATATTTATGTATACTGAATTGATAAATAAAAACGTGCCTGCAAATACACAGCTATTACGTAAAGAACGTGAGACTTTATAACGACTGCCGAGTTGTCTAAAATGCGCGCAACCATGTTAACATGTTAACCACAACCACTCTTACACGTGACCTAGGTTCAATTACCAATCGGGCTAATCCAAATTAGAGAAAAATGGCTTGTCGAAGATTGGTAGTTTTCCGGTTTTCTCCACCATTTAGGAAATGGCCTTAATAAACTCTTGATGAATATGAAAGAGTTTTGGAGCCTTAAAGAAAATACATGTAACAGGTACCAAACAAAGACGAGATGTATTAATTATCTGCTTAAAACTTCATTGTTTTATTAATTGTGTGTGATATTTTAAATACTTTTCGTGGTTTGTCAAAAACAATGTTTTCATTCCATCAACCTGCATTCTATATTGTCAAATCTAATGCCTATTTGTCTTTTGAGAATCACCATTGCAAGAAAAGCATTTGTTTATTTAAAATAAATTCAGAAACTCTGTCTTTCAACACTTAGCAGAATCGCTCCAAGGGTAACACCAAATGCTTTTTTTCTTCATCACATACAAGTCTGCTTAACCAACGAAGACAAGTGTTCGCATTTAACGTTGGAACACACTTTTTTCAAAGCCGTTATAACTTTGTTTTGATCAAGTTGTGTCAGTGTTTCTTGTCTGAGGAACATTTAAATATATTTTTTCTTCGTTCCTTCACTACTGACTTTGAGCGTCGGACGGCAATCATTAAGTATATATATATATATATATATATATATATATATATATATATATATGTATATATCTATCTAATAAATTGCCATTCTATGCTTCCTTACATGTCCTTTTGTCCAATAATTACGTCCATCAGTTGAGCTCTCAAGGTTATTTCAGAAGTTATCTTGTTAGGGAAATGTACACGGAAAGAAAGATGCCTTCGAACTGATTTTGGCATTGGAAGGAAATCTTTCAAAATGTTATTTTAAATTGCCATTCCATGCTTCCTTATTTACATGTCCTTGTTTCCAATAATTACGTCCATTGGTTGAGCTCTCAAGGTTATTTCAGAAGTAATCTTGTTGGGGAAATATACACGGGAAGAAAGATGACATGTTTCTATCGATTCTTTTGTAATCCTGTCTTGTAGGAGAAGTCCATTCTACTTGTTAAGAAACATTATAATGAACTGTTGAGAATTCTCTTGATTTAGAACCCTCATAAATCTCTTGACATTCAATTCATCTATATGCAATAACCGTGTACTGTTTTTAATATCCTTTCTTCGATATAAAACACCCCTTAGAAGTGCTAAACAGCTCGTATGGCGTTAAATGCACATTGGATGGATCCAAATTTTCATCTTAATTTGGTTACTGACATCCAAGTGATATAGACTGAATAAGGATCCTAGCCTTTTTTTAAACAAATTACCTTCTCCACGACAGTTTCTCGCTTCTATGGTAGGATAATATTTTATCACTTTCAAACTAGTTTGTTAGTGCGGTCTTAGGTTTGGTGATGAATTAAGAGAAGGCTCGTAATATTTATGTGGCATTCCCTGTTGTCTAACTGTATTTAAATCAATAAAAGAAAGGTTCTTTGTCGGATCGAATTACAATGTTGTGTTGCAACTCAACCAAGCTTAGAAAGACAAGACATTAATTATCATTTACGGCTTTCAAAAAATCCAATTTTCTTACTGCATTTTTTTTTTTTGCTTGTTTTCTTTTTAAAGTTATTGGTTGCCTAGCCAATAACGAGACTACTGCTTGTCATAAAGTCGATTGCTGTATTTCATTGTGCATTGGCTAAGAAACAGATCTGAAAGTTAAATACTATGATAACATTCTGTAATTGCATATTGGAACATCGGTGGCTAAGTGCTGTGAGTGCGCACGTACGGATCACAATGCGCACTAACTGCCTAGAATCGATTCCCGCTCTGCCAAATGCAAAGAACGTTTGTAATTTAGTTTGTTGAAGGTCGTGCGGTTTCTCCAGCTACTCCGGTTTTCTTTTCCATTCCAGAACTGACTGCTTCCATATGATTGAAAGATTCTTGTCCGAGGCGTTAAACAAAAGTACATCGATTTATTTCACTCTAAGTGTATACCTCATATATATATTTCAGCCGATGATTCTGTTATAGTCTCTCTGATATTTGTCGATGCATACTGAATATTGCGTACATAAGTCAATATTTTGTTATTAAAACTCTGATATTTGCTAATGTGTTTTGCATATCCTGTATATGTGTCAACATTCTTTTATTGCGTCTCTGATATTTGCCAGTATATATTGCATATTCTGTATATGTGTCAACATTCTGTTATTACATCTCGATCTTTGCCAATGCATATTGCATATCCAAAATATGTTTCAATATTTCCCCTGATATTTGCCAATGTGTATTGCACATTCCGTACATGTGTCAACATTCTGTAATTGCATGTATTAATATTTGCCAACGCTTACTGCATATATATTGTATATGAGTAAATACTTTGTTATTACATCTCCGATATTTGCTGATGTGTTTTGCATATCCCGTATATGTGTCAACATTCTATGTCTCTTATATTTGCCAATGCATATTGCATATCCGAAATATGTTTCAACATTCTCTCCGATATTTGCCAATATGTATTGCATATCCTGAATATGTGTCAACAGTTTGTTAATGTCTCTTTTACCTTTGTCATTGCATATTGCATATCACAGATACGTTTCAACATTCTGTCTGATATTTGCCAATGTCCTATTATATGCCTAAGTTCTGTTATTGCCTCTCTGATCTTTTGTCAATGATTGGTCTTAGCGACTTTTTACAGTCATTTCGAATCGGCTTTTGTCCAATACTGTCAAACAGAGTTTAATTGTAAAAACAATCCTTTCTGTAAAAGAGAAGATAATCTTCTTCCCGAATGGCAAACCGAGGCGTTAATTTTTGTAAGACATAGGTGTTATGTAAATCTGTTTTTCTTTATGATAATATATTAAATTAAAATTAAAACTAGAGCAAGAATTTGATAATTACCTAATATTTAAGATTTGTATCTTCACAAAAAATTACGGAATATACTAAATATTATATATATATATATATATATATATATATATATTATATATTGTTTTATTTTATTAAAAATCGAAAGTATTGCATGACAGTATAAGCAATCATGACTTTGGATTTTCACTGGATTAAATGCTGAGTAGTGTTGTTAGAGTGTTTTTTTTTTTTTTTTTTTTTTTTTTTTTTTTTTTTTTTTTTTTTTTTTTTTTTTTTTTTTTTGGAAGTGCTCGTAACAATCCAACGTGCTTAACAACGGAAGGTCCTTCAAGCTATGTTACAAGCGTTTGTCTGGAATTAAGTCCAATAAAGTTTTCATCTGTTACGTTTGACTGATATAAGTGAAATATACTGCTTCGTGAAACCATCAAAATGTTGGGTTGAAAACATATCCATGTTAATGAAACGAATGCTTTCTGATATTAGCACTTACATGTTCATAGGAAGAGTTTTCTTGATTCCATGTATATATTAAAAAAAAGACCATCGCAGTTAAAAACAATTAAAAACATAAATTCTAAAACAATCCTTTAAGAATATGTTATGAAAATACCCACCGGTCTCATTAATTCTACTCAAAAAATTGCCGCTGCAAAATAAAAAAAAAAAAAATATAACAAGAAGTCTAGACATGCATCTTGATTGTTTCTATAAATTTTAGTAAAAATAGAAATATTTTTATAACGTTTAAAGGCATACAGTTTGATTTTGATTTTTTAAATTCGTTGCATTATTGATAGAATTGCGTACAAACATGTACATCTTCCGGAAGAAATAAAATTACAACATAGAAAAAACTGCATTAAAATCGATCCCTCTATTGCATCAGTCTTTCCCTATTTGAAGTTGATTTTTAAATTTACTATACTAAGAGATGCTAATTTTTGTGTATGAGTACAGCGTTACTTCGTGTTCGAACTGGCGATGACCACTTTTAGAAAGACATTTGTCTCAATTTGGCCTTGATAGCAGTTGATTTTGTATTCTCTCCTCAGACACCAGAATATCCTGCTTTAAATAAGCAATGTTTCTTTGTCAATAAACACGAATAAAAGAAATTTTCGTCTAGTGATGGAATTGTTGTCTTTTAAAAATAAAAATATAACAATAACTAATTACTATTTAACTAATTCTTGCTTTGCCATTTATACAGTTGGCAGGAAATTTAACAACGTTTAGTATAAGTGTCATATACCACTTTTTGAATTTAATCATAAAAATACATTCAAAAAGTGGTATATGACATAAGGATGCGATTCTCTCTTTCTTAATGTTCTTAAAAGGGGCTTTGGTGGCGCTATGATCTAAATCACGTAATTTAGGCCTTATATCCAACGGCGACAGATGCTACACTGAGAAAGTTTTTCAGTTCGCTTGCCGAATTACAGTGGTTTTTTCCAATACTTGTGTTTATTCCACCAATCTGTGAAAAAGTTTTCTCAAATAATCGCCTTAGTAGAAATAAAAATTCTAATGTCATGTGCAGAATTTTGAATATATCTTTTTGTTGAAATTAAAATTCTGCACATGACACTAACTAATCGAAATGACTCCGATCTATATCAATTATGTTTTTTTTCAAATAGAATAAAATAAATAAATAAATAAATAAATAAATAAATAAATAAATAAATAAATAAATAATATTGCCATTCCATTGATGTTGATTTGAGTTTTGCAAATATTTTGCTTTTCATATGTGTTAACACAGTCTAAATAAATAAATAAATAGGTAGATAAATACATAAATAAATAAATAAATAAATAAATAAAAAATGGCCATCCTTTCAACAAGGATAATGTTAAATCATATTAACGACATGCTTAAAAAGTTTTTTTCTTGCGATTTTCGATAATTTTACAGTACAAATAAACCTTAATGTGTGAACATAACCAAGAAAAAGAATAAAATTTCAGTACCATTCCGAGGTTATGTTTTGTTAAATTTAAAAAAAAAAAAGCATTCATCATTGCCGCATAATTGCTCATAGTTTTATGATAAATGTGTTTTTAAATTGTGGTCACCATCCATGGCCTTTCAAACAGTTTGATAGTTTTTAATCGTTTGTTTAATATTTTGAACCATTGTTAAACCTTTATACTCTAGCAATGTGCGTGAGCTTTACTTTTCTGGTTTGAAGATGTTTAAAACTTTCGACTGATCGTAAACAGACTGTCAATTTGTTTTTCTTTAAGAAAATCACTGATCCAAGAAAGATGTGTAACTTGATGACTTTTTTTTAGATTTTGGAAACGCGAATTAAGACTGTAAAGAAAAGGTTGTAATTTGATCCATGAAAAGTGAATGAATATCTAAATCTAAAAGTAGTTCCGGTAAGATAAAGACAACATTGTCCTTGTTCTGTAATCACTGTTATTATTTTGTGTAGTGAAATACCATTAGGTTAAAATAGATTAATCAATGTATATAATTTATATAATTATCAACGTAAGTAATTTTCTTTTTTTTTTAAAAAAAAGGTAACATATTATTGAGAGTAAATTCAAATATTCCAAGTTGAAGAAAGGAATCCGCAACAATGATTTTTTTTTCAAGGGGACGGGGATGAAAAACCAGCTGAGATTACGAAACAATGCAAAGTAATGGTAAAACAAACAAACAAACAAGTCAATTCAAGAAAAAGGCCAACGTATGTAAAATCCCTGTGTTTGAACAGGCACTGGAGTAATTATCCAGTGGTGTGAATATAGTACTGTAAAAAAGTCATAAACACACGCAATGGCGAATAACAGTAGGTTATCTCCCCCGTCTTCCGCCAGGAGCGTGCTTGTATCCGGTTCATCAGCATCTTCACCTTTTTACCTCCATTACGTATCATCAATTAGTTGTTTAAATTGTATTGCTTTTTATTATCGATTCAAGGTTTGGGTTTGTGACTATTCAAGATTTATGCCAATAATTAAAAAAGACCTTTATTGTACATCCAGTGGTCCATCCATACACAAAATTAAAAAAAAAGTTTTATTTCAAAATGCATTTTACTAGTTTTTTGGGGTTTTTTTAAATTAGGACAGGGTTCACTTATAGGTAATTTGTAAGCCTAGACTACACGTTCAAAAGCGGGTTATTCAGCAATAACCAGAAATAAAATCTCGTTATTTATCTCACAGTTTGGTTAAAAAGGGTCATGTGCAGAATTTTAAATATTTCTTTTTGAAAACATTCAAAATTCCGCATGTGACATAGCCTGAATCAGACAAAACTTCTTTTTATAAACATTTACATATTCTATAGTGTAGCAATAAACCAAAAATGTTAATAAGCAATTACGTCAACTGCAGAAAAATCATGGAACAATTTTGCTGAACGAAAATAGGAAATGTTTGGTAATTTTCCGAATATTAGTAACGATCGGGCGTATTCAAATATAGCTTCTTTTCAAAAAAAAATGAGATAATTGAAACTCTTAGGCGTGTTATAATAGAGAATAGTAGAGAATAGCAATACGAACTAGACCTTTCTTTTGAGCACAAAAAGTTGAGTTTATATTGATTTGAACTTGTGACCTTGACCTTTGACCTAGACAAATAAATGAGAAATGTAACACATCGTATTATGTTAGTATATATTATTGTCATGTTTGAGCAAAATTGTAAGTTTAGGAAATAGACACTATTTAACAAAAACAGACACATGGACAGACATAGCGAAGAAATGGGAGTTGAGTTGAGTAATGGTGTTTAACGTCCCAGTCAAGAATATTTCACTTATATCGAGACGTCGCCAGCTATAGGCGAAAGTGCAGAAATCATGCCTGTGCGTTGCGCTGATGGCATGATACAGCAGGATTCTTTATCGTGCCATGCCTGCCATGACACGGGACCTTGTTTATTTTAAGTTCCCATCCGAAAGAACCGTGACTTTCATTTCGTAATGCCGAGTGCTTGGCGATAGAACAGTCACTACCCACTTTCAAGTCTTGGGTCAGACCCGGCCGGGGTTCGAACTCACGACCTTCCACTTACGGAGCCAGCACTCTACCAAATAAGCTACCGCAGTGGCCTGCGTTGAAATGGGCACGATTTGATACAGATAGACGAAATGACATACGTATATACAATCTTCAAACTGTTTTGGCTTGAGGAATATTTAAAAGTTTTATATTGCAAAATTCATGCAAAAATGTTTGTAAAATTTGTTTGTCCACTGTTTTTTAACCCACTGGTCTTATTAGACAAGCGGGCTTTCTTTCAAGGTCATTGCTATAGTCTATATTATAAGCACATTATTATTTTTTTTATTGTTCATTTTTATTTACAAATCATAATTATCTCAAAATGATATCCAAATCAGACAATTTTAAGCACATTTAAGATTTATTCTTATATTTATTCATTTTATAATGGCTTTTTGTTCGAATAACCAATCCCTCTAAAAGAATAGATATTTACTCTTTCTGTAAATGAAAATCAATTCCAAATAGCTGTATGCTCAAAGCTAATCCTTTTTGCAGGTGACTGGACTTGTTTAAAAACAAAGCTGATTTTCAGTAGCTAACCAGTAAAAAAAATTAACAAGCGTAATCATCCGCGTAAGACTTTTCAAAATATTTCAGATAAAACATTAATTTAGATTATTTTTTTATTACTATAACCAATCATATTTTGACTTTTAAAATTTGAATCAATCCTATGGCTTGTGGCGACTTGTGCCGAGCGCAAGCAAAAAGAACAATTATGTACAATCCCGATTAATCAATTTCAATTTTCATAACTTCCTAAAATAATAGAAAAATAAACCCGGAAGTGTTCTTAAAAGGCTAATAATCAGTTAAAATCGAATCACCCAACGCTACCATTTTTCATGGAATAAAAACGATTTTGCAAAAAATGTGTTTTTGTTCCGTAATTTGATAATTTTTAATTTCTTTTGAAATAATGCATTCAAAATCAGCACATCACAACTGCTGATTTAAATGCATTATTTTAATCAATTCAAAATCAACACATGGCAGTTGGTTCAAAAACCAGTTTATATTATTTTTTTATTTATTTCTTTAAAATAATAATATTAATATTAATAAATATATAATAAATGATGATGATGATGATGATGATGATGATGATGATGTGATGATGATGATGATTATTATTATTATTATTATTATTATTATTATATAATCATTTTAATTTTTTGTTAGAATAAAACTTTATAGATGTAAGAAACATATTAATGCATTATTACATTTTTGGATATTAATAAATATATATTGAATAATAAGATTTGGAGTGTGATCATTTCAGATTTTATACCTCAAGATACAGGTATAAAGAAAATTAAAATACATTACTCAAATTTCTTATTAATTCAAAATTCAAATAAAAATATTAATAATAAACGTCAATTATCATTATAAATGTAAATGTCTGGTCAACTAACAAAATGATTTGTAGCAAAAGAAAAAGCACAGAAATTGAAACTTTTCATTTTATTTCATAATTAATTATTTAAAAGCAATTATTTGAGAATATAAAAATACTTCATGAAAATTAAACAAATCAAACCTATCTTAATGTGACAAAGTGTGTCAGTCTGCTTGTCGTAGGTAATCGATTCTTCCAGTATTTTGGTTTCCGCTGCCACTTTTCCAGACCTGACCGCTTCGTTATAAGGAAAAGGAATTAGACTAAACTGGAAACGTAAAACACAACTTCAATTAAACTTCATTAAACTTCAACAACAACAATAACAACAACAACAACAACAACAACAACAATAACAACAACAACAATTATAATAATAATAATAATTATAATAATAATAATAATAATAATATTAAAGATGATGATGATGATGATGATGATGATGATGATGATGATAATAAAACTGTTTTTCAAATACATAGAGGACTATAAAATATATGTGAAAAATAAACAGTTGCTATTTAAAACTTAAAATATATTGAAAGTTAACTGCTTAAAAGTGGCACAATAGTGTTTCAACCACACCACTGGACAAGTAATTGATTATATTCAGTACCAGTCAGAAACCGAAATTTATATAATCAATGGCTTAAATATATTATGCCTATCTTGTTTTATTTTCCATTGGATTTCTGTGGAGTTTTGGTATTGTCAGATAAACGTTTTCTAAAAATATGAAATACGCAATGAAGATGAGACGAGTGACAACACTTAAACACAATGACACAAGGGAGGCAATCCAAACAATTATTGCAGAAATATTTGTCACTGGACAAAATATTAATTGTCAATAAACTTTTTTTCTCAAAGAAAGCTTTTATATCAAGACCCGTTTCAAAAATGCTATACAGAATTTTTGAAAATCAAGTTATAAAAGAGCAAAAAAAGGCCGGATATTTCAGTATTAGTTAGAAAAGGGCCACCATTGAAGACTTAAGAGGTGGTTTATGACTTAGCGGGTTAAAAACATATATTTGTTTTGGAACATTATAATATGAAACCCATTTATTTTCTTCTATTTTCTACTTGGGGGTATATAACAAAGTAATGTTTAAGCGTAGCACATATTACTCAATCATGCATGCGAACATATATCTCTTAAATGGCATTTATTTACATTTAGTAAGGTGGTATTTTGGTCCTATTATGTATATTTTAACACCTGTGTGATACATAAGCTAATTTAAATGTCTAAGCAAAATATATGGGATTTTTTACAATAAATCTCATTTGAATTTTCATATTTGTGTGTGTCCGATTTTACTTAAAGGAAGTTTTTTTATATGAACCACCATTATATGAATTTTTTATCCTAGTGACAATATTATTATTATTATTATTATTATTATTATTATTATTATTATTATTGTTGTTGTTGTTTTTGTTGTCATGGGCAGAATTTTGAATTTTTACAAAAAAGAAATATTTGAAATGACAGAGTTTTGATTTTCTTTTTTTTCCTCTTTTTTTTTAATTTTATTTATTTATTATTTGTTTTTTTTTTTTGTTTTTTGTTTTGTTTTTTTTTTTTAAATTCAAAATTCTGCTCATGATATCATACAAAATAAAAGTATGTTATAATAACGGATTTGGTGTGCACAACGTTTTGAATTTTGAAGGAAATTTTTCAAGTGAGAAACATGCCTTTGGGAGCAACCAACACAACCAAAAAACATATTTGCTAACACAAGAATTTGAATGCCAATAAAAGACATAGTCATGTTGGAAATTTTTATTATAAAATTCCCGACATTAGATGGGTACTAGAATCAATGTTCAGTAGTGTTTTAATAACACAATTTAAAGGCTCCTAACCATCCGATTTTTACAGCCATGCTTAAAAAAATTACATATTAAAAACTTCAAAATAAGCCAGCTGCATGTAAGTTATGCTTGTGAAAGAACATCTTGTATTTTAGAAAGTCGTATGTAGTTAATTAGGGATGAACTCAGCAAAGGTCAATTTAAAAAGAGAATATGGCATGGTAATCTTTAAAATATTTTATCTAAAAGAGACCCCTGCTACTTTGGTCACAAAATGATAATTTTGTCCAATAAAAAAAAATTGTCCAATGGCAATTATAGTCCATCTTATCGGTCTTAGGTGGGGCAAGTAATGGTAATTTTCAAAAATTTTCACTTATGTCGAGGTGGTCAATTCTACAATTTTTTATTTTTTAATTTATTTTGAATTTGGCTAGGATGACCAAACCAACCATAGTTTTGGCTGGATTGAAACTTTCAAACATATTACGTTTTTAATGATAGAAAACTTAAAAATTTATGCCTTTTTGCAGATATAAACATATTGATACAAAAAATACAACATTAACATCTATTATGAACCACGTATCGATATAAGCGAGATATTCTTGACTCGGATCGGACGTAAAATTCCATTCAATGAATTAACTATTCGGAACGTGTGCAGAATGTTATCGAGATATATTCAGAAATGTCCTCATGTCTCAAGGCAATTCCAATGTTTAAAGAGCTTGGACTTATATTTGGTAAAACATCCAAATCCTTTAAAATTCCATTTAAAAAGTCATTTTCTTTTTGAAGATTTAAAGTATATTCTAAAAAAGAAGTTTTATGAAAATTTCATAACATCATTTTTTTTTTTTTTTTATTTTTATTTATTTTTTTTGTTTGTTTCCTTTAAAAAGGTTAAAACAGTCTTAAATTGTTTCAGATTACAGCCAAACCCTTATAAACGATTCAAAACTGATAATTACCTTTAATGACAATTAGTTCGCCCAAACCATATCAATTAACAAACATCCGAGCCTGCATCCATTACATATCAAAAGTTTATGCAAACCGGCGTCTTTTACCATGCATTATAGACTGTCATTATTCTTAAGAATAATAAATTTATGGGCACTTTTCTTATGCTTCATTGGATAAATAAGCATTAAATTATCGTTAGCTAAGTAAGGGTTTTAAAGAAAAAAAACACACTAAATGCTTTAGACGTTCGATTTCAATATTCTTTGATTACCAAACTGCCTTTTTTTAAAGTATACTTGAAATTGCATCTATGAAACTGGACAATTCAATAGTTTGTCCGTCTTTATGTGAAAAAAAAGGTTTTATAGTTTTTTATAGACGAATTATATCAATTTGATACATAAAAAAATCCATTTTTTTTTCTTTAAAAAAAATATAAGAAGAAATTAAACTTTTATGGATAATCATAACCATAATATTGTCTATGGGTTTATTTTTATTGCACTTATTAAAATGTTAAAAGTAATGTATGTTATTTTTTCTTAGTTTTCTCGATTTTGGTCATTTAGTTGTGCTCAATTAATTACCATTGAAAAATGTAAGCCTTTTTTATGCTGTAACATATTTATCACGCTTGCTTTTAAGATGTATGCTTTATTATTATTATTATTATTATTATTATTATTATTATTATTATTATTATTATTATTATTATTATTATTATTAATTTTGTTTCTTTTTTGGAGTCCTGGCCCCAGTTACACAATCATGCACTCAACTGAGTGTACACAAAACTCAAATATTGCCATTTTTTGCTCATCAGTATTTTGAAAATTTTAAATTTTATGAAACAATATTTTGTTTTGTTCAACAAAACTACACTAAATAATTAAGATATAACATATTCATTTTTAACTGTGTAATGTCTTAAAAATTGACATTGAAATATTCCCGAATTTGAGTTGAGTGTACACTCAATTGAGTGAATGATTGTGAAACTGGGGCCTGGTCTTCACACGGTTCAAATATTATAGATTAGTATTTTTTTGTGTGGAAACAGTAAGCAAAAGGGATTTCAGATTTTTTTTCATTTCTTAAAATATATCAACTGAAATGCTCAAATGGTATGAATTATTTATTTATTTATTTATTTAATTTATTTATTTATTTAACTGTAGAAAGATTGTCATTACATGTCATTACTTGGTCATGTGCTATATTTTTTAATATTATGAAATTTAAAAGTTTTTATTTAACACAAATAAAAATAAAAATTATAATAATAAACAATAATAGGAGTCATTGCAATTTATTTTTAGAGAAAATATAAACAATTCTATTTTATATAAACAGCGTATTGGACACAAAATATGATTATTCAAATTATCTCTTCATTTGCGGTTGAATACCTGCATTAATAAAAATATTTCATTTTGAAATATCCATCAGATATGACCTTAATTTTTATCTACCGACTTTTAAAAACCACAAAGGTAAACGGAACTTTACATGCTTTAGGTTTCTATATTCATGGCATAATTTTATGAATAATTGGATTAAATAATTTGAAGCTGAAAACAAGTAATTGGGTAGAGCCAGTGCAATAAACATCACTGAACAACAAAACAACAAAATGGCGATGCTTGAGTTGTGTAAACACCCAATTTATTCCTCTTATACCGAGAAGGTCAGTCTATGGAAACCGATGGTTTCCGGCAAATGAATTGACAAACCCTTTTATTTCTCTGGCACCACAACATGAAGACGGACATCTATCTTTTGAAGTAATTGATTTGATACTTTTTCTCAGCAAATTCTGTTAGTTCATTTTTAAACAAATGCTGGAAACGTCCGATAAATAAAAAGCACTTGCTCGAGACGTAAAACATCATTCAACCCATCACTTTAGCTAGAAAGTTGATTTCGGAGTTTTGGCAATTTTTTAAACACGAGAGTGAAACATCCATAACTACCCTCTCTGTAAACTGGTCTAAACAACATATTGTCTAGCTTCAAGCTTGAAGTGCATTTGTCTTTGAAGTATATATAAGCGAACTGTTTTGATAAAAAAAAACTCATTTTTATATTATAAAATGTGTATTTACGAATCAAAATCAGTGGGATACTTTGGGATCTTTCAGAAGAACTTAATACACTACTGACAGTAACTCCAGTATTGTCAGAAACCGCGGTGCCCGAGTAGTCGATGTGAGTTCAACCCCGATCGACCGCAAGTATGAAAGTATTTTCACTATACTGACTTTACTTCTACTGGTTGGCTTGGTTTAGTATAATAGTGGTTTATGATGTCGGGCGATTCTACAAGTACTATAAAAAGCGCCATAAGTGTGCACTAAAACAATACAGATGAAAAACAATTGCACATTCACGCATTATACGAATTTGTGTAACATAATCCCTGAGAAAAAAATATTTGGTCACGAATGGCTAAAGCATTGCTGATGTGACGCAAAACAACATTTTACAAACCAACTTCCACAAGTTCTAAGCACACTACTGGACAGTACCCGAGTTTGTCCGACCGAAATTAGTCACTAATAAGAAGTCTTGCAATGTGTTTATGATTGTCCTGTGTCGTAATTCAGTTGTAAATTTATGTTTTCTGTTTAATATTAGGGCTTCTGCTGTCTTGAATCGTCTGAAAACGAGCAATTTATAAACATGTCTTCTACCTTCTAGATTCAAATTCTGCTCAGGTAGAAACTAATCTGAATAAGTTTGCAAATTCGCTTGCTAAATGTTGGTGATTTTATTTTGATTCTACGGCTTTTTTCTCCTTCATTCAAGAACTGACCGCCCCGATATCATGACTGGGGCATAAAACATCAATACTTTACCCTACCATATTTGATACGATATGAGAAACTGAAATGAAAAGTGTTTCTTTTTAAAGACAGAAAACAAGGCATACCGTCCATATCCAAATAACTAAATCTCTTTCATAACTAATGGTCCATAAATACATCTTAAATTCTGTTAACTCACGTTCGAAAACCTTTGCTTTTTTATTTTATAAAACCGAATTGACCGTTTATTCACACCTTTCAAAAGGACAAACGTTTAAAATCATATTTTGGCATATTTAATAAATGAGAAATTTCAGTAAACGTGTCCACGTACTAGATTGTAGATAGATGATGGGAATGGAATAAAGACCTAACCCGATTATTACTTTTGATATCAAAAAAGGAATATTTATGTTTTTTATGAATTATTGCAGTCGTATATCATAGATTTGTCTTATAGACAAATGTCGGTAGTGAAAAATGAATATGCGATTCTTTTTAGACAGGTATACCGTACCAAAGACCGAGAGCTAATAAGTCCACTTTGGCTTATAATAAGCTTTGATCTGAAATTTATTGCAAATTTCACAACCATAATTTTGATTAAAGATATCAAAATTAATCAATTGTTGCAGACGTAAGTTTGCGGGTTTACTTCATGATGGCGTCATTTTTCCTATCTAAGAATGCTTGTAATTGTGCGTATACCCTATTAAATGTGCCGTTTCTCCATAGAAATACATTTATGCAACCACGATGTTTCTTTTATTTTATTCAATCTAAATAATTATATAAATTAAGGTCCCTGAAAAAAATATCATGCAGCTTACCTTTTATAAACAGACCTTAGATATGTACACGAACAGGTAAGCCATAATCGATTGAAATTAAACCTTTAGCTTGCAATGGATTTCATAAGCGCATAATTTGATATCTCATAGTGCTTTTGTCAACAGTTATTTTGATCAGCAATAGAGGGTGAAGTTTTCCTGTAAAAAAATTATTTTCGGGACTATTATTTCTATTTCGTAAGGTGCAAACAAAAATGTTATGTAGGGACAATTATTACTTTTGGCAATAGAATCGCAAAAGATTATGTTTTCCCGTTAAAAAAAATGATACTTCGGGTGAATTATTCCTATTTGTACTGCGTAGCATAATATTACGTTTTCCATGTAAAACAATGTCATTTCGGAACAATTATTGCTACTGGCAACGGAATCACAAATGGTGATGCTTTTTCGAAAAAAAAACGATGTTGTTTTGAAGATGTTTACGAAATCGTTTTTCATATTGTTCCGCACTAACGTTTCGGTGTGTTGATCACGTCGTACACCGGCTTATTCCATTGTATTTGTAAAATTTTGTCTTTTTTCTTAAGCGTTCCTTCCTAACACGTGATTAAAATGCTCCATCAAATGACATCAACAATTAATGATCATTTAACCTTTGATTTCTGACGTCAAATTTCGGGAAACATTTTAATATCCGGTTGCAAAATGACAGAGTTGAAACGAGTTTTAAATACCCTTTGTACAATTCTTTTAGCCACTTTGTTTGTGACCGTGAAGTATGGAAAAACGTTTATATAATCCCCAATTAACTTGAATTAAGTTTGATATTTTTCACTTACTTGAGTCAAGCCGCAACTAAAAAATCGCATTGCGCATCCACGATTACCATAGAACAATTGTGAAGGAGGAAAGCTTTCACTGCCGCGGGGATAAAATGTCAAAAATTGGTGATGGTTTTACCGGAAGTGATGTTTTTGGTGACGAATTGCGACGCATGAGCAAAGAATCCATCTTTTGATTTTTTTATCATGTAAAAATCGTGTAGCAGCTAAAGTTTCCTTTTTACAGAAATATTATATGGTAATATTAATAACGGTTACGCATAGCGATTTCATTTTCGACTAGACTCAAGTAAGCGTAAAGGACCGATCTTTATTCCAGTTTATTAGATTTTGAATGAAAAAGAATCAAAATTCATTGTCACAAAAACAGTGCCACAAACAGTAAAATATGTACAACATAAGGATTTAACGGAAAATTATCATTGTTGCTACTGATAAATAAACTTGTAGCTATGGACTGGAAAAGATAATAATAGACAATAATTTATTCAATTGATAAATTCGTGTTTCCAATTCAGACCACAGTTTCTACAATAGTACCGTAACAATTCAACCATCGTTTAATTCAATGTCCTCCAAAGTCGGGAATTTTGTAATCAGTGGTCACATTTTTTTCCATTGCGATTTAAATCAAAGCAAAAAGAACTATAGAGGAAAAATTACACTCAGCATTTTATAGTTATAACAAAGTACAGAAGTTATATTAATCTTGAACTTCCATGCTTTTATCCCCCCCCCCAAAAAAAATAAAATAAAAATAAATAAATAAATAAATGAATGAATAAATAAAAAAGAAAATTAAGGAATTAAGAGCAAAGACTTCTTAGGAAAGTGGAAATTTGCCTTTCGATCGCGAATTTTAATATTCACATGGATAGTAGTATCGAATTTACATATTCGTCAAATGACGCTTAGGTTAGGCACGCGAAATTTGATACTCGCGAATTCAAAGCAAGTCACAGTACATGTTTGTCTTTTATTGCATTGTTCTGTTTTGTTTGGCTGCTTTAACTTTACTTAAATAAGTTTTTGTTTGCTTTGGCTGTTACAAATAACATGGTTTCTGCAATCAATTGTATTTTTTCCCATCATCTTGTGTAGAATTTTGAATATTTTTTTTGGTGGATATTCAAAATTACCTCAGAAGACACTTATATATCTTTGTGTTTTGACTATAATAATTTGAATTGAAAAGTATTCCTCGTACATGTAGCTTGTATTTGTTGTAAAAATTCACTCTTCTAGCAGCAGTTTATTATTATGTTTTTTAAAAAAAGTATAAGTCGTTCTTCAAATTAACATCGAATAGCCGCGTGTAGTGATATAAAGCTATAAATAACAGAATTTATAGATTTATTTACGTAATCGATCATTTATTCATTCTAAGTTCTAAATGAAATTTTATGACGCTGCGATATTCTTTGATTGACAAAGGACTTATTTCTGGTATTTAAAAGTAATTTTATGTCATTTATTTTATCTGTCGTAAGCAGATCGACAATAAAATTTATTTTTATATGTAACTGCTGGAATAGGTCGTCTGCAAGTAAACGATCACGTGGACAACACGCGCCATTTGCAATATTATCAAATTTGAGCCGTTGGATCAAAAACGTGTAAATGGATGTGTCCCTTTCACTTTAATTAATTTAAATTGGAACAGAGGATATTACTTTAATCCATCCTACACAAATTTTGGAAGATTTTAAAATTCACTTTAACTGTCGGTGTAACGGCATCCGACATTACTTAATGTCTTGAAAATTCGGGCTTAACATGATTAACACCAGGCAAAGTAATCACTGGTTATATATCTTGTAGCGAAGTGTGTGTGTGTGTGTGTGTGTGTGTGTGTGTGTGTGTGTGTGTGTGTGTGTGTGTGTGTGTGATGTCTTTCCTATATCATAACACAAACGATATGCGTTATACAATTATTTGGAATTTTATCCTTTGATGTATCTAAAAATAGTATATGACAGTATTGTAATGTACCATTTTTTAAAAGTATTGAATGATAATTTTTAAAAGGTAAAAGGAAAAGAAAAAAAGAACAACAACAACAATTTTATTTAGTTGTACAAATCGTCAGTTATTGCTAATTAGTAAGAGCAAAGTGCTGTTTTAACCAAAAAGTAAAGAAATAAATATTTCAGAAATGATTTCGCTCAACAATGATGTAATATTTAACGAATCGTTAGAGTTTCAACATTACAAATAAGACAAATGACTCATTTTCTATAAATCAACAGTTTAGGAATGATAACCAAAAAACTGTAGTTTTTATTATAATAGGATATTTGAATGAATTATTATGATCATTTTCAATTTCAGCAAATGAAATGTATTCCCAAGTTCCATCCAGTACTTTGCTCCGGATCAGAAGTTAAACACATTTCTCGTTTTTCTATCATTGGTTGATTAAATAGTTTGGCGCGGTTTAATTTTTTCTGCAATAGATGTCTTTTTTCTGAAAGAATATTTCACGAAGAAAAATGTGAAATTGAATCAGATTTAACCATCAAAAAAATTCTTCTTAAAATGCGTAATAGGTTCATTTATCAAAATGCCAAACTTGAACGAAAAAAAAACCCCGAATTTATTTCATTACACTTAATACAAAAGCGAAAGAAATTTATATTATTTTCAGAAATGCTGCAATAATTGTGTTCATTGTGTCGGTAACGTTTAAGTTTGATCATGGAGCGAATGCAACGTAGTGGAGAAATGTATCACTCTTTAGATAGGATTCTTTCACACATATCGAGATGGTCAGGTCTGAAACTATGTAGGAAACCGGAGTGTCCGGAGAAAACCACCCTACTATTGGAAAGTAAAACTTACGAATGTTCTAACACAAGGATCTGCCTCGATTGGGATTCGAACTTGGAGGTAAAAGAAACCGTGAACCGTAAGCGCGCACTTATCTCAACTCGGCCACTTAGACCAATAATTGTTGAGCGAATGTTGTTCTAGTTATAAATAATGAAATATTTTTTTCTTGATAATCTTAAAGATTAAACTAAACACATCTTCTTGCGTCGACCGCCTCTTTAGCTCACTGCCTCCGGAACGAAAGGTCAAAGGTTCTATCCCTGACCGGGTCATACATAAGACTTTGATTTTTCAGATACAACTTCCTGCGCTTGGCGCTCCGCATCACAAGAACAGAGTATGGACAGGTTCACCCGGTGTCAGAATAATAGAAATAATAGAGATTAAAGTCCTTGCCCGCTTCAGAAATTTCTTATAGCCGTGTGTCGTGTAAATATGATGCTAGCATTTCAGATCAACATTGCTTTGTACTAATGCACACCAAGTTTTAGAGTGTAGTTTACTCATTCGCATTATCTTATATATTTCCTTCTTTTCCGTCTTTTCATTTACGTTTCTAGAATATTTCCAATGGGCACTTCCTTATTTCCATTTGAAACCAAGAAATTATTTTAAAAAAAAACATATCCTTTTTTTAAAGGAAAATTCTTGGGTAGTCGATCCCTAAACTTTTATCTGGAGTAAATTTAGCAATTTGTTGTATCTGATAAAAATACTGTTTTTTTTCTATAGAAATGTAAAAAAATATCAAATACTTTTCTTGATTTAAACAAAGAATGATAAAATTGGATTGGACTCTAAAGTCAACCAAATATACATTAATTTTCTGGCTTATTTCAGGACCATTTTGTCATGTGCTGATTGTAAATTTCTATGAGAATAATGCATCCAAATCAGCACACGAAAACTAAAAATATAATGCATTAATGCATTAAACATCAGCACATGTCAACTCTTTATTTAAAGGCCATTCCCCTTATAATATATATATAATTTCTGAAATTTTGATCACAACATGCATTCGGATTAAGGAATATTACTGAGAAGGCTCAGTAAATAATGCAAACAAAAATGATTCAGGTGTTTCAGAAAAAAAATTGAATTAACAAATTATCTTCACATTTTTGTTTAGGATATATGTTAGCATCAAAGGTTTTCGATTTATTATGTAAGAGCAGTATTACTAAACACAGCTTGACTGATTATACTCTCATTTAAATCTCATTTAATCACGAGCATAAAATTTTTATTTTATACGATGGTTGTGTGTGCGTGCATAACATTAAAATTTTGGTTTGATTTTTATGGATAATTTTCTGATTTTTATGTTCATTCTTTCGCTTTCTTTTAAATTGCGTAAAGCCTGGCACAGCTATAAAAGTTTGATAGCCATTTTATGTTTATTAATTTGTTTCTTTTCAGCATAAAGGGTATTACCTTTTTCACCTTACTTAAAAACATTGTTTTGTGGTCGGCAGTTAAATTTTGTTATTGTCCCCTCTTTCAGATAATCCGATTAAAGAATAATTGCTGAAAATAGTGTGCAAAAAAAAAACTCTTCAAGATAATGCGATTATAAAAATATATTGCCACTGTAAAATCGTAAAAAAGGGAATTATCGTATGTGCACTTTCGCTTTCATCCGCGCACTTGCCCACACGAGGAAGCATAACGCTATTATCATAAGTTTATGATGCTAACGTAATTAGCAGGTGAGAATTGATGAAACAACGGATACAATCCTGTCAACCTGACAACTCTATCATGAAATATATTAAAATGCCATCATCATAAAATATAAAAAAGGGGAAAAAAGAAAAGAATAGAAAGAAAGAAAGAAAGAAAGAAAGAGAAAGAAAAAAATCTGTGCTGTCTGGAGTTTATATGATTAATATTGCACGATTTAGATAATGTTAGACCTGTCTCCTTGAATTTTTTTTTTAAATTGATAATTAGCGAGATATGCAAATTAATAAAGTAACTTTCTTTTTAGACTGGATTTTTTCTCCAAATTTCATGCGAAATAACATGAAGTTTCGACACTGGGGGTCTTCCCTTTTAGTTTTTAGAGCATTCAAAAAGATTCATTTTGTCAAGTGAATACCTTTTCTTAAAAGATTAATAAAACTGTATATTCCCAGTAACGTGTGGACATTGTTTGGAAGGAGAAACAAGAGTTTTGGACATTGTTTGGAAGGAGAAACAAGAGTTTCGAGAGTTTTGTGTATATTTTCCCCCGTCCCATTTTAAAAGAAATATTTTTAAAGGTTTATGATTGTGTTTATTTTATTTGGAACAACTCTTGTTCCAATTTATGAAATGAATGAATATATATATATATATATATATATATATATATATATATATATATATATATATATATATATATATATATATATGAGTATATGGGGGGGGGGGGGTAGCGTCGTTTGGAATACATCAAAAAAGGTTCTGCACGGTGACTGCAATATTCTTTCAAGACCTGAAACCTTAAAAAAAAAGCTGTAAAATATATCAAGCAAAAGTCGAAGTTGTATGAGTAAAGTTAGAATCCTACCGTTTCATTCATTGTCAATAAACGTATAATGTCTATATGTGAAAAACGTTTTAGGTGGATGAAATGTAACAAGCTTTTTTAGTTAAGTTTAATTAATAAAGAGAAACTGTCATGCAAATTCCACTAACTATCTTGATTAAAAAGATATATGTTGGTCTGGAACTGTAAATATTTTGGTTAGAAGAAGCGATACCTGAACGATTTTATCGCTATTATAATTGAAGATTATGTTCACGGTTAATAAACGTTGAAGCAACTTAAAATACACGAAGGAATAAAAATTCAATTGTGATTAATTTTGCATGATTTATTTTTGAAATATTTGTTTTATGGAAATAAACCCGAAAAGAGGGAAATATATTATTGTGTATTTCTGATAACCTTGTGTTTACTCTGAATTAACGAAAATTGATCAAACGTTTGATCGTTTGGAAACAAAAAGCACGTAGTAGAGCGTTTTCTGGCTTGACCTTTAATATCATTCCTTATTATTGCATTTTACTGAGATTATAACTTTCTCCCGTCTGTGCCATGTAAGAGGGTTTTCTGACGTAAGAATGGGAAGTAGATACAAAGTGTAATTGTATTTCGCAACAACAAATGCACACACACACACACACACACACACAGACACACACACACACACACACACACACAACAACAACAACAACAACAACGAACTTAGACACTGGTTATAATGAGAAAAATTAATTCGATTTCTGGGTAGAAGAAACTAAAACCTAACAAGTGTAATGGCAGTGTTTTTTTGAAGGCCCCCGTCATTGTAATGTTTTTATTTATTTATTTATTTATTTATTTATTTATTTATTTATTTATTTATTTATTTATTTATTTATTCATTTATTTATTTATTTATTTATATAATTAAATACATGTAATTTATTACTTTTTACGATTATTGGTACAAACTTAACTAAATATGGCGTATTCACAACTTTTATTTTTAAAAAATTATTTTTCATCTTTTTTCGTCTATACGAATCCTTTCCCGATCATTGTAAATTTCTTTCGATTTGTGCACCAACTTTGAATTAGTATGTATTTTCAGAAAGTAAAGTAGAATAATAATGACAAGATTCTCCAAATAATATCTAGACATATGATGGAGGAAATCGGAGTGTCCGGCAAAGATCACCAACCTTCGACCGACAAAACGGATAACTTTCTCACATTAAGATCAAATAAAGTAGGATCGAACCTAGGCGATGAGTGGCGCTGTGCTCTCTAGTTGAGTGCTTTAGACCACTCGGCCCCAACGAAGCTTATGTATCAACAAAGTGTCCACAAGGTATCCAAGGTGACCAACAAAGACACCTTACTATAGAAATGCTTTTAGAATGTCATTTGTTTTGTCTTATAGAATTCTACCGTGTATATTGACGTTTTCAAGGTGTGTATCTTCCGTGCTGCGTATCCACAAGGGATTAAATTAAACATTGAACATTGATGATGAATTGCATACATCCTTCACTCTAGTTGTCTAATATATATATATATATATATATATATATATATATATATATATATATATATATATATATATATATATATATATATATATATATATATATATATATATATATATATATATATATAATTTTTAGCACAAATAAAAAAAAACACATTTATTTTGTTATCAAAATATTGTATATATGTTCTTTTTCTATGGAGATATTATTTTGAAAAATTAAAACGGACTGGATGTCCCAGAAAATAATCAGAATCAAGGAATTTGAAATGTACAATCTGAAATAGAGCAGGTTTTAAGTTCAGTATAATTTTAGATCTGTGTTGGTTTGATAACTTTGTTTTATTGCCAAAGTTTTTTTTATTACTTTCAAAATTGATAAAAATATTCTTTTATTAATATATAGCAGATTTGATTGATGTTTTTAGATAAACTAAGCCATAAATGACAGGATGCATGCATCAATCAGTCACTCAAACGTTAGGAAAAAAAAGGATGTGTGCCTCTAAAACAGGTTATTAGCCTATAAGCGTTATTAGAACATTTTAAAAAATGCTTAAATCACCCTTGGATAATTTTCCCACATCCCTTATTGTCGTAGTAAAACAATAAAACAAAAAAGAATAAATTAAAATAATAATAATAATAATAATAATAATAATAATTTTAGAAAAAAATCAAAAACAAAACAAAAAACATTACAACGAGGAGGCTTCTGCTGATGAGTTTTCGAAAACGCGTGCTTTTGGATCACAGAGCCTTTTATAGACAAGCTTCGAACCCAACTCAGGGCAGATTCTTGTATGGAATAGTTTTCAGTTATGTTAGCAGAATGTTAGTGATTCTGTCCGGTCATTCTGGTTTCCCAACAAATTAAAAAACGTTAACGCGTTAATATGACTCCAATACAGCTCTAAAAATTTACCGATGGAATGATGGCAATGTCTAGTTATATTTTTATTTATTTATTTATTTATTTATTTTCAAAATGTATCGTTATTTTACTGTAATTCTTAAATTTAAGAACTAAATAAATACAGTAACAAAAACAAAAGTATATACATACTTTTGTTTAATCGCACAACATACCAAATGCAACGGAATTTACATACAATAAAACATTTTATTATACCTCTTGTGAAATTCTTGAAGTCTGTTTGGCTTATAAGAAAATTTAATGTCACTCTGTGGTTTCAACATAAGATAAGAAAAAAGTCTATATCACAATGTGACATTACCTGACAACATTTAGTAGCGGTTGACATAATAATAAATTTCATATGCGCAAAAACCATGCGTATACAATACGGTTGACATTATGAAAAATGTCACATGCACAAAAATTTTGCGTATATGGTTCGAGCACATCCGTCCGCGTGTTCTAAATCGCTACAACGCTTTTCTAAAATAATGTTAACTAAGATAAAATTTACAAGCGTCTTGAGAAGTAGATGAATTTTTATAGACGAGTGTACCAGTTTATGTTTTTGTTGCACAGTATACTTAATGCCAACAATCGGTATAATAAAACAAATTTGAAATTTTTGATAGGGTGTCATTCCATGTTGTCAACCTTTCAAAAATGTAATATTTATATAATGTAATATTCTTTGATAGCTTTGTCATCTTGCTGATAGCCGAAGCATTTTGAGATCCCAAAATCTAATAACGTTCCTTTAATCTTGAGATTAAAACAAAACTTATTCTTGTTCCAAAAAGCTGCAATACTGCTGATATGACGTAAAACAACATTACATCCAACCAATCTACGGCCTTTACAATGCGTTTTCAGACTGGACATATTGTTGCCTTGATTTGAATATGTTCTTTATTCCCCTAATTTCAATACTATACTTAAAGAAAGGTCAGGCAATATTTCTGTCTTCGAAACACAGATCCTTTTAAGAGAGCAGGAAAGTTCTTATTAGAAGCGAAAGGTAATAAAATCCAATTACATCTGCCATTTTATACATTGGGATACAGAGGTAATTAAAATTCTGTGCACAGAAATTCACGAAAACCAGATAAAGTGTCAAACGGTTGTCAGAGATCGAGACAGTTCAGGCTGAGGTTTTCAGATCCAGCTTGATACGATCCCTGATATTTTAGAAGATTGGTAAAACACTGCTCTTAATTAGATCACATATACATGTCGGTTTTCAAAGTGAGAGACATTTGTTGTGATGAGGTCAGACATTTTTGTGCATTTCTTGTTAGTATATCGGGATTTTTTTCTTTTGATACACCTAAAACCTTGAATGAATGATCTAATTTCTTGTTACTTAGGTTTCATTTTTAACATTTTGTTGTTTCTATCAATGTCTTTGCTTGTGAAGATTGCAGATTTTATGGCCGTAATAAAACAGTCTTGTATAATTTTCATCAAGATGTTGATGGCTGTTCTTGTTATCAAATCCATTGCAATTTTACTATCCGGTGCTTTTTGATAATGACTTGTACAAGAATAAAGAGGAACATGCTAGAAAAATAACAAATAAATTATAAATAAAAGTTATTAGAACTTGTAATCAATTACACAACAAAACGTTTAGTACAGAAATGAAGTTTTATGCCCAAGTTAAATTCTTTTATGTATATATCGAAAGGATCCGTTGTGTTTTTATTATGAAGCCGAGTAAGTTTTACGCCCCCATCAAATAAAACAAACATACCAGTCCGTGTCCACATCACTATCCCAAAAACAAAGTAAAAACTTTGCAAATTGCAAAATATGTTATACACGTGAACTTCCATCAAGGAAGTGAGGCCGGGTGCTCCGGAAGGGTAAGCACATCCTGTCTAGCTAGCTACACCCGTCACGTGCAAGTCAATTTTGAGAATGAAAGGAACAAAGAACTATGGTAAGTCAAATATATCCAGTATAAGTTGTGATACAGTGACTACATACTTTTCAACAATATTGTGATGACAAAATCATTTTACTTTATAAAAAGGGTAAGTTTTGTAATGTTATAATTGAGAAATGAAGTTTTACGCCCCGGTCAAGATTTTTTTAAGTATATCAAAAAGGTCCGATGTGTTTAGTGCATTTGAGTAAGTTTTTTTTTTCACTTTTATCAAGGTGGTGAGCTCTAGGTTGATGAACTTGAGTAAGAAAGTTTTACGCTCAAGTCTTGACTTTTCACATGTATCAACTGTCAGAATATGCTTTACGCCATAGTAAGACTATTTTACAGAAATTGATGTCAGTTCTGGGATGTTTGAGTTGAAAAAAAATAACAAAATTTTACGCCAAATTCAAACTTCTTTCGCTTATATTGGGGGGGGGGGTTAATTTTTGGGATGGTAAAGTTAAATTATGAAATTTGACACCAATCAAGATTATTTCAACCTATAAACAGGAGGTCGGCTATTGATTTTGGAGTTGAAAAATAAAGTTTGATGCCAAAGTGGATCATTTCTCTAACATCGAGTTATAAGATTGTGGAGTTTCATGCCCAATAAAAACTCATTCATTTATATCTAACAGATTAGTTTTTGGACGGTGGAATTAAGAAATTGCGTCCCTCTAAAATTCCTACACTGTTTCGAGAATGTCAGATCAGGAATGCTCGGGGAAACGGGAACTTCTGAAGAATATCTCAAAGATTTTTCGTATAATCCATATACATATTACACTAAGAGGATACCTAACAATGGTCGAAAGAACCTTGAGTACCATTACTGACCTCGGCTTTTATTGTCAAACACGACTTGTAATACTTAGCTTACACAGTAAATTGCGTTTTTTCTAGAAGCGTATTTATTTATTTATTTATTTTTATTTATTTTTATTTTTATTTATTTATTTATTTATCTATCTATTTATTTATTTATATTTAGGGGGGCGGGTTGGGGTAGGGGGTGGGTTTTTTTTTTTTTTTTTAATTTTTGGCATAATTAGCTTATATGCCTGAATATACCAATTTGTTGAAACAAATTATCAGATGATTGTCCACAACAGCAGGATCCATATTTATGCCGAGCTTAAAATTTGCATGTTATACTTTGATTTTAGCCGGAATCGCTTAGAAAGAGGAACGCGTTTAATTGTTTAAAAGGTAGGATTTATGTCTTATTTGCAGTTTTGACGAGAGCATACCTCTTATTAATATCAAGCTATAATTAAAACGCAAGTTCATTTCGAATTTTCTGTACACAACTATCCGTTGTTCCATGTTCCATGTTCCATGCTATCTGTTATGCGCTTTGTAGTCTTTGAAATACTGTCAAAAGTCACAGACAACTGTACACCACCTAGTTCATTATACTTATAACAAATCCAGTAGTCCATTAGCCCATTACACTAGTAAAGAGTCTAGTAGTCCATTGGTATCGCGCCAACAAATAGATATCTACATAAAAGGAAAATGTTTTACTTGTGCTTAATCAAAATAAAACCCTAAACTGTGAGATGTCTTAAGTTAGAACGCTAACGCTTTTATTCTTTTGCCAATATAATATACCATCATTTCTTAGGAAGATAAAAATTTCGCTATTTCATGAGTAGGTAAAACTCTTGAAATCTAATGCCAATGATAGGGATTTAAAAAAAATTTAAAAAAAGACAAATCCACGAACCCAGTCCCAATTTTTTTTCCAGAAAATGTTATAATTTATAATACAATTTGCAATGAATATGAACATATTATCTAAACATGTTATTTCCTTGCCTATTTTCCTTCATAATTGGTCATACTTGGCTCATTGGTCTATGGTCAAGTTAATTTTTATATAAAGGAACATTTGGTTTCTTTAATACTTCTTCTAGAAAAAAACATCAATGTTCAACATCTATCAACTTGTAATCATTTTTCACATTTGCACTGCTTTTCATTTTAAATATAGCATAATTTTAACACACACACACACACACACACACACACACACACACACACATATTAAAAATCCTTAGTGTGATATATATATATATGTTCTCTTGTGTACAATACTTCAAATCTAAGTCAATTACTATCAAGCGAATTGAACTAATTCACTATTAAGTACCCTCATTTCGATGGAAATCGGTAGCTTCTAAACAATCCTTTCAGATATTTGTTTATGTAAATAAGAGTGGCTTAACATTGAACATGTATAAAGTTCTAGTTTTTAGTTCTTTCAAACGTCCTTACAGCATTATTACATTTCACACACTTGAGGGAATTCAATCCGATAGAACCTAATGCTTAATTGTGATAACTTAATGAAGTTCCTCATAGGTCAATCCCCGATGTCACTAGCCTATCAAAGTTGAAAAGACATCATTGTCAACTTTGACAGATATACGACCCGGAGTAATCTCCCTTGATACTCGAAATGATCCGAACACGTTGTCCGACGGGAAGTCTCCCGTCAATCCGGAATTCGATTGCATAATCCCAACATTAATGAAGCCATTTATTTGTGATGCAGATGTTACCAGGGAACCAATGGGGAGGATATAAAATTTAACAATTTTTACGATCATTGGATGATTTAGGTGGTTCGGTATAAATGAATGCTGTTACGGAAGTATTAAATAATTTGAGACAAATGTTTGTATAATAAATGTGTAATTTTCGCAGCAGATTGACCTATTATTGTTTTCTATAAAATATTTATAAATAAATGCTATGAACTTAAAAATTAATTTGAATTACAATTACAAATTGAGAATTTGAGATAATATCAAATTTAAAAATTTGAAAAAAAAAAAAACAAAATAAAAACAAAATAAATATCGAATTAGAAAGAGGCATGATACAAAATATCATGTGACTTTTAAAATTTGAATTGTATTGTCTAAAAAGGAAAGAAATAATATACTGTTTTGGTTCTAAGTGTAATTTATGTATGTAAACGTCGCTCTGAGATAGAATATAAATCATATGAACATTCATTTTATCTTTTATTTAATTATTTTATGTTAAAATAAGTTTTTCTATAGGAAACCATAATACAGTGAAATAAGTAGAAGGTATATTATTATAGTAAGTAAGTAAGTAAGTAAGTAAGTAAGTAAGTAAGTAAGTAAGTAAGTAAGTAAGTAAGTAAGTAAGTAAGAAAGTAAGCAAGTAAGTAAGTAAGTAAGTAAGTAAGTAAATATATATCAAGTACCTGCTAAATTTTGATGTGCCATATGTGTACATTTCGGAAAATAATAAATAAGTAAGCAAGCAAGTAAAGAAGTAAGTAAGTAAGTAAGTAAATAAGCAAACAAGTAAGTAAGTAAGTAAGTAAATATATATCAAATACCTGCTTAATTTTGATGTGCCATATGTGTACATTTCGGAAAATCATAAATAAGTAAGCAAGCAAGTAAAGAAGTAAGTAAGTAAGTAAGTAAGTAAGTAAATAAACAAACAAGTAAGTAAGTAAGTAAGTAAGCAAACAAGTAAGTAAGTAAGTTAGTAAGTAAGTAAAGAAGTAAGTAAGTAAGTAAGCAAGTAAGTAAATAAGCAAACAAGTAAGTAAGTAAGTTAGTAAGTAAGTAAGTAAGCAAACAAGTAAGTAAGTAAGTTAGTAAGTAAGTAAAGAAGTACGTAAGTAAGTAAGTAAGCAAGTAACCAAACAATTAAATAAGTAAGTAAGCAAACAAGTAAATAAGTAAGTAAGTAAGCAAACAAGTAAATAAGTAAGTAAGTTTGTAAGTAAGGATTTAGATAAGATAGCAAGGGAAAAAGGGTTAATGTGTAAAATAAGCAAGAAAGTTAGGGAGGAAGGAAAAAAATTTGAAATGATTTAAGAGAAGAGGAACGAATTTAGTAAATCAATAAATTAATAAAAATCGAATACAACGATAAATTTTTAACATATATCTTTAAAATTGGGGTACCTGTTCTTATTTATGTCCCAAAAAATATAGCACAATTTTATATTTCACAATCAGGTTATGCATTAAAAAAGAAAAAAATATGATTCCTTGAAACTAATTGATAGCTAATTCGAAAACATTTTGCACCCCATTTCTTATGATATTAATTTTGTTTCATTTATAAGTTCTGTTAAAGCAAACTTATATTCTTTACAAATCTTATCAATCTGAATGCTGAAATATACGCTTTTACGGGTTTGAAGCTATAAATTTATGTCCAATATACAACGTAAATACACACACACACACACACACACACACACACACACACACACACACACATATATATATATATATATATATATATATATATATATCTTTACTAATTCTTCAGTTATATTATATTTCAAAACAACTAAAATGATGTGATTTGTCGTGAATACTTTAGATTGGTGGCTCATCACTGATGATGTTCGCCTTGAATACGTTTGTATACAGTTGAATATCATTGCTGATGTTTGCTTTTCAGAATGTTTTCTTTCTGACATATGTTTTGTTGTTATTTCTATTATTGTCATGTACATTTCATTCATATGTGACATATAATATGGATATAACTGACATTATAAATAGAATCAAGAAAAGCAACATGAAGCTGACAGGCATAAATAGTCAAACCGCGATACGTCGCCACCATTAAAAAAAAACAAAAAAAAAAAAAAAAAAAAAAAAACAAAAAAAAAAAAAAAAACAATATTGTTGGGTTTGGCGAGAGATCAATGGAACTTTATTTACCATTGAAATCCATTATTTAAAATTTTTCGGATTTTAAAATGCTGTGTCAAAACGAGAAGCAAAATTAGCACATATTGAATGCAATAAGTTCTAGTTTGTAGTCGATCATTTAGATCTTAAAAAGTCATGGCCCTTTGACATGGGGCGAACCATCTAGTTTGATTTGTTGAATGTTGTTTTATGTCGAATCAGCAATTTTTCGAAAATTTGTAATTAATTTGGTTTTTTTTTTTATTCTCAAGGATTAATTATGTCATATACTGATTTTGAATTTCTATAAAAATAATGCATTCAAAATCAGCACGTTCATTGTTTTAATAGAAATTATATATCAGCATATGCCATTTTGTAAAAAGTATGGCCGAACCCAAAGCGGTAAATTGAATGGGGTTTTAGGCCTCAGTCAGAAATATTTTACTTATATCGACAAGTCACCAGCTATAGGTACAAGGGGCAGAAAGTTTGACCTTTGCAGTAGACAAAGGGCAATGTTCCTTGAGGGTTTATGGGCGTTCCATACCTGCCGTGACACGGGGCATCTGTTTTAAGGTCTCTTCTAAAGGACCTTCTGACTTTCATTCGTAAATGCCGAGTGCATACGCGGCGAAATAACAGTCACTTTCTATTTCCAAGTCTTTGTCAGACTCCACCGGTGTTCGAACCCCGACCTGCCACAAACAGCGAGCACTTTACCAACTCAGCTAACGCAGTGGTCGGGTTGGGTTTAAAGATTAACTTTCTAACCACTCGGCTACTGCATATATAAATATAGTGAGTATCCATCCAGAGTCGAGATATCATAATCAGTGTTCACAATTGTCTCCTCTCGTTAAATGGTTCTGTCATTTATAAAACTTTGTTTTTTTGTGTTTTGGTTTCATTGTTTATTCCTTATTCTTTGTTTTTCAGTTTCACATTCTTGCATTTTGTCAAAATAGCATGATTCGCTTGCCTTCGATTTACCGATTTCGGTGAGTTAGCCCCTTTAAGAAACGTTGCCGAGTGCGCGCTAATACAAGTCGGACAATAATTCACCTTTGCACACATCAGGCATGCACAAACTTATTATAGATTAATCCTAAAAAATGAATAGACTTGCTCTTGTCGCGAATGTTGAAAAATACTATTGATGCGACGTTAAACAACATGACAGCTTATTAAGCTAACAAATCATAACACACCTGAATTAAAATTATTTAAAAACAGTTATCAAAACATACATAAAATAGCTTCCAACGACCAAAGGGAAATAACTCCAACGTAATGTAATTAACATCTGACTTATGTACTTTGCATTGTTTTATTATCAATAAACAACCATATTCCTAAAACGAATTGGCAACAACCAAAACATACAAATTACCGGTTGCATCTTTAATTGATTTCAGTTGCGTCTTTGTTGGTAATCTCGTGAGGTGACTGTGATTGTCAGCGGGCTAGTTACATAAAGTTACGTATTGCTTCAACCCAAAAAAGCATCCAGGTTTGTTATTAATTTGGTCATATTCTGGTTTTAAATTTTTTTTGTCTCTTTGCCGGTTTTCTCCAAGGCATTTTTCCATCAAAACGAATTTAAGTTGTTTCCCCATCTCGGTTGTACTGAGTTACAGACTGCAAAGTTTTCAGTAAAAATTTGGATTTTTTTTGTAAGTAATAATGTCTCAAAATAATGGCAAAAAAGATAAGTAGCACTATTAAGATGCAAAATGCAAAAAATAAAAAAATTACTAAATGAATAAATAAATTAATGCATTAATATCATTATTATTATAAGGAAGAAGAAGAAGAAGAAGAAGAAGAAGAAGAAGAAGAAAAAGGAAGATAAAAGACCACCATTTTGATTGAAATTAGGGTGAAATGTTACCGCTACGGATACGTACGACAAAATACATTCATGCCTTTTAATAATTCTTTTGGATTTTTTTAACTTAATACACTATTTTAGACATTTTATCAGATTTAACTTTGAATTGAATATTGAAAATTAATTACACAATTGCCATTCATTTACAGATTTCATTATAACCTCAAAATTCAAGCTTAAAATTTAAAGTTATGTTCAAATTTAATCAATGAAGTTAAAAGATGGTGTAGTTTTCAGCAATAATTAACTTGTTTTCCCCTCGACTTGCTCTGCCTTTAATCTCGCTCTACTTATAATTAAAACCAGATGTATGCACAAATAATTTGCAATAATGTTTATATCAATAGGGCTCGTAAAAGATTTGAAATTTGAATGAGCTGAATAATTTTTTTTTCTCTTTTTAAAAAGGTTTAAGTTTCCAAAAACGCATGTGTTTATTAGTTTTCATAACATTGCCACCTTCACAAATATTCCACAAAGCTTAAATCAATGGTATTATGCTTCACATTTTCCTCGAAATGGCGTCAATGTGATTTGAATTGATGTAGAATCAATGTTGAATTTTCTAAAGTCAACACAAAAACGTATTCATTTTTAATTTATTGGTTAAACACATTTCATATTACATTTTAGGCGCAATTTTTGGAACCGATAACTTTTAAACAAAGCTAAATCGAGGTATTTTAAAAACCATTGCACTATTTTGAAACTTTTGGGCATGATCAAAGCGTTTGAACATTGTTTGATTTTTAGAATTTTAAGAGGTGCGGACAACGTTCAAACCAATTGCGGAAAATATGTTTTGTTCACCATAAAATTAATAAAAATCAATCTTTTATTTCCTGAAAATAAAACAAATTTATTCAGTTGAATTACTTAAAACATTTGCTCGAAAAATTTGATGGTAGATAGATCATTATCCTCAGTTAAAAGTCATTATGATAAATATGTTTTTTCATTGTGTTTGTAAAAAAATGCTTAAATCATTGAAACGAATTTTTGGGTTTTGTTTTACTTTTTTATTTGTTTATTTATTTATTTATTTATTTATTTATCTATTTATTCATTTTGTCAGTTGAGCTACAGATTCATAATTCTTAACCAAAACGAAAAAAAAAAATATCACCTATATTTTAATTCTATTTTGTCTGTCATGTGCAGAATGACGATAGAAAAGGTTGGAACAAAAAGCAGGTCTATCTCGATCGAAAATCCTGCTGTTCAGGATAGGCCCACAATTTGCTATTACAAACCATGTTGTATCACACAAAAACATCTATATTATTATAATATAAGTTTTGAAGGCTGACAGAAAGCTGATTAATTATACTTGATTGCAATTTGCTTTCTTTACAAAGCTTTAGCTTCGAAACATGTCGGTGATAAATTTCTAATTTCGATCCTAAAATTGCAAACAAAAAAAAAAATCAAAATCAATGAACAAAACATATACGTGTTTATGGGAAACTCGATTAAAATACGCGCAACATTACGAACTCCGCTTTATCAAATCTTATTAAAAAGACATGTCATATATTTTATATGGCTCATTTAATAAATTTTATACATGTAGGTTTTAAAATCGGACGTTTGTAAAATCAACTGACGCCTATTCGGCTGAAACAACCTTAATATCAACTGTAGGATTTTGTATTATAACCCTTACTACATACAGAGTTAAGGAAAAAAGTTTTTTAACTAAATGTAGTCTTTATATTTACGACCAGGTCATGTTGCAAGGATCAGGCGTTTAAGGTAATTTACACTCTTTAGTGAAGATGTTCTTGATTTTTCTCTCAAAAACTCTGACGAAATGGTATTTGATATTTGTGGAAAATTGTTTGAATTTTATGCCGTAATTTGATCTACGAGTTATCATAAAAATGAGGCACAACAAACTAAAGAAAGAGCATAAAATGTAGATTTATTACCAGTTTGGTCATAAAATCAGTAAGAGTTGTAAAAGTATATAAAACAGTTTCGCGTGAGGATGTTCAGTCACTCAAAGTCTTGATTTTAAAGGATAAAAACAAATACGGTTTCTTTTGGATGTAAACGAAACGTTTTGATTATTCAAATTCGAGAAGCAACTCGATTTTTGCAAAGAAAACAACAAAAGGTTTGCTGCATTGAAATTTTGTGATTTTTTTCATAAAAAAAGGGTTTTGTCAGAGGATATTTGGTCGTGTAACTTTCAATTTCTATAAAAAGTACATGAATATTGATAAGGGAAAGTGGATAGTTAAAAAGTTTATTGTCGAAAATAAACATATGATTTGTCAGTAAGATAAAAAAAAGTTAGATGAAGGAAAGTACAAACAAATCGTAAACAATGCTAGTTTAATTTCCATCCATTTGGGATAAATGCACTCTGTGACCATTGAGTATCGCTTTGTCGTTGCCATTTTAAAGAAGTGGGAAAATTAGGAAGCTCTACTGAACACAGTCAAAACTATTATCGGTACAGAAAAGCACATCTCGTCATAAATTTTACTTCAAAGTCTAAACACACATAGACCGCCCTGAATAATGAACATTAAGATGAAATATGTATTTTTTTCAGTGAATAAAAAACGGTTTCTTCTTAAAATGATAACAATTTGCACAAGCTTCCCCAGGGGAAAACTCCTCGTTGTGGAACGTGGTGCGTTATTGATATCACCTCACAAGTTGTACTCTCTCTCTCTCTCTCTCTCTCTCTCTCTCTCTCTCTCTCTCTCTCTCTCTCTCTCTCTCTCTCCTTTTGTAAACCCTTTATAATACACATTGCTTTATTAAAATATACATCGACCATCTCAAAGATAAATATAAATATCGCTTTTCAAATACATTTACATGAATAGAAATTATAGTTATGCTAATTAAATTCCATGCATTGACATTAAACATTTTACTTTAATATCAACGCGGCTGTTCACCGTGGAGAATAAAATAAAATTATTGATCACATTTTTAAGAAAAATTATTGATCACATTTTTAAGAAAAAGTATTGATCACATTTTTAAGAAAAATTAATGATCACATTTTTAAGAAAAAGTATTGATCACATTTTTAAGAAAAATTATGTTTAATTTAAAATTAAAATTTTATTCAGATTTAATAACTTTTTGCAAACTTGAGGATTGTTTTAACTAGTAATGTAAAAAAAGATTTCTGAGTAACTTTTCAAATAAAAGATAACTTATTATTTATTTATTTATTTATTTATTTATTTATTTATTTATTTTTACCTATTTATTAAAAATAAAATAAAAATTTGTTTATTGATATTTCATTAGTGATCAGATACTAAAAATTATTTATTTATTATCTATTTATTTATTTATTTATTTATTTATTTATTATTATTTATTATCTGTTATCTGTTAAATGTATATCTTTGGAAATTAAATATCGGAAAATTTAGTCATTTTATAGATAATTTTTAAGAAAGGTTTAACGCAAACGCTTTAAATTGTTTTTGAAAACAGTCACGATTTTGAATTTTTCCCAAAATTAGACAAACGCCCGTAAATTCTGAATTACATCAACACTTTATTTCCAATAGTCGCCACTATCACGCTAGATCTTTTCATCTTGAAATTTGATATAGCTTTCTTATTTTCTTTTTAACAAGAAACTTGAAATTTGAAACGGGCGTTAATTATTTCTAAAACTGTTAATTGTTTTTTTTTCACTTTAGTTTTATTCTTTGCAACTTTGTTCATTTTTGCATAATAAAATTTAAAAAAATCTTAGTCTCAGAGATAATGAGTCACGGTTGATATGTAAAAAACGCATATATACATAACATATGCGCCTAAAAATCGATCTGTAACCAATGTGCAATTGATTTACTAAGACCTATTATTATTATTATTATCATCATCATCATCATTGCTGTTGTTTTTTTTTTTTTTTTTTTTTCACTATATTTCTTTTTGTTTGTAATCTTTACAAGAAAACACTTCTCTGATTATACATTTTGTCAAATACTATTTTTAGTTTAATCATAAAGTACATTCAAATATGTATTTTATGAGTAAATTCAAAATTGGTATATGTCAATTCTTCAAATATTGAAATGAAATTGTCTCATTGTTATTTATTTATTTGTTTATTTACTTATTATGCTAAATTTGAAAAATTATATTTAAAATGAATTTTCATCCCCTTTTGATATATCGTAGCTTTAAAACGATATGCATATTGCAGAGTTACAGTTGATAAATAATGATCATTTAAAAAAAAAAAAAAAAACAACTCCTAACTAGGAACATTACTAAAAATTGCTACGTATAACGATGAGTTGTTTTTTTCGTTTTCAAACTTCATTTGACCTCAAAATTATCTAAAAAAAATTTAAATGTTTTTATTTCACGACAAACAGTCGTCTTGTTTACAACAAGATTCGACGAATAAAAAATTTAGAATTAAATATTTTTGTCTATTAAATTTCCATTTCAATTTAAACATCTTTCGTTTATTTAAGAACACAAAAATGGGAAAAAACTGATATTGATAAATAAAATAAATAAATAAATAGATAGATAGATAGATAGATAGATAGATAGATAGATAGATAGATAGATATTCATATTTTCTTTTACATACATCTAGTCAAGTTATTAAGATATCGAGCAAGTTTATATAATGTGAACTCGAAAATTTCTGAAGTATCTTGTGAAATTTTAGCATGCTCGCAATAACAGCCCCGAAAGGAAAATTGATAATGGCTGGTTTGCACGTGTAAAGAGTCAGTCGACATTGGTGTTGAATAATTAAATAAAACAGAGAAAACTTTAATTGCTTTGTACGTCAATAAATAAGGCAATCGATATATGTATTAATATTGTGTATTTAAATGCATAGAAAACAACTCATAAGTTATAAATTTTTCACAGAGTGAAAATTGGCTCAATAAATTTACAATTATGTTAGCCTCATGCAAAATGAATTCCGTGTATTTTCAAAGCAAACGTTTGAGTCTTGTTTAAATCTTCAATTGTCCAGGGGCAAAGTTACATATAATTGTTTTTGAAATTAATTACATTCTAGTAAATGTTGAAATGTTAGGGGTTCCAAATTCCCTGTTTCAATAAAATAAGTCAATTTGACATCGATGTCAGTTTCAGATCTCACGTGGTTACACATTTATACTGGTAAAAGAAAGAAAAAGCTAAGAGTAGATGGAATAAAGGAATGTGTAGATATATTTTGTCTGTTGTACTTTCAAGCAAGATTATTTATTTTTTCTTTATTTATTTATTTATTTATTTAATCACTAATTTATTTATTCATTGTTAGTTTTTATCACTAATTTTATATATTATTTATCTATTTATTCATTTATTTATTGAATTTTTTTAGTTATAAACATCTCATAACAACTTTAAGGTGGCTGAAATGACCCAAAATATGATTGGAAATTGTATAATAACAATGGTATTTTTTAATAGAACTATAGAGCAATATATATATATATATATATATATTATATATTTATATATATTATAATATAATATATAGATATTTCTTGTTCTCCATGATCAAATTTTCCGTATGCTTTGTTATGTTATCCACATTTACCAACTGGAATTAAAACAATAAATTGGTGTCAAGACAGAGAGAGAGAGAGAGAGAGAGAGAGAGAGAGAGAGAGAGAGAGAGAGAGAGAGAGAGAGAGAGAGAGAGAGATTTTTGAAACGTACTTAAATGAACGCTTCTATTTTTCTACCAAGTTAAAATGTAACAAGGTGTAAAATTTTCTTCCTGTCGATGAAGCAAATTTTTCTTCGACAGATTTGGAATATATGAGGCTCACAGGGGTTTTTAATTAGTTAGCAAGCCAACTTTGGGTACACCGACATTAAATTCAGTGAAAACATTTAGTTAAATTTTACCCGCGAGCACGGCATTTATAACACAACTTAGCGTTACGCAATCGATTGTAATTTAAAATGACAAAATTAAAAAATTTATACGTATTACTGAAAATAAGAATTTCTAATTGGATTTTTTTCTGTGCTGAAAAAATTCTGTTAAAGTATTTATGTTTTAATTAAACTGCAGTATATAAACGGCAAATGCGTGCTTTTTCATTTTTTATTTAAAAATTGTTTTTTAACACAATCGCACGTAGTGCGAACTGGATTCTTTGAGTGCTTGATCCCTTTTTATCGTCTTTTTAAGATAATGTGTACTTACATATATACTAGTATACAATATATGGGAAAATTTTTTAGATAGATATGTTATATTATGTACTAGGAATACAATACTACAATTTTATTTATTTATTTATTTGCTTGCTTATTATTTATTCATTTATTTATTTATTTAATTATTTGCGTGTTCATTTATTTATTTATTTACAGAGTAATAATTTTAGAATTTTTAATTCTTAGAATCTTTAGGAAAATCGAGACATTGATTTGTTTTTGTCAATTTTTCTGAATGCTTTTTATCATCTAAAATTGTTTGGGGTTATTTATTTATTTTATTTAATTTTATTTTATTTTATTCTATCTATCTATCTATTTTTATTTTAAAAAAGTATGATGAATGCATATTATTGCTTTTTTTTATATTGAAATATATATTTTTTACTTTGTCAAAAGGAAGAATACATAGACGGTATAAACATACAAAGAGCAAAAACTACGGCAGAAATTTAGAAATTCAATTCAATAATATTGTAGGAGTTACTTCCCTTACAACGCTTGACAAATTAAATAAAATACGTACTTGAAATAATGGCAGCCTAATGATTGTATCCTGTTGTTTATTTCCCCTATAAAAGAAAAATAAATAACATTAAACGTTGATGGTAAAACCATTTCAACGTCAATATTTTCTAGCATTTTATGTGAAAATTGACAAAATTGAGCAATTAGGTTTTGGAAAATTGCGACTTTATTGCAAGTAAACGTCTCGGTTGGTTAAAACACTCGTGGTGGTATATTGTCTAATATTTGAGGGAATTGCCGAGTTTAAGTTAGAACAAATTACTTTTTTATCGCACTTATATCATAAAAACGATATTTCACTCCCATACCTCATTTTGATGGTTAGTATAGTCGTTGTGTGGCCGAGGTTTATATCTTAAATTTCTTCTTTAGCAAACTACTAGAATAGGATGCCGCGATCCGATTTTAAGCACCAGAATTTTAACATTGCTACTGCAAATTGGATCATTTTAATCTTAAAAAATTAAGTTTTCAAAATTTTGCATTTCATTTTATTATTGTTAATTTTGTAAGATTTTATTTTTCAGCGAAAAAAAGGCTGGTTTTGGTGGAGCAAACCAGAGTTCCCGGTAACTTAGCGGTAAGAAATTATGGCCACGGGGTCCTTTCGAGGAGACCTTTAAACAGATGCTCCGTGTAACGTTAATGAACCTTCTCTGCACATTATCCTAGGCGCACTGCAAATGTCATAAATGAATTATTATAATAATTCGAGGGACCTTTTTGCCACATTTTTCTCTTTTTCATTACCCTCTTTTGATTTTTTTCAAAGGAGGGAGTGGTTGGCTTGCAACTTACGCACCCCCCCTTGAATCCGCCAATTTTAGAAATGGATATCTGAAATAAACATGTTCAGCGTCGTCTCTTGTGCTTACAGCGTCCACTCAGTGTGGATCAACATTTGTGCTTTGTACACGAAATTACCAAGTGAAACAAGCATTTAAACTTGTATTTGTATGATTAGTTTTAGTAGGTGCGATTTTATAGAAAAATATTAGAAGTATTTCTAAAAGGACTTCATATTTTGCTCACTTTTTCGCAGTTAGTTTAATTCATTTTAATCATCCTCGATGTACAAATTCCAATTTTCTCTAAGAGACGCAATTCTTTAAAGCAATAGATCAACTTAATTTTCTTATATGATACTGTCAATTTTATTTCAAACTGGCGCTTTTTGTATTACACCCAAAACACAACCCTCATACATAGTAGTCATTTACCTACCCTACACATTATCCATATTCGCAAACCACATAATTGGTTTAACGTTTACAACATAAATGATCAAAACTTTCATAAAATTTACACCTTTACTGTGAAAGTACTAAATTGGGGTTAAATTGTCATGTCTAGGTCTACATGGCGCCCGTTGCATCAAACTTTTTATTGATTAAGTCTTGGAAAATAAAATCTGGTTTTCCGGTATTTAATTTCGCTTTTCCGTATAATCCCCTTAGGAAAGAAACATTTATTAAACCATTTTATATTACAAACTACAAAGCCATAACTACATTGGATAAACCGCAGATGGATAGGTGGAAATAAAATTGAACGGCTTAAAAGTTAAGCTTGTAAATATATAAAAGAAGACGGAGAATATGTGATCCCTTGAATTTGTCCAAGGTACTGCCGTAACCAAGGTTTCAGAAATGGGTATCTGAAATATGTTTGACAGACCAAAACCATAGCTAAGAATGTACGCCAAGGAGTTAACCATCTCCGGTTTAATTGGAGATGTTTATCTAAATTGTCAGTATAGTTATCAATTGTTAGTAAGTATGTAAGTTTTTATCTTAACCCAACTGATGGTCGCATGACCACAACATGCAAAATATTGATCCTTTTCTTAAAGTTAGATACTTGCATTTGATACTTTTCAATATCAACTTTGAAATTGATACCATGACATAATAATGCTAACAACAACAACAACAACAACAACAACAAAAACAATAGTAATAATAATAATAATAATAATAATAATCATCATCATCATCATCATCATCGTCGTCGTCGTCGTCGCCGTCGTCGTCGTCATCATCATCACCATCATCATCATCATCATCATCATCATCATCATAACAGCAACACCAACGATTATTATTATAAAAAACAATTTGATTAAGTTGAACAAATCGTCAGATATTGTTAATTAGTAAAAGCAATGTGCTGTTTTAATCACAAAATGTAAAGCAATATTTTTTAAACGTTTTTCTCCAGCAATGGTGTATTATTTACCATGTACCTAGCACATAACCGTATAATTGTTGATTTTCAAGAAGCTAAAATTCAGGTTTGGTCTTTAAAATTATTACAGGATAACTAGATCAAGTCGAGCCAATATTTCTAACAAAAAGGTGTTCAAGCAATTACATTTTGACATCCCTTAGCGAATATAAATTTTAAAACTAAGCCGTTATTTATTGGTGGGTCATATACTAACACCTTTAAATTGATTTTCGAGTTTCTTTGCGTTTCTAACTAAATAACATGCCTAGTAAGTTGGCAATAAAATTCGGATACCTAGTATCGACTCAACGTTAATTATCTTTAGAAGGGTTAAAAGGAATATAATGATTTTAGAATGTTATTGTCTTGTTAGCCACACTAAAGAAGGTTGTAATAATTGTGTTTTACGCCCTAGTTAAGATTTGTTCACTTATATATAAAAGCGGTAATTCTAAGATTGTGGAGGAAACCGGTATACATAGAGAAAACAACTAATCATTGGCAAGTGCATCGGCAAACTTTCTCAGATTTAGATATGTCCAGATAGGGATTTGAACCTAGGCACTTAGAGACACTGTACACCGTAAGAGGGCGCTTGTAGAACAAGGCACATTAGGTTGTTAGTTGATTGGTTGATTGAATGTTGTTTTGCGTCAAATTAGCAACTTTTTCAGCCCGAGGATTAATCTTTACAAAAGTTATTGTGGTGCGTAAGTGTGCAAGTGTTTCTGATTTGCATGGTGCTAGGGCAGATTAAGACCTTACGAGTGCTAGTTCACTCGATGGCAATGCAGCAGATAAACAATACAGTCAATGCAGCAGATAAACAACACAGTCAATGCAGCAGATAAACAATACAGTCAATGCAGCAGATAAACAACACAGTCAATGCAGCAGATAAACAATACAGTCAATGCAGCAGATAAACAATACAGTCAATGCAGCAGATAAACAATACAGTCAATGCAGCAGATAAACAACACAGTCAATGCAGCAGATAAACAATACAGTCAATGCAGCAGATAAACAATACAGTCAATGCAGCAGATAAACAACACAGTCAATGCAGCAGATAAACAACACAGTCAATGCAGCAGATAAACAATACAGTCAATGCAGCAGATAAACAACACAGTCAATGCAGCAGATAAACAACACAGTCAATGCAGCAGATAAACAATACAGTCAATCATACTGGGACCGAGCCAAACAATAAAGGCCTTCGGCAACGAAAACTCTCTCACAACAATAGATCGGGGTTGAACCCACAGCATCGAATTGCCTTAGCTTTGAAGGCATATGCTCTAACATCCCGGCCACTACAGCTTCTTAAATAATTGGGCTTATTAGAGCTCTTACCTGCACCATATCACTGAATATCATTTGTTGTTAAATTCCAGTCCAAAGCTGGAGTTTCATTGTCCTCGGCACCAATTTATGTTTGTTATTTCTTGCAATGGTGTCATGTGTAACTTTCAACTTTTATGAAATAGCAAGTTTTTAAAATTGTTATTGCATCTTTTAAAATGTATTATTTCATAAAAAAAGTCTTACGACTAAAGTCTACAATATAGAGTTTGTAAGTATTGTTTAAAAGTGATGATTTTTTACGCGGATTTATGGACTTACCTTATAATGGCGTCACGGAACAAACGTTGCCGTGATTTACGCCAGTTAATTCATATAGTTTATTAATTAAACATATTTCATTGTTCTTAATATACAGTTCAATTTTCTTTTTTAAAATGTATAATAAGACACAAACTAGTAATGAGATAATCTCTTATATTAACCAGTGTTTTAATGTATTAATTAATAATATTAATAAATATGGTCAATGATCATCTTAATTAAAATGTAAAAAAGAATAAATAGCTTAAGATGAATAGAAGAGAAAAGTTATATATATATATAAATATATATATATATATAAGTACTTTATAATAATAATAATAATAATAATAATAATTATTATTATTATTATTATTATTATTATTATTATTATTATTATTATTATTATTATTATTATTATTATTATGTGCTAGTTTTGATTCTTTATGAAATAATGCATTCGAAATTAGCACATGACACATGTGTTAATTTTGAATGCATTATTTCATTAAAAAAATCAAGAGTAGCACGTGACATTATTATTAGTTCTGTCATTAACAAACACTAGCGTCGAATACACTTGTACAACGAAAATTGATTGAGTAGCCACAACTATCCATTGCTTACAGACTATGTGACCCCTCTTTGTTCATGTTGGTCACATGATTAAACTAGCAGAACATTTTTTTCACTTCGTGCGGAAATTACACTGCAATTTTATGCTGTTTTACTAGACAAACATATGAGAGAGAGAGAGAGAGAGAGAGAGAGAGAGAGAGAGAGAGAGAGAGAGAGGAGAGAGAGAGATTACTAGATAAATAAATAACTAGTCCCTAAATGACAGCAATTTACATCAATGAGCAAAGATGTTTGTCTTTTAAGCATTTTCTGAAAAAATTACTTATCCATCGAAAAGCCAATCTTTTGCGATTAACCTTTAGTGTGAAACAGTTGACTTCTATTTTCCTTTTCTTACATATAGTTTTCGCAATACATTAACTCCACTTATCTCGGTACATTCACATTTTCAGCAGAATTACGTTATTATAATGTGTGAAATATAGACTTATAACGTCAAAATTACCCATTTAGCCCGAGTCTCCTATGAATGTGAATAAGTTTTTCCTGGTCGCGGTAAACTTGCAATAAAAGACATTTAAAATAACGCTATATTAAAGAGGTGAGTGATCTGTATACGAACTGAAACACCCCACGTCTATGTAAATAAACAAAAATTGAATCATGTTAATGAAGAAAATAATGGGTATCTCTCATTGGGTTGTCTAACTCACAAATATGTTTCGGCCTGATCCATGTAAAAAATCATTAGTTTGCACTAAAGAATTACAATATTTCATTCATAAGTAAAATCTGAATTATTTCTTGATATCTCTTAATTTTCTCAAGAAAAAACTTTGATCTAGAGAAATGTCGGCGTAATGTGTCTTAAGGTAATTCTAAATACAAAGGTTTAAGACGGGTTGAGGTTTTTTGGTATTGTAAAAGTCGAATTGATAACAGGGGTGAACATGAATGGCTCAATGATCCGGAAATTTTGATGTGTTACATTATAATAATATCTTTATTTTCAAAACCAATATACAAAATATTTAATCTTTGATCTTATTATGCTAAATCGGATACATATAGCAGGGGTCGAGATTCCCGTCACCAGTTTGGAAATTATAGCCCGGTTTTTTCCATTAGGGATTCAAAATGATTGCTATCACAGACGAGCGATAAATAGATTTCCTAGTATAATTTATCTAGTGAAATTTTCTGCCTAATTTGAATTTCCTTCACGCATAGTGTAAGTATAAACATATTATTTACGTCTTTTCCTCCTTATCAAAATATATACTGGTGTTCACTGTTTACGAAGCCATTTCTTTTCATTTAAAGGTCAACGGGTACGCAACTTTATCATCAAACCGCCAGAACAATTGTTTTGAAGGTTTATAACATTTTTTAAAAATTATTTTTTAAATTTATTTATTTATTTATTATTGTTATTATTATTGTTATTATTATTATTATTATTATTATTATTATTATTATTATTATTATTATTATTATCATCATTATTATTATTATTATCATTTCTCGTTTTAGGTGTTTTTAAAAAGTGAAGAGTAATTTGATAAAAAAAATATGGATTTAAATTGATGGCAAACATTACGACAGGGAAACAATTTATTGTTTTGAAATATCATAGTTTTGATAATAAAAATTGAAATAAATAAATCCATAAATAGATAGATAAGTAATAAAAATTATTAAAAAATAAAATAAATTTTAAAGACAATTTGTATATTTATCATTGGTAATTTGTATTAATTATCTTATATGAGAATGCATATTTTACAAATTAAATGAGATAAAATCCTTGAACTTAGAATACCGCTTTGTTATAGTAGCTCTGCTTGTTAGTGCAATTTGTAAAGCTTTGATTAAATGGGGTCTTAACTCTCAGTCAAGAATATTTCACTTATATCGAAATGTCACCAGCTTTAGGTGAAGTGACAGATGTTTTACCTTTTCAGTGTGCTTAGGGCAATGTGCAGGGAGGGTTCTTTAGCATACCACGCCTGCCGTGACTCTATACATCGATTTTAAAGGTCTCCTTCCAAGGTTCCCAGTGACTTTCATTCCTAAATACCGAACGTTTTGCGAAAGAACACTTACTACAATATCAAGTCTTGGTCAGAGCCGGCTGGGGTTTGAACCCGGATCTTCCACATACGAAGCGAGCACTCCAACAACTGGGCTACTGTAGTGGTAAATTTGAAAAGGATATTGTTAAATTTTCTAGGTTTTATAGTTGAGCCAAAGTTCGATAGATCTGTCTTGGCAAAAGTTCATCAAACGATAACAGAAACCATTTAGCACTGTTTATCTATTGTTAATTCTTTGTGACAACGTTCAAGCTGCAGTGCAAGGAGATGTCTAGTATTTTGGTTGACATCTGTTGTCGTATTTTCAACCCCAACCTTTTTAAAAATCAAGTCCAATTTCTGTCACCCGTAAGAGGCAGATAGGTCTCTTTGTTCTTTACAACCATTGTAAGCTTCTAGATTGGCGGTAAAACAATCAGCTCAGTTTGACCAGATCCCAGTTTTACAATCATTCACTCAATTGAGTGTACACTCAACTCAAATTAGGTAATATTCCAATGTCAATTTTTAATACGTAACACAGTTAAATTTAATATTAATTGAAATTGTTAAGTGTGGGTTTGTTGAATAAAACAAAACTTTGTCTCATTAAACTTAGAATTTCAAAAAAAAAAAAAAAAAAAAAAAAAAAAAAAAAAAAAAAAAAAAAAAAAAATAGATGAGAGAAAAATGGGTTAAGTTAAGTGTATACTCATTTGAGTGAATGATTGTTTAACTGGAGCCCTGGACGACGTTAACTTCATTAACGCTTTAACCTAACGGAGAAACATCATAATCATATAGTTGCGCCTATAAAATTTCTTTTCAGCAACAGATGGCATCGAAAATAACACCAAGCATAATTCCATCTAGAATGACACCAAAGATACTGCAACTGATTTAAACATCAAAAATACTGCCATCGATTTTTACTCCAAAGATACTGCAATCGAGACTGACACCAAAGATACTGCCATCGAGAATAACACCAAAGATACTGCCATCGAGACTGACACCAAAGATACTGCCATCGAGACTGACACCAAAGATACTGCCATCGAGAATAACACCAAAGATACTGCCATCGAGACTGACACCAAAGATACTGCAATCGAAAATTACACCAAAGATACTGCCATCGAGACTGACACCAAAGATACTGCCATCGAGAATAACACCAAAGATACTGTCATCGAGACTGACACCAAAGATACTGTCATCGATTTTTACTCCAAAGATACTGCCATCGAGACTGACACCAAAGATACTGCCATCGAGAATAACACAAAAGATACTGCCATCGAGACTGACACCAAAGATACTGCAATCGAAAATTACACCAAAGATACTGCCATCGAGACTGACACCAAAAATACTGCCATCGAGAATAACACCAACGATACTGTAATCGAGAATAACACCAAAGGTATTACCAACGAGGATAACACCAAAGATACTGTCATCGAGACTGACACCAAAGATACTGTCATCGAGAATAACACCAAAGATACTGCCATCGAGAATAACACCAAAGATACTGTCATCGAGACTGACACCAAAGATACTGCCATCGAGAATAACACCAAAGATACTGTCATCGAGACTGACACCAAAGATACTGCCATCGAGAATAACACCAAAGATACTGTCATCGAGACTGACACCAAAGATACTGTCATCGAGACTGACACCAAAGATACTGTCATCGAGAATAACACCAAAGATACTGCCATCGAGAATAACACCAAAGATACTGTCATCGAGAATAACACCAAAGATACTGTCATCGAGACTGACACCAAAGATACTGTCATCGAGACTAACACCAAAGATACTGCCATCGAGAATAACACCAAAGATACTGTCATCGAGACTGACACCAAAGATACTGTCATCGATTTTTACTCCAAAGATACTGCCATCGAGACTGACACCAAAGATACTGCCATCGAGAATAACACCAACGATACTGTAATCGAGAATAACACCAAAGGTATTACCAACGAGGATAACACTAAAGATACTGCCATCGAGAATAACACCAAAGTTACTACAGTCGATAAAAACACCAAAGATACTGCAATCGAAAATAACACCAAAGACACTGCCATCGAGAATAACACCAAAGATACTGCAATCGAGAATAACACCAAAGGTATTACCAACGAGGATAACACTAAAGATACTGCCATCGAGAATAACACCAAAGATACTGCGATCGATTTTAACACCAAAGATACTGCCATCGAGAATGTCACCAAAGATACAGCCATCGATTAAACACCTGATATACTACCATCGAGAATAACACCAAAGTAACTGCCATCAAAAATAACACTGAAGATACTGTCATCCAGTATAAAACAAAAGATACTGCCATCGATAATAACACCAAAAATTCTGTCATCGGTAATAACACCAAAATTTCTGTCATCGGTAATAACACCAAAAATACTGACATCGATAATAACACCAAAAATACTGACATCGATAATAACACCAAAAATACTGACATCGATAATAACACCAAAAATACTGACATCGAGAATAACACCAAAGATACTGCCATCGAGAATAACACCAAAGATACTGCACCGAAGATATTGCCGGAGAATCTTGACTCAAGCATTTTCGATGCATGCAGAAACAGATATATGTCAGTGGGTTCGTTTCATTGAACTGAAGGACTTTGCAATAAACAATATCGATGAATATCCATTAGATTTTAAACGGTATTGTAAAATGTTATGAGTGGCAAAAATTCTGTTTCTTCTAAAATGGAAAAATTGAACAAGTGATTCCCAGTATAATACAAAATAATCATTTCTTTACTGCTGGTAAATTTTTCTTTCGAGGGAACAATAATTCACACCTATAAGTCATAAAAAGCTTTCCATAAGATATTGAAACATAGAAGTCATTCACAGGTCATATTCAGTGTAGAAACTCAGATCCCATTTTCTTATTATAATTTTCATTTTTATTACACTTTGTTGAAATTTTGTCTCAAAAAGAACAACTAAGTTTTAAGTTTAAAAAAAAGCAGCTATTCACTGTCTGAACTCGTGCTCAATATGTACGACTTTTTTGTGTAAAAGTATGCTTGAATTCTTGTCTATTTGAAACTGTTTCTCAAATTACTTTATAGTATAATTTTAATATAAATTTCAAAATAATAATAAAAATAATAATAATAATAATAATAATACATTAATTAATAAATAATAAATAAATACAAATAAAAAATAATAGTAATCAAAATACTTTGCTTTGATGCGCTGCAGTGATCTGGATGATGCTAGAAATTTAATGAAGGAATCTAATCGTTGTCTCTCTTCATCTTTTAAAAATATTTCTTGAAAAAAATAATGATTCCGTGATTTCACATATATATAAGCATTATATAATAAACTCTATGTATATAGAAATGCACAACATATTCCTGCGTTTTAGTGTTTATTTTCAGAATACAAAAGTGTGTGTGTGTGTGTGTGTGTGTGTGTGTGTGTGTGTGTGTGTTACATAAGTAATTATACCAACCCCTGTAGCCTTTTGAGAGGACATCATGACAAAATGTGAGTAAAAACAACACACACATATATACATAAATGATTATACTTCTAAATACTATTTATATTATAAAACAATACAATTATTTCTTTATTTTTTAAAAAGTTTTTTATTATAGCTAGAAAACTCAGATAAAAGGATTTTTCTTCATTGGATGCTAGAAAAAACTTAATATTCATTACATGGCGAGTGTGGCTAGTAGGACAGGATATGCTATTATTCCGGAGCTCCCTGCCTCATTTCTTGGTCGAAGTCCACGCGTTTCACAGAATAGTCAAATTGTCAGCTTTCACTATGCTTTGGGATTTTGTTTTTGAACATGGGCCGGTTTGATAAGATTTCTAATTTCCACAGAAACAATAATTATTTATAATCTAAATAAATAGAGAAATGTGAATACAATCATACAGAAGATAGTAGGATTTGGTCTGGAAAAAAAAATATTATCACACCAAATGGACACTGAAATCAAGTGCATGTCCGAAGTTGAGAGTATATTTGTTCTTTTCTTGTTTTGTATGGCTGTTGTTATGCATAGGTTTTTCATTAACATTTTTTTGTTTTTATTTATTTATTGATCTTTTTATTTATTTTTCATTGATTGATTGATTTATTCATTTATTTATTTATTTATTTATTTTTAATTTATTTTTTATTTATTTATTTATTTATTTATTTATTTATTTATTTATAAACGGCAAATTTCGACATTAAAAATATGGAAATGTAAAAATATTAGCAGCATTTATTAGTAAGTAACATTAAACAAAAAATTAATATCGACTAAATACGGTTAAGAGGCGTTATATTATGCGCTAATTCTTTTTATATTAAAAAAGTTTTCTTTCGCTAAGTAATCTGCAATTAGAAATGAAAGTCACGGGATCTTTCGCAGAAGACCTTAATTATCGATAACCCGTATCACGGGCTTGGCACGCTAAAGAACCTCTCCTCTCCCTCATCCCCTACTTTGCCTTGAGCGCACTGCAAAGGTCAACATTTCTGCTATTTCATCTACAGCTGGTGACGTCTCCATATAAGTGAAATATTCTTGAACGGGATTTATACCAATTTCAATCATACAAACGAAATTGTAACGGTGAGGTGTGCCATACTTTTGTAGCTTGTTTACGTAATGTTAAGCTTTAATAACAATAGATTAAAAAAAAAACAGAGTTGTATCCCTTCTACCACTTGTCCAAGCTAATACCATGAGAACCACGTCAAACAGAGTTAATATCAACTCTCATCGCTTAGGTTCGAATTTTATTCGGAATTATCATAGTATTAGAAGATTGTC
>CM056609.1:14729482-14819482 GCA_029721355.1 Tegillarca granosa
GTGCGTACTAACACTCTATTTTTCTCTTCCGATATCAAGCATTCCGTAAATTCAAAAGCCATGTTGTAAATGCGTGAGTGAGTATTCTTTTTTTCTCTGTTCGGAACGACTTTAGTATTTTCATTTCGTGACTTCTTTCCATTTACCTTTCAACAGATAATAATATTCATCATTGTTGATTTACGACGCATTTTCTCAAATCGCCACTTTTTAATTTTACCCGAAACATTAACAATAATTCATTAGTTGTATCGGTACATTGACCGAGAATAGTGCAGGTTTAGATGGTATAATTTAAATAAGGTACGCGTGGTTAGCTTGTTCATTCATACATTCCATAATTAATTGGCAAAGCTTTGCTACATATCAATTTAAAATGTTGTTGTTTTTATGCACAATTGGATTTAATATCATTTACAAGATAAACGATATCATGTACCACTGCACGTAACAAGGTAAATCCTTGAAACAAATTTAAAGCAATGTTTCTTAAGAGCGGAATCGAGTAATGATTTCTTACGTCCCAGTCAAGATTCTTTATCTTATAGCAAGCGTTTTATTTATTTATTTATTTATTTATTTATTTATTTATTATTATTTTTTTTTTTATTTTTTTTTTAAACACCAATATATTCATGTGAATTTGAAACTGACGGTTTGAAACAACTTGTGAAAACTAAACCCACTCAAAGCTGTTTGAAATAAGTATATGAATAGCGTTTTGGAGGCGGAACAGGTTTCTTTCATATGACAGTAACAATTCTTCGCCAACCGATATGGGATTGTTTTGGGCACCTTTCGGAAAAAAATTGCACTTTACAGACGACTTACCCCAGATAAAGCAAATGTAAAAAAAAAAACAACTGTCTCAACTATGTAGCATTGCGAGGGCATCGGAGGTCAAGTGGTCTGCAGCATTTAACAGTGCCTCCCACAAACTAGGTTCGAATCTTACTTGGGAAGAACTTAGTGTTAGAATTGTGTTTCAGTTTGCTTGCCATAAGTCATTAGTTCTCGAAGGGATGTCTGGTTTTTCTCGTCATCCCGATACTGACCGTCTTAATATAAGTGTCATGTGCTGACTGTAATAAAAATTCAAAAAACAAGACATGACATAAGTAAACACACCTCGTATCAATACCATTACTCCACTCCAAAGAAACAATATGCAAAACATACTTTAGAATGCAATTCTTGTGAGGTATGTTTAGATATAAATTACATTAACGATTTTATTTTCTGATCAGTAGTTCCAATATTAAATTTCTATTGTCTTGTTTGATTTTTTTTATTTCTTGCCTCATGCTCTAGGTTGCTTTAGTCATAGCTAAGAACATGTTTTTTTCAGTTGTAAATTGTATAAGTTCAGTCTGTTTTTCATTTATTTTTTTAAATATCAGCACATTTGCTTAAGTTAAGAGTTTTTCAGGACAAATAAAATGAACGATAATGCATAGTTGTCAAAAATAAGCTAAGCTTAACGTGCTTTATAACAATAATTAATAATCGAATAAATAAACAAATAAATAAATAAATAAAATTTTGATAATCATCGTTTTTATTGGAGATATTCGTTAAATAATCCGCGAAGGAACTATCAATTTTGCAAAGAAGGTAGGGCTAAGCGTCTCCAAAGTTCTTACTATTTGTTAAAGTAATGTCTAAATAACGATATTCTCAACCATTTTCTTTATGGCAATTGTTTAAATTTTGATGTACTATTTTAAAATTTAATCATTCATTGCATTCAAAAACCGGTGTATGACGATTACGTATTAAATGATTAAATTTAAAAAAAAGAAGGTATTTGACAAGATCATAATTCTCATTGCATAAAAATCGAGAAAATAAGAAAAAAACTTATGAAAAAAGGAAAGGGAAAATATTTTAACAGCTTATTGTAATTAAAATAGTTATGACCTATATTGACGAGAGAAAATTGAAAGAAGAAAGTAATGTTAAAACATGCTACATTTGGCTAAAACTGGAAGGACGAAACAGCCAATCAAAAAGTCAATATATGTCCATGTCCAAAACCATTAGAAGGGCAGGTGAAGCTAATTCCTTGCATGATTGGAAAATTAGGACATTTTATTACGTTTTTATCCGAGATTTTGAATATCATGAGCAGGTTTCAGACAAAGAAAAAACCATTAATGATTTCGTCCTCCCACTTCTTTGATCTAGCAAAAGGACAATAACCTGATTGGAGGTAAAATCATTGTGTTTTATTTCGGTTTTTATTACTTATAATATTATCCATATTAGTGAATGAATTATTTAAGAGACATTTTAGATGGGCATTTAGGATTTTGACATGGAAGGCGTGAAAGTTATTCTTTGTGACAAGTTTGCATAATTTGCTAATTAAAATGGAGAGATTTAAAATGCTTTAAGAAAATAAAAATCATTGAAATTTTAATGGTCCAGGAATTAAATTCTTAATCACATCGAGTTTTGAAGAAATAAAGAAAAAGAGAGTCATAAAAAATATGTCACAAATTTATAGAGTTTAATGGATGGATTTTATTGCTTTAAAATGCTCATCTGAACGTTTTGCCTTTATTTCAAAGTTCGACCATTATGACAACTCTCGACAGATTGAATCTGCCACGTTCTTAGTTCATTTGGAGGTGAACTCAAGTCATAAAATTATTTAGTCACTATATCATTTCAATAAAAGTCACGTGACACTTATCTGGATGGGTAAATAGATAAATAAATAAATAATAAATAAATAAATAAATAAATAAATAAAAACGTATTACGTTATCTCCAAAGAAGGCGTTGTAACGAATGTTTTATATTATTATTATTATTATTATTTATTATTATTATTATTTATTTATTTATTTATTTATATTTTATTTTTTATTTTATTTTTTTTTTTTACATTTTATATAATTATTTTTCTTAATGATATTTTTGGTAGAATTTAAAAATTAAGCTGTAGTTCGAATGACTTTTCGTTAAGAATTGATTATGGGCCGGATATATGCTTGTTTAACTTTTTTTCCGAAAATGATTTTTTGTGTGTGCAACTGGAAGTCTATTAAAATTCGGCATGGAAATTAAAAACGACATTTCAAATTCTATCTAAAGTTTAGGTCCTATTGTCATATGCAACTTTTTGAATGTATTATTTCTAAAAAAATAATAAATAAATAAAAATTGGTATATAGCGATATTTTAAAAGATGGACACCAATGTCCAGGACAATCTTTTTTTTTCAGTATATTTTTGACCATTTTCAAAATATCAAATCGGTGACTGTGAGAAACGTTTTTGAAATTTCCACCATCTTATTAGATTATTTATTTATTTATTTTTTTTTAAAGGTATTTAGTTAGCAAATTCAATAAAAAAGTCATCGGCTAAATTCAAAGTATTTAACATTAAATGAAGAAAATTGTTCTGGTACACAGATTAAGTCAAATTCCTACATCAAAAGGAACAATTGTTAAAAGAAATATTATTGCTGCACACCTACTCGATTGATCAAACGCAAATCCGGTACTTTTAAAACCCAAAAAGACAATGCAAGTCTTAAAATGTGTCAAGTAATAAACATCTTCTTAGGGCGTTTCAGAACTTTAAAGAAAGCTTGACAATCGAAAGAGGGGTTAGGTTTCTGAAGTTTTCAGCAACCGGGGTCTTAAAATTTTAACTACTTTGAAAAAATTGTTTGCATAAGTGGAAAGCATTAAGATCCGTCTCTTTCTCCGTGATTGTAAAAAGATTTAATGGCACAATGTAAAAATTGTAAAATCTTCATAAAAAGTTGTCATAAATTTCACAACATCTGGATGTTTGTTGTTAGTTTAATTTTGTGTGGGATTTTAACGCTGTGTGTACAGTTTTATAAAGTTTTAATAGCAAATGCTCCTTAAACTTGGGAAATAAAATTGTGAACTGCTTCACCAGTTAAGCTGTCTTCCATATTTTCTAAAACGACCTTTTGGTTCTCCATTCTCATAAATTATGAATATAAGAGAGTTAAGTTATTATTTTTCAAGAAGTCTTTTTACATATCGTGTATTTTATTTATTTGAACACACTTAAAAACACTGCAGCTTCCCACGTGATCGGACAATTGATATATTGGTGACTAATTTCTGCACTTAATGATACCAAAAATATTTTAAAGATGAATTAATAAAAATACCATAAAATGAAAAGAGCACAATAACTTACAATCGCAGAACCCGAACCTAGATGTCGTTTCATATAACTAAAACATATTGATAATGCTACACATAATATAATAAAATATAGCATCAATATTTGAAATTTTACAACACGACCGTGTACTCTGAGAAATAAAACATAATATAGGCACTAACATCAACCAAACAACTCTCTCTCTCTCTCTCTCTCTCTCTCTCTCTCTCTCTCTCTCTCTCGTCTCTCTCTCTCTCTCTCTGTGTGTGTGTGTGTGTGTGTGTTAAGCGTTGTGGTTAAGGTTATTTGAGCTCACACGAGCATATATATTTTATATATTTTGCATAAAGGTGTCTGTGAACATTAGACATTACAACGGGCAGTATAGCAACATAACGTATCATTAATTGAAATAACGTTTAAAGATGTAATTTTAACATTCACACACACACACACACACACACACACACACACACACACACACACACCAGAAAATGTACAAATTAATCGAAAAATATCCTGTATAAGACAATTGCGCGATAGATCTTCTTTGGTCTGCATTTGTCATGGAATCGTAGTTGCACTTGTTCACTCCGGATTTGATGTTCGGAATTTTAACCATAACAATTATAAAAGAAATTTAAGCGACATGCATGGATAATCATAAATTGAATAATAGCTAATTAGAATCTGGAATTATAGTCTGTTTTAATTTTTAAATCGATTAATTAGATGTGAAGCAACATGATCAATATTAATTCATCCTGATCTATAGCTTGCGATATATAAACCTATTGATTTATAGATTAATTAATGACAAAGGTTTTAGACACAAATGTCACATCAATTTTATTGATCTAGGGTTGATATTGAAGATTAAACATTTCATAAAGAATATATATATATATATATATATATATATATATATATATATATATATATATATATATATATATATATATATATATATATATATATATTATTGAATCAAACACAAACATGCTGATGCATGTCAAAATCACAATCCAAAAGGAAAAGTGAAAACTTTGAAAACTGTCTGATTCAGTTAAACAGTAAATTTTCGATAGAGGAGTGAGGCCGGGTGCTCCGGGAATGTCTAACTAGATACACCCATTACTTGCAAAATCAAATATGAAATTGTAATGAACACAGAACTATATGAATTGAAATATATACAATATAAGTTTGGATATAGCGAATTTATGCCTATCAACAGTTTTGTGATGACGGCCATAAAAAATATTGAGAGCCTTAATCAGCCTAGGCTTGCAATATCCCCGAGTCAACAATTCATTTATAAGCAGCTTGCCTTGTTGTAGAAAGTTCCCGTGGAGGGAACAAGATCTGTCATACTCTATTAACTATGAAACATATACACAATTCGCAGTTTTAGTTAATATTGGATTCTTATTACAAAATTAAGGAACGCATTTTTTAAATAAAGTAATCAACATTTTCAGTCTAATCGATGTTTCTGTTCAACATTGTGAAGTAGCAAGGAATGTCTTCCTTTATTCTTTATTTTGTTGAAAAAAAATGAGAGAGAGAGAGAGAGAGAGAGAGAGAGAGAGAGAGAGAGAGAGAGAGAGAGAGAGAAGTGATATATGATGCATAAATAATTCCTACTTTTATTCTTTTTAAAATTATCTTATTTATTTATTCTCACCCCCCACCCACCCAACAAAAAAATTACAAAAAGTAGTCTTGATAAATAAGTGAGCTAACTGCAGAGTTAATTTTAAGTCAAAGGTTTGTTGTAGCCTATATGAGAAACATTTGAATTGAAAAAGAAGTATTTCAAAAACTTATTGGACAATCGAAACGCCTGCTTATAAGTTTTATAAGTTCATTTGTAATTTAATTTGGTAAAGAAGTGTCAGTTTAAAATCAATCAGAGTGTAGTATTATTATAAGAAAAGTAACAATCACATTGTTTTAGCTTCATTGCAATATTTGAAATCTATTGCATGGGTAACTCAATGCAATAGAGTGAGACACGTAAAGTGACGTCAACGTTAATAGTTGAAACAGTCAATCTTTAACGAGATAAGTATAACGTTCTAATTAAAAGATGTATTTAAAACAACAGTCAAGTCTATGTATAACTTTTTACATAAAAGAATCGATGCATTTAAACTAATACACCGGGCATTTAATATAACATAATATAGTAGCAACCATTTGTTTACAACTGTGAACTCCCCGGAAGTAGTAGCCCTCTAGCGGATCAAGGGGCGACAACTCGATAGTGTTATCGGCCCATTATGTGAATGAAATTTAAGTTATGTATTTCAACAAAATATTTAATAATTAAAAGGATTGTAAATATAAGGAATGACATTCGTTTAAAAAGTACTGTCTTCAATCTTAAATAACCACGTTACTTCGGCTTTGATGTAATTTGTAAACAGCCTATTCTACTGCACAACTGAATATAATACAGCCAAAGCGAACGTTATCCTGTAATAAAGTTTTTCTAGGACTTCAGAAGACCAATCAATAAGGGAAGAACGTTTCTAGCCTCGGTTGCGTTTAAATAATGTTTCATATTAATTTAGTAGCTAAAAAGCCCTATAGAGAATAATTTACTTTCATTGGCTATATAAAAAGATGTTTAAAACGATAAGATGAAATTAGCGAAACCAGTATATTGTTGGTAATTTTGATAAATTACCCGATAGTAAAATTTTCAAGTTTTCGTTCGTTCAGAAAACATGAGTAAATTGCTAGAGTTGCAAAATATAGTAAGCGTTAATGGATGTTAATGATTTTCAAAGATTTTTCTAGATAGTTTTTGTAAAAGAAATACAACAAGTGCTTATAACCTGACCTCAGTTTTACAATCATTCCACTCAATTGAGTGTACACTCAACTCGAATATTTCTATTTTTCTCTCGTCAATATTTTAAAAATTTTAAGTTTTATGAGACAATGATGTGTTTTGTTCAACAATGGCTTCAACTAAACAATTAATATAACATTAGATATTCAATTTTAACTGTATAATGTATTGGAAATTGTGTAACATGTATGACTTTAAATTGACATTAAAATATTCCCTAATTTCAGTTGAGTGCTAACTCAATTGAGTGAATGATTGTGAAAAAAGGGACTGGTCAGGTATGGAAATGCCAAAAATCTTCTTGTAAGTTTGTTATTTCTGATTCTTTAGAATGCAATGAACCCGAGTTTGATTTGAGAAAGAACTGTTATATGGTTTTACTACGAAGAGGTATTCTGCAATACACTGACTTTGTAAACAGCTTAAATAAAAGCTTACAATCTTCGGATTTGTTGTATATTTCCTTGTTCACTGGGAAATTTAAATGCACAATATATATATATATATATATATATATATATATATATATATATATATATATATATTACATGTATATTGAAAAAATAAAACTCTCTATAAAGGGTTTTTCAAACTTTAGGACATGTACTTTTTGGTAAAAAAAAAAAACATCAAAAGGAATGAAAAGAAAAAAATAAAATATAAAAAAAGTCGGTCGCAGTTTGCTTGGCAATGATATATAATGCATTGTCCGAACTTTCTATTTTTATTGAAATATACAGTCGTTGAATTTTTGAAACATGTTTAAAACTAAGGTTTGTTCCGTCACGATAAGCACTTCTTAACTAGATTTTGAATTTATAGGAATTCCGGACCTTTGGGTTCACTAATGTTTAACTGTCTTGCTTATGTTTTGTATCTGTCAACTTTTCCACCTGAAATGTCAATGATGAGGAATGACTTTACGAAGTGTTCCTATATGGTACATCAAAATTAAACATGTATTTGGTTAGATGTCTTATTCCACAAAACTTCCGAGTTCAACTGCGATTTATTGAATATATTTCATACTAGACACGCATGTCGTGAAAGGAATGTTATATTCAGATTTTTTTAGGATTATAACAAGACCAAAACTATAAATTTTGCGCAATGTTTATGTAATTATTGAACAGTCTAGAAATGACAATAGTAAGTGCTGTAGCTTCCGCTTTCGTACAAAGCAAAGACATCTTAACTCGCTAACGCGTGATCTTGGTTTTGTAATTGTAGTAAACTGTCTGATATTTTTATTAAGCTTGTTGCGACAAAAGGATTATGGAATTACTTGACTTAACAATCTTGCATATACCAAAACGGAACGTTACTAATAAGACAAACAAGCAATATCATTTGAGATGAAATGCAAAATGCTTCTTTTAAATACTCCTTTGTAAACTAATTTCGAAAGAACGTAGTGTTACTTTTTTTTAAAAAAAAAAAACCAGATGATTATACACATGTATTTGATAAATGACTTTGGTTTCACACATTGGTTGCACCAAACCTTATATAAAAAAAATAATGATAATCCGAAATCATTTTCATTCTATTGTCTACTAACTCGGATGTTGTTCATGGATTAGTGAAGAGCGTTTGTCTTTGCCTCCTAAATGGCAACTAGTTAATATATTTTAATTTTTTAATGATGCAAGTGAAGATGTTTTAGATAGAAAGGCCAATAAAAAGTAAATTAAATAAATAAATAGATTAAATAATTATCGTCATCATCAGCAACAGAATTATCTTCATTAATTGATCAAGAATAAATATTATTATTTTTTTGTCTTATTATTTTTTTATAATCAAAATAAGCTTTTGTCGGCCCATTTCAGTCATCGTACTTCGATGCGTATAAAAAGTTTTAAAAAATTAGGATGCCTAAAGTACGGTTCCCTTATGCTAATTACAAAATTATATATTCAGTAAAAGAGGAAACGATTTAACAAATATGTTGTGAGTGAAAGGCACACACTGTTTTCTCCCGTCTGTTAAATGCCTAAGGAGATATGAAAAACGGTCGTATTGAAATTTGCATATATAATTACTTAATTAAGACCTGTTAATTTAACCATCTGCAGCCGTAAATTACAGACAAAATTGGAACCTACGCCTACTGAGTTACGTCGCTAAGTTTTGTTTTTGTCACCCAACAAATATTAAAAACAACCCTTTTGTAAACAATTTAAAATGTATATTTTATATTTTCATAACATTTTGCTGCCCACTCATCTGTCATTGCTCTTTTAAGACCATCATATAAAGAAAAAAATTTACTTTTTTTATAGTTTGTAGATCTGAACGGTTAAGCTTTATGGTTACCTAAAAAAAACAAGTTGGTCAGTATGAAAAAAAAAAACAAAACAAAACAACAAACAGGACAATGCCGTGCAGTGCTATAAAAAACAAAGCCGCTTAAGTTATATATAACATGGCAATCACGTTATGCAAAGTTGTCAGAAGACAGGAGTCCCCGTTGTAATCTAAAACGAATGATTACGGATGCACTCACCACTTTGATTTCAATTGCACTGGGGGTAGATCCTGACAGTTCTTCGGTTCAGTTGTTGATAGTCGGTGATCTTTTTTTCGGATTTTCTTAGCCATACTTTAAATGACCGCTTATATATAATTGAAGAGATTCGTGAAGCTTAATTATACTCCCCATCAAAATTTTAAAAAAAGAAAAAAAAAACATCTGCTATTTAAATCACTGTGATTGTGACAGTGAAGTTTCTAAACTTTGACAGAAAATCCAATTCACTAGAATGAAGTTAGGTATTTTTGCTTACTTTATTGTAGTCGTAATTAAAAATCGCAAAGGGCATTCAGGACTGACATAATATATATCTGTAGATAAGAAGCTCCTGTTGTTACGGGGGATTTTATATGTTGGAAAAACAAAGCCAACGGTAGACTATTCTGTACATATGACGAAATACGTCTATGAAAACCTCACTTCCGGTGTAAACCTCGCCATTTTCGACATTTAAAACTCTCAAAGCAGCAAAAAATATTTTTTTCTACAGAAAAATGTTATGATCATTGCGAATGCACATAGCGATTTTTAGTTACAAATAGACTCAAGTAAACAAAAATGTCAAAATTAATTCATGTTAATTAGATTGTCTATTAAAGTTTTGCATATTTTACTGTCAAAAACACAGTGATATAAACAGTTCTGATTAAAGTTAATTTAATGACAGTGTTGTTCTACTCGATGGTTTATTTTAAATAGTCATAGAATTAAGTCAATTATATACGAGAAAATTGTGTGTGGCTACCATACCAGTTGTCATAGAATTATGTCAATTATACCAGAAAATTGTGTGTGGCTACCATAACAGTTTTCATAGAATTGAGTCAATTATACGTGAAAATTGTGTGTGGCTACCATACCAGTTGTCATAAAATTAAGTCAATTATACCAGAAATTTGTGTGTGGCTACCATACCAGTTGTCATAAAATTAAGTCAATTATACCAGAAAATTGGATGAGGCTTCCATACCAGTTGTCATAGAATGAAGTTAATTATACGTGAAAATTGTGTGTGGCTACCATACCAGTTGTCATAGAATGAAGTCAATTATACGAGAAAATTGTGTGTGGCTACCATACCAGTTGTCATAGAATTAAGTCAATTATACGTGAAAATTCTGTGTGGCTACCATACCAGTTGTCATAGAATGAAGTCAATTATACGAGAAAATTGTGTATGGCTACCATACCAGTTGTCATAGAATGAAGTCAATTATACGAGAAAATTGTGTATGGCTACCATACCAGTTGTCATAGAATTAAGTCAATTATACGTGAAAATTGTGTGTGGCTACCATACCAGTTGTCATAAAATTAAGTCAATTTTACGAGAAAATTGTGTGTGGCTACCATACCAGTTGTCATAGAATGAAGTCAATTATACGAGAAAATTATGTATGGCTACCATACCAGTTGTCATAAAATTAAGTCAATTTTACGAGAAAATTGTGTGTGGCTACCATACCAGTTGTCATAGAATTAAGTCAATTATACGTGAAAATTGTGTGTGACTACCATACCAGTTGTCATAAAATTAAGTCAATTTTACGAGAAAATTGTGTGTGGCTACCATACCAGTTGTCATAGAATTAAGTCAATTATACGAGAAAATTGTGTATGGCTACCATACCAGTTGTCATAGAATTAAGTCAATTATACGTGAAAATTGTGTGTGGCTACCATACCAGTTGTCATAGAATTAAGTCAATTATACGAGAAAATTGTGTGTGGCTTCCATACCAGTTGTCATAGAATTAAGTCAATTTTACGAGAAAATTGTTTGTGGCTACCATACCAGTTGTCATAGAATGAAGTCAATTACACGAGAAAATTGTGTGTGGCTACCATACCAGTTGTCATAGAATTAAGTCAATTTTACGAGAAAATTGTGTGTGACTACCATACCAGTTGTCATAGAATGAAGTCAATTATACGAGCAAATTGTGTGTGTGGCTACTATACCAGTTGTCATAGAATTAAGTCACTTTTACGAGAAAATTGTGTATGGCTACCATACCAGTTGTCATAGAATTAAGTCAATTATACATGAAAATTGTGTGTGGCTGCCATACCAGTTGTCATAGAATGAAGTCAATTATACCAAAAATTGTGTGTTTCTACCATACCAGTTGTCATAGAATGAAGTCAATTATACGAGAAAATTGTGTGTGGCTACCATACCAGTTGTTATAGAATGAAGTCAATTATACGAAAAAATTGTGTGTGGCTACCATACCAGTTGTCATAGAATTAAGTCAATTATACGAGAAAATTATGTGTGACTACCATACCAGTTGTTTGTATGTACTTGCACGCACGGGTAGTAAAATGTTTATCATGTACTACAATCTAAAAAGTATCGCTTGTTTATAATTTGATACAGAACATCATCAGGTGGGTGTCCTCTCCATTTGAGCATTATTCTAGAAAAAAAAATCATTTTAACATGTTCTATAACCAAAATGTCCGTATATTAGTTGCAGACAAAATTTACCATGGTACATTGCTGCTTGGTTTACCCCTTTTAATGATAATAAAAGGTTAGCAGAATTGTGGGGAAATTGTAGGCTTTACTTTCTGCTCTCAGAAAATCTATCTCGTTGCAGAACATTTAGTCTAAATGTTTTAAGTTTATTTAAAGCTAAGGTTTGTTCCCTCATGCAAAGCTATCCTTAGCTGAAAATTGATTCACATAATTTTGAAACTTTAGATTAATTAATTTTCAAATGTTTGGATTATTTTTTATCTATATTTTCCCGTCCCCTAGTGTTACTGATGAGGAATGAATTTCCTAAATGTGAACATATGGATCAGCAAAATTTAACAGATATTTTTTTTAATATGTGCAACCAATGACACACTTTCAGAGAAATAATACATGTTAAAACAGTCAAAAATTCTTATTGCAAAGATATCGTAGATCTCGACTAAGCAACCAAGGGAATAATGAATACACATTAACTGGTACAAACTTTCACTGCGGTTTTTATTAGCATGTTTTACCTTGAAGGCCCAGGAAGAAGTTTAAGTGCATTTAAAGATACGTTTTCTTGACAGGTTGATATTCTGGTCAAAACAACCGTTACTCTACAGTTAAACTCTATTTTTGTACACCGGCGACATGACGACCTCCCCCATGGTTAACACTACTGCCTCATCCTGTCTGGCCATTACTTACGCATGACTTCGTAATGGTCAACAAAAACAAACATACCTATCTGAAAGATTAAAGTGAAGATGTTCACATTGAACTGACAAATAGCGACTGAATACTGAACAAAGTGACCAAAACTATGAGACTTGTCAGATTTTATTTATGGTTGCACGTATAAAAGTATTGAATTAATGAGATTTAACGTTCTTTTCCATTATAAGATATAATATGAGAACATAAATTTTTCACAGCTGAGAGACATATATGACATATGTATCAGTCCGAGTGGATCTCAGAATTACTTAAATTAAAAGTCGTCGCGTGGCTTTCTCATCCGTGAATGCTCACTAAAGGATGAGTACAAAGATATAAATCTTTTACTCATCACATAACGTCACACACACACACACACACACACACACACACACACACACACACATTAAATTAAATAAAATTCAAAAAAAAAATCATGAGCCCATTTGTAGATGTTGATTTGACCATGTCCTCCATTTAAGCATTAAAGTTCGAGTAAAAAATATTCTTAGCTTTGAAACCAAATTTAAACATTTAATTTTTTTTATGTACCGTTACATGATGCATTTGTGAACATTCCATTATTCCTAATGTAGAACTTGTTAAACAAGATATTTCCTTTTTAAAGTAGAAACAAAACATTTATTTGGTAAACATTTAATTTGTTAAGTATATCTGCATACATTATTTAGTTAACTGTCTAACTCTTTACGTGCAGGGCTTTTTTTTACCTGTTTCACATGCCTGTGTGTAGAACGTGCCAAATATTTATACAACTATATATAACAAATACATACCAGTTCATGTCCAAATCACACTCCCTCCCCCCTCAAAAAAAAAAAAGAATAAATAAATAAATAAAAAAAACCAAACAAACCAAGTAAATATATATATATATATATATATATATATATATATATATATATATATATATATATATATATATATATATATATTCTAGGGGTGGCGTCAGAATACTTTTAAAAACTAAATAAAAAATATTATATTTCTGTTTTGATTGGATACAGAAAAATGACAAAATATATCACCATCCTAGGATTTTGACAAACCAATGTCTAGGACATGCAAGACAAAAATGGAACTTGCAGAACAGCAACATTTCCGTGCACAAAAGCCATTTACACGTAAAATTTTTTAAAAAATTAATACATATCGTGTATACATTTACCTTATAAAGGTCAAACCGCTCATGTTGATTCTAAAATATTATTTTCAAATTTGCATAGTTTTTTTTTTCCTGCAGTTAACTTAATTTTTTGCGAAGAAAGTGAAGATTAAAAAAAAAAATAGAAAAAATGAATATGAAAATTGCTTTTTAGGGTAAGAATACCTAATCTTCCATATTGATTTAATTGCATTGGATGAAGAGATTAGTACATCAAGTTTAATGGCCGTCATCACAATATTGTTGGTAAGTATTGAGTCACTGTATTGAAATATTGGACTTACCATGGTCACATGTTTCTGTCATTCTCAGGTTTGACTTTGACGTCACATAGCTAGCTAGACAATATTTACTTACCCTTCCGGAGCACTCGGCCTTACCTCCTTGATGGAAGGTCACGTGTATAACTATACTGGCCATTTTTCAAAGTTTTTACTTTGTTTTTTTAGGATTGTGATTTGGACATGGACTGGTATGTTTGTTCTATATTCTTTAACTTAAATCAAGGCTGTCTGTTCTGAAAAGAAAAAAAAGATATGTTGCAAACAAAATGACAAACTTTTTTCACCCTAAGGTTAGCTCGAGTGGGTTATAAGCCTTGGTCTTTATAGTCTCTGCAATTTGTAAGCACAAATTTAGGATTATTTGGTCGCCTTGCCCCCTATTTTCAATATTTACGTGCATGTACTTTTAATTACAATAAATTATCATGGGTTGGGAAAAATCATCATTTTCGACCTTTATGCATGGTTGTACTGTTGAGAAGGGCGTTGACACTTTTTAATGATATCTATTCTATCACATCCAAGACTTAAACTATACAAACGCCAAAATTAATTCAAATTGAAACAAACGAAGATAAAAGGATCTATTGTTTGAGGGATGACGCGTATTTCTCTCATATTGACAAATGTATCTTGTATATTATTAATATGAGGAAATTTAACTTAGCTGACAGTAAAATATTTTGTATTCTTATGAACTCAGATTATCAAAGGGAATTTTAAGATATATCTCCATACAAAATATTCTATGGTTTAAAGTGAATTATGACATGGATGTAGAGACGTATCGGCTCAGCTATTAAAACAGTTAACATTCTCGATTCGTTTTGGCAATCGTTATTTAATATATTTTATCAATTTATTTGTATCGAGTTGATCTGGTGTGAAAAAGAAATTGAAACGAGTTTCACGGTGGCGCCCACTGTCAGCACGTATTTCTAACACCGCATTTGTCTTCCTGGAGGTTCAAATATATCCTGCTGATTTACTTTTTTTAAATTTAAAAATATATAATATTTAAATCTTATATGTTGTCAATATTATAGAAGAATAATGCAAATGTGTTCTAGATTTTGTGACTCTTTCATCTGAGTCACGGGATAAATTTTTGAAATGATTTGTTGAAATAAGCCATGTTTATTGTCACATAAAATTAATCTCATTTTCATAAATAACAAATACAAGATTTATGCAAACTAAATGATTGATGAGAATTTTTAACAAATTGTCATCGTGCATAAATTTTAATTATGTATTAAGACAAAATTAAGCATAAGCAAAACTTATTATCGTTTTGGATATTACCACAGTAATTTATTAAATTAAAAATGACAATGTCAGTGAAAACGTACATGCGTGATAATTATATAAACTATTTTATCGTAAAGGTAACATTTGTTTCAGAGATATAAATTTACATGTAGTATAGTGTAAAAAAAAATAATAATAAATTAATAATAATAATAACAAGCAAATTAATAAATTGATAAATAAATAAGTAGATAAAATTAATTATAATTAATTGATTAAATATGATATTTTTAAAAAGCCTACAAAATACATTTACAAATCAGCATGCGCAAAGTGTTTTAAAATAAAAAAAATCCTTTTTCACAAATATTGAAGCTTCGCGCTTTGTTAATTATTTCATACATGTGATGGGGGCCTCGGTGGCCTGGGGTGGTCTAAAGCGCGGGACAGATCCTAGGGTGAGAAAGTTTGTCAGTTCGCTTGCCGAAGTTCGGTGGTTTTCTCCGGGTACTACGGTTTCCTCCACCATCCCATATTTGACCGACTCGCCATAAGTGAAAGAATCTTGACTGGGGCGTAAAACACCATTACCCCACTACACTCCACTCAAATATGTGATGATACGTTTGTCATTTGTAATTTTTTTTATTAAAATACTACAATCATTTGTGTCTATTGTATATTTTCTAATTGCACGTAATAAGGTAGCAGCCATTTGATGCAGGTATGAGATACCAGCAATATTTAAAACGGATCTAAATCGAGAAACAAAGCATTTTTTAAGAATTTGAATTTTCGATAATTTTTAGAAGTGTTTATATCAATTTTCCTGAAGCAACGCACAAACTAAAAAGCCGCGCCACGGTCGTTAGTCTTCAAGAGTCCGCGCTTACGCAACATTTTTCATGTCTATGTTTCAGCTGAAATCAACATCAGTTTTTGTTAAATATTGCATATTTACACATTTGGATTGAATACTCATTTTGTATTTTATGTCTTCTTGTTTAAAGCATTGTATTTAAAAACAACAAACAATAAAAGTAAATTGAAAAATAAGCAAATAAATAAATTAATTAATCAATTAGTTAAATAATTAAATAGTTCATTAACAATAAACTTTAAAGTTAGATACTGACATATTTCCCCTTTTTAGATCATCTTCAAAACATGATATGGTAAATGAATAATAAATAAATCAATAAACTGTGCTTTAAATTCTTGTTCTTCGATATAGTTAGTGGTATGTGCAAGAGCGATTTGGAGACATTCCAAAGTCCAAATGGACACCTGGCTGCTTTAAGATCAATTATACGATATGACATATTATAATTATCAATTAATTAATTCAATGTCTATTTTAAAGGAACGTGACAATGTATGAAATAGACATTTATGTTTTAAATACCAAAATACATACGCAATTGTACTGAAAATTAAATACTGTTAATGTCACGTTGATTTAGTGCACAATTCCTTCTTAGATATCGATTGTGGTGTCCTGGTTCCTTTCAGATGTTGATTGTTGTGTCCTGGTTCCTTTCAGATATTGTTGTGTCCTGGTTTCTTTCAGATATTGATTGGGGGTCCTGGTTCTTTTTCAAAATTGATTGTTGTGTTCTGGTTCCTTTCAGATATTGATTATTGTGTCCTGGTTCCTTTCAGATATTGTTGTGTCCTGGTTCCTTTCAGATATTAAATGTGGGGTCTTGGTTCCTTTCAGATATTGATTGTTGTGTTATGGTTCCTTTCAGATATTGTTGTGTCCTGGTTCCTTTCCGATATTAAATGTGGGGTCCTTTTTCGTTACAGATATTTATTGTAGTGTCCTGGTTCCTTTCAGATATTGTTGTGTCCTGGTTTCTTTCAGATATTGATTGGGGGTCCTGGTTCCTTTTCAAAATTGATTGTTGTGTTCTGGTTCCTTTCAGATATTGATTGTTGTGTCCTGGTTCCTTTCAGATATTGTTGTGTCCGGGATTATTTCAGATATTAAATGTGGGGTTCTGGTTCCTTTCAAATATTGATTGTTGTGTTATGTTTCCTTTCAGATATTGTTGTGTCCTGGTTCTTTTCCGATATTAAATGTGGGTTCCTTTTTCGTTACAGATATTAATTGTAGTGTCCTGTTTCCTTTTCAAAATTGATTGTTGTGTCCTGGTTTCTTTCAGATATCGATTGTGGTGTCCTGGTTCATTTTAGATATTAAATGTGGTGTCCTGGTTCCTTTCAGATATTGATTGTTGTGTCCTGGTTCCTTTCAGATATTGATTGTGGGGTCCTGGTTCCTTTCAGATATTGATTGTGGGGTCCTGGTTCCTTCCAGATATTGATTGTGGGGTCCTGATTCCTTTCAGGTATTGATTGTTGTGTCCTGGACCCTAAGATATTGATTGTGGTGCCCTGGTTCCTTTCAGATATTGATCGTGGTGCCCTATTTCCTTTCATATATCAATTTTGGTGTCCTAGTTCTTTTTTTATATTGATTGTGGTGTCCTGTCTTTTCCGTATATCGATTATGGTATCGTGCCTTTTTTCAGATATCGATTGTGGTGTTCTGGTTCATTTTATTTATTGATTGTGGTGCGTTGGTTCTTTTCATATATTGATTGTGGTGCATTTGTCCCTTCAGATATCGATCGTGATGACCTGGTCCTTTCCTTATATAGAATGTGGTGACCCGATTTTTTTTTAAAATATTGATTTTGATGCCCTGTTTCCTTTTTAAAATATTATTGTGGAGTCCTGGTTCCTTTCAGATATTCATTGTTGTGTCCTGGTTCCTTTTCAATATTGATTGTGGGGTCCTGGTTCCTTTTCAAAATTGATTGTTGTGTCCTGGTCCTCACAGATATTGATTGTGGGGTCCTGGTTCCTTTCAGATATTGATTGTGGGGTCCTGATTCCTTTCAGGTTTGGATTGTTGTGTCCTGGTTCCTGTTGGATATTGATTGTGGGGTCCTGGTTCCTTTTAATTATTGATTGTGAGGTTCTTGTTCCTTTCAGATATTGATTGTGGGTTCCTGGTTCCTTTCATATATTGATTGCTGTGTTCTGGTTCTTTTCAGATATTGATTATGGGGTCCTGGTTCCTTTCAGATATTGATTGTTGTGTCCTGGTTTCTTTTAGAAATTGATTGTGGGGTCCTGGTTCCTTTTCAAATATTATTTGTTGTGTCCTGGTTCTTTCCAGATATTGATTGTTGGGTCCTGGTTCCTTTCAGATATTGGTTGTGGGTTTTTTTCCTTTCACAATCATTCACTCAGCTGAGTGTACACTCAACTCAAATATTCCAATTTTTCTCTCATCAACATTTTTAAGATATTAAGTTTTATGAGATAATGTTTTGTTTTGTTCAACAAACCTACACTAAATAATTTAAGAATTACATCAGATAATCAACTTTAATTGTGTAATGTCTTGGAAATTGGCATTGAAATATTATGGAATTTGAGTTGCGTGTACAGTCAGTTGAGTAAATGGTTGTGAAACTGGGGCCTGGTTCCTTTCCCTAATGTCACATTTTGAAATATCTTGGTCGTACCCGAGGAAGTTGCCTGTAGTATTTTGATCTAACTAAAGTTATATTACCTGGTTTGTGGTCTTTTAGCCAAATTCAAAGATCAGAAAAAAATAGTACTAGTATTCATTTAATAATAATGACTTAATTTTGGAATTCTCCCATTAATTGACAGATGGGGAAAAATCCCAGTCAGTTATAAATAATCCGAACACTATATCAAATATAACACACGTCGACACAAGTCTCAAACAACGCAAAATAACAGTGACGTAAGCAAGAACAATTCAGTACTGCTGACGTTTACAATGGCGGATGAATGTGTTGGTGTACCATTGCGCATTTATTTTATTATTTTTTCGGTAATTAAGGCATTATTTGATTTTAGTTTGTGTGATAGAGGAATTATTTACAAAGACTCAGTGGTTGGACACAATTTTTTTTTCAAAAAAACTGTATTGTTTCACATTTTGCCAGCAACGTCGCGTTTCAAATGTTCTAAAAATTTGGACAATATCATTATATGAAGTAAAACAAAAAATACGCCACTGAAAGCATAAAGTCACAAGGTTAAATTCAAACAAAATTCATTGGAGATATTGCTATTTAGAAATGTCTAAGAATATTAAAAGCAACCACATATTTCCGTTTCGAACGGATTAACATAGCGTTGCTACATGAAAATGTTGACTGGGTTCTTTATACACTGTAATTCTATTGATAACACGTGTTTAGAAATTAACCAATCATAGATAAGGAAATTGAAATGACAATTGAGGATGTTCCAAAGTTTGTTTTCAACGTGGAAACTTAAGAAGATATAAGAAAATGTAAACGACAAAAATGGTTGTTGTTGCTTTAGGAAATATATATATATATATATATATATATATATATATATATATATATATATATATATATATATATATATATATATATTGCGCTGGTATACATATCTGCACTAATCAACATTTTGAGCCAGATGACATTTAAATTCAAGACGTCTAGATCTTTTATTCTGACTTAAGATTGACAAAAGGGTCTAAATATTTAACATAAGCAATGTGTCATTCTTTTCTCTGTCATTCTCAAATACAACATACGTATAATTATATATTAAGACGGAGATTTAAATTTAAGAAATGCAGTCTAATTAAAAAGTATCAATTTTTAAATAATTTGAGCTTGTGATTACATTTAACATGGTAGGAATGGGATTTGTCGAAAATCCTGCAACGATCCAAGGTTTAAATACAAAATATTTTTTATCATACAGTGTAAAATCTGCATTAGAAACAATCTCTATTTTGGAATGTTTTGCTTTTATTAAGTAAACTAGCGTGATTTTATTACAAATGCAAATCGTTTGTTTGTAACTATATTGCTTACAATAATCTGACCGGTACAGTTTACCCATTCCAAGGTCATAGATCGAGTCTGTCGTCCAAGTAACAATTATTATTATTATCTGAAAACTACCAGCTTTAGGCGATAATCTTTTAAATAAAGTTGTTGTAAATTTTGCATGTTAAACATTTATGATCTTGGTTTTGCGCTGATTGGGACCAATTTAAAAGCAGCACAAAGAGATTGGTGACCACTGACATACTTTATAAATATTTTCTTTGATGGGTCTCAATTGTTGCCAATCTTCCCGTCAAAATTGACTGTTTGTGCATGTCAGATAAAACGCAAAATACCAGTTCATGTCCAAATCACAATCTTAAAAAGAAAAAAAAAAAAGTAAAAACCTTAAAAACCGATTAATTTAGTTATACTCGTGAACTTCCATCAAGAAATGAGGCCGGGTGCTTCGGAAGTGTAAGAAACTTCTGTCTAGCTAGCTACATCCATCACGAAAAGAGTCGAATTTGAGAATGAAAGGAACTTGAAACTATTGTTAGTCAAATATATCTAGTACAAGTCTAGACACAGCGACCTCCTTTCTCCCTTAGAGCAAGGAATTTTACACGGACAACTCTAAAACTTGTTTAACTTGACCAGAAATATTTAAAAGCCCTTGTATAAAACACTGCTTGCAAAAAAGGACAAGTCCCGTTGCAAAAGCTGTTCACAAAAATTGTATGTACATCCAATCTAATAGCAACAAAAATATACCACCCAGTGTAAAAATGTATTTCTTCTAACACATAAAACCATTCGTCAATGTCACAAGTAGAATAAAAAGGGAAATAAAATCACTGTTTCTGTCCTCATATTGTCACACCTCTTAAAAATCTTAAAGCACCACGAATGGTGTTATACATACAACGAAAATTGAGAAGTAATAATAATAACCAAAATTATATATATATAATATATATATTATAGCTTTTTTATCGTTTTATGACGACAGGACTATTGTCAAAGGAACTTTGAGCTTGATTTGAAAAACAATTTAATTTAATGAAGAAAAATTGTGATAGCAGTAAAAGAAATAATCAAAATGAAGTATCTGTCAAGACAGCGTTTAGATCAAAAGGACTATATGTGCATGAAATTAACAGATTTAAATTCATTATTAACATGCATAAATGTATATCTCAGTAAAATTTAATTTAATTTCATAATTTATTTCGACATATCAATGGACATCTGTTATATTACCTGGTTTGTAAAGTGCAAAGAGACTTATTTTGTTTTACCTTGAAAATGAAAAACAAAATATATTTTAAAGAAGGTAATAAAAGTTATGTATTTGTTCATCAAATGAAAAAAAAATCTCCAACACTTTTCTTATAGGGAAACGAAAACAACATTTGTATAAAGAAATAAAGAGTTGGATACTTTTTATTTGTTATCATTCAAACATTATCAATAAATAAATAAATAAAATAACTAATAAAAAATTAATTAATTAAGATAAATAAAAATAATTAATTAATAAATAAAATCAATTTCTACCAGTTACTTGTCAAGTACAATATATATCATTTTTAGACTTTAATATGATTATTTTAGTTGATACCTTTCTAGTTCCAATAATATAATTTTAGATATTACATAAGTCGTGTTAGTTGTCCTGGTTAAACAAATCGGAGTAGATTATGTGAACCATGAGGAGATCTAGAAGATATATCCAGTACAATTTAAGTTTGTTTTGCAATCGTTGATAGACTTTTTAAAGAAATTTAGAGAATTAATATATATGAAAAAGAATTATAAAATGCAAAATAATGCTTATTACAACACCTCTTCAAACTAAATTTATTCGGTGTTAATATTAACTACTGAAGGTCCATATTAAGATTTTTATATTCCTAAGTCCGATATTGACATTTTAGTAATTATCTAGAAATATACATGGGCGTGGTTTTCTAAAATGAAAATCTTTATTTGTTTAAAAACTAAGAAAAATTACCAATATTCAGTTTTGAAGTTCGCTTGACAGAATGTTCTAACAGGAAAACTTGTCATCCATTATAACAGGAAAGGCTGCAAACAAGATTTTTACACAAAGTAAATAATTTTGTGATATCATTGCGATAATTGGAAATTCAGTTCAAGTTTTTTTTTAATTTGACAATAGGCCAATCATACATGAGCATCCCTAAAAAACAAATTAGTGTGTAGTGTGTTTGAAAAAAATAAGACCAAGAGGAGTACAATTTGAAAATATCACTATATATATATATATATGTATGTATGTATTCATTTGCCTTGTGAATTTCCCATAGCTGCAAGCTTGAGAGTCGTTGTGTCCATGATTGACTATGAACTACAAAAATCTTGTCACTCTGCGTAAGAATACATATAAAATGCAATACACAACCAGGAACTACGTTACCCTAGGTTAACAAACATGGCTGCTACGTCACTTTTGTTTATATACGAGACAAGCTTGAAAAACGCATTTACGAAATTTTACGAAAACTGTTTAATTGTTAAAATACACAAAATAAAATTAAAGAAATTAATCAAAAAAAAAAATTACTGACATAAATAGACACCTGGCTTATATTCACCGTAATATTGATATTGAGAGAGACAAAGTTTAAAAATCAAATAGTGTTTTTGATGGCCTGTTGAAAGAACAACAGATCTGTCAAAACCATCAAACCACAAAAAAATCTTAAACAATCGGATCTTGGAAAAATTCTTCCTTCCTTGGCAAAGCTGCTACATCCTTTATTATTTTCAGACAATGTGTAATGGCACAATTTGTCAATTAATTTTGTATCTCGCGGGATTTAAATTTTAATGGAAGTAAATCTCAATTGAAATTAGATTTACGAAACGCAGCTGAAAAATCACAAGGTGGATTTTAAACCCATACAAAATATGTCACGGGAACGTATGTATGCCACATCCAGTGAAAATTGTCCGTTTCACATGCTGTGTTTGTTGATCAAAAAACTGAAATATCAGCTGCATGTTGTTATAGAATATACTAGGGATACACTAGCAACTCCTCAAAACTATATATAATATATGGTTTAAGTACTACAGAAATGCTTGCAAAACTCAAAACGATTATTTTCTAACTTTAAGAGATATTTGCACCGCATCAGGCATAGAGAATAAGTATACTCCTCACTGCTTTGCTGTCTAACATTTGAAGCTCGACACATAATGTTCATGTCCAATCACTTGAGAGCACCTCAACCTAACAATGACGACTTTCCTAGAAAAAATCTCTCGGTAAATCCCTACTATGCTAACATATCCCGGCGCAGATTCGAAACCCTCATGCTTCGCCATTGAAAATCATCCCTCTGCTAGAGTATCCTCTGTTCTAAATTCACAAGTTTTACTTCCGACATACAGCCAGCAGTCTTTCAATTCAACCCTTTTACTCTAACTTCTTTGCAAATTGTCAATTATGTTCTTGCACTTTTAAGTTCCATAAATGAAATGAAATCTAATGTTATCAAAAATGCATTATGCTAAAGAAAAATCGAGAAAATACCATCAAAATACCTGATGACACTTTTATTTTTTCAATCCAAAATCCTCCGTTGTTACACCACACCAAAAATAATACTGATTAATAATGTGTCGTTCTCGTTCTAAAATGCACGCTCTTCGTGGCTGTTGCGTCTACTGGACTCCACCTGATGTGCATGTGTTATAGATTGGGATTTTCTATTCTTAAATTCAGTGAATATTTTTTTAAAAAATATTTAACGAAAATATGACAAGTGAACTGTTTTAAAATGATCTTCTAACGCCCGTTATTTACTTGTAAAGTTGTTGCCTTCATATTGACAATGAACATCATTTAAAAACGGTTCAATATTATATATATATATATATATATATATATATATATATATATATATATATATATATATATATATATATATATATATAATCCAAATATATTACTGAGTCATTTATTAAACCCTTATTGTCGACCAGACGTGTGTTTTTATTGATAATTTCAATGTTTGAAGGTGTTTGTTTAGCTAGTTAAAAGAATAAAAAAGAAAAAATCTTACGTTATATTTAATACTAACTGGCACATTCTCAGGGCTCGTGTATATCTATATTTCTCAGTTTGACTTAATCGTATTAAAGATAAATTTAAGCCTCACTTACAAGCAACTACGTAATAAGAAAGTATTGCTTACTTCTTAACTTGGAATGGAGGCCAGATTTAAAAAATAAATATGGTTTGCATGGGTTTAGTGTTTTTACGTCCCTTAAAGATTACATTAATAAAAAAATGCTTTCTCTGAAAATGAGCGTTTAAATATAGGCAAATTAGCCTTATTTTACCAAATTGTTTGTAATGTGCATTTAGATGTGGTATATTATTTCCTTGACAATGGCACCAGGTCAGAGGTCAAGGTCGATAAGTCAATGCACTTGTCACTGGTAGTGAAATACAGTCACCCATAACCTCAGAAATGCTAAAGAAAAGACGAAATCAAATTTTCGGACAGACCGACGCCTCCAAAGACACGTGTAAAATATAAATCGCGAAGATATGAAGTAAGTTGTACGTGTTGAAATAAAAGATGAAATTATGAGGTACATGTAAAACCAGAGAGCACAGTAAGTGCTCTACCAATATAGTGAGCTTAAAATATATGCGTTATGTCTACTGAGGATGAATTGTACGGTTGACGTTGTAATAGTTTAAAAATTTAAAATAATGCAAATGTGAGAAGAAAATATTTTCTGATAAATGGTGTTACGATGAGAACATATATATCTTCAAAAAATAAATATTCATGGTATATGATAAATGCCTTAAGGGATTCCAAATACAGATTATTTAAGGCGACACATAATGCCACAGTTGATGTTTCCTGTCCATTGGCCATATATTTACTAGGCATGGGGAATTTTGGCGACTTTTTCCCCTTCATCATTCTCTCTGAAGTTCCGAAATTATGTCTCTTTTTCAAAAAGTTGACAAAAAAGATTGCATTTCATTTAAAATTCCTGGAAAAAATCGTGATTCACTTTTTAAAAGTAATTAATAGAGGTATGTACGGAATTTATATATCATTCTAGAGATTCAGTCTTACGTTTCATAAAAATTTGTCAGACCTGATGTTTAGATTTTTGGTAGTTTTACGTCCCAGTCAAGATTTGTTTACTTTTTTCAAGGTGCAGAAAACCGGAATACCCGGAGAAAACCGTAGACAAGTCGGCTGTGATGGTAAGTATGTTATGCCAGTTTTCGGTTAAGGAATAGACAGTGAGAGACGCTTTGAAAGTAATATGAGTTGGTTATTATTTTTCAAGCATTCGGCTGGGGAGGAAACCGAAATCTCCGAAGAAAACCACCGACCTTGATCAAGCAAACTGACGAACTTTCTTACACTTACATCTGTCTGAGTTGGTTTTGAACCTTTTAGCATTGATAGGCAAAGTCATTCGTAAGCGCACCCTATAGAACTCTGTGCTACCGAGGCCCCTTATTATAAAATCAGAAATGTGACATCGTTTGCCTTTGCACAAATAGAACACTTAGTGCAAAAAGACTAAATAAATAAATCAATCAAAACTTAACATAATTTTTTGCACTTAAAAAGAGAAGCTATAGCCAAAAAGTAAAACTTAAACAATTTGCCATTCAATATTACAACAGAAGTAAAAACAATTACATCATTTTCTTTTTGTTTTCCTTCCTTATTCTTAAAATAGTCTTAGTTTTAACATCTACCAGGCTTAGATAAAAAAAATGCTGTAAAAACATTACTTTGTCTTGGATATGAACCACAATGTGGTCGCATTGGTCTTGAGCACATGCTCTTTTTCTGTGTTTGTAGTAGTTGCCTCGTTTTCGAAAAAGAATTCAGGTTGTCAATGTTCTAAAATGGAATCTTTGGTAGATCAAACTAGCAGTAGGCTTTTCCGTAAATGTCAACGTGGGTAAAGGTTTTACCATGCAGTCAAATATAACATTTTTCATGAAAGACTTCGTTTAGTAAAAAATGCTCTGTTAATATGGTTTGATAAGCAAATGTAGCTTAAAGCATTTATAACGATTAGAAATAGATATTTATGAAACAACTAAATAAATGAATTATAATTAATAAATATGCCTGGTTATTTTTTCAGTGTAATAGGTACACTTTTCGTATTTTTTTCCTTATCAGTGACACTAGGAACTAATATGTTGATATATAATAAACATAAGCCAAACAACTGAAAATTTAAAAAATCCAAAATGCCAGAATTATATAATCCTAATTCAGGCGAGGAACGCTTTGCATGAGGGAACAATTCCTAGTTTTAAATTAATAACACAAATACCAGTTAAATTTTGATGTGCCAGATGTGCACATTTCGGAAATTCAATTCCACATCAGTGACACTAGGCCCGAAAAGTTTGATGGAAAAAAACAAAAGCCAAACAGTTGAAAATAATGAATCTAAAGTTCCAAAATTATATTAATCCAAATCCAGCTGAGGACAAGATTCAAACATTAAGGCGGCTGAAATTTTTGCCACAAGGGTACATTTTCTACAGCACAAAGTATTGTCTTATGAGTTAAGGAAAGCCTTACAAGCAGTGTGCCCGCATGTTATTTCAAATAAGTGGAAGATCCAATTGACGTAGTTCTTAAAAAAAAAACCTACATTCGCATCGCACAATTTGGTTGTACATTCCATTAGAAAATATTCTAACTAGTGTTAGCGTACATTTCTAGAAACGATTCTGTTTTGCCTTTAAGTTGATTTCACGACGGTGATCAATATCATAGGATTTCTAGAATTCTGAATTTGGAAGTCAGTTAATCTTGCCACGGACTGTAACAAATTATACTTAAAGCGAACAGGATATTTCTTTCTTTTTAGTTTACATTATAAAACCTTGAAGTTTTCAATAATTAATTATAACTTTCTTTCTTAATTAATGATAATCAGTACACATGAAAGAAGTTTTATTATAAATGGTCTTTATTCATAACCGAAACATTATGATTTAACAATCAATATCAAAATAAACTGATAAATGTGTACGTTTTTCTTTAGCAAAGTCAACCAAACACATAAGCCAATATTAATGAAGTACATGTATAATAATAAAATATATAAAGTTGAGCCTAAAAAGGTCAAACACAACACATGTTACAAGTTATATACCTTTTAAAAATTTTATTATCGCAAAACAAAAGAATAAAAAAGAAAAAAAAGAAAGAAATAATAACATAATGTTGAGATACTTAATTTAAGCACGTGTGTCTGAAATTTGTTAAGTAGAAAGTAAAAATAAATTAAAAAGCAATGTACAAATTTGTTGCTGTCAAATAAGGGTTTAGAAACTAATAAAACTTATATTTCACCAAACAATTAAAGACCGGGAAATTGTTTATCTTTGTAAAGTGAAAAATAAAAAGAAACATTGTTATACGCTTTGGCTTTTTTTCAAAAAAAGAAAATAAAGTAAAATAAAGAATCTTTTATGTAATTTCATGACATTATGAAATGAAGGGTTATTTTATAAGCATATATATATATATATATATATATATATATATATATATATATATATATATATATATATATATATGTATTGTTATTATCAAAGGACATTTGTACTTATTATTTAAATAAATTTAAATAAAGTCAATGAAATGTTGATAAACCATTTTTATTTTTGTAACTTAATACCAAATCATTGGCATTGATAAAAATAATTTTTATTCATAAAAAACGACTAATTATAGTTAATTATAAGTAATTTTTTGGCTAAGAGGCACTAATGAATAACAATGATTATATCTGTGTATCGCGTAACATAATACAAGTTAGAGGTAAAATTAAATTAATAAATTAATCGTATATGATGTATCAATATAATGTTTTGTGGTCTACCTCCACCCAACACCCCATAAAATTCGCTATAATATTACATGATGTTTAATGCAATTATGACCATCATATGATCTCCTTATTATAGTAACAGCTGAATCGAAATAGATATCTACTTTATTCTACCTGTATGCTCTCGAAAGCATTCAATGGTATGGAACAGGATTCCGAGATTGCTGAATTTTAGTATCATTAACTATTATAGCCTGCGATGTCTGACGCAATTTTACATTCATGATTAATTTTTTTTAAAAAATTAGTTATTTTTCTACATCAATTAGTTCCTCGGAAAAATAATATTCATTTGAGTTGAACTGATGCTAATGATTGCGAAAATTAAAAATGGCTAATGTTACTAAAAACAGTAATCAAATTTTGCAGAACATAAAGGACAAGACGAAGATACGAAACCTTATAATGATGAGGGTCTGATCAAAACTATTGTTGAATTATACAAAATGGTTCTTAAATGAAATTCAATACTGCTAGTGCAACATAAAGAAACTTCGAGTGATACATCCGATAGAGCACAATGCAAAAACACTATTTTACATGGATGGAATTGATTTTCATTTGTTCAAGAACCTATGAGAGATGTATCATTTAAGCATTATTAACTAAAGAGGAAACACAAAGTTGAGCATAAACTTTTATTGTTGATAATATCAACAACATCAGCAACATTCAAGCTAGAAAATGCAAAATGCAGTCTGGTTTTGTGTTTTTTAAACATTATAACAACCAAACGTAAAAGAAAATTTCAACATTTTCAGAAATCTTAATTTTTGAAATTTATTTAAACTAGGGTTTGTTCTCTCATACAAAGTATTTCTTAACTGGATTTGGATTCAAATAATTTTGAAACTTTAGATTCATTTATTTTTAACTGTTTGGTTTATATTTTTTATCTCTCAAATTTTTAGGACTCTAGTGTCACTGATGATGAATGATTTTCCGAAATGTGCACATCTAGAATATCCAAATTTAATAGGTATTTGTGTGTTATATATTTACTCCTGAATGCATTTAGCATTATAGGTATAACATAAACAAATAAAAAAATAATTGCCAAATATTCATGGGCTGTAAAATAATTCATCCCTGTGTTCAACGTAGGTTGAAATTGTTAAACATAATAACATAATATTATGAAATATATTATTGAGAAAATGAAATGATGAAAATGATAAAATATATCAGTATTGATTAAATGCCTCGTCTTAAAAATCGTATTACAGCAAATTCCTAAACCATTTGACAAAGCGATTGCCATTACAAAAACTTGCTGAAGTAGCGTATTTCCTCTAAAATATAATTCCATTTCCAATGAGAACTTGATCTTCAATATAAGTCATTACTCTCAGTTAATCTATTGAAAGAAAATTTTGAAATTGAAGAAAAACTTTTTCGAAAGAAGAGAAAAAAAAAACATAACTGGAAAATTGAAAAGATAAAAACCAATATTAAAAATATTTTTAATCTAAAATAAAAACTTTTATGAAGTAGAGAATCCGATTTAAAATGAAAGTGTTTAATTTCATAGTGTTATATATAACAAATAACGTAATTGATACAAATGTAATATAAGAGGAAACGAACTAGCGAGACTAAAAGTAAAATCGGAAACTGAATAGGATGACGACAACATTATTATTATTTTTGAAGAAGTGGGCATACTATTAATAACAAAAAGAAATAACTTCTTACTAAGTAAGCACCATGTCTCTTTTTCCAAAACTAATAAATTCATAGGCGAGCACATTATTACTTTCATTTCTATATGCCGAGTTTTTGCAAAAGAACAGTCATTAAAATTCTCAAAGCTTGGTCAGTTCCGGCCGGGGTTCGAACATTAACCTCCCACATACGAAGTGAAGTGGAGTTATAACGCCCGAGTCAAGTTCTTTTACTCATATCGAGGCAGATTTTTTAATAGTAAAGAAGAATTTAGACAACGGAGAAAACTAATGACCTACGGCAATCAAACTAACACATTTTTTCCAGTATTTCGATTCTTAATGGCCATATGTGCTGTGTTTTGCGCGCTCTTGTAACCAATGTGCGACCAAGGATATTGCACCACGGATAATAAAATTTATCTGTCTTTAAACAGGGACTTGAGCAAATGTAAATTGTTACTGATGCAAAAATATAGTACCATTAAAAAGCCACAAACCATTCTACATGTACTTACTCTAAAAAGCTAAGTTGATACAACAAAGAAACATATGAATAACAATAATGTTCTATTAATAAGGATGTTTGTTTCTGAAATGTGTATTACATCACAAGCAAAAATACTGAAACAGAAATTAAACTGAAATAAAGAATAGAAAATGTGAAGAAAATATAAAAAAAGAAACTAGAAAATTGAGGATAAAAAAGAATATTAATATATTTCAAAATCAAACGTAAAAAACAAATATTCTCATTTGGTTGCATGAAATTAGACATAGTATATAGTATCATTGTATTTATTTATTTTGTATTATGATTATAGGAAGGAAATTAGATAAAGAAATAGAAACCAAACCCGGTAAGACAATATGCAGAAAGTAAAAGAGTAATATTATTCAATGGCAGATTATTGAAAATGCAATAAAATTTTCTTTGTTTACAATTTGTGAAATACTGTAATGTGAATCGGTGAGTTTAGAATTAATAATAAATCACAATGAAAACTAAAATTGAGATCACCTAAATTGATAGTGGGTTTCATTGCAAAACATAACGGTATGCAGTTTGCAGCTAAAACAATACATTAAAGCAAATATACATTAAGCACTCCGAAATTAGCAAATATGTCCTTAAACATGCCGAAATTAGCAATTAAAATCGAAAGCACAATATAGGGGGGGTGTTTTTTTCAGAGTCGGGCCTAGTTGAAAAAATAATTTGTTGACTAAGATCTTCTTGGACTTAAATTTAACAGTTTTTTGGCTGTCTTTTATTTTATTAAAACGTTTTAAACAAAATACAACGTTTTATCTCAAACATTATTCATATGGATTGAAAAATTGATGGATTAAATAGGGTTTTGCGTTTCATTCAAAAACACGTCATTCATATCACTTCATTTAAAGTAGCATATTTGTTTTACCTTTATAGAACGATTACGTCAATAAACTGAGGTTTTCCTATAGAATGCCAAGTCGCAACATTCGTAAATGCCGAGTATTTGGAAAAATTACAGTCATAACCTTTTTTATAATTAACGGTTATACCCACTGGAGGTTCGAATCCTTGGTATCCATCATCAAGGGCTTGTACTTTGCTACCTGGGTACCGTAGTTGTTCAACTGAAGATAGTTGTTATGGATATACAGTGGTTTCCTTTCTTCAAGAGTGGGTAATAGGGAATGCCCAGACATGTTATATGTGGCTAATACTAGTTCCATTTTTTTTTCATAAGATCGTTTAGCTGTGTTTAACCACATAGAAACAAGTTTTCTATTGATACAATAACAAAAGATAAATGAAAAACCTTCAACTTGACCAAAAAGTATAATTTCGGTATTTTTTTAAATTTTAATTGAAATGGTCTAAAAATGACGAACTCAAGCCAGTTTGAGCATTTTGGTGAAAAATGTATTTAGAAAAATGTTACATAGAATTTAACGGGTTGGGAAAGCCTTACCCTTTTCCCAAAACCATTTACATAGAATTGAATGATTTGAGCCTACATGATCTATTACCAACCCGTGCTCATATATATATATGCAGTAACGGAAATTTTGAGATGAACTTGATATGAACTAATAGATACTTTGATAACATATGATTTAATTACAAAAGATATGCAATAATTTGATAAAACTATCTCTAATATTTTATTCAGTATGGATGGAAAAAAATGTCTTCCCACATCATAGGGGAGAAACGGTTTCGACCACCCATGTTCCACTCACTGGCTAGCACAGAGATCAAAGCGAAAATACTGGACTTTACTCGTAAATACCTTTGATTTAATGCATTTATGACGACTAAATGTCACTATTTGGTTGTGAAATGAAAAGGAAAAACTATGGACATGTTCTATGTAAATCATACACAGTCATTTTAATCACGTGAACATTTGTTAATGAACGGTGTAAAAGTCCGTTATTAGTGTAACAGGTGTATACAGCGACTTTATGGTTGTATACGACGCGTAAAACGCCGAAATTGTAAAACAAATGATTTATTAGAATATTTTTGATGAGTCAGGGCCAAAGTAATTATGATTTGTCCAGCGCGGTAACGTTTCATCTCACGGATTGATTTACTTATTTGGTCTTTCAGATATACTTTTTCTACGGTCACCGCTTGATTTAACGCCTGGATGTATCCATAATGTAACGTCTAATGTCATAACACATTCTTTGAGTTGTGCGGTTAGCAATTTCTCATGATAAAGGTATTTTAAATACCACTGTTAAAAATGATAATAATATAAAATATACAAATTAATAAATAAATTTTATTTTTTCTTTGAAATTATGATTTTAAGTTTTAATTATGGTTTTTTATAAAAATTGAAATAGAAATAAAAAAAAATAGAAAATAAATAAATGAATAAAACATAGCATGAAACGTCTCATAAGATTTGAGCCTTTGGTAGTAAATGGGCGTCATCAATACCTTTTGATAAAGTATAATTTGTTAAAGAGCAACACAAGACACTTGAAGATAAAAAACGCATGACTTTTGAACGGGCATTGAATGTCATGACCAAATTCTTTTATCTATGCGGTTCAAATATAATGACAAGTTAAAAAAGAAATAAAATAATTAGTGTTTTTTTTTTTAATAAAAAAAATTATTTTGGATTATATCGAATCAAAGCGGTCTGTTTAGGGATGGTGGATGAAACCGGAGTGCCCAAGGAATCCGTCGATATTCAGTAAGCGATCTAACAAAATTTTTCACACTGAATCACCCAAGTTGATTTTATGATTTCGATGGGAGAGACTTTTCTGTAAGTTTGCACTTTATATCTTCACAGAGAGAGAGAGAGAGAGAGAGAGAGAGAGAGAGAGAGAGAGAGAGAGAGAGAGAGAGAGAGAGAATTTTACGCTCTGCAGCATTTTAAAAAACATTCTTATTTTGATTATGTGGATTAATTATTTGAGGAACACTCTGCAATTTTAGACGATAAAGACTTTCGTTTTCAATAAGGAATATGATATGTTATCTATTTTATTGTTTCTGACAATGGATTAAAATATAGATTTAATAATGTTTGCTGTAATATTGAAGATGCCAATTTAGAGCGTTTTAACTACGTTTAATAATTGCATTTTTTTTACTCGCCAAGAGGCATATTAATGAAAGCGAATGCTGAAACCGTACTTTAAGGAATACCCAGAGGCGCACTCTCGTATATGTATATATTTAGTTATATCAAATGTTCAAACAAACTAAATTTAATTTGTTCCTACCTGTAGGCGACTACTATAGTTTCTTCGACGCCGATACACATGCTAATGGTTTGCGTGTTTGTCTGTTGCCAGCGGATTTCGCATTGTTTTAATTATGAAGAATGGGTTAAATTTGTTAAATAATTGTCAAATAATGATAATTACAATGAAAGCGATGTCGAGTTTAAATTGATGGGTGTGGTTATTATGTTAAATTGACATTTCTTTGTTCTGAATTCCTTTCCGTGAAACAATTTAAAATTGAGACACTATTCTAAAAGTACCGTTCGACTTTATTGATAGAATCTGTTACCTTTTTTTTATTCAGAATAAGGCCTAAGGAAGTAAGCAAACGGGCAAAATGTTTACGTATATGCCTCTTTCCAAACATTTAGGCATGGGTTTCAAATATATACGTACAACATCAGTGCTGAGATTGGGGGGGGGGATTCAATTTTTCTCTCATATATTTTACAAACAACAAATTTGTAATAATTGTCTACATTTTTTTTATTAATCCTGATGTTGCATTCTGTTTCTGATTACATGCCTTTTTAAAACTTTTTAAACTAAAGCCGTTATCATGTTTAAAATCTAAAGAATATATCTCTGGATTTGTCGTGTTTGTCTTTAATTCTATGAAAAAAAATAAATGATGATGATGATGATGGTATTGTTGTCACTGCTTTTGCTGCCGCTGTTGCTGATGCTGCTGCTGATGATGATGATAGTTGTGGTTGTGGTAGAGATGATGATGGTGGTGGTAGTGGTGGTGGCGATGGTGAAAATGATGGTGATATTGTTGTAACCGCTGCTGTTGCTGCTGTTGCTGTTGTTGTAGTTGCTACTGCTGCTGCTGCTGCTGCTGATGATGATGATGATGATGATGATGATGATGATGATGATGATAGCGGTGGTGGTGGTTATGTAGAGATGACGATGATGGTAATGAAAGAGGAGGAGTATGGGAGGTGGACTGTAAAAGCTATTTAAAACTATTAAGGTGCATGTATGTGCAGCCACATAGGACAAGACCAATGTTTTTTGCCCATAATTATAGTTCAGAGTGACAATTAAATGCTCTTTTAATGTTCACACTAATTAATCAAGAGCTGAATTCTTGTCAAGAGCCATAGTATATTATAAGAAATCTAGCTTGATAAATGACTTAATTTGTTGTTGCATAAAACTTAACTCATAATGCAAGACTTTATGGAAGCGATTGTGTTTTTATAGGACAAATGCTGTCAAAAGGGTGATGCGCACTTCATAAAAAATCCCAACATGTTTTTTGTATATAAAACTTAATATGTTTAATAAATTTCTTAAATCTTAATGCAACTGTCTGTAATCTTTAACCAAATTTGTCAATTTAATGGACTATGTATCAAAAGGACACTGCATTTTTATTTTTTCTTAATGCAACTAAGCCTTTTAATACCTGTCTCAAAAAACTAACTTACATGTTTAGATAATAAGCAGTAATTATTTTTACCGGAGTATTTTTGTTTTATAGAGCATGGCACTTGATGTAGACGAGACAAACTGTGAAAATTTTTACTAAAGAGAATATATGTACATTGCCTTTCGTTCTCACGGAAGACATGATAGCTATGCATTTGTAAAAATTTAAGAAAGCCCTAAGGCTATAACTAAAGTTACAACATATTACCAAGTGCATATATGATTTATTTTTAACTGAAAAAAAAAAAACAAAAATAAAAAAGTTACACATCTCATTATTTCTAAATGAGTATATATTTGTGTTAACATATTTTATTTTGTTTTAATTTGAACCTGCATGCTCTAATTATGCGTGTGACTTGTAGGCCAAATCTATTTAATACGTTTCATATAAAAACCATTAATCATTTCCAATAAAATCTAATTGTCTTAATGATCTGTAATGTACGTGTTTTAGTGATCTATGACGTAATACCATGTTAGATTGTATAAGAAAATTGGAAGCCAATTTATCATCTTCCAAACAGGCAAGAATTTTAACATTCGTTTCAATTAATACCGAATTAATTTCAATGTTGCATTCATTAAACCTATTATGTTTATAATAATAATAATAATAATAATAATAATTATAATAATAATAATAATAATAATTTATCATAAACGATTATTGACGAAAAATAGGGGAAAAAATGCGCTGTGTAAAAACTATGCTTTTCAAGAGATTTTTGTAAAACATTAGTCACATTTAAAGCAATCGCAAGAATCTTGAAATAAAAATTAACAAGGAGTGCAAAAGAATTGTATTTTACAGAAATTTGAAATTTTCAGAAAAGACATATTTAAATTTCTGCACATGACAGAATGATTGAATGCTAGATATATGCCTGAACGAATGAAGGCACCCATGTTCAGATTTGGCTTACTGTGCATGTAATGGTCGTTAAGTTAAGCATCCGTTTTAAGCATAAGGTTTAAGTTAAGCATATGGACTCAATTACGCACTTGAACACAGATAAGCATATGGACTTAATTGATAACACAGACTTAAGTAAGCATTTGAGAGTATATTGACACAAATACGCATTTAAACCCAATTAAGCATATTATGGATTTAATAAATCACATGGACTTAAGTATGCATTTGAAAGTATATGAACTCAATGGAACTCGCCAGCGTACCACGTGATTCAATACCTCTTAACGTTTGTGTGGAATGAAATGGATAACTTTTACGTCAAATATTCCCGAAAAAAGTCGTTATTACGGGAAAACGTCACTTTACGCGATTCCATTGCCAATAGAAATAATTTTCCCGCACGATCGCTATGAGGTATCACATGAGCTCTAAGGTATTCCATTACGCATTTGAACTTAATTAAGCATATGAATTTGATTGATGATATGGACTTAATATAAAAAAATACCTGTTTAATTTTGATGTGCCATATGTGAACTTTTTCGAAAATCATTCCTCATTAGTGACTCTAGGGGCCAAAAAGTTTGATATATAAAAAACATAAACCAATTGCAAACGGTTGAAAATTAATGAATCCTAAGATTCAAAATTATATAGGAATCCAAATCAAACTAAGGAATGTTTTGCATGAGGGAGCAAGCATTAGTTTTGAATAAATTTAAAAAAAAATTAAGATGGCTGAAAATTTTGCTGAACGGTAGTAAGCATATTGGCGTACTTTGGCAATCTATTAACTCAATTAAGCATATGTACTAAAGTAAGCATTTGGACTTAGGTTTACCACATGGACTTGTTAAGAATATAGACAAACTTAACAATGACTTAGTTTAGCAAATGAATGAAAGAAAGAAAGAAAGAAAAAGAAAGAAAAATGATTGAACATTTAAACAAATACAACTATCGGTATGGCTATTGAACTTTTTAGGGACTTAATCATCTCATAGATTTTGGAGCAAGTTTTTTCTTAAATGCAGTGCAAATTTAAACTGTCATTTTTATTTCTTTCCAATAAATTAAAAGATAGCTTGTAAGTAATGAATTTTTAATATTATAATGAATTCAAGGTATGTATCGTATCCACGTGAAAAGTTCAAGTTTCTTTATTTAAAAAAACTTATGAAAATGTCAAATTTAAAAATACTCAAAAAGTAAGGGTGTCACTTTGTAAAATGGGTTCATTCCGTAAAAAAATAAAGAGAATATATAAATTTCCGCTTTGATGGGAACACTCCGAAATTCAAAAAATCAATGAAAACATTGAAAACAAATGACAATTTCTTTTGGCATGATGGATATCCAAAAACTGGCATTTTTATATAACCCTGATGGACAAATCATGTGTTAATATGGACAAACAAGATCAGTGAATATGAACATGTAATTTAGAAAGCATGTTATTGGTTCTAACAATCTCTCATTTTGATGGTTATATTAGACAGTGAAATAAAGAATGTCAAATATGATATAACAGGCAAACCGATACAACACAATACATATACTTATATGACATATACTTGTACGGAAATTCCAAAACTACTGTCTGGCAGACATGATGCATTTTGATGAATAGATCTGAGGTTTTTTTTATTTCATTTTAGCAGACTTTGTTTTATAAATTGCCTTTTGATTAATGTGAAATTTGATTTCAAAAGTACATATAGATTATTTTTTTAAAACAATGCATTTAAATTACGACATTTATATATTTTATCCAAATTTAATAATGAAAAAAGGAATGCGTAATGTTTGCTTGCATAGTGTTAAAATTCTATAAATGTTCTTTTGATCAAAACAATGAAACCTTTTTTTAATGTGTCATGTCATTTTTAATGCTGAAGTTGTATATAGTAAGAAAACCATACCAATGAATGAATGCAAAATTGATTTTTTTTTCCAACAACATAAACAACTTTTGTCATATGTTTTATCACAAACCATTATAAAATAAAGTTCTCTAAACGCATACCCATCTGTGCTATATATATTTATCAACATATATATTTTTCTCTGTCATTGCCTGTTGTGCATTGGTGGAGGAAACCAAAGTCCCCAAAGAAAAACCAACGATTTTTGGAACACAAACTGACAATCTGTACACTCGCATGATTTTAATTTAGGCGGTGAGAGGCAAATCAATTTTTTAACCGGCCAACGAAGTCCCCTGGACCTTGTTCAAAAGAGAAAGCGATGACGCCTACAAAAGGATATCTTAACTTCGTTGCTGTTTACATTTTGACCTCAATATAATATCCAATGAATTATCTGGATTATCATAACTAATAATCTGAATCTTATTTTGTCATTTACTATTGTCTACCGTTATTCCTGTGGACACATCTGTTGTTTATTATGTTGTTTAACGTCGCATCAGCAATTTTTCTAGTTAATCGCGACGAGAGCAGGTTTGTTATAATTAATTTCTTACATTTAATCCAAGAACGAGTCCATATAAGCTTAAATGTGGAGTTTGTTTAAAGGTCTGCTTTGTATAAGGTAATAGTAACATTTCGTTTTATCTTAGTAATAAATCTTATCCGACAATCTTACTTAACTTGCGGCATAACTGTTAACAAAAAAGAATAAAGAATTATGTGACCATGTTTTTAAAATTTATTGTTTTTTTTTTTTTTCAAACGTATGGTTTAAATAAAAATTATCGCATTTCGATTTAAAAAAAAAAACACGGAGACCGTCGCAAATGACCTTTTAAATTTAAAGCTGCATTAAGTTTACCAATTTTCTGAATTTTTTTTTGATTTTCTAAAAATATATTTTTTTAAAAGTAGATATCTTCTAACCACGATCCGTGACATTCATTTTCTAAAATTTCATTTCTTTTAGCTGTAAATAAACGGAATCCTCTGACCGGTTGGTCAGTGTTCTACGATGATAATTATGAGCTTGGAGCATGCGCACGGATGTAGGGAAAAGCCTAGAATCGAAAGTGAAACATGACAGATTGCATTAATTGTCCTTCATTAATATCCAGATGTATTTGAAATGGTGTTATTTATCCCTTACTAAGTCACAAATGACAAATTCAACGAAGTTCTGTGTTCAATTTATCGTATTTCAACATTTTGAAAGTTGTGTTTAAATGACCCGGGTTTTGATGACGTAACCATGTTCTAATATTAGATCCCAAATGCTGCATCTCGCTGGGTAAATACCGTAATTTCTGTATTTATTTGAGCTTTTATCTTTGAACCAAATGTAACATTGTTCATTAGGAACATCATTAATTAGATTGGCACCGTTTTAATTTTTTCTTTGGAAAACTTAATGCAGCTTTAAGCATATGATTTAAAAATATAATTTGGCAATTTTTCTTAAAATTTCATATTGTTTTTAAAATAAACAAAGACCATTGTTGTTTATAAAAATAAACTTATGTCATAATAAAATAAGATGCAATTCATCTTAACATTTAAAGGTTTATGTTCCATTTCATTTTTTTTTAAATTTTAACTTAACAATCGTTTTACCCTCTAAAACGGGTTAAAATTCGTCAGTCTAAAGAATCTTTGAAACTCTAAAAATACTTTTTAAATCCACGTTAAAAATGTTTTAATTGCTTATTCTTTCCTTTTTTATTCTCCCTTTTTTTCTTTTCTGTCTTTTTTATTTACTTTTAAATTTGTTGATTCCATTTCATGTTTTCAACTTTAATCATTGTTTTGCTTAAAGTTTTTTTTTCTTTTCCGATGTCTTGTTAAATTCATTTTATATTATAAAAAACAAAACAAAACACACGCATACAAGGAAAGAGAGAGAGAGAGAGAGAGAGAGAGAGAGAGAGAGAGAGAGAGAGAGAGAGAGAGAGAGCAAAAACAAAACATATTTTCCCAAGCCCTTTTTCGTAAGGTATTTTTACTTGCTGGTCTTCAAAGCAGACGAACTGTCGACTTGTCGAAGGACATCAGAATTTACAAAGAGCTACATTGAGACGGTCATTAATCACGAGCGTTATTTTTTATATCGCGTATATTCAGTCCATGAGAAAGTTGGTTCCGAACGGTTCCATGATATTTCATCTTTCATCCGATTGTCAGATATTTTCAAATCATCCGACAAAAAATGACAATCATGGTCCCGTCAACGCTTCAGGCAACGTGCGAACTCATTTGTACGAGATGTCTGATTAAGAAAAATATCTTTTTTACATTTTTTTCCGTGTATCAATAACATGCGGAAAATGACCTGTGAAAATAGCGAGAATCCAAACAATTTTACGGCGATAAAGCGATAAAAAAGACATTCAAATATACTTTCGTTTGTCACATATATTCCTTGAACTGAGAGATAGGAAAAAAACTAATATGTGCAATGACTTACGTATTCAAAACACGAAGTATGTGTTTCTCTCTCTCTCTCTCTCTCTCTCTCTCTCTCTCTCTCTCTCTCTCTCTCTCTCTCTCTCTCTCTCATTTTTTGTGCCAAGACTGTTTGCTATTATAGATCTATACACGTTAGATTTTCTTCTCATACCCTATAGATTTTTCACCCCAAATATTACACCTAGCTGCTTTCTTGGGTACTTTTTGTTATATCCATGTGCCATGTTAGAGAAGAAATTATTCTATCTGTAGTCTAATGATATTGTCATATACCATTTTTTTGAATTTAATCATAAAATACATTCAAAAAATGGTATATACCATTTTTTGAATGTATTTTATGATTAAATTCAAAAAATGGTATATGACAATATCATTTTAGGGGCGGCTTTATTTTTAAAATATCAAATGCTGAAGACCATTTAAAACGGAATATATACTGGTTAAGAAAGTTATTAGATTCAATAAAAGGAAAAAAATCAACTGTGGAAATCCCAAAATTTCGAACTCATTTTTTAATCCAAAAAAGTAAATAGAAAAAAAAACCCAAGTCCTGAGTTGTAACAAAGATTGCTTGAATTGCACTATGCTCAGCAGCACACGCCTAATTACGGACTTCCGATTTTTTGTATTCTAAAGTTGCCGTTAGAGACATTTAAATGGTTCTATCTCATTCAGTTCTGACACATGGTCGAATGGTTAAGGTTTCGGACTCACGATTCAAGGTCCGTTTGTTCGAACCTGCATCAGAGAACTGTATTTTTTTCCTTGAACACACTTGTCTGTGGAATGACTTGATTCTGGTAAAAAAAAACCAAGGACATAACCTTTGCTGCGAACTTACACACAGGCGAAGTCAAGTTTCAAGAAAAATTGTCAAAAAACAAACTAAAAATACTTCCCTAAACGATGATCAATCCTGGGTAGGATTCAAAATAGGGTGACAAAAGATGTTGTTATCCGTAAGCCCACCGTTAAACCACTCAACAGCTATTGCTTTGCATTCAATGAAAAAGCACAACCTAATTTAAAGGTAAAAACAATTTCTTAGTGTTAGGTCCAACGGATTCATAAAACATCGATGAAATAAAATTTTATGTGACAAGTTAGTGATGTCTAAATAGGCTATAATACTTACATATGTTATTAATAGTTTATTGATTTCAAAGTGTTAAATATATCGAAATAGGCGTTATATAATAGATAAATCTGTCAATCAAAGGGATGTGTAATTACTCCTCGAGAAATAAAAACAACAATAATTCTATCAATTAATCGCTTCGTATAATTCCCGGCTCTTGTTTTTACCACTAAAATAGCAATATAATTGTAAATAATGAAGTAAGGAGATATAAGTAACGTTTCGTTGTAATGGTCAGGATATACGGTTGTTTAATTATTATTGAATCATTCGGTAATCATTTTTACTTTATTTTTATAACGTTCGTTCTTTATTTCGAAATTTTCTTTTTCAATTTGTTTGTTTGTTTTTACAACTTGTCCATGAAATGTACCAACTTTTTGACGTTAATATTATTATTATTATTATTATTATTATTATTATTATTATTATTATTATTGTTGTTGTTGTTGTTGTTGTTGCTGTTTTATTTTTTATTATTATTATTATTATTGTTGTTGTTGTTGCTGTTTTATTATTATTATTATTATTATTATTATTATTATTATTATTATTATTATTATTATTATTATTATTATTATTGTTGTTGTTGTTGTTGTTGTTGTTGTTGCTGCTGCTGCCGCTGCTGCTCCTGCCGCAGCTGTTGCTGCTGTTGCTGCTGTTATTATTATTATTATTATTGCTGCTGCTGCTGCCGCTGCTGTTGTTGTTGTTTTTATTATTATTATTATTATTATTATTATTAATGTTGTTGTTATTATTATTAAGAAATTTATTTATTTATTTTCGGTTTGTTTGCTTGTTTATTTGTTTGTTTGTAGAAATAATGAAGATAACAAAGCCAGTTAAAAGCTACTGTGGGATACTTTACTTTTTGTCAATTTTTAACTTTATCTGAAATAATGTCATATTTGAAAATCTTGATACATAGAAACCGCAATTTTATTAGAAAATATTGTAAAATGAAGGATTTTTGAAATGGTTTCTTTATGTATTTACAGCATCTTATTATCAAACCCTTTAGTAACATTTATATTTTCGTAAAGTTTTATTTTTCTATATGACATAAAAATTGTTTGTCGCATCAAAGCATATTTCAAAAAATATTAAATGAAATACATTCTACACTGAAACTAAGTCGCAATAAGTTAAGGAAAGTGTATTTTGGCACATTTGCTTGTCTGGAGTTGGCTGTCCTGTAAATCTGTTATTCCATCGGTCACACATATTTTTGTTGCCCGACAGGCTTTGCAGGCTTCGTTTGCATCAAGAAAGTTTTAATTATTTTTGTATGATAATTCTTTTGTTAAGTGTCAAAAACCTATCATTAGTTAACAGGAAATGGTCGTTCAATCACACGTTCAATTTCGCGCAGACAGTCAAAACATAATTGGCATTGACTTCTCGAATCAATGACAGTTTATATATCAATCTGGAACGTATGGTAATAGCATGCCTGCAGGGTGCACGGTTCTCCCCCTAAATACGACAGTAGAAATATGTTTATCAATTAAAAACGGATATCTGTTGAAACTTAGTAGACTTTAAAAGAATACCTTTAATTATCCAATATGTCTGTTTTAATGATTGACAAGTTATATGCTTAGGGCGAAATAAAAAAGTCTAAATCTGTCATATAAATTTATATAAACCATTTTGTTTGGTTTTGAAAATCCATTTTATGACCAATCAAATTTCCCTGTTGTTGTCTTCAGTGGTCAATAGGTCAGCAATTAGGCATTAAATACACATCAAAATCAATCAAAAGCCAATTAAATATGCCTCGTTTTATAAAAGATGAGAAAGTTAAATAACCACATGACTCAAGAAAATATGTTTAATCTTAAGTGAATGTTTTAGTTAAAACAAGGTCTTTACCTTTGTAATTAAGAAACAGTACAGGTGTCTATTAGAAAACACCTGTTAATTATCTTAAAGACTATTTTACATTTTTGTTGTATGACGGGTGTTTTTCTATGGCAAAATAATAAATAAATAAATAAATAAATAAATAAATAAATAAATAAATATATGTAAAAGAATAATATTCATTGGACTTGTCATATGCCACTTTTTGAATTTAATCATAAAAATATATGATTAAATTCAAAAACTGGTATACAACTGAACAGCGGATATTTTTCGGCTTTATACAAGTCGCAACGAAAAAATCGAAAAGTTACGAAAAAGGAGGAGAGAGAGAGAGAGAGAGAGAGAGAGAGAGAGAGAGAGAGAGAGAGAGAGAGAGAAAGAGAGAGAGAGAGAGAGAGAGAGAGAGAGATGTACTTTGTATATTACGGTGTGTTTCAGTTCAACGAGTATTTTGTAATGCCTTTTATTATACCCTTTGGCATACAAGGTTAAAGTATCTTCATTATATTTGTTCTGAGTTTATACTTTTAAAAAAAATTCGAGGTCATCTATTTGTATTAAATCAACAAGTTGTATAAAAAAAATCGTATTCACTTTGATGAAAACCGAAACAATGAAATTCAATCACAACATAAAATAAGATGTAATGACCATTTCTTTATTTTGAAAAATGAAAATTTTATCATGCCTGAGAGGTATATATTCATGTTCAAGCCAAATACTAGTGAAATATAACGGTTTATTAAGAAATCTGAAGAATGCATATTGGAAAGTTAGCTTTAGGCTGCAGGGAATTAATCGGGAAGCTTACTGCCAAGAATGTATCCCTTGCATTTGTTGATTTGAGATAGATATATATATATATTTACGTTTATAAAAACACAAACAAAAATAAGGCATGCTTATTGGATATAATGTAAGAAATCGAGGAAGCAACTTTTCATTAAATATAGAAATTAAATTCCGTCCTTTAAAAATGTACACTTTTATATTCAAATTTCAATTGAAGAAACAAATTATATTTTAATACTTTTTATAACTATATCTACTGTCGAAGTTCATTGAACCCAACAATATTCGGACTAACATTTTCGACTTGATGGTTTATAATTAGCATTTTTTTCAGTATTGAACCTTTTTCAGAGGAATAAAAAAAAAAAAAAGAAAACTATGTCGTATTGAGAAAGGTTAATATAAGTATTGGTGTTCAAGCGGCGCAGTGGTTAGCGCTCCCGCCTATCACCAATGCGACCGGGGTTCGATTCCCAGCGTCGTATGTGATAAGGTATGAGGTCACCTGCTTGAGCACGTGGGTTTTTCTCCGGGTTCTCCGGTTTTCCTCCCACAATAAGACCTCACGCGCGCTACAATTCGGGCCAACGAGCTAGATTAATATAAGTTGCACAACTTGTTTCTAAATCGTTGTAAAAGAAATAAAGTTTAAATTTAAAAGCATTGACTTCTTACCGAAATGTTAAAATAAATAGGTTTAATTATTTTTCTGAATAAAATATAACTATAAGAATGATATCACTGTATCCAAAACTACCATGGGGATATGTATTTCACGTCACATAGGTTCTTGTTACTTTCGATCACAATTTTAAGACGTGACAGGTTTAACTGGCTAGAGAAGAGGTGCTTACCTTTCCAGAGCACCCGGTCTCACTTCACTAGTGAAAGTTCGCATGTTAATCTTCATTTCCAGTTTTCATATTTTGGAAAACTGTTGTTTTTGGGACATGGACCGATATATTTGCTTTTAACAAAGCTAAAGTATACCATAGAGCATTCATACATATTGTTGTTGTTGCCAGATCTGTTTGAAGAAGAATGAAGAATTATCATATCATTAATAACTTATTCTTCTCGCAAAATCGTAAAAGTTAAAAAACATAAACAAATAAAAATTTAAAAAATATATTGCAATGATTGCTATAAAAAATAAAAAATAATTAAATGTTACGGATCAAAATGAAATATAATTTTTGCACTTTGAGAAAACATAATGTGCAAAAATAGGACTGTGCATCAGAAAAGTAAATGGAATTTTAAACTTTGAAGTTTTTAAAGACTCTGAAAACTTATAAAATAAAATATTCAAAATTTTCTATATTTATATAACATCATTTTTAAAAATACTTTTTTTCAACCATACAAAAATTACGTTGAGGTAACTATTGAAAATACGACCTTTGACTCAAGAAAGATCAGTCCAAAAATGATAACGATAAAATATATATATATATATACTAGTTAAACCATTAATCTTAACTGGAACGTACCTCAGACAAACTTTAAAATGTTTCGATTTGAGCAAAGCCAGTTTAAAATAAACAGAGGCGTTTCAACGATGCAAGAGAAAAATTAAAATTCAACAAGTACAATATTTTAAGGTAACAGGTTTTGTAAATAAACAGATTAAGTGCAAAGATATCATATGATTTAATTTAGCTCCAAAACTATGGATGAGGCACTAGAGATATCCTTACGAATGAGAATTCAATTACACTAATTTTTTAACTCAGTGCCTTTGCAGTGTTAAATAATCTTCTGCTAATTACTATATTGATATTCATCAAGCGAAGTTATATACAAATTCTTTATTTCAGTGATTAAAAATATCCGTCCGTATTTTACACACAAAAAGAAGATACCGAATTTCTCCAGTGTGCAATATACGACTACTTTACTGGATATACATTAACCATAATGACTTTAGCTTCTAATAACTAAATGTGACCGAATGGTTCTCCGAAGGCCGTTATACCTTTAAATTATTTCATGCAAAACAACATTTAGACCAAAATGAATTAATTCCCTAGCGCGAGCTAATTGCTTGTTTTTATTTTCAATAAATTCAGCTATTGTTATCTTTATTTCCTTGCTGAAACATAAAAGATTTAGCATCATAAACAAACAATGAAGTCTTGATTATTTCTTCATAGTAGTTTTAAACCTCCGCCATGGGAATCGCCTTGACAATGGTTTTAGCGCATGCGCGATATACAACATATGCTTCCGCATACGGTTGATTAGCCTAATGATTTAAACAATATTGTATGGTTCGATTAAGATGCAGAAAACAAATAGATTATAAATGGAAAATATGAAAAATTAAAATCTTCTCTTTAGACCAATTTTTCACGTCCATTGGGTAAAATTAAACTTGCATTTTATCCCAATATAATTATTAAGCATGAAATTATTGAATGATTATGTGTTTGAAATGAAATTCGAAATTGTTGAAGCAAACATATTTGAGATTTTGTTAATCAAATTGAATTAACTATGATTACGATTTTTGACAAAGAAAAGTATTAAGGTACACACTCTATTTTGTCATAAAATCGTAGCAAATGTTGAGCTTTAAGTTTCCATTTTAATAACGGTTGCCTGTTTCAAGTCTTTGAAGAATTGCTTAATCGGTACTTAAAAATGCAAAAAGAAAAAAATGATTCCAAAATTTGGATCATTTTGAGCAATTTTGTTTGTTTGTTTGTTATTTGTTTTCTTTTTTTTTTTTAAATATACCCTTTAAATACTTGTTACTAGTGTTGTCATAATTCATTTTAAAAAAAAATTATCATGAAATACATTCAAAAATGCAGTATGGCAATATATTGTAATAATGCATTTTCGAATTTATTTCACGATAAAATTCAAAAAATGCATTATGACAGTGTCATACAGCATTTCTTTTTTTATTGTCATAAAGCATTTTTTAAAAATGTATTTAACGATAAAATTCCAAAATCGCTTAATGACAATACTGAAAAAATACATAAAATATCAGTACTTTTTATAAGGGTCATTTTGCATTTTGTTTAAGAATGTTAATTTCCATCTAACAGGCAATGATATTTATAAAACAACGGTGTTGATCCAATCTTAAAGGATGGTGAATTGAAATGGTTTGTTAAGTACACAGATGTAAGAAAACAGACATGTCATATGCTATAATTTCGATTTTTTTTGTAAAATAATGCATTCATTCAATGCTACTTTTGAAAGCATTTCTTAGTAGCGCATGACAGACGTATTACCAAGTTATAAACTCTAAAAATCAAACGAAGACAATCCCTGTTTGTCTTAATCAGTTCGCTTTCTTCTTCTTCTTCTTCTTCTTCTTCTTCTTCTTCTTCTTCTTCTTCTTCCTTTTAAAGCTGAACATAAAATGTAATGTAAAGGTCATGTTTTAAGATACTCTATTCATGCACCTCTTTAGCAAATTATTCAAAAAAGTGAAGGGACATTTTTGCTCAAAAAAAAAAATAATAATAATAATAATTAATAAATAAAAAAAAATAAAAAAAAATAACCATATAAAAATGATTCCCACTGGGTTTCAAGAAGGCTTGATATAACTTGAAGAATTCACTGCGTTTGTTTGAGGATCTTAAACTTTTTTAAAGAGGTTAAAAAAATCAAAAGCTTAATACGAATCTAAAAACGTTAAATATCATCCATCTATCTATCTATCTATCTATCTATCTTTCTATCTATCTATCTATACACACACACACACATTTATATATTTATTTATACATGTACTTATTCTGAATTGTAGATGCAAATATACAATGTTGTTTGCAAGATGTTATACAATGTTCGATCTTTTATGCGTTATATTTTTTGAATTATTTATATCTAACTTCAAAATTTTATACACAGTTTGAAATACTGCTAACGTATAAATTAATCGCCCGTATTGTAGCTAAAATCGATTTCAAAGCCTTATTTGAAAATGAATTAATTTGATGTATTCTAAAATTCGGAGAATGCTCCAATCTATATATGTTATCCGAGATGTTGAATCAACAGCTGTATAGATTAACTGATCAACGATATAGTAATCACAAATATATTTAGTATGGTAAAAAAACAAAAACATTTTGACCCAGAAATTAACCAATTCAAATCGATTCATACATAATGTTAATATGCAGTATATGTAAACCTGTTGTTGGCATTCGATACGACTGCAAATGATTGGTGAAAATGACTAAATGACTAAATCATTTTCGGCCTCCGGATTTCTTGTTTTTAACGTTTTAAAATTTTTGGAGGAAAAATTCTGTTTTCTAATAACTTTGTCATCTACCACTTTTTGAATTTAATCATAAAAATACATCCAAAAAAGTGGTATATGATATGACAACTTTATAAATAGAAATTTTAAAAGTATTAATTTAATATTCAATGTTTTTTAAATTTAATCTTTCATTCTTAAAAAATACAAAAATAATAACAACACGAAAATTTCGTATTGGGAATAAAAATTGTACTACCAAAATACAAGTTACATAAGCTCCTTTTTCTTCTTCTTCTTCCATTATATCATTACTTAAATCCTTAAGTTTCATTGTTTTACAATAGATAAAATTTTGTTATACACCAACATAGAATGTAATAAAGAAGAGAAAATAAATAAATAAATGAATAAATAAATAAATAATAGCAAATGTTTCTTTTAAGTTTTTTCATGTCATTTTGATCTCTCTCTCTCTCTCTCTCTCTCTCTCTCTCTCTCTCTCTCTCTCTCTCTCTCTCTCTCTCTGAATGATCAAAGAGCCACACCATCATCCGACAGTTGAACATTTCAGAGCAATTTTATAGAATATTGATTTTGATTTGAATTCAATCATAATAATACATCCAAAAAAGTGGTATATGATATGACAACTTTATAAATAGAAATTTTAAAAGTATTAATTTAATATTCAATGTTTTTTAAATTTAATCTTTCATTCTTAAAAAATACAAAAATAATAACAACACGAAAATTTCGTATTGGGAATAAAAATTGTACTACCAAAATACAAGTTACATAAGCTCCTTTTTCTTCTTCTTCTTCCATTATATTATTACTTAAATCCTTAAGTTTCATTGTTTTACAATAGATAAAATTTTGTTATACACCAACATAGAATGTAATAAAGAAGAGAAAATAAATAAATAAATGAATAAATAAATAAATAATAGCAAATGTTTCTTTTAAGTTTTTTCATGTCATTTTGATCTCTCTCTCTCTCTCTCTCTCTCTCTCTCTCTCTCTCTCTCTCTCTCTCTCTCTCTGAATGATCAAAGAGCCACACCATCATCCGACAGTTGAACATTTCAGAGCAATTTTATAGAATATTGATTTTACAAGCAATCAAAAAAATGTAAAACAGCAAATTAATTTCATAAAACGTATGACTTTATATCAATGAAGAACTAAAACTGATATAAAAACTAGTGATGGGATCGAATAAAAAACGCTTTCATGGGTCTTTTATTTAGAACCTCGCTTCGGTACACAAAGTTGTTGTCCGCGTCAGATGGTGGAGAACTTGAAAATAAAACCTCAATAAAAGTTGAAATAAATATTAAATATCAAATTCTTGGGTATATACGTGTGTTTGGGCATGTAAAATTGAATTTATTTTACTAATATTCTGAAGCATGTTGTCGATGAATTAAACCAGGGCAACAAAAAACAAGAGGCCCATGGGCCTTAACGCTCACCTGAGGATATGGCCAACCTGAGGATATATCCAAAATCATTTGCAAAAATACATAAAATGTTCTTACATACATGCCTACGAAAAAAGTTTATAGTTTTCAAGATAATTAATAATTTGAGTCTTTTTATGCATCTATGACCTTGACCTTTAAACGTAAGACCTTGATCTTATATCAAAATAATCACCATATAAATTCCTACAATACTCGAATATACATGCCATACAAAAAGTTTATAGTTTCCAAGATAATAAACTATTTCAGTCTTTTTATGCACCCATGACCTTGACCTTTGAATGTATGACCTTGAGCCATATATCAAAATGTTCGTCATGTCAATACCTACAATATTCTAAAATACATGCCTATACAAAAAGTTTATAGTTTTAAAGCTAACGCACAATTTTAGTTTTTTTTGACAAAAAATAACATTTCAGGGGCATCAACTCCTACATGCATTATCATACAGTTACGATACTTTGTACCTTTTTACATTTTGTCCTGCTGAACATTTTAACAATGTTTTAATATTATATATCTCTTATAATTTGGAAGAAAATTGCCCATATCTGCACAATTTACAAACTAGGTCATGACCTTGAACTTTGACCTTGACCCCATTTTAAAGGTTATTTCAAGAAAAAGTCAAAACTGAAAACCCCATGTCAATATCTATTCATATAGTCAAGTTATAATAATTTGAAACCATTTTACGAAATTTTTAAAATTAAATGCAAAAACGCATAACCTATTTTTCAGCCGAATTTCTCAATTTGTACAAACTATACACTTAAGACTCTAGAGTAGCTTAAAATCAAATCAGTTTTTGTCTACCACTTTTGGTTTCAGAGAAAAAAGATTTTTTAAGTTTTTTCAAAAGTAGGTCACAGTGACCTACTTTCTATAGCTATGACAACCAAAAGTACAAATTTGAAAAGTGCCCTTCCTGTGAAGTATAGGCCAGGTGAGTTAATAAAAACCAATTAGAATAAAAGATAAAGAGGTGATCGCTATGTGGCTGCGCTTAAGCTGACAAAAATTATACCAAACAATATACATGTACTAGTATATATATATATATATATATATATATATATATATATATATATATATATATATACATGTATATATATATATATATGTCTTTTTAAAATTTACAATGCTAAAATGCAAAATTCAAAACAACATCTGAAATAATAATAATAATAATAATAATAATAATAATAATAATAATAATAATAATAATAATAATAATAATAATAATAATAATAATAATGATGATAATAAATTATAAAAAGATGTTTGACAGGTAAAAGTCATCAAAATGTGAAATGACAGAATACGAGTCAATTTTATCCTCTTTTTATGTTTTAGGCAAACGATAAAGTTATAAAACAAGACAAAATAAAAAAATCTGATAAAAAAAATCCAGATAATGGATCTTTGACATTTATAAAAATTATCACTAACTTAAAATACTTATTATATTCTTTATTGTAAAAAAAAAAATAAACAAATCAATAAAGATATATAACATTTTAAAGCATACTTTATTCTAAATAAATATTTTTATTCTGTTTTAATTGTTTTCGATTTACTTCATGAGCATGCTAACAAAAGAACAAAAAATGTTGAAATAAAAGTAAGGTATATTTCATATTTCCGATGACTTTGTCTTTGTATTTCAGTATACTTTCCATTCTGAATGTAGGCCTGGCCAGATGGAGCCTGTGGAAACAGACAAAACATAAAACATAAAATATTAAAGGCTGGTCTGATGGCTCTGATACGGTCCATCTCCTCTGTTCAATGCGTACACCAATGAAGTTATCTGTTTACTGGTTCCTTACAACTAAATGCTTATTGTCAGATTGCATATCCAATGAGTTACATATACCTTGATGCTGGAAAAGTAGTGAAAAGTAGTTATTTAAAAGCTTATTTTAGAAACCTTTTTTTTTTTTTTTTTGCTTGTCTTAAGTGGGGATGTCTCGATATATATTTATCTTTTTTTTATAAAATATGTGTCTGTGGCTCCTTGCCAAGCGAACTCACACATTTCTCACATTACGATACTTCCAAGTGAGATTCAAACCTAGGCGATAGTTTTGCGTAAGCGTGCGCTTTCAGCCACTTGATTCAACAGACCCTAGGTTATAGAAATAAATGTTTTTTTTCTATCCGTTGCAAACCCAAAAAGGTTCCGATTGCTCATGTGATATCTATTGCGATTAAAAAACGTTTTTCTTATTACTTCTTTGTCGCCTTTAAAACATTGCTAATTAAATTACATGCATTTTTTCCCCGAGACCACAGTTGATATAATAAACGACTTTTTGGTGAATGTGTGGTCGTGGCTTTGTTTAGTTTGAAAAAAATAAATAAATAAAAACTGAGCAAAAACAACAAGAAAATGTCGCATGGAATGCTTTTATATACCTGTCCGCCTTAAATCTCACCAAATAGTGATATCTTCCCACACAATTACAATCACATAAAATTAGTTAATTACTTAAGGTATTTCATTTTTTAATTTTTTTAAAATAGTTATCTTGCATAACTAAATACGCAGTTACTTATAAGGGAATTTGCGGATGTGTCATGTACCTCTGTTGAATGTATTATTTTTATAAAATTCATAAGTGGTACTATGACAGATTGATAACCTGGATTAAAATGTCCATATTTCCTTTGTCGAGAAATGTCTTTGACAGTACATATTGTCGTCGACGACAATATGTATCTACATTGACTGTACATATTGTCGTCCATCAGTACATATTGTCACCGGCGACAATATGTATCTACACTGACATGTACATATTGTCGTCCACACCGTACATATTGTCACCGGCAACAATATGTACCTACACTGACATGTACATATTGTCGCGCATCGGTGCATATTGTCACCGGCGACAATATGTATCTACACTAACTGTACATGTTGTCGTCCACCCGTACATATTGTCACCGGCAACAATATGTACCTACACTGAACATGTACATATTGTCGCGCATCGGTGCATATTGTCACCGGCGACAATATGTATCTACACTGACTGTACATATTGTCGTTCATCCGTACATATTGTCACTGCGACAATATGTATTTACACTGACTGTACATATTGTCGTTCATCCGTACATATTGTCACCGGCGACAATATGTATCTACACTGACGGTACATATTGTAGTTCATCCGTACATATTGTCACCGGCGACAATAAGTAATCTACACTGACTGTACATATTGTCGTTCATCCGTACATATTGTCACTGGCGACAATATGTATTTACACTGACTGTACATATTGTCGTTCATCCGTACATATTGTCACCGGCGACAATATGTATCTACACTGACCTATACATAATGTCGCGCATCGGTGCATATTGTCACCGGCGACAATATGTATCTACACTGACTGTACATATTGTCGTTCATCGGTACATATTGTCAACGGCGACAATATGTATCTACACTGACCTGTAAATATTGTCACCGACGACAATATGTGTCTTCACTGACTGTACCTATAGTCGCCAAACGGTACATATTGGAAACTGGCGCCGACTGTAATATGTACAGGTACGACAATGTGTACCGCACAACTGTCTTCAATTTTAGAATACAATTTTGTAAGTTAAATATAACATTGTTTATCGTTGAATCATTATTTTTTCAGCTATTTAGACGAGAGTACGTTTATTTATCTCTTAGGAATAATCCATGAACATGTTTGTATATATTCGTGAAATGTGCGATTTGTGTTACGGTCTTGTTTGTACTGGCAAGCATTTTGTGGAAAAGCATGTAAAAGCTTGCCGAATTGGTATGCCACAGACAAGCATAATATTGTTATGTGCTACTTCTGAATTGCAATTTTTAATTGCCTGTTAAACGACTTAGTAATTTTTCTCTAGTTTATAAAATGACACTACCACGCTTTCTTACATGTGCTTCTTTTGAATTGCATTATTTCATAAAAATTCAAAAGTAACAAAGGACACGAGTGCCTCAGTTTAACTATTCTAATACTGGATAAACCAGTCGAAACATTGTCCTCTTAATGCAAAGCTTAAGACGAGAAAACCGTTTCTTAATTTTTCTAAAAATCTCTGTACCGACCGGTCAGAGTTCGAACCTACGGGATACCAAAGCGGTATAATACCATTTTGTTGGTACCATATCCTGCTTATACCTATTTTCAATTTTTTATTCGTTATTACCTTTAAAATACTTTAGAATCTGGTCGGAATACATCTGCAATACTTACCGTAGAACAATATCGCATGATAGTAGCTTCGTGTCATTTGCAAGTTTTGAATTTTATCAAATAAGTTAAAAAGTAACACTTGATATAAGTATATTTTTGCTGAAGCCAATTTCATGAATCAAAAATAAAATAAATGAATAAATAAATAATAGAATACAATATAATATAAAATAATAATGTAATGTACTGTAATTAATGTAATATAATATAATATAATATAATATAATATAATATAATATAATATAATATAATATAATATAATATAATATAATATAATATAATATAATATAATATAAAATATAATATAATATAATATAAAAATATAATATAATATAATATAATATAATATAATATAATATAATATAATATAATATAATATAATATAATATAATATAATATAATATAATATAATATAATATAATATAATAATGATAATATAATACAATACAATATGATATAAAATTTAATTAAAACATACTTGAAATTAATTTTGTTATTATTATCTAAACATGATTTTTTTCTGAAAAAAAGACAATTATAATTGTTATTCTTGGTAATTCATAATACATCTATATTATTTTCAAAAGTGACCAAATATTTTTTCCTTATAAAAACAATGCAATTATTCATCAAATTTGACATTCAGGAAAAATACTGATACATTAACCTGGAACACCAAATCCTTTTGCTTTGTCGTAAATGTTCAAAACAAAAGAAAAACCGATCATTTACTTAGCCCGCTTTTTGAGATCCTAATTCATAATATTGACAAGATGACCGATAACGAGCGGTCATCAGATTCGTTTCTTACCTGACCAGCTTATAATGATATAACAGCGATGACCATAATACACATCTGTGTTTTATTACGCGTGTAGCATTCCATTCCTGAAAATGATTGAATGATTGTCATAAGTTTTCTGTCATAGAACGTGCACATTTTCTAGTTTCCTGACAAACTAACTTTGAAATATTCAAAGAGATGCAAATTTTGGTATTTGATCCTACATAAGGGAAAATGAGTATGAGTAATAAAAGTAATTTTGTAACCAAATTGTGTCGCTATTTAGACTTATAAGATACGATATATTTAAACATTAAGTTATACTGATGGTTCAAAATCGTAAAAAAGTTAATATACACTGAAAATTAACCTTTCACAATAAATAATAATAATAAATAATAATCAATCAATCAATCAATAATGAATTTTAAAAAATCCCTGGACAGGGTCGCACCCAAAGTCAAAATACAGAGAGAGAGAGAGAGAGAGAGAGAGAGAGAGAGAGAGAGAGAGAGAGAGAGAGATTTCTTTATACAATGTGTATAAACTGTTCCTTTGATTTGTATTCAAATACATGCATAGAAACTAATATTTTCTACGAGACTTTATAAATGTTTAATTGAAAATAATCACACACACACACACACACACACACACACACACACAGAGAGAGAGAGAGAGAGAGAGAGAGAGAGAGAGAGAGAGAGAGAGAGAGAGAGAGATTTCCTTAAACAATGTATAACCGTTTCTTTGTATACAAAACCTGCAATGAAACTTATAATTTCTATAAGACCATATAATGCTAGTTCCAACATATTCTTAATGATCATTTTTGCAATATAAAAAGCAAGGGGTAACATTTATTCTCTTTATGATTTATGAAAATAATACCACTATTATTACTGGCTAATTACATGATCGTATTTTCGACACAAAATAGTTGCCGCGTTTCAGGAAAAAAATTGCTTAAAGTGTAATTTTATGCACTTAGGAACAATATCGAAAGTCATATTGAAGTTTTTTTTAAAAGAAGAACTGTTAACAGCCTTGGCATTATATTTCACACTTATAAAAAAAATTGAAAATTAAAAAAAAAGTATTGTGATATTTGAGCATTTTGTTTTTCATCATAATTACAGATAAACAGTCTCCTGAACAAACAATGAAATTAAAATGAAAATGACGTTAATTACTATACTAAGCAAACAGACTTTTGCCTCATAAAGGAAGAAAATATGCCCATTTAATGTGCAACAAACGCAAAAAAAGTTGGCTGTTATTATCACCAGTTGCTTTTCTTGTTTAGAAAGCATCAAGTAGGGTTTCCAATTTCGTTGCAACATATTGAAACCGTAAATAAACATTATGAGCAATAATTAATTCTTAATCTTTTGAATTATTCATTTTATGGTTTGCGCGTGAAGCACGTGTTCTTGTTATTTCTGAACAATAACAAAAACTTGTGAATTTAATTATAATTTTATAATAAAAAATAATTAAAAACAATTCAAAATAAAAGTTCGTGTAAATAACTATGGATCAAAGGAATGCTGTTGTTGATATACAAAAGGTTACCTGTTGCGATCTCGTAAAGTAAAACTTAAAAAAAAAAATTTTTAAAGTTGACATATTGTTAAAGTTAGTCAGTTATTTTTGAACCCATTGTTATTTTTCAAAAACATAAAAAAAATTTTTTTTTAGAAAAATAAATTTAGGAAATTCAGTTCAGGAGCAGGAATGTATTCTAATCTCCTTTCAATTTAGTGGACCATAATGACCGAGCTTATAATACGCGTTCTTACAGATCACAGCGCTTCGCAAAGCCTATAGGTACGAATTCCGCTATTTGCTAGCCGATAGTTGGTTGTTTTTTTATCTGCTTTTGTGGTTTGCAAAACTTGCCTTTAACTGACCTTCTCGATGTAGCAAAAACCAAAAATTGACTTGGACTTCTTTAAGTTACATTGTGACACCAGTGCCATGCTACTTTTGAATTGAATTTTGAATTATTTTATAAAAAAATCTAATGTAGCACATGACATCAGTACATATAAAATTTAAACTTTATTTCTTTTACAACGATTTAGAAACAAGTTGTGCAACTTATATTAATCTAGCTCGTTGGCCCGAATTGTAGCGCGCGTGAGGTCTTATTGTGGGAGGAAAACCGGAGAACCCGGAGAAAAACCCACGTGCTCAAGCAGGTGACCTCATACCTTATCACATACGACGCTGGGAATCGAACCCCGGTCGAATTGGTGATAGGCGGAAGCGCTAACCACTGCGCCACTTGAACACCCCATCAGTACATATATATGGGCCAGCGAAAAAATGACCATCATAAAACAAAGGAAATGTGTAAGTTTTTATTGTGTAACAAAGGGGTGGGGGAATCATGGGAAATATCAGAGTGTCCCAGCTAATGATTGAACTTGGTCCTTCTGAGTAAAAGAACGTTCTTTTACAAAACTGAATGATCTAAACCTGCAACCCTTGCAGTTACTAGTATTCTCCCATAACTAGCTTGGACCCGCTACAATCATCCTCTGTTCCCACCTTGGAATGTTTCTCATCTTGCATATTGCCATGTCATGCTGGAGTTCCGCAATTTATTTCATAACAAACACTCGAAAACCTTAAGCTTAATAAACCTTGTTCTTGGATTAATGTAATCTTTCGAGACAAATTCGCTACCGTTTGTTGCGTATAGCTAAAACAATTGCTGATGCGACGTTACACAGCACAATAAACGACCCAAACTTCTTTACCTTGTAAAAATTTGACCCGTTGAACTAGCACTTGTACGTTTTTAAAAATTGCCCTAAATTTGCGCTATTGCAAAGCAGACCATAAATCACAAATTCACACATCTTACGCTTACAAGAACTTGTTCTAAGATATACTCGCGCTTGTTGCGAGTAACTGAAAAATTCCTAATGCGGACGTTAAACAAATATCCAAGCAAGCAAGCAACCAATCAATAACAAGATTTCATATAACTATTTTGCCAATAAATTGAGGTTTTACTGTATCTCTCTGCAAATAACACATTATTTTATTATTAGTATAAAATCCCACTATCCTTATTGATTTTGCGCACAGACTGCATAACATGCCGTCACACATCGTAGATTTCATTGTCAAGAACAATAGTGTTATAATCGAACACTCTTAAAACTGCAAATGGCGCGAAATAAACCCAGGTTTATTATGGAAATAAAAAAACCTTTTTTATGAAACAATTCGAGATTAATGTTGCGAAGCATTTGTAGAAATTAAAGATACGTGTTAATTACGTTTCATATGCTACCATTCTTGTCACAGGATATTTTTGGGGTTTTTATAACTTAAAATAAGAAAACATCAATCTACAATACCCACGATACGCAACATGTGACAAGAATAATGAAATTCAAAAGCTGTTGAAATCTCTCTCTCTCTCTCTCTCTCTCTCTCTCTCTCTCTCTCTCTCTCTCTCTCTCTCTCTCTCATTTTTTGCACACGCTCACTCTTTCTATGTATGCGTGTGCATCTGTTTTAGTGTTCGTTGAGTGCGTACATGCATGCACGTGTATTAATTTATGCATCAGATCCAATCTAATTCAGTTTTGTGTGTGTGTGTGTGTGTGTGTGTGTGTGTGTGTGTGTGTGTGTGTGTGTGTGAAAAGTTAGGAGGATGGGAGATCGTTGGTTCGAACTTTTGACGGGTGATGCGTACGATTGTATAGGTTTAAATACTAACTAATTCGTTCCAAGTGCTCGAAATTACATGACAGAGTAACAGGAGCTAAGATAATTTGTAATATGACTATTGGAGTGGTATGCCTGTCTGCGACTTACTGACTCGGAGAGCTAGCACCTTAACAAAAAGTCGCGCTAAGTGAGCGCCGTTACGAGGCAGAACAAAAAACATTTGCACACTTCAAGCATCCGACGGATTGTTTTAAAAAGAGTTTAGTCAGCGAGATAGTGTTCAGAAAGTGTTGTAACTCTGTTTTGTAAAAGGTGAAGACTTGACTATTGTCCAAATATGACTTACTAACAGTAACTATCGAAACCATATATACATTTTTCACACAGTTGGTCAACTCTGATAGGATATTGTTTACTGACCAACGCTACAGCTCTGTCCAAAATGACGTACAAAAATAGTAACTAATACAACAATAGACAAAATTAACATATATGTAGTCAACTCTTAAAAAATCATATGTTAAATGACCAATACTTACTCAACTCAATCGCCACTGTCTATTTCATTTCAGTTACAACTGAAATCCTTTATTACGCCGCATAACAGTGTTGTCGCATAAATGTCTATGCGGGGAACTTCAACGGATAATGAGAACACTTTTATGCGGCAAAAAGGCTAGATTTCTAGAATGCATTTAAAGCACGATACCATAATGTCCTTCACTATCATCACCTACACCTCCATCATCATTACTAACTTCACTAAAAACACCACCACCATCAATATCATGATGATGATGATGATGATTAATCTTGTTACAATAGCATGTAAACAAAATTGGTATTAAGAACAGACTAGAGGATTAAAAATTTTGTCAAAATTACCATAACAACGACCATAAACATTAAAGTCACCATCGCCACCGCCGTCGGTACCTTCGTCGTCATCGTCGTTTACGGTGACAATGTCGTCGCTTTCTCATCGTCCTCGCCTTCCTTCTCCACCTCCTCTTTACAATTATTATTATCATTTTCAGCAACAACATAAATTCTAAATTGTCACTGTCGTCGTCATCTTCAATGTCACCGACACCGTTTTTGTCGAAATATAGGTTCGTTTTAAGATTCATGCTAAGTCGTTAAAATTAGTCGTCTTCATGCGTCAAAAAGGCACCCTTGCACCGCATATAATCAACGCCATTGCACTGCATATAATCAACGCCATCTTTATTTATCGAACGCCGCCGCATAAACGTGGCCGACCTCTTTATACGTTGAAACTCCCAGCATAGGCGTGGTTGGAAGCGTTTATGCGACAACACCACTATGCGACGTTACAATCCTTGTATGTTTTGTTTCACTTTTAAAGATTTGAGCTTTTCCCTTTCTATTTCAGGCAGGTGTTACCCGACTTCTAAGAGACAATATTGTAATAATGAATTTTTTTCAGGACAGTTCTTTTAAAGAAAAAGCAAAATTGATGAACAAAACAATTACAAAATGTACAAATGTATTGAGTTTTGGATAAAAAAAAACATGAAGGGTTTTATTCTTAATGTCAAAAGTTAATAAAAAAAGAAATCAGGGCTTTTAAATATAATGACGTTATTATTATTATTATTATAATAGTTATTATTATTATTATATTATTAAGTTATTATTTTTTTTTTTTTTTTTTTTTTTTTTTTTTTTTTTTTTTTTTTTTTTTTTTTTGGTGCATTAGGTTTTTAATTATGAGAGTTCGACTTTGTTCATTTTGAAAAAAAAAATTATTTTGCACCCCGGTGAAGACTCACTATTATCGAGGCAGGCAACTTTTAAATGTTAGAAGAGAAATTACAAATCTACGGTAAGCAGACTTAGAAACTTTCTCCCTTTTAAATAACATGTAGTTTCGAACAAATTTAACAATTGTCGCATTCATTAGGTGAACAGGCGCTTTTGACAATTTTCTCATTTCGTTACCGCTATTTCAGAACAAATAATGAAGGACGTGATATCAAGAAATTAAATTTGTCTATTATTAAAACATGCGTGACTCAAAAGTTGAGGTATCTTTTTACAAATGACTGATCATATAGTTTAGAACTTTGTTAAAATTGCACAATTGTTCATACATTCATTTTGGATGCTTCAAATCGACAACCTGTTACAGAGAAGAAAATTACAGTAGGGTTTCAGTAATAACTGAAATTAATTTTAGATTAATCATAGGTTTTGTGCATATAAAATGGTGTAATTTCATATTTCTTTGTCACTGTGCATTTCAAGTATGATGTTGAAAATACAAATGAAGAATAGATATAAACAAGTATTAATTTGCGACATTTTAAAAGTTTTTAATATGATGTGCATGTGAGAACTTCATGCATCAGATAATCCCAATCTTAATTAAAATACGACAAATGTTACATTTCTTGTAATTAACCTGCTGATTAGGACCTTGTTTTCTACTTTGCAATGGGTTGTCATTATTTTCGCATCTATTTTAATATATCTCTAGCAAAGTAACGTGAAAATAAAATAAAAACCGGCTACCGTATCCAATTGCAAAACATGTGCTACATGAGCATTTTTCACATACATTTATATGCAATGGTCCATATATATATATATATATATATATATATATATATATATATATATATATATATATATATATATATATATATATATATATATATATATATATATATATAAAGAGGGTGTCAATGTCCGACTTTTTAGCTGCTTAATTTTTTTTTAATTTTTTCAAATTAAGGGTAAGGTTTGTATTTGGAAAAAAAATTAAAATAAAATTTACAACTGTCATATACCACTTTTTGAATTTAATCATAAAAATACATTCAAAAAGTGGTATATGACAAAATAATGATTAATTAATTTGACTGTCACAAAACATTTTGAATTGACCTTGTACATGCATGTTTTTAAATATCCAATTGTATTACTCGAATCCTATGTATAATTTAAAAAACATATTTAAATATCATTTAAACCTATTCAGAGCAGGACAACAGCTTATGATGCATCTGTGACCAACTTGCGATTCCGTAAAATAGATGCATTCGGAAGTTTCTCGATTTTGTGTATCTATTGAGGATGTATTTTTTGAAAAAAGGTTGAGAAATAGTAGCAACTTCGCATTTTTAATTATATGTAATCGTTTTGCCTTTCTAAATTTTTTATAACTTTTTAATTTTAATTCACGCAGATATGAAATTACCGATGGTTTTAGTATTTCAATAAAATCCATTTTAATCTATTTTAACCAAGAAATTGATATCAAATGCAAATACACCGTACTATCAATAAAATATCAAAACAAAAATATAATGTAGTATTCAATTGTGATACAATACTATGTAATTATGAAAACAATTTTCGGTTAATAAAAGATGAGTGTAATTTCCGTTCGTAGAAACGTAAACCGTCAATTCGGGGGAGTTTTATCGAATTTTGTTTTTGTTACCAGACCATACAAATGCATCACAATACAAAAATTCGTAAAAATAAAATCTTGACTGTGCCTCAAAGCACAAATATTTCTGTAACGATATTGAACCAATTATTTATGAATTTCTGAAATGATATACTATAGAGACCGATGTGTTTGCATTATGTTTCAATGATTTGCATAATATCAAAGATATTATCCATTCATGCCATAATGTTTCTTTTATGCCTATGCTTTTGCAATCATATTTTATGTACACCCTGTATCGTGTTTACTGTCATGTGCAGAATTGTGAATTTTACCAAAAGAAATTATTCAAAATTGTCAAATGTAAAATCCAAAATTCTGTTCCTGACAATACCTTCCAAATGCTTGATAGCCGATTTTCAGGTTTTCAGAAAAAAAATTATATATGTATTTGAAATTGAAGAGACTTACAGAAAATTTGCGCATGACCCAACAGTGTTACACACAAATAGCCCAATTATAATCAAAGTACATTGCATTACGATTTCAAGCTCACGGTTTATGCGTTTAAGCTGCATTAACTTTACTCTCTATTGAAAAAAAGTTTTGTCAATACCAATTGTCTGTTATAAACCTGTACGATTCATTTTTAAGTCTACTTTCATAAGCCCATGATAAATGGAAATGTTAAACAAATATATTTAACATGTGCTTTTTAACATGTGTTCATATTTGCTAAATTTCAATATTTTTTTTCACTTTAAAAATGTGTGCTCAAGTATTTGTATGCTCTGTTTTGATTTAAATTTAACGTTAAAAAAATCTCTTTTTCTGCTAAATTCTGTGTTACATGTTCTATCTGAAAAAGACACGAGCACATAAAAATTTTAGATAGATCAAAGCTTCCCCATGTGTAAAGCCTTCGAGGTAATATTCGAAGCTGTGATGTTTTTTAAACCTTCATTTTGAAATTTTAATTTCCTGAAAAAAAAGGATCCATTATTGCCTCTACTTAAGTCATGGCTAATAAAAAACAAAGTTCGTCAAAAAGGATCTGGACTTTCAATCATGAGGATCCAATTTGACACCAGTCATACTAGATAAATTCTATACATGTTTTTTTTTTAACCCCTTTGGGCCATTCCATTAAAGTACAAAGTACACGTATAAAAGAGTTAAATACTTTCGGTTTTTTATTCAGGGTGTGTTTTCTTGTTAAGGTTTGGCTTCGCCGTTTCCAAACATATCATAGTTGCATCGGACGAAGACTTAACTATAGAAATTTACTGGAGTAATAGTTCATAAAGGGTCACCCCCCCCTTACCCAATCTCCCCTTCACCTTATCCCCCCCCCCCCATCATCTTTCGTTTCTAGCTTCCTTTTTTTTTGGTTTTGTTCTTTAAGATATCAACACATATCATTTTTATACTCATGTTTGCATACGTGGGTTTTCTTTTTCTTTTTTTTTCAACCATGTTGCCAAGGCATTAATAAAGATTTACAATTAAATAGTTGCAAGAAAAAACATGTATTTGGTAAACGAAACAGTACAAGTTTAAGATAACTAGGACAAAAAACCTATTTTGACCAATAATCATTACACTATATCACCTATTGATATAAAAGACTCCTGTTTTACATTCCAGAACAACACCTCCAATAAAATATAAGATTGTTAAATATTCAGATCCTTCTGTGTAATTATTTGAAGTAACACGAACTTTCTTGTGTCTTTGATTTGGATCACTTCTAACTGACCTCTATGGGTCATCAGAAGCAACAACAGTAGTTGTAGTAGTAGGAGTATTGGTAGTAGTAGTAGTGATTTGTGCTCATTTTGATTTTTTAAAATAAAAATTTACATGAAACTGTTATTAAATACTGCATCAGCACTATTGTAGCCATTCGAAGCTAGAGATTGTTAAAGATACAATAGTACCAATAAAACATTAATATTAAAACTAAATCAAAAGTTAATTTAAAAACTAATTCTTACCCTGAAACCATTAGGATTATAGATCCCTTATGGTTAAAACATTGGGAGATAAAATATAAAATATTATGTTTTATTAAACAAGTTTTTTTCCAGAAGAAAATTTAAGATTTAATGCCCATTGACATGAAAAGAAAAATCTTGCATCATTGATACTAAATAAAAGCAATACTTATAGGTGTAAAGTCGAAACAATCCAGCAAAATGTGTAGGATTTTTCGATTCGAACCCAGGCGGTCAGAAAAAATGTAACCCAATTTCGCGTACTTTAGTCTCCTGGAACACAGACAACAATAGTGCACTCAATTTCGAAGTCGTGCGCTAAATATTTAAAGTCGTGCGCTCGATTTCAAAAGTCGTGTGCTTAATTTTTAAGCCATACACTCGATTTTCCAAATCTATATGTCTGTGGTACTAAAGGATCTCCGTAGTACCAAGGAAAACCCTTTGGTTTTCAAATATGAAGAAATGTAGCATAAAATCTTTTATTTTAGCAATTGATTAAAAGATGTTGATATAAGTAAGTTTTTGAAATATCTTATGTCGATATCATTTATACATTATAGAACAATTTTCTAGAAGTTATACATGTACGTTTCAGAATGTTTCGTCATTTTAAAATACAATAAATTCACTTTGAATTTTAACCGTATTTTGTTGTTTTTTTCCTTTAACTTACATGTAGTTCAAGGTTGTTAAACTATTTTTGTATTCTATAGAGAGATAGACACACGCAATACGTTGGTTTTTCTCAATGCTTGACATTCAAAAAGCATATGTCAGCAATTTACTTATTAGATTTTAAGATCTATGCTGTTTTTCAAGTGGAAAAATAACAATAATATTAAACAATAGCATAAGACACAATGTTGCCATCAAAAACTATTATCGATATTAAAAGAAAAAGGGACGAATGAAGTGTAATAATGATGTTTTTCCATTGGCAATTGTCAGGTATTGTGAACATCTTACAACTTGCAATAAAACGCTGAAAATGGAAATATAGGGAAAAAGCTGATTAGCATGTATTTTTTATTAGAAAGTGGTTAAATGTCAATGTCAACTTTTTATTCTTTTTTTAAAGTTACATCAAAATTGTTAGTTCTTGGAGAGTATTATTTTAGAAATTGTGTTTACCCAAAGAAAACCAACAATTTTTAGAAACAAACTTTCAATCTTTCTTTCAATAGTATTTCAAAATTTTAGACGTCATAATTTAAAATTCATTGAAAACTAAGGTTTGTTCCCTCATGCAAAGCATCTCTTAGCAACATTTTGATTCATATAATTTTAGAATTTTACATTCATTAAATTTCAACTGTTTGGCTTATGTTTTAATCTATAAAACTTTTCTGTCCCTAGTGTCACTGGTTAGAAATGATTTTCTGAAATGTGCACATATGGACCTGGGTTACACGGAGAAAACTAACCATTTTTCTTTTACTAAAATCATCTTGTGTGCGATTCAAAACTATAAGTGGCCATGGTGGCCATGAAAAGATATTTTGTTATATTTCGGCTTGAAATTTAATGACCTGGGTAACACGGAGAAAACTAACCATCTTTCTTTTACTAAAATCTTCTTGTGTTCGATTCAAAACTATAAGTGGCCATGGTGGCCGTGAAAAGGGTGAGTACAAAGCCATTGGCACATCAAAATTTTACAGGTATTTTGTTAAATATCGGTTTGAAATTTAATGACCTGGGTTACACGGAGAAAACTAACCATCTTTCTTTTAGTGTGCGATTCAAAATTATAAGTGGCCATGGTGGCCGTGAAAAGGGTGAGTACAAAGCCATTCGCACATTAAAATTTTAAAGATATTTTGTTATATTTCGGCTTGAAATTTAATGACCTGGGTTACACGGAGAAAACTAACCATCTTTCTCTGACTAAAATCTTCTTGTGTGTGATTCAAAACGTTTAAGTGGCCATGAAAAAGATGTGTACAAGGCCATTGGATAAATCATTGTTTTGAAGCTTTATTAAATTATTAAATATTCCCAGTATGAACTATTTATTGTTTTATTTTTTACTTCTTTCTTTTCATTGCATATAACTTATATATTTGACCATTGCAAAATGTTGTGAAGAGGATCTTTACCGATTAGTCTAAAGACTTCGCTTAAAGATCATAGTATCTCGCACCAGTTTCATCTCATTTAGGACAGATTCTAGTGTAAGAATATTGTCAGTTCCTTTACGGAAGGTCATTGGTTTTCTCCTGGGACTCCGGTTTGCTCTATCATCCAAAACCTGCCCTATCATCTTCATACAAATAAAACAATTTTGACTGGTAAAATATCACCGCAACTCCACTCCCTGTGTTGACCAAATCCCAGTTTTGCAATCATTTACTCAATTGATTGTACACTCAACTCAAGTTAGGGAATATTTCAATGTCAATTTTAAGACATAACGCAGTTCATATGAATATCTAATGTTATGTTTAAATTGTTTAGTGCAGGGTTGTTGATCAAAACAAAACATTTTTTCATAAAACTGATTTTTTTAAAAAATTTTTGATGCCAGAAAAAATGGAAATATTTGAGTTAAGTGTAAACTCAAGTGATTGAATGATTGTGAAACTGGGGCAAGGCAACGCTAGAGACCAATCCTTGTATCAGTGTTCTAAGCATACTAGCGTGTCGATATTTCTTCCACTTCATCTTTAGCTGCTTACATCCCGATATAAGTTAAACAATCTTGACTCGGATATAAACACCTTATCCAATGTATGCAATACCAGTGTTCCTATTTAAGATGTTTCTTTAAAGTTCATTGGTTGATATATTATTTTTCTAACAACTTCAATATTCAGTTTTAACCAAGTTAACAAAAAGCCTAATTAGAAAAGTTCGAAGCCCGGCCGGTTCATACACAAGGCTTTAAACCTTGAGATATTTCTTCATCGTCTGGCGCTCGGCATTAGGGGGTAGAGTATTGACTGTAACCTGGTGACTGGACAATGGATTGGGGGAGTTGTATTCATGCCTGCGGCATACTGACTCGGTGAGCTAGCAACTTAACAAAAGCCGCCTGGCGTGCACGCTTATAATAATAATAATAATAATAATAATAATAATAATAATAATAATAATAATAATAGTAATAATAATAAAAACACACCTGTGTACATCCTGAGCATGGATGAACTTCTTTTTACATTAATTTCTAGAGATAGATAACCTTGTCCTCGCCGCGAATAGCTCCAAATACTGATCTGATGTGAAACAGCATCACAGCAACATTAAAAAAAATCGATAATACGTGTTAAATAATCAAAGCAGTTTTGAACATAAAATTGTAAATACATTTGAAAGAAAGAATAAATAATAAATAAGTCGGACATACTCGAAAGACTGTTACAGATTATAAAACTCAAATCATTGGACGGGCACGGATTTTCTTTACAACCATATTAAGTTGTGTTGTTATAGTACTATCATATGCCCAATTAAAAGTAATCTGCATATATTTAAAAGTGACGGAATTTTAAAGAAAAGACAAAAGTAGAACAAATTATATATTTAACAGTTTTATTCTCCATAAAACATAAGTTAAACTATCCTCATGTAGACATCTTTTTACTTATATAAATAACATCGTTTATTGAGGATATAAAACTTATAGGGACAAATATTTTCTATCAATATTTTTTCTTTACATATATATATATTTTTCTTTTTGAGAAAAATTACCCACTATAGTTTAAGAAAATTTCAATTCAATATTTTAATACAAAATCTACACATTTACGCAATACAATTACATTGGATGAAGACTGTCTTGTAAATCTTTAAATAAATGACGTAATCTCCAGAAATTCAAACTATTTGCTGTTCTCATACAATTCACGTTTTTTTTTTTCGAGAATATAGAAAAGTCATTTCTGTCTAAACTGGCGACTCAACGAATCCTCACCCTACCCTAATTACAATTTTTTTTTCGAAAAAAAAAATATGAAAGATACCTGATTTACACAATTTTTCTCCTATATTTCAAGCATGAATTCATAATAAATGACTTGAAGTTGTTTCGATTCGAAATTATTCAAATTTAAGTTTTTAAAAGAAAATCACTGTAAAACGTCGAAACTGAAACCTGTTTTGACAAAATGTCGCTGATATAGACAGTAGCAAAACAGTGCAAAATGTTTAAATAAACTGTTGTCATGGGCATTTAATATCAAAGCAGGTTTCACTGAATAAATAGAATTTGTTCCTTTAACATTTTTAAAGATTTTCTGGGTTAACGGCATTTAACTCGAAAACTGTACAAAAATCGACAGATATTATATTTAACCTTGGAATCTTAATTAACAGGGATAATTTGATAATTAATTATGATATGTTAATTATATTAAAAAATCAATCTTCTGAAATCCTTTCAGAAAAACAATTATCCAATCTGGAAATTGCATGTGCTAAACATAAATGAAGAAGAAATTGATTTTGTTTTAAAAATTACCGTTTTGTTTGTAGGATGTAGTGCTTTAAAAGGTTATGTTGTACATGGGTCAAAAATAGCCATAATGAGAGAAATGTGAAATGATTTAAGAAAACCTGAAAAAAGAGTCAACATTTATTGTTTAAATTTTGAAATATTATTTTAATTTAGTTTCGGTTTTTAAATTTAAACAACTTATTTTCTTTTTTTCAGAATTTTGTAAAGAATGTGTTCAAATGCCAGGCCTCAGTTTCAAATCATTTCTTAACTAATTTCTTCTAAACTTAAATCTAGTCAATTTTCAACTTTAGTAATTCTGTTAATGTTTGGCTATTTCATATTTTAAGATTTTTATTTTGAAGATTGCATCCAACTAATGACATCTGTATTAAGTTGTAACAAAAAATAATTATTTAAAGTTTCAAAACGGCATTGCCAAAATTGCTTAATTTTTGTTGGTTAATGAATATTTGTGAAACTGAGACCGTATCAAATAAGGAATAATAGTCACTCAGAAAAAGGAAACTTGTTTTTATAAGCGGTATCATTTCCAAAATAAAATACCATTATATCTACCTATACCAAACGAAGACAGAGAAAAAGATTTGATATTTGCAATATTCTTGAGAACTAGAATTATTCGGTTATTATTTGTGCCAGAGATTGTTGTATCAATAAGATTATTATTTCTTTTTATTCTGAATATCTGGCTGTATAAAATTATTATCGTAAAAAGGTCAATTGCCGACTTAGATAATCATTAACCTCATAATGATTTTTTTTAAATCCAAGAACAAAAATAAAACAAAAATACATCATATTCATTTATTGAAATTCTAATTTTCAAAAGAAAAATTTCATTTAAAATATTTACCATCCATAGTTCAATAATTAAAATACATAGCACTTGGAATAAACATTCAATTGCTTAAATTAGATAGATAACATCAATTGTTGAATACGAAACAATAGTGAGCTGACAAACTAGGAAAATACAATTTGTAAAATACTTGCACGGAATTGTCATATACCACCTTTTGAATTTTATCAAAAATACATTCAAAAGGTGGTATATGACAATATGTCAATATATTGTCATATACCACCTTTTGAATGTATTTTTATGATTAAATTCAAAAGGTGGTACATACAGAATCATAGATGATTCAAAAATTCGTTTTAGACAATCTTAAAGGAATAAGCAAGTTATAATGCAACACCTTGCACATTCAATTCATATATGTATCTTTAAGAAAACAAATGAACATATATTGGTTGTTGCTTTCAATTTCAATAGTAACTGATTTGAAGTTTTAACAAGAGTTGGTTTCTGCTGTCAATTTTCATAGTAATAGATTTGAAAGTTTATATATATATTTTTATTTGACCACCGTTATAAAGAAACTTTAAAAACTTTAAAGTTCAAAACAAAATGTATCCCTTTTCAGAAATAAAACAAGCACAAATTATTGCAGCAAATTTAATAGTGAAAGATTTTATGTATTAATTTCTAATATGAAAAGACTGAAAAAAGTTCATTTCACAATAAATTTATATGTCTTTACTGACTTCGACGCACAGTTTCTGTTCGTAGAGGATATTGCAAAAGTGGATAAAAGGCTATTGTATGGCAGATTTCAGGGAATATAAAAAATTATGTGATCATTATTTTAAAAGAAACCTGAAAACTGGTCTGTATGAAAGTCTATATATAATATTAATTTTAACTTTGATGAATTTTTTATCCAAAATAAATGGTTATACAGATTTGCTGTTTATAAAGCATTTAAAAAACAGGACGTTTTAAGATGAGAAGTGAAAAAAATGCTAAAATGAAAAATTTATGTTATTTAAATAAAAACAAAGTTCAGCTGCATAAAATGACATTTTTAAAGAATATATATATTTTATAAAAATCTCACTGATATCATTTGGATAATTCAACAACATGTCATCAATATACATCAAGTTAAGACAATTTTACAATGCGAAACAACAAAATATTCCACAATAAAGCTCTCTTGACAAAACACACACTGTACACAAAACGTTATTTGTCAATCCTGGTTTGATTCAGAAAGGCTCATTTATTCCTGCTTTAAATGAGAAAGGTTTTTTTACCTATTATTTTTTTCATTTCTAAGCAACTAAAATGGTCACAGCAATTATTATTGATTCGAAAAACAATTTTTTTTCTTTTATTTCAATTCTCATTTTCTCATAATTTAAAAGCTTCATGATAATAATTATTGCTGCTTAAGAAATATAAAACATTGAAATTTTTATTATTTTCAGCAATGTAAACCAAAACAGCAAATAAAGTTGCAACATACATGTTTTACAATACATACTAGTAGTTTAATGGTGTCAAACATTAGGAAAAAAGACTTACATCATGATATCTATGTTTCAAAGTACCTTTTAATTTTAGAATTGGTCTGAAAAAAATGGGGAAAAAAGATTTGGCTAGAAATTTATTTTGCGACCAAAAAAGGACTGACATGTTTACGTATATCCTAATTATGCACATCCTGAACAGACAACACTAGCTTTCACGAATTAAATATCACTGCTTTTATAGTATATAGTATATACAGGCATTTCTACAGTTCATATTTATCTATGGCAAGATCATTTATCAATTTATAACATATATATTAACTAAATCCCTGGCATATTACTTAATGTATATAGTCTCTGTTTTGCACTATTCTCCACTCACACTCAGTCAGCCCTTTAAAATAATATACTAAGTTAATCTCCCTTAAAGAAGGAAATTGGTGAACAACAACAACACCGACACATTCTTTTCCTTTTCCAAAGCTTTCCTGAAACACTGGATTTCTTGCAACGCAAGTCTTCCTTCGCAGACTTTTGCACCCTTTGGTTGCCGTTTTAAAAGTCTGAGAAAATATGTATGCACTGAGCTTTTCATGACACAGTTACAAAACACAATCTTACTATAACTCCATCTCTGGTTATCGAGTCCACTCAACAGATACCATGAAATGGTGTGCTCAAATCATTTAGGGAAATCCGTGAGCAGGATGAGACATTGTTTATAATTTGGAAACACTAATGAGACCATGATTTCTAAATTCATATTCATTGTCATGCTTGAACATGATGTGGTTGTGAATGTCCATGACCATGTCCATGTCCATGAACTTGTGGTATGTGGTCTTTTGTTTCCTGGTCTTCCCTGATTCGAGCCTTGGTTCTCTCGTTTAATTTTTTACGCTTCATACGCCTATTCTGAAACCAAACTTTGACTTGTCTTTCTGAAAGCTGAAGTTTACATGATATTTCCCAGCGTTTTTGCCGTGTTATATAAGAACTGTTCAAAAATTCATTTTCTAACACCATAGTTTGGTATCTTGTATATGGTTTTCTTTTCTTTCTGCCTTTAGCCTCTGTAATAAATAAAGAGTCAAAATCAATTTAGATATCATTTCAAGTATCTAAATTATTTTCAACACTATAAATGCTATATGTACACAAGCCTACTGTGTAGACACTATTCGGCATTATTTTGCTTCGATTTTTTTGCGCTTCATGCGTCTATTCTGAAACCACACTTTAACTTGTCTTTCAGAAAGCTGAAGTTTACAAGCGATTTCCCAGCGTTTTTGACGTGTTAAAAAAGAACTGCTTATGAATTCATTTTCTAAAACCATAGTTTGGTATCTGGTGTACGGTTTTCTTTTCTTTCTCCCTTTGGTCTGCTCTGTAAAAGACAAAAGGGGCAGAATTTAGATTAAACTTGTCGAAAGGTTTATGAGAGTAAAAGGGTCTTAAAAGATACCATCACCTCCAAATCAACAGGCATAACTTAATTACCATTCTACCATTTAAAACCTATGTTGAGATACTTTTTTGTAGTCAGAATGTCAATTTCAGATTTCCATCAATATTTTTAATATAAATAATGATCGTTTCATCCTTACACGCATAAAAGTGTACAATATTTAGTAGATAAATGCCGAGATACTGAAATTCATGGAAATATATTATTCATTTTACCTGTAAAGGTTATTTATAATTTTTATTTAAAAAGAATAAGTTTATAAAACAAATTTGACCCAAAAGGATTTATTAATTTATTTTTATGAAAGTTTTTTAACCGAATTGAAAATTAAGTCTTTAAGAATTGAACATCCGCTGAAATTTACGTCCGTAATGTATGTAGGAGTCAGTTTACTAGATGAACTTTAAAATATGTAAACAAATGTTTTTTATCTTTCTTCCTAGTAATAACAATACACAACAACAGTTAGATCAATTAAGTTGTATTTGACAGGTCTTGACTGACTGATGCGTCGTTGACTGAAGGCCCGTCCATGTCATGACCCTAAAAACAAAGTTATCCGCAGGCGAACGATCAAAGCTTCTACATGACCCCGATCAATCTTTTCTCGCCAAGCGGACAACACGGACAAGACCCCGGACAAGACTTGGTCGTCTGCTTGCATGGTTTTACATTTCCTTTTAACAAAGATGCATCAACTACGACATGGGTGTAATTAGAGACATTATTGTTTTGCACTGATAATATTTTGACAAATGCGATTTACATAGTGTTTAGTTTACTATTTTAAATTTGATTGGCTAAATTAGATAATTTTCAAAAGTGTTCATTTATAAATTACTAAGTTTCTCATCAATTCACTCTCGATCCCTCCCCCCCCCCTTCTTTTTCGTCTACGAATATATAGACAACTTTTGTTTGACTTAAGCATATATACAAAACAAAAAGAACTTTATGAGAAATCGCAAGATAAAATGCTGCAAGTGTTATACCTTTGTGATGCTGCGATTATTTCTTTACCAAAATTTTATTGCCAATGTTATAACTTTTAATTACACAAGAATATTACAATGCATTAGTATGCACGGAATTTATACATGCGTTACGCCTCGACAAAATCGAAAAAAGCCATGTGATACTTTTGATTTGCAATTCCCTTAGTTTGAAGAAAAAAAATGTGTTTAACACAAAACCCATTAAAGCCTTTTTAGCATAATAAGAAAAAACTAAATAAAATTTGTCTGAAAAAAAGATAAATATCCTAGCACCAAAACATGAAGCATAATTTCGCAATTTAAAATATCATTTGAAGTTATTTAAATATTTTATTGATTTTATTTTTCAAAATCACCGAATCGGTATTCTACAAGACGATACATAATAAAATATATGCCCTAGCGTTTGTCTATTTCTTAACCTTTCACAAGGTTTTTGTACCTTTATGTATTTGTCCGAAAAACTACTCATTTTTACTTCCAGATGAATTATTTTATGGCAAATTGATATTAGTGACATGGTCCTTTCATTTATAGAACTTCTATCTAAACATATATTTTACGCATGCGTCATCAAAGTTAATAGGGACAAAGGTAATTTTCCTTTTGCATGAATTGATATCAAAACGTTTATTCGAGATAAATGGTGCAATGTTGCAACCTTTCATTGAGTCCTTAGTTCCTATTAATCACCAACAATAGAAACAGCCGTTATAAAGTACCCACAGTGGATGCCCAATCGGAGCTGAATAAAACATATCTTAAAGCAAAGCTTTGACCATATGCTTAGAACGAGTGGCTTTCATTCTAATCACTGGTTATTTTTTCATCGATTAAAATGTCCATGGGTCATGAAATTTTTTTTTATATCATGCTAAACTGAATATGATATTAAAAGCTGACCGAATGTAGTATTACTAAAAAAAACATTTGCACATGCGCAGCCATTGATTCAAACAATAAAATGCTCCTTTAAAAGCTTTTTTAAATATTATTGTTCTCTTAGAAAATTAATGTTTATGAATAAAAGCATGAATTACTGCAAATAAAGAAAACTCAAAATAAGATAAAAATACGTTTTTCAAAAATTAAAAAATAAATCATTTTAGAGTTTAACAAAATTAAATCAGAACAAAATGTTGTTTAAAAAAAAACAAACAAAAATCTCAGAGGAATTTTTAAAAAATTACAAAAACTTTACAGAAAAGCAAAGAAAACAAACTGTACTTAGATCATTATTGCATTAATGGAAAGAAAGAAAGAAAGAATGAAGGAATGAAAGAATAAAAGAAAGAAAGAAATAAACGAAGAAAGAAAGAAAGAAAGAAAGAAAGAAAGAAAGAAAGAAAGAAAAAAATTTCAATATTAAAATGCAACATTATTTTAAAGCTTGTTATAACTTGCTGACGGTCGGTGGGTTTTATTTTTTTTTTATTTTTTTTTTTTAAGGGTAGCCGGATTCCCTCAACCAACTTATACCTGACGTATTCGATATAAGTGAGAGAATTTTGACTACGACATAAAACAATATTTATCCACTCAGTTACATTCCAATCCATTAAGACGTGCAAAAGTTCACTAAATCATTCTCTTCTCAAATGCAATTAAACCATAATCATAATTTAAAAGCTGATCAATATTTGGTAATGTGAACATGCAGACAAAAAACAAGGGGATGTCCGCTTAATTAAAGAAGGATACAGATGTTACGCCTAAAAGATTACAAGTAACACTAAAAACCCGATAAGTAAAATTAAAGAAATAATTGTATATGAACGGGACTAATCCCATTGGGATAATGGATGAAATGGCCTCGTAACGTGTGTTTCTTGAGCATTCTCCCCATTGAGTTAACACACAGATATCCCATAAGTCAAGCAGTATTGCCTACCACAAAGCTAATACTTCATACACTTCAAAATATTTACTAAAATGTAAAGTAATTCAAACTCAACATGAATCCTTGCCTACATGAACGATTATACGATAGCCTCATATGTGAGGCCATATTTCTTTCGTCCTGATACACACTCCGTATGAGTTATAACGGGTCTTTTAAAGAGAAAAGGATATTAAATATATAAATAATTTAGGATCTCGTATCTACTTGTTAATAGTATGGGATTGGGTGCATGTTCTCTCATCCGAAACAAAGTGGGTGGTTAATGGATAACGAGTAAACCTTGATCTAAATATTACTGGCCAAATGGTACACTAACAAAAATAGGTTTTAAATATCTAAAACAGAGTAACCAGCATACTTTTGTCTCAGATATATCAAAATTTTGTTATCTGTTTACTGAAATAAATGAAGATGACCCCTTAGGTTATTAAGATATAATGGCTTTCGAAAATGTCTGGTGATGATGACTTCTATGGCATCGTCATTAAGGTTTGGGTATAAATGGTCAACCATCTTGCAGACATCATTGATTATTGATATAGGGTAAATTATTTAAATTAAATCTATGCACATTGGTATTTATTTTCAGATCAACTTCAATTGACCACGTTATTTGTTTATATCTGAGTGTAAAATTAATTATGAAAAAATGTTAACCATAAACTTGTGACCAACCACTCTAAGTTGCTTAGCAATTCGAAATTCGGTGTATTATTTTGGCAAAACAATCGTTGCAAATGCAATTGAAAAAACTATTTGATAAAGAAATTGAGACCGTTGTTTAATCAAGGCTGAAGAAAAAACTTAATTTCTTACAAAAACCAAAAACTGACAGACTTCAAAAAAAAAAAAAAAAAAAAAGAAGAAGAAGAAGAAGAAGGAAAAGAAAAGAAAAGAAAAAGAAAATGAAAAAAAGCTTTGAAATTTGATTGCTTTTCATGAATTAATCATCGTTTAGATTATAAGTAACATTGTAAAGTCAATGTTGTTACAAACTTAAATCTCTAGATCCGTCTAAATGTATAATAATGCCTCAATTACGGTCGGTATACATTTGAGATTTTTTTACCTTACATTAATGAAGAGTTCTACCAGCTTCACCCATTAAAAAGCTTATAGTTATAAAAATTTAGTTTAACTGCACCAAAATAAATGAATTTTAGAGCTGGAAACATTTTATTTAAACAGAATTAAAACAGACTTGATAACGAAAAAATCAGCTGTATTGAGTGTACTCAAAACAGGAAAATTTTAATGTCGTAGTTTAAATCATATTTTTTTTTTTCAGGTAGCAGTGTTTTTATCTCCCAACCAAATTAATGTCAATTGTTTATCAGGGACTATTTTATAGTGTAAGGTGACAATTTGAAGGTGCAAAGTAGACAAATGATGGATTTATACGCGTCATATATTTGCCAATGTACCGTAAATGTTTCGTAATAGAGGGCATCGTGCCTTCTTGTTACTAAGCTTGATGATATAAAATGCAGTGTTCCCTTGTGTGGCATTTCAAGAAGTTTCTTGTATTGTTTCAAATAAAACAAATAAAACGATAAACATTTTCTCTTTAGTAATATCTTATTTACACTGATATAAAATAATAAAAACGTACTATCCGCCATTTAAATTTGATTTTGCACCGAGTGATATAGTAACGGTGAAGTCATATTTTTTTTGGTTCTTCAAAAGTAGACGTTTTCACAATATTTAAATCAACTTATTTTTTCATTTCGATCTACGTAGTTAAGCCAGACCTCAAGTGTCGTTTATGCATAATTTGGGTTTTAAAATAGGCATAAAATTACTATAAATTACATTCAATATTTAACTAAGAGTATATAAATCTATGAGACATCCTATTTTATATAGGATATATTTACTAAGTGGTATAATTATTTAAAATGTTTTGTAACATTTTGAATGAAATATTTGGGCTAACGTTCCTGAGTGCATTAGCGTTTTATGCTCCGAATAGCTTCTAAAAACCCATAGTATAATAGTTTCTACTATCGATATACAATTCTGCATTGAAGTGCAAAAAAACCCAGTTTAATTATACGAACCAAAAACATTTTTAGTCAAAATTTATTCCCTTCAAAGTTTTTTTGCAATTTCTTAGTAATTTGATTTCCCAAAGTTTAACACACACACAAACACCACGAGAGAGAGAGAGAGAGAGAGAGAGAGAGAGAGAGAGAGAGAGAGAGAGAGAGAGAGAGAGAGAGATGTCTTTTGTCTTAACGCTTAAAATAAAGATAATTTTTATCAAAAATCAAAATTCTGTTAATAAATTTTATCTTGCACGGTGTTTCAATATGTGTTTAAAAACTTATTTCTTAGTAATCTATATTTATTTTTATTATTTTATTATAATTATTATTATTATTATTATTATTATATTTTTTTGTATTGGTGTGTTTTTAAGGGACCTAGTCATTGCAAATACAAATTTCGTCGACATCATTTCACCTACGTACTATTCATCATAGCTCTAATAAACACATTCTTCAACAGCATATAGTACAATCACCATTAGGTCAAGTGTGAGGTGATTTATGAAAAGTGAAGTACACGACTTACATTTGCATAACCTATAAATCATTCCTAAAGCCTTGTCCAGCATAATGTTATAACTAACTAAATCATAAGATCATTGTTAATAAATACAAAGGGACCTGGGATGGTACAAGTGTGAACAGTAATTATTACATAGCCTCGAGATTTAGCTTTGATGAACGCTCAGACAAGATAGCGAAAAGTATAGTGAAGTCGGAAAACGGGTGTTTAAGACGAGTCAATTTTTTTCACTATTATCTCGGCGGTTATTTCAGAGATGGCGAAGGAAACCGGAGTACCAGGAGAAAACTACCGACTTTCGGCAATCGACCTAACAAACTTTTTTCACACTAGGATCTCCCGAATGGGATTCAAATCCATGTGTGAGAGATTCTGCGATCCAACAGCTTTCAATTTGGATCACTTAGCCACCAAGATCACTAGTAAAAATTCAATCAAACTGAGAAATGAATCATGGGTCAATTATAATTGTTAATTAGGATCTGGAGTGGAATTTTCTTTCGCGAAAGCGACTTTTCGATGTTTCGATTTTTTTAAGTGCAGGGGGTTCTTTAAATTTCTAATTTAGAACTATGAAAATAAAATTATATATATATATATATATATATATATATATATATATATATATATATATATATATATATATATAATCAAATATTTCTTGTAGCAGATCCGGTATTTAACAGCATAAATGTTCCTAAATATTATTCCTCATGCACATAGCATGAATTTTATTCAATAAAGATTTGAAATTGATTTTAAATCAGTGTAGAAAAATTTTGATTACATTTTAATCAAACACGGAAAATACTAAAAACGCTTTCGTTGGTCGAACATGTAATGTATAGTAATTTGAATATTTCAATAGGTATTTAGTTATATTTTTACTATTATTAGCTGTATTGACACGAAATTAAACAGGGTTAACTTTGAACCATTTGAACAAGTTCGTAATAGATGTACATATGATTTTTATCTTTTCAATTAGTCATTTTCATAAATACCGCTAAATTGCGAATCGAAGAAATTTGTCATTTTAACACTCAAACATCCGCGCCAGTCATCATTTGTGATCGATGAGTTTTTTTTCTCTATTGTCATTACTAAAAGACATATCTATTATGTATCACACAACGATTTAATCAGAGTGTTATTCCAAGAAATGACAACCTGTCAATCATATCATTTTTACGTCTAATAGAGAAACTGATTTTACACGTCAGTCTTTTAAAACAATGTATGTAGTATATGAGTTATATTGTTATCAAATAAATGGTATTTTGTAGTGTATAAAGTAGCTTTGACATGTATTTGCAGAATAATGACATTTTTATGTTAATTCACAAAATTTTCATAATTTTGACATTTATTTTCTTACGGTTTTCTTTCTTTTTTACCTCATAAATATCTTGTATACACGTATTACAACTAAAAAAAAATCTAGAAATATCGAGAAAAAAAAAAACGAGAGAAACAAATTATTAGTTAAAACTTTAATCATCAGAAAATAAAGGTTTTTTGTAAGAAAAAAATTATCAGAATTATTACTCCATTAGTACGCGTCTCCGAAAAAGAGAGGGCAAAGGTAATGCAGTAACAATAACCAAAACACTTCATCAACGCTGACATAATGAATCAATATCTCTTGAGAGCTTGAAATTAATGGACTTTCTACAAAGGTAGGGACGTGTTGACAGGGATGGTGCGAGAATAGGGCGTTTGCTGGTAAAACCATTATGAGTTCAGATTAATGTGGTCCCGAATCGGAAAATAAACGGCACTATACTTGAAATTAGACATCAAGACTAATGGGTGAAAATACAATTTGTCTAATATTTGTCACTTGTGCACGTGACCTTTGATCTACCTGTTCTGGAATGCTATTTCTAAATGTAACTTGATTTTTATTAAGTTTTCTAAATAAAAGTGAATTTAATATTTTTATTTAGGCTTACGTTGTAACAGGAATATTTAGTGACACAAACATAGCAAATGGTTTTCTGTTGCTGTGAAATCATTAGCAGATTCTTATTGAAGAAACATTTATGTTTCAAAAAAAAAATGATCCAGTCTCTTTAAAAAAAATTGGTATGAAACACAAAAGGTCAAATGATCAAGATTTTTAACTAAAATAACATCAATACATTATATGGCAGTACATAAGTATTTGGTTCATTTAAAAAAACCCCTAAAATCTGCAGTGTTTGTATAGTCTTTGCCTTTTAACCTTTTGATCGTTTTTGTGTTTTTTGGTTTGTTTTTGTGTTTTTTGGTTTGTTTTTGTGTTTTTGGTTGTTTTGAGTTTTTGTGGTTTGTTTTGTGGTTTTTTTGGGGTTTTTTGGGTTTTTTTTGGTTTGTTTTTGTGTTTTTTGGTTTGTTTTTGAGTTTTGTGGTTTGTTTTTGTGTTCCTGGTTTGTTTTTGTGTTTTTGATTTTTTTTTGTGTTTTTTGGTTTGTTTCTGTTTTTTTTTTGGTTTGTTTTTGAGTTTTTGTGGTTTGTTTTTGTGTTTTTGATTTGTTTTGATTTTGGGGTTGTTTTTTTTAAAAAGATTTTGGTTTGTTTTTGTGTTTTTTTGGTTTGTTTTTGAGTTTTTGGTTTTGTTTGCCAATGTTAAAAATCTATGGTCTAAACGTACAGAACTGTAGAAGTATTTAAACACTTGACAGATATTTATAAATCATAAAACTCGCATAAAGACCATCGCAGCTGTTTGAAAATTAACATTAAAATTAAGCATACTCATAACAAGATGGAAGTTTTAACCTTCACATCAGATTGTCTTTATAATAATTTACATAACTTGTCATAGCCTTGTCTGTCAAAAAGCAAAATTAAAGAAAACACATCTAAAGATCCTAATATATATATATATATATATATATATATATATATATATATATATATATATATATATATATATGTGGAATGTACTATTACTGAACAAGGAAACTAGAAATAGTTTTGAGTCACGGTCATCACAAAAATGTCATGGTGTTGGCGAAAATATTTATAAAAAAAAAAAAAAAAAAAAAAAAAAAAAAAAAGATTCAGCATAGAGTTAAAATATCCCTTCATCTAACTCAGCTGTGACATTAACAAAAAAAAATCAAATTTTATTTCCGGAACTTAAATCTATTGTTTTAAACAGAAAATGGTATTTGGAAAACATTTTTTTTTCCTATGAAACCAAATACAAGAAACAAAGATAAAATTAAGACGCAAAATTTGACTTTAGCCAGCTGATATTGAATATAATGAGAAAAAGTATCAAGATCGTGTGTGCTTTAAGTCTAAAAAACACTGGACCAATATTGTTCGGTCAATTTCAGATTTAGCCTTTGAAATAAAATGTAAACATTAAGAAAAGTCCAGGACAACTTCTAATTACATTTTTTCTCTATTTGTTTGTCGTTATACTTCAAAGCAAATATACTTAATGACTTCCGAAATAACACAGAGTGAAAAAGTACGAATTACGTATAATTTTAGTGAACATCCTTTGAACTAATTACAACTATTGGAGATGTTTTACAGGGAACGTTCTCAGACACAATATAAGCTATCTTTCTTTAGCTGTGTCATAACAACTCTTTCGTCTAATGGCCTGATGTTTCCGGTTGTACAAGGTGGCTTTAATCATATGACTTCTACGTAATTGTGTATTCGACCTGCGTTTGGGGTTTGCATGAAATGCTGTCACCTTATGACTTGTGCCTTTGGAATGTGGATACGAAAATATGTATTATAATATTTCAAATTTTTGTCGATAAAAAACATTTATAAATCTTACTCATTGCATAACAAACAACAGAACACTATCCCTATAAAATAATATGTTTTTAAATCTGTCGCAAAACCCTTGACTTTTTTTGGTTACTGTAATGAACATATTTTTCTGAATCATGGTACCAGCATCTCAAACAACGGGACTGAAAAAATTAGGACAGAAGAAATTAAAGATTTACAAACGTAAATCGTGCGTCAAAATGAGGATTTTCTTTTTGAGTAAATTTTTACTTCATCTGCACCAAAAATTCTTTGTTATAACAATTAAAAAAATTAAGTTTAATTAATCAAACCGAATATTTTAATATTACATTAAAAGTGTTCAATCAATTAAATGCGTCATGAATTAATGAAGTTTATCAAAGAAATATGTAACCTTGTGTCCTAAATTGAGATGAGGCGTTTGAGAACATTTTGCAAAAAAAATTAAAGCTTTATAAAATCCATTAAAATCCATGGCAATGAAAACATCCACAATCTAAATTCAATTGCATTGCATGAAAATTTAAATAAGAATTTATTTTTAATGATCTTTGAGATGGACTATAACTGAAAACTGGAAGAAAAAAAACTGAATTGACGCTATCTTAAAATGAATAATTAAGAAACAGTAGTTTATTGCGCTGTTGAATTTGAAGATCTGGCGATAAATGTCAAATTATGTTGAGATGATTAATTTTTTAAATGTTGAGAGAGAGAGAGAGGGGGAGAGAGAGAGAGTAACTTAATTACATAATAATTCACTATTTAAGACGAGTAAATCTTTGCCAGGTGCTTCTTTTGCATAAAACTTCAAATTCAAAATTTATAACATCTACGAGTGAGGCTATTCCTGCGAGTGAAACAATTAGAGTTTCAACTGTTCCTTCTTTTCAAATTAAAGCCATTCTTTGACGTTGGTTTTTGACAGTTTTTAGTGTGGGCCACACATTCGGAGTCAGAATGTATAATAATAATTTGCCAGTTAAAATAAACGATGCTAATTCGCTTTAAACAGCTGCATGGGTCAAGATATTGCGCATTTTGAGAAATTTACGAGAGCTTTTTGTCGGTAGCTTATACTGTTTTTACTATGAAACAAGGAAACAAAAGAAGAGCCATGTGAATCGTATATTTCATGCACTAGCCAGTAAAATTTTAAAACAGCAAGGCGACGAAAAGTAAAACATTATATATATATATATATATATATATATATATATATATATATATATATATATATATATATATATATATATATATATATATATAAGGCTTTTGAGTACGAGAAAGTGTTGACAATACCAATTACATGGTCTAGAAGCGATACTAAGGAGGAAATATATAACTCTTTGCTGATTAAAGAACATAAAATAATTCATTTCAAATATTGCAAGTGGTTATCTGTTCATCAACGGTTATTGGCAAGACATTGAAAAAATGAAGATATAGCCAGGTTTGAAATGATTAATTTTATTAAATTTAGCTCAGTTGTTCCGGATTTGAGTCTTGGTTTTAACCCAAACAGCGCCAATGTCTCATACTATGAAATTGATGTCGCAATCAATAAAACAAAAACCACTTCACAATTTTATTTCTTTTTTTTCCAAATTTCCATATAAAAATATAAGTCGGACAAAGTCCATCTCGGAGAAATGATTTTTGAAGTTTCAAACTACATCTGTTTCGTCGAAATACAAAGTGCAAAACACTCCAGAGCTCCTAGAACGTTTGTATCTTGTGGTATTAAAAAATAATGTAAAAGCGTTATTTTGACTGCGAATTTGTTTACATTATGAAGCAAAGTCGTTTTTTTTTACGACAAGGATATTTAAATAATCACAAAATCGTTTCCTGGGCATCTATTTCTGAATTCAACCGTTAGTTTTGCGGTTAAGCGATTATTCAAATGTTGATATTAATACTCCAAAAGGTATAAAGATATGAACTTGATATGCATTTTGTAAAATTTTCTGCATATGCTATAAAATTTGCACTCGCGCTCCTTTGTAAAGATTTGCATATTGCAAGATAATGCACCTGTCGGATATCCCATATCGATATGTCCATTTTGTATTTTATTTTTTACCTGGCCATTTAAATGGCTGTTTTTCTGTGACGGAAATCAAACATCAAAGACTGTTAATTATAGGTTTTGAGATTTATCAAGTATTAAAATGAATTAACAAAATTGTAAGTGATCTGATATGCCGAAGATTAGCATCTAATCTGTAGCTAAATCAAAAGGTTTGCATGCTACTCAGAAATTATACAATAGTAACAATGTTTTAAAATAGTTCTTAATAGTGGTTTATCGATTAGAAAGTGTAAGCATACAACTCATTATAAAAATTAAGTTTTTCGTTACATTTCCCTCCCCTTTGGTATCAAATGTCCCCAAAAACCACCTGTTCCAGAACAAGGGCCATAAACCTTTAAAATTTAAGTAGACTAACGCTTTTTAATATAATTTTAAAACATTTTTTAAATATTTTGATTTTTTTTTCTCTTTTACTTTTTTTCTTTTTCTCTCTGTTATTATTATTTTTTTAAGTACATTAGTTTTTGTTTCATTATTATTATTTTATTGATATTATGCAACTCCTATGTCACTAAACACGAAAGTATGTCTGATCAAGCATTTTAAATGATTTATAGATATTTTCTAACAGGTAATATACAAGAATTTTATTATTTGATAAAATTTTAAAAAAAAGAAAAAAAAGATAAATAAAAAACACAATTTTTAGCAATAGAGGCTTAAAAATGAAATATCAGAAAACAAATTTACATTTAAGTGAAACATTATGAAAATGTATTGGTGTCTATTCATTTCATTTTCAAAGATCATTTTCACCCGATTTCTTTAATAACAAGATTGTGAAAAATTGATATAGATGAAGTTAAAACATGGTTCCCCGCCCACCTGTCACACAGAACTCCCTAAACGTGTTCATCATGATGGATTGAGTTAACTAATATCAATGATGACAACGGAACGATGCAATCGAAAAAGCTGATGTCCAAATAAAGGTTTTTGACATGTGGACAAATTGATTTCTGATTTTGATGAAGTAGTTCTAGTGAGGTGCTCCTTTATTCGAAGGAACTTCGACAGGAAGAGGGTTTACCTCAGGGTTATTTCATAAGGTTTTATTGTCAACCACTGTCATCATAAAATCGTATTCAAAATATTTTTCTTATCAAATTGCCAGACTTGTTTTTTATGCGTTTCAAGGTTAACAACGTCATTGATCAGATATCGATTACCAAACCCAAAAAAAAATCAATAAATATATCAATAGTGAATTTAATTAAACACCACATGTAAAATATTCAATAATACGTGTTAAACACTATAGTCGACATTCTCTCTCTCTCTCTCTCTCTCTCTCTCTCTCTCTCTCTCTCTCTCTCTCTCTCGGTAAATGATATTACTCTAATAAATTAAGATATATGAAAATCTAGAATAACACACAGGTGAAAAAAAAAATCAAACATCTTAAAGTCCCGGAAATAGTGCCGAGTTTTGAATTATCTATAATATCGTTCACACATTTTTTTCCTTCAAGACCTCGAAAGGAAATAAGCATGATTTTTTTTTTCTGACAAATAATCTAGTTAGTTGATACAATAAAGAAATCTTAAATATATGAAAGATTAAATGATGACAAATGATGAAGTTATTACTACTTATGGTATAGGTCTTATTTTTCGCCCAATCATTTTTGTAACATCAAAAGACTGGCTAGTTTGGGCTCCGAGATTTACGAGCTCCTTGGGCCTATGTTCAAGAAGATCTTAGTTACTTTTATGGGTTATCTAATCCCACTTATCATAAACTGCTAATTATTTATGTTCGCTTAACGACTAATAGAGACGGATTATTTTACCCGGGGTTGTGGCCGCAACCGCATTTAATAAATTAATAATTCCATAATTTGAGATCAAAGGAAATTCAAAACACCTTTCTCTAGAGCTTGAACTGTTACAGATTCAACGTTAACGTTTACACTGTCAGATAATAATAATAATAATAATAATAATAATAATAATAATAATAATGATGATGATGATAATTATTTGAGAGGACCAAAATTACATATTCCTAACGATTCTATATTTATTTAAAATGAATATGCAATGAAAACCTAACAGATATCACCTGAAGTCTCTCTCTCTCTCTCTCTCTCTCTCTCTCTCTCTCTCTCTCTCTCTCTGAATTTAAAAAAAAACATATCCTGTTTAGTTGAGCAAGTACAACACAGCTTTTCCTCATCACAAGAGAAAACATTTTACGCCTGTGTGAATATGTGTCACATGTTTATCAGACGGGGAAAATTGACTAACATTTATCTAAAATGGGACATCGACATTTTGTAATTTGAGTACGATCAAATTGGTTTAATTTTTTTATACAAAGGTGTTATTAATGATAGTTAAACATTTGATAATTATACAAAATTAAAACAGTTATTAAATGAAATCAGCTAAACGTTTTAGGTATTTATTTACGAATTTCAAAATGTAATATTCAACACGCTAAAAATGCAACTTAGTTTAATAATATACATTGTATGAGAATGTAATATATATGTATTTAATAATCATTTATTTCGTTAATTATTTATTTTAATCCTGAAAACAGGGTTCTAATTTTTTTTTTCAGTTAGGATAGATAATTTGTTTTTATTTTTACTTAAAAAAGAAACATTTAATGAAACTTACACAGATAAATTTTTAATTAGCCGTCACCACGTTTATTTAACATGCACGAAAAAAATACGATTTATTTTCTGTGTTTTTTTTTTCTCAATAATACGATATTATTATACAACAGAAAAAGAAGAAAACTATAGTAGGTTTGCAAGCATTTATAAAGAATTTTGGCAAAAAAATTGGAACATGCAAAGAATAAATAAATAAATAAATAAATAAATAAATAAATAAATAAATAAATAAATAAATAAATAAATAAAATTAACCAAGAAAATGAACATAAAAATATATAAAAATTGATAGATAATCTAACAAAGAAAAGGGTATCTTACCATGACCAGAAGATTCAGATGTGGCACTCCTGCAGTCTATATCACGACCTGGAAGTGGTGGCATTCCTGGTGGCATATCTGGATAAAAACTGCCATTTGAATAACCAGGAGGATGTGCGGCTTGGTACATATCCCCATACAGAGGATAATTTCTCATTGCTGCCGGCATAGCATTTAAAGTGTTCATATGGTTTAATTGCATTTGCCTACAATTAATATAGTCTGTGGCACCACCCGTGAAAGAGTTGTACGGCGATTTGCCGTTCATGGCTGAGAAAGATGCTCCCAGTTGCAAATTACTGTATGAAGACATTGAGCAAGAGTTATGTGGCACGAGGCTTGAGTCACTAGAATAATTTGACCACCCGTTCTGTCCGGAAAGCGCAGACCTTCCTACTGATGATTCTTGTCCTCCGGGGCTTGAAGAGAGAATACTGGATACTGTTGTTGATATTCCACTTGGGTAAAATGGGAGGGTCGAGTGAGCTAGTAAGTTATTCGCCGATTCCATTCTTGATCATACCACCTAAAATATAATAATATTTGAAATATGAATATGATATTTTTTTTCCTTTTTATTAGTTTCTAAGATAGCAAAAAAAAAATCATTAGAATATTAATATTATAGCGTATGAATAAACATAGAGATTTATTATGAACGTAATAATAAAGCCTCATTCAAAATATAATAAAATCATATTTCAATTTCTACTAAAGCAATAAATATGAGGCAGTTTGTTCACAAGGATTTTACAATAACCTCAACATTTTTTCGGCATACGGCTTCTTTCACTTTCACGGCAGACCAATATAATTGTAAATGTCTATCATTGTATATTTCAACATGTTCATTTCATGTGTGAAATAAACAAGAGAAAGATGTTAATTTCATGGCATATTATGGTTAGTTATGTGTATTTTATCTCATAAAACAATACATAAAAATAAAACGAGAATGGTAACTAATGATGTATTTTTGCATATAATACATAGCTACATTTTATCTAAATCTTCTTATTTTTAATTTCCTAAGCATAAAAATTTTATTATTAAATTCTCATCAAAGTGAAATAAATTTATCATATTTATGCACATAAAACGTTGTTTTATTTCACTGTTAAATTCATTTTATTATCCCAATATTGGTGGTTATGTCTAAATTATTACCTGTTTTTAGCAACTTACAAGAATTACTTGTAAAAAAAATCACCAATTTGGGATTTTTATTTTTTCATTGGTAAATATAAATATGTTTTAAAAGAATAAAATAACTTAACAAAAATAAATAAAATGTGAATTTAATTCACGTTGCGCGGGAAAAAAAATTATAAATTAACATTACGGTTCAGTGATTCAAAGATGCTAATTATGTCATGGTACAAAGATTTTTAAGATCATTACTGAAATCGTCAATAAAGACCGGGAAAAAAAAACTATACAACTAACAGGAAAAAAGTATGGAAAATTAAAAAACAAACTATACAAACCTACCTAATATTCCTAAATAAGAACCCGTCCATCCGAACTTAAGTTAAAATATTTCCTTTAGACCATGGGTAAAGTGTCCAGTGAACGTATTAAATCCAAAATACTTTATATATGTTATTCTATTAGACCAAGATAAATATATCTCTATGTGTTTCAAGCTATACACACTTCAACCTATGACCCCATAACTTTCACGTACATCTAATAAAATTGCTCAATGTCACTAACACCACGTGATCCTAGGAAACCAATCGCATCCAGTTTCATGTCAAACCCAACGGTACAATGAAAAAATTGCCAACTAGAGAATTGATCTAAATTCAACGAAATCTTTGAAGAGAAATAAAACTGAGTTAAATATTTACCATCATAGAATATCCCTTTCTTAAATTAAACGAAATACTATTGAAATGGTTGGTTAGGGAACAGTGATTTGCATTTTATATAATTTGTAGGCGTCATGGGAACTATTTTCATGAATATTCATAAGCTGAAATCTCATCCAATCAAATAAGAAGTCTTTCTGTCACAGGATTGGAATATTTATGACCGTTTAAAACTAAAATCTGTAATTATCACAGTGGTATTAAGTCCAACATGCCTTTTTTTGAAGTGATACAACTTAATTTTGATTTAGAATTTTTAAAAAAATAATAGATAAAGGGGTCATATAATTCTTTAAACTTTTACCGACAAACTTCGGCATAGGGTGTAATTGCATTGTAAACTCATTTACACTACAGGGGATAATAATTTCTAAATTCAAGTACACGATTTCACTAATAAATCTCATGGATTTAAAACTGGACAATTCGTAAGATAAATCACACATTTTTACCCTGCAGCTAAACATATTGGTTTTCATTAAAGAAAGTGAAAGGGACAGTTTTAACCGTATTGTACAAAATATGTTACAATCCCCTATCCTGTAATTTAACAATGAACAAGTATTAAACTTCATATTAAGAGATCAAAGACAAGTTAATTGCTACACGGACGTATTCGGTAAAAGTAACTCTTTTTATTGATAAAGATGTTTCACACGGAATTTTCAAGCTTTTAATATCAATTTAAAATAGTGTTGTTAAATTTCAAATATTTTTCTAAAAAAATTATGATTATTTGGTTTTATTTAAATCATACTTTTATTTTTATTTTATTTTTATTTTTTATTTTTGTTGCATTCAGACATAAAATAGAATTTTACTCTACGTTTTGATTAATAATAATAATAATAATAATAATAATAATAATAATAATAATTTTATTATTATTATTATTATTATTAATTAATTAATTAATTGATAAATGAATGAATGAATGAATGAATGAATGAATGAATGAATGAATGAATGAATGAATAAATAAATAAATAAATAAATAAATAAATAAATAAATAAATAAATAAATAAATAAAAGAAGTGGAATTACATTATAGAAGTAATCATTCACTTTTAACTTTTAAAAATTCTTACATTGAAATTCAATTTACAATACTTTACTTGAAATGTAATATTTTATTTGCTTTTTTCAAGTGTTAGTTTTATTTTCCATTTTATGGAAAATTTACAGCCCTCGTTTTCTTCCATGTGCATTTGGTGATATTATAGAATTTGAACCCATAATTATTTGGAAAGAAGAGGAAAAAGATAGAATAAAGGTAAGAAATTTTTAATTCCAAAATATTTTATTATGAAAGAAATTTCATTACAATGTGAAATTAATTTCAATAAAATATTTATCATTAAGGTATTGATTATTTTCTTAACAAACCATTCTGCGAGTGTTGAATTGAAGAAAACCGTCTTTGAAAAAAGACCGAATTG
>CM056609.1:14821982-14824482 GCA_029721355.1 Tegillarca granosa
TGACAAATAATGGTCACGACGCATTAGGGATCACTATCCTATACAAAAAACGACTGTCAGTGAAGATGAGATGATATATTTTTCAGACAGTCGCTCATTTGAAGTCTCTATTGGTGTGATGTCTCTGTCATTATTATGTATCTACATGTGTCTCAACTACACATACATGTATATGTGTTGTTAAGAACCAAAAATAAAAGAGAATAAAAAAATATTAAGTAAATGTCACGGCGATAACCGTAGCATAAAAAACTTCGTAAAACACCGCAAAAAAACAACTTTGTTATTGCAGATGACATGTGCAGAATTTAGAATTTTTACAAAAAGAAATATTCAAAAATTCTGCACATGACACAGATAAAAAAGACGCAACAAAAATATCAAAAAGAACCAATTGTTTTCCTTTAATTCAAAATATAAATTGTGTGACCAACTTGTGGTTTTATTCAATGGCAACTCACTTTTCAAAATTGTGTGTTTCCAAGTTTAACAAAACAACTATTACAATATCAAAGCATCAAATCTAGGAAATATTTTCAAAATATTTTAATTCCTGTTACAAAAAAAAAAAAAAAATAAATAAATAAATAAATAAATAAATAAAAAATAAAAAAAAATATTTAAAAAAAATCCGTTAATTGAGATTTTCTAATGACTTAATGTGGATTTTAAATGCAAATGTGAAATGTTATATTTTTTGTCATCAACTAAACAAATAAAATTTTCAGGAAAATCCGATTCCAAAACGTGTTGAAAAATAAATGCATTGTTAGAAAAGACAAAAAAAAAAAATATTAATGTGTCTTCAACATTCTGTTTGTGATTAGTAAATGGAAAAAATACTACTTGCATATTTTATTACCGGCTTTTAAACAATTTAGAGAAGCTCAAATCCGATTGCATTCCTGGCAGAATCAATTTGGGAAACAATCGATCTGTAGGAAAGAATTACGCATAACACTAAAAATTTGGGTAAAGTCTTATTTAGTTTGAGAAATACAATGAATCCTTATGAATATTTATAATTTGGCCGGACATAAAACTATCTAGCATTATAATCTCACAGATTTTATTTTCCTAATTTACATATCCGACAATATATGAGATGAAATTGACGTCGGGCACGGATCACGCTTAGGTACATTAAAAGAATATTGGAATTTGTTCGAGAGTGAAATTGATAAATTAGCTTTGACCGGACTCAATCAACGAAAAACTTTATATTAATCTCGCTGTGATTTTATTTCTTCCATTTTTCGTTTTATCATTATTTACTACCCTTTCTATTTTTGCTCCATTTTCCAATTTGGCACGTTTTCACACATTTATTTCTTTGAGTTCTTTAACTTATTATGATGTCTTTTATTTCTTTGCTGTAGAGAAATCGCTATAGATCATTATTACCTGACGATTTTTCAAACTATTGTCCCAATGGTCAGTCAAGGCCCGCGCTTGTCATCTTAATTATTGGTTTGTTTTTGCTAAAACTTTCGAATTAAAAATTATTTTAAACTAAATGTAATAAAATAAGATTTAAGCTTACCTGTAAAATGACCATGTAAAATTGTTCAAAAATTTCCTCAAAAATATAACAATTTCGGGCTTTAAAGCCACGAAAATATTCAATTTTTTATCAGATGTATCCTTTCCCTAGGTGTGCGCACTAATCCATGTTTTCTCACAACAATATTGCACCAAAATGTGACCAGATAAACATTACGGTACTTTTAATATATATATGTGGTTGATGTCAATATCGAACAAAGCATCATACAAACATTATCTTTGTATAATTAAAAACTTTTTTTCCCGTTTGATGTCTCTGTAGTCTCATGTTCAATGTTTGTATATCTACTAATTCCACAATTTTCACCACATTAAAATTTTACGGATGGTCCCTAATACGTGAAAACGTCTGGAAAATGACTTTGAAATTCCCCGGTCCGAAAACGGTCGGTATGGTTTAAACTCGTAACAACATTGCTATTATAATTCTTTATTTATGGTTACAGTAATAAAATTACACCTTAATCAAACTTATCATTTCCTTAAGACCTTTGTGAAATTTTTTCATCCGATAAAAATGACCATTGACTGGTCAGGAACTAATGTTTTCGCAAGTGATTATTACTCTAAATGGCGCGTTTTTCAGTTGTTCTGTTCCGTAAATGACTACCTTTCTCGAAATCTTTTTCCGCTCTAGAAATTATGTTATAATGATCAGTTTCATTATTTTGTCCCATTACAATTGTAAACATTGTTTTGATCTCTCTTTGACCAGCTCCATGATATGGACATTAGACTTATAACGTTAGTATTAACAAATGACCCTAAACAAATTACTTTCTAGTAAATGTAGGAAGTCACACTGGGTTTTTAAATAAATGGTTGTTCTTCTAGACATTAACAATATGAAGTATTCCTGTTATATCTTCTTCAAAATGTCAAACTTTTTTTCTTTATTTTTTGCTCTCTTTGACATTGAATTTTAAAAGTTCAT
>CM056609.1:14826982-14844558 GCA_029721355.1 Tegillarca granosa
TGAATACTTATATTATCATACATAATAAAATATTCTTTTTATTTTTTATTTATTTATTTATTTTTTTTTGAAAAAAATCATAATAGAAGTTCATTTACCTCATAAAAATATAAAAGTGTGACAAATGTAATCAAGTAATCGCGGTATATTTTGTCGCTCTAAAAGTCAAGGACAAATGAATTTTGATTTCATAACTATCTAATTACGTAATTAATCAAATAGTTAATCTTTTTCTTAAGTATATTTTACTTTGATCAGTTAGAAATTCATTCCTTAGGTATGAAATAACAAAAGATAAATAATAATAAAAAATAAAAGGTTGTAAATTTTACCACTCGACGGTCATAAAAACAAAATTTCCCATGTTACATCTGAAGAATCGGTACCAATAAAATAAACAATTGTTAAGTTATAAAAATCGTAAAATTTTACAGGATCAAAGATTGACAATAGGTTGTAAAATTTTTGGAAAGTAATATAAAGTCTTTATTTTATGATGGGTCATCTTAAAAACGTCATATCTCCATTGTCTTGAGCTTCTGGTCGAAGCTTCCGAACTGTCTTGTCCTCCAGGTCAAAGCTGATATACAACACTGCCCGAAGAACACAATGACCAGTGCAGGGATTAACTCCAACTGGACAACACATTAAATCCGTACATTTGGCTAGAAGCAACCGCGATCCAATACGGAAACATTGGTCATAAAATTATTTTCATTTCACATGAAAGGAAATCTACAAAGATGCCGCCCCGCAATTAGTTGATAGGCGAAACTCTTCCATGCGAGGAGGTAAAGAAAGAATGCACCCACAGGTGAGATGCCTTAGGCTCATTTCTGGTCTAATGAAATGTCGAAGATGTTAATATTTTAATATTATCACCTCAATATTAGTAAAATCATTAGTATTATTCCATAAAGCACCATGTTATCATGACGTAGCATTATTAGAATGCGCAGATTAATGCAGGTGTTACAGGTATTGATTGACACATCGATGACAATTAGTGGTAATTAATTCTTTCAATCTCTTGTCATCCATGTGGCCTCATAACACCGTTTTTTAAAATTATTTACGTTTTACGATTTATGAAATAATAATAAATGATTTATATTAACCACCTCTACATAAAAACCACCTGTCCATTAGTCTCCCGGAAAAGACTCAAATCCGAAGTCCCGTGCCTAAGTATCCTTAGAATTAGAAAAATGTAATTGTGAAAAAAACCATTTATGAAATAAATAAAAAGAAGAAATTAATTTTTCGTTTTTCCTACATAATATCTTATTTATATATTTTTTATTATTTTTTTATTTATTTATTTATTTATTTATTTCACTAATATTACCATGGTTATGATTCTTAGTCCTTAATTAACCTAGATTGTTGCATTATACCAACATTGTGCTCAAATATGTTACCATTCTGAATCCTATCATCGCTTCTCTCCCTTGACAAAACCTCTTCAAAGGGCGAAGATTGTCATAAAATGGTAATTTGTATGATTTTATGTTTGTTTATCAGCAATTACATCGAAGATATTTTGGTGGTCCATGGCTATAAATTTAAAGGTGTTATCTACTATAAATGGTCAAATTTGTGCTATATTTTTATCTACATTTTATTCATGAACCTCCATGTTCTCGTCCACTCCTAATCACGTCTACAATAACAGGTCGGCGAACACATCCTTTTTCTTAATTAAGTACTAGTGACCTTTCCGTTTGTACCAAGACATCTAAGGTGATGGATAGGAATACCCCAGCTAGAAAGGAAATTCCAAAAACTTTGAATCGTCATGAAGATAATTTGTAAACAATGTTAAACACGGGAAGCGGTAGTTCAATTGGCAAAATAACTCGCGTTATTGTTGCATACTTTAATTGGGAGATGGGCAATGACAGTTTATGTCCCAATTAAGATTGTTTTCACTTTTCTCGAGGTAGCCTGTTCTGGGGGAAGACATCGAAGTTCCCGGAGTCAACCATTTGAGACCACTCTGTCACCGAGGACCAAATGTAGATACGGCTTTTCGATTTCGACCTTCAAGCTATTATGTTATAAATGTCCTTTGCAAAACGGCTTATGAATGAGCTATATGAGTAAAATGGTCTATTTGCAAACTGATTCATTAGTTTAGAGAGAGAGAGAGAGAGAGAGAGAGAGAGCGAAGAGAGAGAGAGAGACGCTTGTGATTTGACTTTTTTTCACCGTATTTTTGTCACCACATTAGCTTTTATCAAGTAAGTGTTTTATCGTATTTTATAATAACTTAAGCGTTCATTAAGAAGGTGCTTTATCACGTTTTTCGTTCTTTTATTTATTTTAACAAGTAGTTGCTTTTTTGAGTTCTCTGTTACATCTGTTTTTTTCAAGAAAACTTTTTCATGTATTTCTGTCATGTGCTGATTTTGAATGCATCATTTTAATACAAATTCAAATCGGCACATGACATTGTTTTGGTTCCTTTTTTTTTTTTTTTTTTTTTTCGCAGTATGCATACTGTAGCAAGCGCTTAGTTACATTGGGTTTTCTTGAGTTACTGCTATGTCTAGTTTTGGGTTATTTTACCTTTTGCAAAGCAATCTTTTATTGTGTTCGTGACTACTTTAGCTCCTGCCAAGTAAGTGCAATTCATATGTTCATGTGTTTATTCAATATTTTCTATTTTATTTTTATATATTTAAATTTAAGGATAAATATGAACATATTATATTGAACTCATAAGAAGCTAGTTTTTTTTTTTTTTTTTTTTTTTTTTTTTTTTTTTTTTTTTTTTTTTTTTTTTTAAATTTAAAGATAGAAACTGGAATTCTTGTTATTCGATAAAGTAAGATATTATAGAAAATACGAGATCCGTCATAATCATAGTTACATGTATGCAGTCTAGTTTCCCTGTGTTGTAAATGATTTAAAGAACAGCAATGTGACAGTTAGACCAAGACAAATGTCCCATTTAGGAGTTAACATTTAAGGTCTTTTTTTCAAAGATAAGGACACTAACAGCAGTGCCATATGGAGAAGAATAAGTCTTCGATATTAAGACATTCAAACTATCTTTAACACAAACAGTAAACAACTGTCAATGACATATCTTAGTTATTTAATGAACAAATTACACATAATTCATTTTAAAATGGCCCCTAGATTTTCCATAATATTAACTTTTATTATACGCTCCACGGATACAGAACATGAAAATATGCACTGGAAATTTATTTCCCGGCACAAATAGGTCTTAGTTAATCCAAAAAAGGCGGCATGGATTTTACAGCCAGCATAGTGATGGGATCATTATCAGTCACATGGAAAGAATTATTATATAAGCAACCTTTTATAACCCAACTCCATGACAAATTAAAGTTCAGTTGCCATTGTTATTTTATGGGGAGTCTTTTGTTTACGAGTTCAACCAAAGAATAACGGATAAAATGTATTCGGAAAATAAATGAGATAATAAATAGTTTCACACAGTAAAATTATAATCAAGTAAAAATAATCTCTCTGTAAACGTTTTAAGGAAAGGGAGACAACCATAGCGATTCTATCTGCTGAGGGTCTTGAACACAAAAGCTTGTTAAATCTGAAGTATTGATAAGCGAGTCCACTTGCTCTGGAAGAATACTTACGTGTTTTCTATTATGAAAAACACCTACCATTTGACAGAATATAATATAATCAGCAAAGCGAATTTTAGCTATGAACACAAAAATGAAAGAGGGGAAAGGAAAAACGACAAAAAGAATTATGGTCGAAAGACTTATCAGCAAGCTGATTGAAAATTTTGATAAGTGAATAAAAGTGATGAAGTTAAACGCCCAGTCAAGATTCTTAAATTTTACCGAGGCGGTCATTTCTGAAATAGTGGAGCAAACCGGGGTAACACGAGAAATCCACCAACCTTAGGTAAGCAAACTCGGACAAATTTCCTCGCTCTGAGAGCGGGATCCGGACGACAGCGGTTGGGGGGGGGGTGTTAATGAGATACGTAAGCTCGCGCTTTTAGCCACTTGACCATCGAGATTCGGCATTATGAATGAAAACACAGATTTACGATATAGCCTCTAGCTCCATGCCGCTCTTCTTCAGACTAGATTTTCCAGAAAAATTAAGATTTGATACTTTTACAAACAAAGAATAAATTAAAGACAAATAAAGTTCAATAGGATATAACTATTGTTTCTCTTGCAGAACACAAGACAAAACAGTCGTAGTCGTCGTCGTCGTCGCCGGGTTTCGTTATAGTGTGCATGAAAAAACATATACAAAAGTGTTGTTTGTGAATGAAAAATACAGAAACCAAAGTATTCCTAGAAGTGGAGATTTATTTTATTGACAAACCTAGAAAATAGTAATATACACGAAACTTTTCTAGTTTAGATAATTTTCTGATTAAAAGAAAGTTGGAAAAAATATTAATACACTTGTCATCACTTGTTTGTAATCTTAATCATTCAAAATATGATCTATAATGCGGGTTAAGATTCAGCTAACATACCAAGTACAAATCTTTTCCATCAAACACATTTTCTCTTCTTCCAATATCGAATAGTTCTGATTAACTCAAGTTGATATTGATGTGTTTTATACTTCAATCACGAGAAATACTGTTAACATTCCAGTAAAAACAGCGTGACCTAACGCACCCCGTGTTTGCCGATCGATGATATTTACAGCGCATGCTCAAGGTTTTCTTCAATTTAACTTATCAGCACAAATCATTCGAAATATTAGCCATTTAATTAAAACCATAATTACCACAGAATTAGTGAGAAAAATAGAAATCCGAATTTTATGTGCTGTGTAAGAAATTATTCCATATTAGAATCAAGGGGATGCGGTTGTTCATGGAGCATGGGACGCTAAGATAGACACTTTATTGTCTTGGGAAGATTGGACAAATACCGTTTTATGGAAGGATTCAGTCCTATTCTCGGTATTATTGAAATCCTTAATATTACAATATACGAGATTTTTCCTAGAAAATCTTCACGCAATTTTCTAGTAAAATCTCCTCTTAAATTTCTGTCAATGGTCGAAAGACTTATCAGCAAGCTGATTGAAAATTTTGATAAAAGCTCGTTTATTGCAAATCTCGTTAGCAAACCTTTTGATTTATAGTTCATAAGGCAATTAAAATCGGTGGAAATAAGAACTAATTGTTGTGAATTCTAAACCCGTATTTAGCAGTAATAGAAGTGTTTAATCAAGTGGAAACCTCTGCTGATATAAGTCCATTAGTTTTTGTTTGAAATATAAAGATTTTTAAATTTTTTTCCTTCAAAATGTAGAATCTTGCGTTGTTCTTTTCAAACACAGTTAGGATTTAAGCTAATGAAGAAATTTGAAGTCTTGTTTGAATTTCATCAGTAAAAATTAGCCAAACAGTTAACAAACGAGTATTAATTATTCTTTTTATCTTTTTTTTTTGTTTATCAAAGAAGAATGTACTGTAACACGTACAATCATATCCTGAATTTTTTTAAAATTATTTATTTTATTTATTTTATCTATCTATCTATCTATCTATCTATTTATTTATTTATTTATTTATTTATTTATTTATTTATTTATTTATTTATTTATTTATTGTTTTAAAGCTAGCCATTTTAGAAAAAAAAACTTTTGCCAAGCTATGAGGATTAACACATAACTAAAAAGCAATTATTTTTGCATTGGGTTTTAATAATTTTTTTTTACATTACACGTTAAATTTAGAACTTATCATTGACGACGCCCAGTGTTTTAGATTCTCGTGTTGCTTGTTAAAAATGTTTTTTGAGCTTAACATAAATGGACCCAAGAAGACGGAAATGAATAAATTTGATTCTAAAACATTGCGAATCGAACATTTTAATATAGGTACGAAATTTTAAGCAATATTACAAACTATGATCAACGCCATTATGTTGCTGTAACTGCTCATTTTCAAACTTTTTTAAAAAATGAATTTTCTCAGAATTTTTACTTTTAGAAGCATAACGTATTGTTTTAAATACGCTTCAAATACAAAACATTCTAAATCCTTGAGTAAATAATGTTTGTTTTAAAGAGTCTTACCAAGATTTTTTTATCAACATTTCATCACCATTTTATTTATTCCTAACTTATATGGTAAATTACAGCATCTCAATTGGCTTCCTCTCACGTTTATAAGACCTCAGAGAATTGCAACATTATATAGTGTTCTGTTTTAACGGAGAAAGGGGAACAACCGTTCCTTAAAATTAATATAAGTATACGCAACAATATCCGCAACGATCAAAGACTCATATATATATATTCATATATATATATATTTATTTGCTTAATTCCTGAAAGTTGTATTTCAGTTTCAAGTTAATTCCGCATAATTATAAATCGAAGTAAAAATAAAATTAAAATAAAAAAAATGTTTTCTATGTCAATACCAATAAGCAGCTACATTTTACGTTCCTTAATTTAATTAAACTAGGGATTTGGCACTATTTTTAATGTACTGGTATTTAACACGGATTGACGTTTTAAATTTTCTTTTTATTTAAAACCTGAAATTTTTTAAGAGCAACATTTTAATGTTTTGAGAAATTAAACCTATTCTCTCACTATCTCCAGTGTATTTCTAGAGTTCACTATAAGACTTTGTTCTAATGCACACCCTTTATATTTTATGAGATTGCCAACATCTTTTATCTGGGTGGCCATCTGAAATAAATAGCCCGGACTCAAATGTGCATTCAAGGAACGTGTGAAACAGGGTATTAAATTGCCCCTTCACCTGTAATTATCTGTAATTCTAGTGTGTATTTCACTCCATTCTTTTGAGTTGGAACTGCCTCTTTTCAACAATCGGCATTAAATCCGTAATTAAAAACCTAGATATCCATTGATGATTTTAAAAACAGTATAAAGTGGATTGAGTGCGTAATTATAGCGATGAGTGTTTATTTTACTTTAGATTTCGACAAATTGGAACAAATATTTCCGTAATTATTCAGAGATTAGTCAAGATTTATACTTTATGAGCTAGTTAATTGCAGATCTATTTCAGCTTCATCCTGCTAGATTTCGATCTAAATGCGTGTTAATTCTACCCAAATAAAGGACTTAATCTGTATATAAATGACTGGTAAAACAACATGCCGAACAGAAACATAGAAAATACTTTATTCTCTTAAAGATTGATTTTAACTTGGGCACCCCTTAAAGGAAATCACGTGATCAGGATACAAAATGGATGTTTCTACCATTTTTTTTTACATGGATAACGTTTTATGAATTTTGATTTATTTATTTCAAATCGTTTAGTTTTTTACCCCTCCACAATAAACATTATGAAAAATATATATAAAATAATGTTGATTAATTCGAATATTATCATGTTGATGTCTTGACCATTTTGTTTGAAATTTGATAATTTTATTAAGAATTTTCAAAAATAAATAAAATAAAACAAAACATAAAAAAATCAATTGGTCATTAGTGTATCAGCAGACAATGTTATTTAGTTTTAGTTAATTTCAATTCACTATTTTAACATTATCAGCAATAATTTTACAACACATTTGCAATTATGCAAAAAAATTATAAGAGGTTAAACACTCGCTTTCTTCGCGAATAGATATAAAATGCTGATGCGACGTTAAATAGCAATCTTACTAATTAACCAACCCACCAAATAATAATAATAATAATATTAATAATAAAATGGTGCTATATCTACTACAGGGTGTCCTTTTTGATATTACATTATAAGCAGATATGTTTTAAATAAAAAGCAAAGTGGCACTGAGTTTCACTTTAAAATTTATAAAGAAATCCAAATATTACAAAAAAGACCGCTAAGAAAAAGCAGACATAAAGTTGTTTATTATATAAAAACGATCTTATTAGCAAACGATTACAAATTTCAAAAACTTTCGAATGAAATAAAAGAAATCTTAAATCGATTTAATAATGTTGTCTTATACCTGTTTTTGAATTTAATCATAAAAATACATTCAAAAGTGGTATATGACAATGTCATTAATAAAAACGTACGCTTATAATCTGTGATGTCACTATGACGACATAAGCGAATTACACTCATTACATATAAATATTATGGTTTTTTATTTATTTATTTTTTTTTTCATTAAAATTTAAACTTTATCTACCTGTAAAATTCTTTAAATACATGTATATATAATTTTTTGAATTAGGTTGACTTAAAGTGGCAAACATAGTCTCAGTAATATATAAACATACTGGATAAATAATTCAACGAGCTAAGCAAAAATGTTTCAGAATAAGATACCTGAAAGGAAATTGAAAGAAAGAATACGAACATGAAGTAATGTTCAATAACGGTGTATCGAGAAAAAGAACGAATCGGAAACTTCTTGTTTATTCGTGCTATTTATAATTGCATAATTCAGTTTAATGTTTGCTATTGCAATTTTCTTTTTTTTTTTTTTTTTTTCTCAAATTCTTTCATCTTCTATTTCTTAGATATAACATTCAACAAGCCGGTAACGAAAAGCTTATCATAAACACATGCTTAGTGATAAACGATGGGTTATAAATATGCCCTTATGGTAAAAAAAATGCAAAAAAGCGAAACTTCATTCAAAAATTATTTATTTTTTAAAAACTCAAACTGCATTAAAACAAAACTATTTCAAAAGATTCTTGTCTGCAGACTTTAACTGAAAACATTGAGAAAAAATAAGAACGTTTTGCTTCATTGATGTAAACCAACCCTCAGTTTCCATAGATTGAAATGAAGAGCCAGAAAAATATGTAATTTAGCTCGATAAATAACTATCAACATATGTGTGAGCTTATTGCGGCTTCACTTCAGGGGTATCAATATTAGTGAAGGTTTGTAACATTTCCTCGTTATACATTTGACTATAACAGTATCAGGTATCGTAAATATGATGTATGGGCGGTGTTTTCATGGTTCTGCAACTCTCTCCAAAAGCATAGTTTTGAAACAAGTGCTTAAAAACCATAATTTTCCATACTACGCCGTTTTTCTTAAGAAAAATATCAAATTACTAACCGTGAAAAGGGTTTGGACACAGCCATAAAGCGTGATAAGATCTATCATTTAACCCCTTTATATGGTCCTCTTCTTTTCAATGACATAAGGGTGCAATCTACCCGTCTCTGAATTTTACACATACTAAAATCATAGACTTGAATGGGGATGATGTGATTTCAAGGGGATAATATTGCACATTGTTTGTGTCCGGGTAATCGGGCGTGATTTAAACATATGTGTTATCAACCAAATATTTTAATGGTAAATTTGACCTCGTGAAAATAATGTTCAGTGGTATTGACATAAATGACTGAGTTAGGATTGCCAAAGTTTAAACTAACAATCATTTTGTCAACGAAATTTTGAGATAGTTAAAACATGTTTGATATCAAAATGATAAAACCAAAAATGTCCAGATGTTTGCAAATTTTTATGCTTTGGATGCCATTTGCAAAAGAAAAAAACAAAACAGGAACCGTCATAGTATATTGTTCCAAGTTTATATACATTTTACACCCACGCATATATTTTAGAGTCATATTAGAATAATATAAGACATTTTAATGGTTACTGAGACCAGGTTCTCGGAATATATTTGAATCCGGCTTAGCCCTTCGACTTGATAATAGAAAATCATGGCTAAAACATCTGACCGTTGCAATAAAATCACTAAAGTAGGCTGACCTGCATTCTACTCGCTATTAATAAAGTTTCTTATTCACCTTCAAATGCATAAGTATTCTGTTAGAAATATTGAAACATTTGAATATTATAAAATAACTTGTAGCCAATGAATGGTTTTTCTCTTTAATTTCTATATTTGTGCTTTGGTTACACGTTTGTGTTAATGAACATGTTTTGGAGACAAGTTGGAAGATAATCTTTATCTTGAATAATTGATTCACAATAAATTGAGGGTAGAAGAATGTTGTTCGGACATTGTTTATGCCGACATTTAAATAATATTTCGAAGTGATGTGGATTTTGCATTAGATACACCATTTCGATAGCAAATCCAATGCTATATTCATATTTAAAAAACCACATAGCCTTTGTCGTATTTCTGAAAACAAATTTCTAGTATCGTTAAAGAAACGCCAACCTATAACTTCATCACTATCTGATCTTTTCAATTATGGTTTCAAATTCAAATCTGAACTATATTACTTCTCTTTTTATTGCAAACAACAAAATTGCTTACATTAAGTGGAAAAGTAGTTTCTTTGGGTCCCAAATGGTCCCAAATCGAAGAACAAAGATATTTCAAATGGTTTTTTATTTTATTATTTTTATTTTTATTTTTTTTTAACAAATTTTAAAAATATTAACTTTAGCAATTCAAGTTTCTGCAAGTACCGGTTATTGGAAACCTGGCTTGCTTAAAATCCTTTAAAATGGAATTCATTTCTTTTGAAAGAACAAATTATTACGATAAATGGATTATACGAAATATAATCAAATAAATAACATTCTTAATTAATTTCCGAAATGTGCCAACTGGCACATCAAAATTTAACTGGTATTTGTATTATATATTTACTACCCCTGAGCGGGTACCGCTGCTGGTGGAGTAAAACTCCCCGAGGGTATCCATAACTCAGTAGGCAGTACTTTGTGCTGTCAGAAAATGTACCAATTAACAAAATTTTCTGTCGTTAAAATTTGAAATTAATTTAAAACTAAGGTTTGTTCCCTCATGCAAAGCATTCCTTAGCTGGATTTGGATTTATATAATTTTGAAAATTTAGATTCATTATTTTCATCTGTTTGGCTTATATTTTTGATGTATCAAACTTTTCTTAGTGTCACTGATGAGGAATGAATTTCCGAAATGTGCACATTTGGCACATCAAAATTTAACTGGTATTTGTATTATATCTTATTTACCCAAAATGTTCAAAGGAGATTTATATTTTTAGAACACTTTTGACTAAATATGAACTTAAAAACCACCAAAAATTTCACAAGAAAAAAATAAGTTTGATTTAGTTACTTCTATTCATTATTGTTAGTATTATTTTATTTTATACTTGTTCCCTGTCTGGATAACTTTGAATAACTCTAACTTTGTGTAAGAAATATTTTCAATGCTTAGAAATATGCAATGCTTAAGACAAAATTGTTGGTTTTAATGATGATTTTTCTTAAATAAGAGTAATAAATCACGAAGTGTTATGATCATGACAGAATTAAAAATGTTGTTTTAAAAGAAGTGTTTTGCAAAATAAAACTTCTTTTACGTAAAAAGATATAGTTTTTAATATGCAAATGTTAAGTTTTTAGTCTCGAAATGCTTTGCTTGGACAAAATCCAAAAGACTTTTCGTCTAATAATCAAACTTGAAACGGTCATATTTTGCAAAATAGAACAAGAAAATTGAGAACATTTTTAAACTAAATATATCTTGATTTTTTTGATACGTTTTAAACAGACGATAAAAAATCAATCATTTCGCAGAAAATACAAGAACTCGCATAAAATTTCGAAACAATACATATGTTTTTTAGTTGAATATATTTTGCATTTTTTTTATTGTTAATGAGTAAGTGAGTTTTGTTCTTAATTTTTCTATATATTGATTTGTTTTAGTTTTAGTTAAAATTCATTATATTAAAATACCAAATCCATGTGTAAAGTTGTAATTATGGCGTTCGAAATCTGAATGTAATATTTTTAAAAACTAAAGTTAAAATATTCCTGTGGTTTCCTACTTATTAAACCAAAAGTGTGAGAGTTGTGAACAAAAATGCCACTTCAATATGCGTTAAAATACAATAAAACATTAAAGTTTCAAAGACATTGTTGCTTCTACGGAATCAAAAAAATGTGTTTCGGATTTGTATTTAATGTGTATTTAGTCGGAATTAAATAATAGATAAAATATGTATGCTTAACATATTGTAACAAAATAATTTGGAAATCCTTTAATATTCAATAAAAGTCAAATTTTGAGATTGATTAACTTTAAAGACTACGCCTTCTAAAAAAGATGTTATTCAAATTTCAAACACCTGTGAATGTGCACAAAATGCTCGGAAAATCTTTCTCATCAATGACACAAAGATCGAAAAACATTGAAAGATACAAAAACATAAGCCAAACATTTAAAAAAATTAATTAATCTAAAGTTCCAAAATTATATGAATCCAAAAACAGTTAAGGAATGCTTTGCATGACGAACAAACCTTAGTTTTAAACTTGGTTAAATGACAAATGCTTATATATGCACACGCATTTGCAATTGAACAAATATCTCTTATATTTAACTATTATTTGAAGTTTTGCTTCACAAACCAATCAGTCAATATATATCGTTGATAGAAACATAACATAGTCAAGCTTAAGTTAGTGAATGCAGGTTTATTAATCCAAAATAATTTTTGTTACTCCACTAGCCTAAAAAATAAACACATATATAGAGTAAGTGTGGTACTGACGAATGTTGTCAAGTACGTATTAAGTATTTTTGTCACAATTTAATTTTTCATGAATTTTTGAAACTCTTAACTAAAATAAAATTTATGATAATAAATAAGGAATGCACTTAAACTTTGTTAAAGAAGCGGTGTTTTTTTCTTTGCAATAGTTTTTCTTTCCGAAAGGCTTATTTTGTTTCTCCTTTTATTAACAAAAACATTGTCTTTCGAAACTGTCTTGATAATCATTCAAAAGGAAAATAAATAAAATAATACTTGTTTGAAAATCAATGTTAACGATTTAAGCCTTTTAGGCACAGTGATTCAAAATGTTATTGCTTAACTCTGGATGAACAAATTTTACATAGAAATAAAAAAAATTATAAATCAATTTTATCATGTACAAATTTGCGTTATTAAAAAAGTCAATAAATGTACTTGTAGAAATTTTGTAAACATTTCTGTAAATAAGTAAAAATTGACCAATTCAGTTATACTTGTGAACTTCCATAAAAGAAAGCAAATAAGGCCGGGTGAAATTTTTTCGTATTTCAATTTTTGCTTCATATAAAGAATAGGTTGTTTCGCCTTCCTTATTTATAATTTATAGTTTTTAATTAAAATTATTGTGGCTACAAAATTAAACTGAAACCTAAATGTTTTAAGCCTTTGGAAATCTGATTTTTTGATAAAATTCTATTATCTTTTATTAGCTTTTGAATTTTTTTCTTTGGTCCTAAAAAAGAATTGTAAGAACAATGCTTTCATATATGATTTATGTTTAAAGCGTTTTCAAAACAATAGCTTATTTCATTATTTATGAAGTTGTTTTACCGGTGACTTTGAACGGTTTAAAAAACCGTTATGTCAATAGATCAATCATTTTATAGTAGCCACTCGCTTAACAAACGATTCATAAAACAACAAAAGATGTTAAACGCTTACCATTTACGAGAAAAGTCTTTTGGCTTATAACAAATAAGTCAAATTTACTATTATCATCAAATTTACTTTCTGCTAATTCAAACATCATGTTATGTCTTTCAAATATGTTTAAAGTTACAGTTAAAATACCCATTTATAGTATTTTTTGAGCCAACAAATCAGCACGCTAAGGAGATGAGTATTTTTATATTTTTTCATTTCTGAAGAATTTATCTTTTGTGTTCTTTTGCAAAGAGTTTAGCATTTTTTAAACCAACAAACATTTAACTGAATGTATAGGAACCTTTAATTTAAAACTATTGAATATATTGGATTTACTTACGCATTTGAAGCATCGATAACAAGGGATTTATCCAAATGATTGAAAGCATGCTGATTTTTTTTAAAAATCATAAACACAAAAATGAATAATAAGTCCAACAACAGTATATGTATTATCATTTTATGTAACAAAGTCATTGGGCTTGCTGCAAAATGGAGAATTCTAGATGTTTAACATTTATATCTTATTAGACTTATCCTAATTAATTTTTTTAAAAAAATATATAAAAACCAGAGTTGATGTTTTTACCCTGTATCTGATGACCCCTCTTTGTAATTGATGCCTTATTTTCTTCGGAGGCTCAACGAAGGACATGAATGCTACCACCATACAATATAAATGGTCAATCGCATGGTTTATTGCATTAAAACCTTCAAAAGAGCCCCTATCAACGTAAGCAAAGCTTCTTTTGGATAAGAAACACCAATGAGAATGTTTGTTAATGTAATATATATAAGTATTTTGATATAGGTACTTCAAACATCATTGAATTCTATTGGTTCTTACTTTAATTCTAGAGATCACTAAATGAACCTACAAAATTCTTCCGAGTGCTTTTATTGAACCTTTTCCACTTCCGTAGCCGACATCTGTGTTACAGCATTAAATTCCAAAGTAACCCTACCACAAACATTTTTCTCTTCTAAACATCAAAGAATATAGATATCAAAAGATATTTCTTCTTATACATACAGAATCCTTAATATTTGCATAATCTTTATATGTAGCTTAGATAATAGAAAATTAGTCTTCAAATGCGTCAAGGAAACTGTGAAAAAGAAAAAACTTATATAATAAACAAACTTTCATTGATTGATTTACAGTTCTTCGGAAATATCTCACTTCCCTCAGTCTTATCCCCGGATATAAGGATGCACAAACCTTGATGAAGAAAAGAAAATTACTATGCATATCGATATTGCAAAACTCGGTCAAGGTAATAAGAACGGTTCTTTCTTGTTTAAACACGTGTGATTTTCAATTATGTATAGATACATTGCAGGAATGCTTGCAATCTTTTTGTACTCGGCGTTACAGACAGAAAAGTTCTTAATTTAGTTAATGTTAAGAACTCATATCCCTAAGAAGATACAATTTGACTATTTCATTCATGGATTTACAGCATCGGTCCACCAAATTAGATCTTGTTTTGTTTTGGCAGATACTCAAATTGCAATTTCAAGCTCAGTCATTAGGTGCAGGCAGACCTGTGGATATCATTAAACACGAATGGTGGTATAAAAGAAAGTTAAACATAATACAATTATCTGATTTGAAAAGTAATACCGTTTAAGTTGGCTTCAGGTTTCTATGATGGACAACTGTGATTTTGCGAAGGAACAGATTCTTTAAAGAACCAAATCATTATGTAAACGTAAAGTTTGTCATATGCTATTCCAGTGCAATATGCCATAATGGAACATAGTTCGTAGGCTAAATTTGCAATTTTTTGGAAAGAATTTTCTCTTTTCAAACCAAGAATGACATTATCGTTTTGATAGAGTCAGGAAGGAATATTTTCAATGATACACTTGAAAATAAAGTCACTTTTCAAACCATTTTGCTGAGCTCAATTTATGAGTACATGTAATTTTATTGGATGTGTCCGTTGCTAATGTTAGTTAGGAATAACACTAACATATAGATAATACAATATCCACTTACTGAATTACTTTATCAGTCGTAAAAAAACAATAGGCTTTCGTTATTCAAATCATATGACTTGCATCAACTTTGATCCCTGCGTTTAGGAACAATAAGCCTGATAAGAAACTGTTATAAATGACGTCACAAAATAATCAATCTTTCTGACATAGTCAAAGAGAAGGTTTCTTATTTGACGTCAAATTGTAAGGAATATTTTTTTTATATTTGGTTTCCAATCAAAGATTTTGAAACAGGCTCGCAAACCTGTTTTGTAATACATTTTGTAAAATACATTTATCATATACGACATATAGACTATATTGATGACATTTTGATTTTTTCATTTTATATTGGAAACTGAGGTTTCGAAACATTGTAACATTAAATTAATCTTTTTTATTTAGTAAAAGATAGTTAAGTCTTCTACTTCACAGTTTAATTATGGAATGCAATTATCTCAAGCATTATGTAATAACAATAAACGGTAGAATCTTTAGCTCTGCTTCGTTGTCAATGTATACGGTAAGCATACATCTGCCTTTGATTTAGTAATCTTACAATGAAATTATTGACATGATATGGGATTTTGTTTCTGTTGTATATTCTCTCTTCCATATGACAGAGTTTTTGTATCTCACAAAAAATCTACAACAGGCTGACCTATATATTACAAGATAAAAGTTCCAAAATGAAGAAAAAATTATAATAATGCCCCAAAGATAATGGTGGGAACGTCAGTCCCTTGGTTATTTACAGTTTGGAATATAGTCATAAAAATGTTTAAACGGCGTCACCGGTGTCTTGTCAGTAAATATGGTGTCTCTGTCTGAAGATCTATATTTCCGATATTATTTGTACTTCTGGACCATGATTACTTTCTCACTATTTAAAATATCATTCACTTTTCGAGGTTGTGTGAGATTCGAAAATCAAATCATCGATTCCTCCTCTGATAAAAACCAAAAATGTTATTTCGATGTCATGCAGCAGGAAATCTATATGGCACTTTCATTGTTGAGAAACTTATAAGTCATTTTCGTTGTAGTTAGTTAAAGGACAAGATGGTTTTGCAGACACACCAATATAAGACCTTCTTGTTGCAAATTATAAAACGTATTGAATTAAATGAAAGCTGTATCTATTAATTTCTCAGAAATAAGTTGTCAAACTTACAATCATGCTATCATATATTCAAAATACATTTTGAATTCTGTTCTGCACTACAACCAATGCCATATATGTAACACCATCGACAGACCGAAATTCCTCTCTGCTGTTTTATAATATCTTAATAATTCCGAAGCTAATATGAACATATAGTAAAATGACATATTGTCATAATGCCGTGCTGGGCAAGTCGATGTATATACGATTTTGAGTCAAGAAAAAGTATTTATCTTAATGTATTCATTTCCTTACAACTTTCCATATACATGCACGGTTTATAAGTTCATTTTAAAGTAAAAAAAGGCTTATTTTAATTTTGAAAGTGTATTAATTACAACTGATCATAGCGTGAGTGGGGTGGCTGGCTGTCTCTAACAGACTATATCCATACCTTTTTACATTTACTCCAGTGTCTGTCCCTAACTGGAAATTATAATAATGTTTCCGACATTCCATTGCCGGAGTTGGTAACCGAATATGCCGTTATAAAGTATGATAATAACATCACAACAAATTTGTTATCATCAATTTTTGCCGTTAACTAAATAAGCCGTTTTAAAGAGTGTCGTTGTAAAGACAGTTGACTATCTTTATAGTTTGTCGTGTTTTTGGTTGTGCTGGCTATTTCACTATTAAATAAATTAGTTCCAACAAATGTTCTTATTATGTTTTGTATACCAGTAAGATACCAAAAAGAATTGTGTTTGACATATGCGGCTAATAAATTATCTGAATACTGATGATATATAAACTGTCTTTTAAATGAAAACAAAAACTTACAAAGCGTATAGATGACTCTTGTAATTAATGCATTTTACTTTGCAATAGCTAATATAAGCAAACACGTGACAATATAATTTAGTGGAATTAAACAATAAGACAAAAAAAGGTCCAAAATGTTTACGTAGCACTGATTACATATATATAATCCCAGGCTTTGTACAATCACAAGAATAAATGGTCAGTTGGTAGGTAAAACTTCAGGGCCAATATGTTAACTCGTAAATAATTACGTCAGTAAAATGTTATGAACATAAAATTGAGGTATTTGAGAATCCAAACTTAAACAAGC
>CM056609.1:14844658-14849658 GCA_029721355.1 Tegillarca granosa
GGTTGTTTAACGACGCATCAGCACTTTCATTTATTCGTGCTGATGCGAGCCTTCATGTCGAATTTAACGCCCAAGCTAACACAGTATATACCCCACAAACAAGCACGGCATTTCTGTCGTTTTATCCTGACACCGGTTAAACAAGTCAATTCTCAATCGATAATTAGCTGGCCCTTGTAATTCCGAGCGCCAGACGAGATAGCAGTTTTTCTATTTTAATTATTATCTATGATCTAGCTTAGGTTCGAATCCACGACATCCCATACTCGAGGCAAACACATTCTTTCAGTTTCGGACTTTTTTTCACACCGTGAAGGGTTATTTTACGGACGGTCAAATAAAGTCACTAGTACTTTCAAATGCATTTAAGTACATTGGACATCAAGTGCAGCATTGGTCAATTGAACATTAACTTACACTCTCCGAGTTAAACTGGCTGTTTTCAATGTAGCAATATCTTTATTTCTAAAATATTTAAAACACTCATGTAATGCTGTTTATGTAGAAATAGTCTGAAAAAAGCATTTTCGTTTTGCATATATAATTAGGATATATGAACAACCGTTTTAATTATTTAGTATCATTAAACATATACGCATAGTATTTCAATCTGCTATGACTTCGCAGGTTTTCGTAAGAATTTTAAACTCTCTCTCTCTCTCTCTCTCTCTCTCTCTCTCTCTCTCTCTCTCTCTCTCTCTCTCTCTCTCTCTCTCTCGGTGGTTTAATTATCCCTTACACCTCTACGTTATAGTTAATATGTCAAAAAACAGTTCTAAACATGTTCAACAAATTAAATCTAAAATCTTATTCTTTTTAATTCTTTTGGGGGTTTGGAATGCCATTATTGTAAAGCCTTGTATAAGTAAACTATTTGTTAAATTAAACAAAAACTACAAGAGTATACATATAAAAACGTGGTTGACTAGAGTTTAAAACAGTTCAAAACTAAGAGGCCAATTTAGTATTGTTACGCCACAATGTCACAGGTAAAGAGCTATAAATTATCTTGGTCTTTTTTCTTCTCGACACCTCTGAAGGGAGGCATTTGTTACTTACGTGTTCATGCGTAAGATAAATTGTGATAGTTTTTCATCAAATTTTGTGTAACCTTATGTGTGGTCCCATAATATGATTTTACATGGTGGCGGTCCATTGAAACCCCGGTAACGTACCTTTACAAGGAATACAGGTAATGCAACGGTACTAGGGGTTCTAAATCACGTTTCGTCACATATCTTTTAAGGCATGTGTATTAATTGTTTCAGTATAAAACCCGGTGAGTTAACGGAAAATTATTTGAAATTTTTAAAATTCTCTATCAAAAATGATAGCTAATGTGATGTAATCAATATAACAATTTGATGTTATGTATTCTAATTGTGAATATGTTATTGTATTCTACCGCTATCTCTGTGAATGTTTGTTGTTTTGTGCTACAAGCTATATATAGCTTTTTTGCAATAAAGATTATATATATATGTATATATGTATTATATATATATATGTATTCTATCAAAAATGAACCATCCAATTTACCTGAAGAATTTGTCTGTGCTTAAGCTGAATAAGCTTCTCATGATACCATTAATATAGTAGTAAGCTTACCAACTGGATGTTTTTTCACGGACCTTACCGCTTGTAGTAAACCTAAGAAAAGCTCATATATAAATTCTCTTCCATCGTTTACTAACACTATACGCGGTCCCCAAATTGCATCAATACAATAACTTAAGATGTGTTCGGTACCATTTTTAATAGACGTTTTGTCTGTAATGTTATTTTTCGGCATTGCGGGCAAGTGTCTTGTACCTCTGAAGGTTGCCTATAGTGCGCACTAATATAAAAGCAGATGCACTTGCACATAGCCCATGCACTATAAGAACTGACGTTTAGATTTATCCGTGAGGTCTTAAAGCATATATTTTTTTAAAATTTTATCTATTGTCATAAAGCATTATTTGAATGTATTTAACGATAAAATTCCAAAACATGTTTTATGACAGTGAGATTTACAAGAAAAGCGCTCATCACAAATAGCTAAATGAAATGACTAATGAAACGTAAAAAATAATTAATAAATTAAAAAATAACGAAATGACAACAATATTCTTAAAAATAAAGGTTATTGTGGTGTCATGTGCTACTTTTGAATGTATTATTTCATAAAAATTCAAAAGTAGCACATGACAGTGGATAACAGGGGCTAATATTTCAAATCGGAAAAGGATTTGAATTTGTTTACAAAATTTGAAAAAAAGTAAGGACATGTTGGCCTTCTCTAAAAAGAAACATTTTTTCAGTATAATTAGTTTCTATTTTCCACATGTGAGATAATTGTTTCTAGTCCCCGACCTTATGGTCACTTATGCGTTTAAAAATGCACAAATTTTTGTTACGTATCAAACTAAACCCTTATTTTTATTACACCTTTCCCGGTATTCTTAATGGCTGATCCATCATTTAAATTTGACCACAGTGGACAAACAAATCTCAAGCACCTAACATAAAGATCACTTATTCCGTATTGACACAATGTGTGTAAAAGTGATCAAATGTCATTGTGAATACTTTTCAAGGTAAGTTATCTGCGAAGTGAAAGTTTGGGCACTTGACCATAAGTGTTATTAGAATCATTCAATAAACACGTGAAAGGAGATGAAACAAAGTGACCACTGTGTAGAGGACAATGCAAACACTCAACTGTCCAATCGCCATTATCTTAAAGTACTCTCCTGATTAGGGATAACAGTGGGAACTTTTGATGGTTAACTTGAATCACTTAGATTTATTTTCTTTGAGAAATTTCAAAATCGTGTGAAAATTCTTGAAAACTTTTGAAGCTTCACCCTTTAAATGTTTCAGATTGTGATAAATCAATAAAATGTGCTAACACACCTGGATTATGACAATTACGGAAGTGTTGCGTGTGAGAAATATAAACTAGGGGAAAAAAACTAAAAAGAGTTCTTACATTTTGCTAACATGGGAATTGCTATGCCTACATCAAAAGTGCTATACCTGCCAGATTTTTAAATGATTCTTTGTTAAAAATACAAGATCCAAAACACCGTTATGAAATTATTATTTTTATTCATTGATGAATTTATTTATTTATTTATTTATTTATTTATTGTTATTTATTTATTTATTTATTTATTTATTTATTTATTATTCATTATTATTTATTCATTTATTCATTTATTTATTTATTTATAAAATATGTGACAGAAACTTGCAATCATACATCTGATTGCAATACACACACAACAAGTTTAAAAAAATAAACAACAAAGAGACGACACTAAGAATAATGACTATTGAATAGTAAAAGCACTTATTTAAATTTCAATTTCGGAATAGAAGGCACTTAAAAGAATACTTGTGCTATTTAGTAATTCCATAAACAGACATTAATTTTTAATTCATAAATCTTGGATTGAAAAAGTCTGTCAAATTTTAAATTTAAGCACAAAATAATATATAAAATATAATAAAAGCATATAATGAGATCACTAACATAAGCTAAAGGATATTTTTGCTTGGATAATTAAAATTCTAATATATATATATATATATATATATATATATATATATATATATATATATATATATATATATATATATATATATATATATATATATATATATATATTGTAAGGATATGATATATATAATTTATATGCCAGCTAAAAACCAAGTTAATTTATTTTCTATAACGTAAAAAAATGAAAAAGAAAAACGGACGAAACCTAACACAGTTCTGTGATCACACATCAACGTAATATGTTTTATTCATTAATTTATAACACATTTTTTCATATGATTTATCATAATAGTCTTATTAGATATTTTCTGCACTTGTTGGTTTTTCCTTTAACAAATATTGTTTATGATTTTCTGCTGTAGGTTAGTCGTTTTTAAACACACCCTTTCTCTATGTATAACTTAATGGTGTTAAAAAACTAAGAAAAACTAATAAAATATAAATAAAAGTTAAAATTATCACTCTACCAGGTAGACAAAATGTACTCAAAAGAATAATTTTTTTCCAACCATTTAATATCAGAGCTCATAAATTATATCGAAAAAAAGCTTACCTGTAAAAAGACAAAAACAGCGGCTAAACAAATGCAAGGGTGGTCGTTGTCATTTTTCTTCAGTGGAACTTTTTTATTTTGTTTAACTTTTTGAGTTAAATAGTGTTTTTACATAATAGACCCTTTATCATTTTAATAGCTTTGAGGCGAATAAAAAAAACATCCTCTCAACATATGCTCTTAATTATAATGTTTTATTATTTTAAAAAAAAATATGAAATTAAAAAGAAAGAAAGAAATATCTTGTATTTTTTCCGCGTGAATATGAGGCAAAAATAAAAGTACCGAATTCTTTAAAGTGATATCACAATTTACCTGTTGATGCTATGTTGATGAAGTTATGAAATAGAATAACTAGGCAATTTCAACGACCACAATTTAGTAAAATTTTCGAATTTGACCAAGCACTAGTGTAAGCGTTTAGTGGCGTGGTTATAGTACTATTGTAAAGCAATAAACCGTACTACATGTATTTATTTTACAGCCATTTCACATTTAGAAATTAAAAATGAGTTTTTTTACCAATGATAATGATAATAAATATTTGTTGGTTTATATATATGCGAAATCTTGTAAGTTTTTATAATAATAATATATTATTATTATTATTATTATCATATAATAATAATATATAATAATAATAATATAATAATAATAATAATATAATATTATAAAATAAAAACTTACAAATTTTGCATATATATAACCAATAAATGTTTAAAAGGAACATACCTTAATTTTATTTTCATTATATTGGTATATTAAGAAATTATTTCTGTATTTAAGAAAATGTATAAACATCTAATGATTTTTGAATTTTAGATTTTCATATTCACACATTTAAAAAAAAAATGAAATACATTTTAAATAGGTATTATATATTTTTTTAAGTTTGGGTTA
>CM056609.1:14852158-14987158 GCA_029721355.1 Tegillarca granosa
TTCTTGCTTGCATTTTTTAGCACTGTTAAAATAATTGTAGCCTATTTTCAAAGTTCAAAAAGGTTTATAAATTTTTGATTTGTTTTAACCGTTTCAGGTAAGTTTGTATATCATAAATATTTCGTTGTAATGTATAGTAATGTTTCCCCAAAGCAACAAACATTGGTTTCACAGTATGGTATTTGGGTATGTAACCCCAATGATAGAATTATATCTGTATACTTTCAGTAAAACAAAATAAAGCTGACCTTTTTCCTAATAAGGCTTATTTTAGTTCCCAAGATGTATAAACAATTCCAAATATTGTTTTATCAATTGTTATTTATTTCTTACATTTTGGCATTGCATTAAAAATAAATTTCACATTCTCCATAGGTTTGTTTAAATACATATTTATTTATTTATTTATTTATTTATTTATTTATTTATTTATTTATTTATTTATTTTTTTTTTTTTTTAAATTCTTTTTTTACATTTCGGTATTCACCATTCATGGTTGCAAGTCTACTGGTTCTTAATTAACATTCTATGGTTTTCTTATATTTTTGCAGAAATTAAAGCAGTCTGTTTGTAATATATAAACTTATGTCAAGTCTCAAATGTTTTTTTTTACTTAGTAATCTACGTGTTTTGTTGCTTAGTGCTTAGAGACCAATTACGACGGTATTCTCTTTAAAGTTTATAAAAACCAATATTCACCAAAAATATTTTTGTGAACATCTATATTTCTTTAATAGAGGTAAAATATTGTCCAGATGATCTTCTATCTATCCATATAGATATTTATTACTCATTATAACACCCACGAGGCCACCGTGCAGAATCACTGTCTTCAAGATTTTCCAGATGACTTAACAATTCTATATTCTTATTGTCGCCTCGTCTTTAAATCAATGTAGTAAATAAAGATTAACGCCATTAGCTCTTCTGTTAAGAAGGTGCGAACACATTTCACGCTCTGTGAAGATGGCGGCTACTCAATTTGGCCCCTTATGTCGTTCATAATTTTTTTTGTCGTTGGACTAATGATGAAGCTTATTGAATGTATCGATCATTTTTTTTCTCTTTGATCCATGTCAGAAAACATTGAAGTCACTCAAATAATTTGGCATAATAGAAAAGCATTTGTTTCAAGATTTATGAGTTCTGGTTTTCAATTTGTTAGAACAATAAAGCATCCGAAGTGTTGAAGGTTACTTCATGCTAGAATAAATTGCTCCAATTAACTTTTATTTCCAAACCTATAGATTTATTGCGATTCTTAGTTTCCTGCATCATAAAATATATTACAAACATGGTTTTGAATAGCTTTTACGCAAAGCTCAAGTAAACTTCGATGTTTCTTCGTGATTCAAATATTTTACCAAACTTTTGTCCATTTGGAGTGGCATGCATTGATAATTTTAGTCAATGAACCATGGAGAAAACGGCACTTAAATAATTTTTTGATATGATTTCTTTTAATTTACTGAGATGTTCTAGATGTGCCGATAAATTCGAACTCATTGTATTGGTTTGCTTGTTGGTAATGTTTTTAAATGATAAAGGGAATCTATAAGGATCATTAACATATTAATATCAGTTCGATTTCTGTTCTTTCATTGGGTGTATAAAACGGTTGTTTCTGAAGATGGCGATTTCTGGTCAAAATTGAGAGCCCCGACGATAAAAACATTTATAAAAAGGAAGACGATATGAAAAAATCACCAAATGGATAATTTACCATATGATTGGAATATTTATATTTATATTTATTTATCTATTTATTTATTTATTTATTTATTTATCTATTTATTTATTTATTTATTTATTCTGCAATGGCTAATTTTCCAAAATCCTTTCTTTTTCTACAATATTGAAATATTATTAACTTTTCTTTTCTTTTGTAAAGTTAAGTTAAAAAATTTCTAGTTAAATAAAAACATTAGAAGAACTTGGATTTCCTATTATCATGCCTGAAAAATGACCAAAATCATTCTCCACCTGGTCGGTTTTGGCGACGGTCGACTGGTTGCTTTAGTACCAGTTAAAGAACTGAAATGACTTTGATGTTCATCTACGACATGGCAGGCAAGTGTACTAGCATGATAAAGGGTGCCACAAGTGCTCACTACTACAATGCTGACCAGAAACACTGAATCATTTAACACTACACAAACGTGTGTTTAAATTTATCCTAGAAATTTATGTCTTGTCAAGAATATCCGAACAATTGTTGATGTGACGGAAATCAACATTCAACCAATCAATCGTCGGCTGGTCAACAACGCCCGGTTAGATTGAATATTATTAAATTAATCAAAATTCAAAATATACCCTGACGTTTTTAAAAGATGACGTTGCAAGATTCATTCAATTGTTTGTTTTCTTTCCTTTTATTAGCAAATAAGAAAATCGAGAGAGGATGTCATGACAAACGCTTCATGCTTTGTCTATGGTACTTTGTTTCAAGCGTTCTTTTGATTCGTAAAAAATCAAACGTCTAAAATGTCTAGACGTTTGTACCTCCATTATAAAAGAGTTTATAACTAGGAAGCTGTACTCCAGCAAACAATCGTGACAAATGTATGAGCCATCCAAAGTTTTTATTTCATCCAGGAAATACGTTTTAAAATAGTTAAATTTACAATAAAGCAAGTTTAAAAAACTTTAATATGACACGCTACGAGACATTTAAACAAAATGTTGGTGCAAAGATATTAATTTCCATATATTTAGCTTAGAAACAGATTTATGTCTTTTCTGTCACTCAAGCTTATAACTGTGATAATTGTACATTTAATTTTAACAAGCGTTTCTAATTAGTATTTGTTTTCAGATTAAGCTTACGGGGCATATTTCATCATATAAAACGTTTTTTAAGTGCAGTAACAGCGCGTCTTTAAAATGTATATTAAATAATCTCGTAAATGGTGTGTGTCTTTTTGTTCTGGGCAACTACAAAATGTAAATGAATCTTAAATGCATGAAAAAGAAAGATAACAAAACTAAAAAACGGTCTTGACATCAGCAAGCACAAGCAAGAACATGGCATAAAACATGTTACATGTTAGGTTTAAGGAAAAAAGCCTAAAAAGACAAAATAGAAAGGACTAGAAAATTTGGACCATTGATTATTATAGCACCGTAGTTTATGTTTAATCCTGTGTTCATAGTATTATGACTCTCAACATTCCTTTTTTACTGAAATTTAACAAACAATTTCTTAATCACAGTTTGGCTGTGCCCATGGTTGGGTTAATTTAGACAAACTCCTACATTAAGACGCTTTGAAATGCATTGCAATGAAGAACATCTCTATCTTAACAAAATTATAAAGTCACAGATTCTCCGCAATGTCTCTGGAAACAGATTGGGGAAAATCAGATATTAAACTTTTCACTTTGTCATTTTGTCTTTTATTACTGGGAATTCAACCTGCTTTGGTTTGATTTAATTGATATCAAATCAATGGTTATTTTAAGAAATAAAAACATTTTTTTCTAGCTGTGAAAACAAGCCTATGTATATTTTGTACATTTGATAACGATTGACTTAACTCAATAGTACAATATATTTTCCATTCAATTAACAATGAAAATTACAATTTTTACTCAAAATTTCTTTGGGAATTCGGTCAAAGCAATTTTTCTGCTTTCAATATATGTTTCCGTTTCACTGAACTTGTTCAATAAAAATCAACTTATTGATATAGACGAATTTATTTCAAAAAGCTAACTAGAAGACACCATTGTCTAAACAAAAGAAACTTGTAAATATTGTTCATGTCTATCTCTCATAATCTGTTTCATTTTGATAAGATCCGGAGCCTTGATAGCGGATTATTCTAAATAGTACGGTTACAGCGGCTCTCACAGGAGTGGCTCGAATCCTATTCTGGCATCTTAATGTAAAGCAGTTTGTCAGTTTGCTTGCTGCTGTATGTGTTTTTCAAGATCCTTCGGTTTCCTTTAACAATCCAAACTGGATTATCCAAACATATCTTGACTGGAGTGGAGTGGAGTAATGGTGTTTTACGCCCCAGTCAAGAATCTTTCCCTTATTTCGAGGCAGTCAGTTCTGGGATGGCGGAGGAAACCGGAGTGCCCGGAGAAAACCACCGACCTTCGGCAAGCAAACTGACAAAGTTTCTCACACTAGGATCTGTCCCGCGTGGGATTCGAACCCAGTTGGTGAGAGGCACTGTGATCCGTAAGCGGGCGCTTTAGACCATTCGGCCACCGAGGCCCCCATATCTTGACTGGGACGTAAAACACTATCACTCAAACCCATTTGAAATGATCTAAAACCAATATCTATTTAGAACTTGCATTTTCTTTTTAATGTAATACAAGTACAAAAATGTAATATAGAAGGAAAGACTTCTTCTAAAATCAACGCTATCAAACGAAAGGCATCCCTGGATTTAAATAAATAAATAAATAAATAAATAAATAAATAAATAAAATCATTAATTATAATAAAAATAAAAATAGAAATAATAATAATAATAATAATGAAAATTTTCGTCGTTTCATTATTTTCTATAACTCTTACTAATGTAAATAAGCAATATTATCAGGCGAGACTTGCAATCTGCTGCTGATTTTTAGTTTATATAAAGAATTGGAAAATAAGACAGGGACTTTTTTTAATATAAAAAAGAAATAGTTTGCACAATTAAGTTAGGATTTTTTAACACTTTTATCGAGGGCCCCAGTTCCTGGTCGACAATACGGGAGTGCCTTAAACAATCGAAGGACAGAAAACGTTTTTAAACTGTAACATGTACCAGGAGGATTCGATCATAGGTGGATACAGGTGATTTTTTCAGTTTGACTGAAGCTAAAGAAATGAGAGAGAGAGAGAGAGAGAGAGAGAGAGAGAGAGAGAGAGAGAGAGAGAGAGAGAGAGTTACGTTTTCATTGCCAAAGCTACGAAACAGAACGAAAAAAACAAACACTACGTTTAGTAAGCACATTGTGGTACATTTAATTATAACACGTCTGTATTATTAGCTCATTTAAATTTTAAATAAGTTCTAAACCTATGATGATAATTAGCATGTTAGTTATAAAATAAATTAAGCTGCCGGGACAATAAACATTTCAAAGTGTCACTTCTAAATAATCCTCAACATTTCAAAACTAAGCCCTTCTAGTGACCTTTTTTATAGAGAGCGGAACCCAATTTGTATAGAACAAACGTGGTGTCAAAGCATATATGCAAATTATCCTAAATATGCATTAACAAGCATAGTTCGTAGTCATAAAATGCCCTATTGTTTTCATTTCTATTATCACTTATATCAAAACCATTCATGACCTCTTCTCATTTTTACAATATGTGATGCTTTAGACTCCCAATCTGGTCATAAAACATACATAAAAGTTGAAACTAGACCAAGCATGCCTACAGGAATACCTTGTATATTGAATGCTTATCATATGAATTCTCGCGATATTTTCTAATTATCTCGTGACCGTGGTCATCTGAGATTACGGAGCTGTAAAAACTTTATGAAACGAGATAAACAGGGAGTCCCAGGATGACCAAAGTGTCATGTTCTTTTAGCGAGATTATAAGTTTCACAATCCTAAAGATATTCCTTTAATGGCGGCTTAAGACAGCTGATTAATTCAAGTTCTAATATATCGCTATGTAAAGAAAATCATTTTCATATTTGCTTTCCAACCGATTGGCATACGAAGGCAAGAATAATAATAACTTGATACCGTAAAATCATTATATTCGTGGTATCCAATTATCTCGAAAAAAAACATGTCAATTTTGTGAGGTTTCAAATTGTATTTTTTGCTTTTTGGTTTTCATTTTCATGATATTTCGTTAAACACACTGCTTCGTTGACATGTAAATTCGAGCATCGTCGTATCTACGTAAACGATAAAAAAAAAATTAGGAACCTCACGAAAATAAATGAATTTTAAGTACTTTGTTAATTCTTCATGATCTTCTTTTAAATAATACAATTTGAAAGTAGCACGCGGCATCTCTAAGTTATGTTCTGCTCTTGTGGCATATTTAAGTTTGATAAAACATGACGTAGAAATACATATGATATCAATAGTATCACGATTAAGATGCAAAATAGATATCGTCTTGAAGAAATGCAGTACTTTTAATATTTGTAATCTTCACGTAGAGAATTGAATTTTTTGAATAATTTGGATCTAAATTTAGACTTTTTCTGATATTTATATATTTGAAAAAAATGTTATCAAAAATTTGACTTATAGCATCTGCATCATATAAAAAGTATGCAAAAATCAGCGGTTCATGGATAAATGAACCATAAATTTGTTAAAGAGTGATATAAGTGCTTGTCTAAAACACTTATAGTTCATAAATGTTAAGACACACATTTCCAAACAATTACCGCCCCATAAACAAACCATGAATTGGAACATTATCATGTTAATCATATACTGACCAGACAGCTTTGTTATGATGCTGCATGTCTGGAAAGAAAGAGAAAAGTTGAAAAGTTTGGCTTTTATGATTTGGAAGGTTATCACAGATAATGGAAAAGAAAAAAGTTAAAACATTGTTTTTTTTATAATTTGCAAGGTTATCTTTAATACAATAAACAGGGCACACTGTGCATTGTAAATAAAGTTCTCAGATGTTTCTGAGAAATTGGTGCAGATATAATACTATCAGTAAAAAGGGAATTATTCCAGGATTTTGTTTCAATACAAATCCTTCTGCAAACAAAACGTTTACATTCTCAAACCAAGGGTATCCATAACTCTGTAGATAGTACTTTGTGCTGTCAGACAATGTACCATTTCGCAAAATTTTCACCGTCTTAATTTTTGAAATTTATTTAAACCTAAGGTTTGTTCCCTCGTGAAAAACATTCCTTAGATGGATTTGGATTCATATAATTTTGGAACTTTAGATTTATTATTTTCAACTGTTTGGCTTATGTTTTTTATCTATCAAACTTTTCGGTCCCTATTGTCACTGATGAGGAATGATTTACCGAAATGTGCACATATGGCACATCAAGGTATTAACAGGTATTTGTGTTATAATAATATTTACTACCCCTGATCGGGTACTGCTGCTGGTGGAATAAACTCTCCGAGGGTATCCATAACTCGATAGATAGTACTTTGTGCTGTCAGAAAATATACCATTGTGTTATAAATTTACATTCTAAAATAGCAAGCAAAACGTGACAGAGACTCTCAAGGTATTCGCCTAATTGCATACCACAGAATATATTTTTGCGTTTAAAACATTATCCCTGTGCATAAAAAGTGTATAATTCGATGATAAAATAATCATTTAATAATATTGTTTTTCGAACATAAATATTTTTGCCCGTTGATATCTATACTCAAGTTCCACTTCCAACAGGTTTTATGTACAAACTGCCAAGCAATAAATTGGCGCTAAAAGGTAGTAATTGGGTTCTTTGTATAAAAAGTGCAACCACAAATAAAAAAGGGGCGCTTATTATTTGCATAAGGTTGTTATGTCAATGGAAATGGAATGAAAGTGGATCATAAGTGTCCGACCTTATCTAAAAATAAATCATAATGTGTTCAAGACATAACAAAGTAAAGCGCTACTTTCTACTATGTTAATATTATGTAAAGTACAAGAAACCTGTATTTTTTTGCTTGTCCTATTGACCATGAGACACCAAACGTCAAGATGACATTCTAAAATTTGATTCCTATTAAGTTTATCTTTATGTTTCTAAAAGAACCCAATTGATACATTTTGGCCTGTCTGAATAATAATTAAAAATAATAATTATTTTAATAATGATGATGATAATAATAATATTATTATTATTATTATTATTATTATTATTATTATTATTATTATTATTATTATTATTATTATTATTATTTTTATTAACTAGTATGACTAGTATCACTAGTATTATGAACGAAATGTTTTTTTGAAAAAAACAAATTGTACCAAAAATATCAAAACGTGTTCAAGATATTAAAAAAAAGACTGATGTGAGAGACAATTTTCTTCCATGTCTGTTATGGAAATTGCGTCGTAGATGAACTTTTTTGACATGACATTCTAACCTTATGTCATCGGACTGCATAAATAAAAAACAAAGCGCCTTCAACGAGGTCATCATAGTACGTTATATTTTTAACCAACACTTCGCCATTTATAATGTTTAGTAATTTAAAATTTTCAAAATCCAGATATTCGACAATGTATGTGTAACAATAAATAAAAAATAATTGTATCGAACATGTTGCAAATGCAACCAAAACACCAAAATTAAATCACAAAACAGCAAATTAAAGACATTAAAAATGTTTGATCTACTGACTGGTACCCAAAATCGAACAAGTGTAGTTGTTCTATGGCATGTTTTACATGTATCCATAGACCATTCATTTTACCACTTACATCTTTCTCCCTTTCTTTTTTTATTATTTATTTATTCTATTTTTTATTTATCTATTTGTTTTTATTTTTATATTTTTTTATTGCTGCAAAGTAAATTTTGAGCTATACATAGTGTTTTCTTCACGTAACACATTGTATTACAAATAGTTCAAACGCACTTTTTTCTTAGCATTTTTTTTACCAAGCTCAAGAAAAAATAAAGCCAAAATCAAAGTTTTATTTTAAACGTCACTATTTTTTGTATAATACATAATTATGTAGAAAAAAGTCAATTTAAATCAATTTTGAAACAATTTGCCGAACAAAACTTATAACACAATATTTCACAAATCTGTTACCCACAATAAAATTCATATTGTTAATTCATTTCAAATGAATGCTAAATTCGTCTATGAACACATAACAAAATAATTTCAAGTATTGTTCTTTGATCCTTGAGCACACGACAAACACGTAATATTTACAGTTGCGTAAGACCAAACGTCATCTTGATAAACATTGTAATGATTACGAATGTGTAACCTTGATTATTCAATTCATTCATATGCTTGTTTAGTACATAATCTGTCACAACAAAACAAACATTTCATTGATTAGGATTGCAGTAATTCTGTTTGTCATTCATATTTTTATTTGAGTCGTAAAACTGTTATATGCAATTAATCTGCAGGTGAAATTATCCCAAACCACTCGGTAACTGTTAATGTCGATGGTTAGGAATTAAATAATACTAACATGCTAATAAACTTAACTGCTCGTTTGTTTTCATTATTACGAGAATTGTTAATGTCAATTACAAAACAATAAATGTTATAAGTGGCTATATACTACAAGATGTCTGAATGTTGGTTTGGTAGTAGAAGTCATGTTGTTTTACGTTGCATCATCAGTTTTCAGCTGTTTGCGAGCATTAAAATCTTAAAAGTTAAATTAAAGACCACGTCCGTTTATTTCAGAGCTATGCCAGTGTTTTATCGGCTGCCTTGTTTTAGCGAGCATGCGGGGCGACTGAATCCCGAACGTGTTTTGTCGAATGTCGGGCGGGAAAGCAGTTTCTCAAATTTTAAAGTCTTTCTGTATTACTCGACCTGGAGTTGAAACCAAAAACTCCTGCTCTCGAGACAAGCGCTCTATATCTCAACCTTCGAGGCGTGGGCTCTGAATGTGCACATTTTAAATTTACATATACATATATTTCACATATATTATTCATTTAAATATCGAGTTGAAATAATAATAACTGTGTAAACTTCACGTAAAATCAAATTGAAAAATGCTATTTGACATCGGCATCGATAGACATCGGCTGAAATATAATTGACTGACAATGAAGTCACCTGGAGGTCTTTTTTACGACATTACAGATTTCAAACGCTTTACAGCAATCGCCAAACATTTTGTCTTTAGTAAAGTATGTGTAAAACAATACTTACCGGTTATGGGTGGATCTTTCTGAAGATTTTGACGGTTCTTGTAATTCTACATTAAAATAAAATAATAATAATAATAATAATAATCAAACGCTTTAAAACAAAGTCTATCATTGAACAAAATTAATGTTATCTTTCACTTCATATAAATAACATAAACTAAAAGTTATTTAATTAAAGTGATTTTCAAAAAATTGAGAAAGACAATATAATCGAAGCTAACTATATTAGTTTTTCTGTTAAATGAATATTCTTTTGTCTTGGTGCCAATAAAATTCATTTATTCTTTCAGAAAAAACTTTAAAAAGTATCTAAGGAAACTTCTAATTAAATTTCAGATGGTATGCTCTTTTGGTAAATCTGTCTAGCAGCAGTACCATATTTTTTTGTATCATTTAGTTTTGAATCAATATGAATTGATCCCAAAATGTACATTAGATATTTTAAAAATGGATAACGCATTCATGAATCATGACATTACAGCGACCTAATATATCATTACAATATTTCAATATCCTTTCAGTGGATCATTTTGTTGCATTTGACAAGGTTGAAGCTGAAAATAATCCATACGGCTCAGTAATAATCTAGTAAAACCCAATAAGCATAAACATTCAAACACTTTGTTTTAAAGGTTCAAATTTTGCAAATGAAACTGCTATTACTAGTTGTTTGTTTTTAAAGATCAGATTTTGACACCAGTCGCTTGCTACATACATATTATTAGTACCTTATGTATGTACAATTTTGTGTATCAGATGCAAGTTGTAGTTTCCATCGTGATGGCACGATGGAAACTACAACGAGCAACTAATACACAAAATTGTACATACATAACATACTAATGATATTTTTATCTTACAATTTATTACTTTATATAAAACAAACAAAATCCATTCATTAAAATGAAGTATTAATACACAAAATCTCAAAATTCATAGACCTATTTTCCATTCTGATGACGTCACGGAATCTCCGAATTGAAAGTAGTTCCAACTGACATGTGCGTGATTATTTGCGCCATTATTGTATCGCGCATATGGATGATACGGAAAATATCAGGCACCCTGATACGAGTCAGAAAAATTGAAATTTAATAAAAATACGTTTTAATTGTAAGATAAATTAGGATACTGCCAAGTTTTACAACAAGATAGGTTTCAGAAAAACTTAATTGTTTCTATCTTTGCGTCGTTGTTTATAATCATTATTAATATTATTATTATTATTAATATTATTATTATTATTATCATTGTTATTATTGTTATTATTATTTTTATTATTATTTATTATTATTATTATTATTATTATTATTATTATTATTATTATTATTATTATTATTATTTAGTATTTGTATTAGTATTATTATTATATTATTATTATTATTATTATTATTATTATTATTATTATTATTATTAATAACAAAATTTAAAAGACTATTGGGGCCATGAATGTTTATGCAAGGACTTCTCGCCAATGTTAGTATTAGCTTATAAAGATGAATTAAATCGTTGTTTTTGAGAATCACATAGGCCAACCTTTTATATTGCTCTCTGAGACAAAGCACCACCTAGAAACTATACAATCTAAAAAATATCATGCACAAAAATATTTGAAAGCATATTCTTTTACACTTAGGTTCCAGAAAATGTCAATTGCTTCGAAAACGGAAGAATTTTTACTACGCATGGTTCTAGCAAGATTTGTTACTTGTTTATCATTAATGTTTTGCTTTTAAAAAATATATTCTTTTGTCTGCTTTGACGACAGAAAAAAAAAATCACGATTCATATTCAACTGGTAAAATTGTCTCTTTATCAGACAACACTAGTCATGCCATTTTTGCTTCAGAAAACAAATGTGTTTGATCTTAGTCAAAAGCACAGAGGTTTGTTCTGAAATCTGTAATTTCTTGAAATTTAACACTATCAATTGACAATATAAGTTAAAATTCCGTGTATACCGAGCCATGATGTGGTATAAAGATATATGGCTGAATTAAACGGCAATGACAAAAATCTATATCATTACCGTCATTAATTTAAATATTTAGCCGTTAATTTGAACAATAAATCCTATTTTCAGAAATTAAACACAATTCAAGCAAGATAATTTGGGAAAAGTGAAGAAATTATAAGTATCGGGTTTTATATGTAGGATGAAAACACTCCAGTTGGAAATCACGAACTACCTGTTAATCTGGTCGTTACGGGATTGCCACGGAGTTGGTAATTAAGGTTGAAATGTACTTTGCAAAAACAAATGGAAACTCACAAACAAAATGAACAAAACAAGACGATCACATACAAGAATCACTAACCATACACTCACAAATTGGTCAACAGATCTACCGAAAAAATGTTGTCTAGTGGTAAGGTTATTGTGTCATTTAAAAGCACTAATCACCACCCCCACCAACCCCTTTTTAAAGTCAGTATTGCAGTGTAAAAGACAAATATTGATCTATTTTGTTTGGAAAAAACTTTTTTTTTAAATTGGGGAATAAATTTGAGACAAATTGCTCTTTTCTATATTCTTTTATTGTAAGGTATACAATAGCTTTATTGCATCGTAGATTGAAAAATGATGAAGCAACCCCTGGTGTTTTGAAAACAAATCAAGCAAGCAAGCAAACTGACTCTAATAAGAACTGGTCTAGTTGGAATGTATCTGAGACGTTGAGGGGTTATATGAAATGTAAGCCTGTGTTTTAAATCCTTTGTCACCTATGCCCCCCACCCCGCAAGTATGTAAATAAAAAAATAATAATCCAGAAATCAGGTCAAAAATGTTCACTTTGAAATACCCGCTAAGGTTAAAAAACATCACCATTGAATTTAACCTAGACCCATTCTTTCCCCTTTAAAGGGACACGTTGAGCCCCGTTGTCAAATAAATTGATTTTTCGATAAGGCTTAATATTAATGACGTCAATTTTCTGCCCGTTTCCGCTACAAAGCTTAATTTTGTCTTGACATGTCTTGTTAATTACTCTTGGCTTTTTTTATTATTGTTTCATTATGCTCTCTCTCTCTCTCTCTCTCTCTCTCTCTCTCTCTCTCTTAAAAAGTCAGGTATTAATTTCTCTTGGCTTTTTTGGATTAATGTTTCATTATGCTCTCTCTCTCTCTCTCTCTCTCTCTCTCTCTCTCTCTCTCTCTCTCTCTCTCTCTCTCAGGTTTTGCCTTACTTCATCAAGCAATAACAAAACAACCATCCCCTCACGTAGAAAACACATTGTCCAAAGCGCACTGCAAAGATAAACATTTCTGCCACTTTACCTATAGCCGGTTACGTCTTGATAGATATGAAATATTCTTGACTAGGAAATAAAATGAATCAATCGATCATTAATAATATTACTTTACAGTTAAACATAAGTCAAATGATTTACAAAGATATACTAAGCTTGCAGAAACTAATAAAACAATAGCTTTTAATAAACAATATACAGACGGAAAATAATTAGGACCCCTTCATTTCCGTTAACCTAGTTGCAGTCTCAAACAAAGCGCAGACTCAAAACCCTTTTGGTTAAGCCGTATTGTAAGCAAAACAAAAAACCGAGTATGTTATTCAACTTAAACATAGAAAATTAAATCACTCATTTGCATTATTTACATTTTTATATATCATTTATTTATGAAATAAAAGAACATTGGAATCGTATATCTATATTTTTTCATATTTATTCATTTTGTCACGGCCTGACGATTTTCTGAGTAATGACACCATTTACAATCTTACAAAAAGTTTCGAGATTTAATTCGTGCCTGTGTTGATTCTAGTCTTTCAACTATCAAACTGATGGTGCCAAATTGCGATTCAATATTCTTATATAACATATTTAATAAATTCTTTAAACAAGTATCCGAACTAGCTATTCATGCACATCATAAAATTTCCAATCTTTTGGCACACATTTTGAAACATACTAATCATGTGTATTAGTTTTCATTTTTAATTTGGTGTGAAATGATTCATTTTACTAATAAAATTCAAAACCCATTCATGATTCCTTTGAAAAGTAAGCAAAAGAGATAAACAATAGACATGTACTTCTAATTTAAATCTCTTATTTGTCATGTAACATGTTCGAGACTAAAGGAGCATTTTTGGAAAACATAGGTTTTGATGGTTCGCATTTTGAAATTTAAATCATGATGTCCTTTGTGGGAGTCCGTAAAACCCGATGTCACGTGTCATGGCAGGCGTGGCACCTTAAAGAATCCTCTCTCCACACTGCAAAAGTAAAAATTTCTGCAACTCTACCTATAGCTGGTGACGTCTCGAAATAAGTGAAATATTCTTGAAAGGGACGGAAAAAACTTATTTAAATCGAAGCGCATGTTTTTGTTAATGTTACCACGTGTTTCTTATGTAACATAATGTAACATAACGATTATCTTTCTTTGACCATCATTGTTAGACAATGGAAAGTTTGAGTACACAATTAAACTGTTTTGAAAGTTAGGCAAAACGTTTTCACATCAACTGAAAATACTCTATTTCTTTTGTGCATCTGATCATATTGACACGAGGGATCTTTTTTAATGAAGACGGGGTTCTTAAAAAAGTTACGTAAAATCTAAATATTGTCATTTTGGTTTTTGATTGTAATTAATATTTTTAATGCAATACATTTTCGGGACATTGATGTATAGGTGCAAACAACTCTTAACATAATTAAGATTGATCAAACATTGGCAAATTCAATAGACCATTTGCCAATTAAATGTTCCGAGTCATCGTGAATCATTTTCCTATTTAGATATTACAATGACGGGGGACAAAACCTTTGAATTTTCGGGTTTTTTCGTACAAAAGCAGTGTTTTTACCAAGTGTAATTTCTATGTTGTCATTTTATTTAAAATGTCTACCAGACAAGCCTAAATACATTTGAGACATTATATGCAAAATAAAATGGTTTAAAAGATGAAAATCTTATTTTTAGCTTTTTGTTTGCCAAGAGAAGTCATGTTTTATGTAACGAAAAACCCCGAGAACTGTCTGGTCAAATTGTAAAATCTTAATAGAAAACCGATTAATATTTCGGTGGCAAATCCAGTATTCATATTTCAAAGATTTAGATGATATATAGTCTTCTGCGGCAAAGAAATAAAATATAATGTATAGCTAAAATTAAAATATTACCAAGTGTCTGTTTTGGCATGATAGCCAAAGCATTGAGACAACCCTTTTGCTTTCAAAGAATGGTATTGATTGGCGAGAAATATATCAGTAAAGCAGAAAAAAATCTGTAACTTTATATAAAAAGTTTGGCAGATACCAACACTATTTGAGCAGACATTACTGTTACTTGAAAAGTTAGAAATATTCTATCTACTATCATATATAATTTCAAAACAAAACATCCCTTGTAAAAAAATTCTCCCTCATAAAGCATCCATTTTCAAAAGGGTATGAGGGTAGGACTTCCTTTTGTACCCCCACCCATTAAAACCAATGTAAATTTTTTAAAAAAAATTTTCCTTCACAAAATGTAAAATATTGAATTATTATAAATTTTAACCATTAATTTAGCTAAAAAGTAAATTTGGGTGGGGGGTACAAATGGAAGTCCTTCCGATATGAGTACCAATGATTGGCCAAATAGTAAAATTAGAGTAAATGATCAATTAATTGATTGAATTGATTTTACGTCCCAGTCAAGAATATTTCACGTATATCGAGACGTCAACAGCTATAGGTGAAGTGGCAGAAAATTTGACATTAGCAGTGTGCTAAGGGCAATATGCAGGGATGTTCTGCAATGTTCAGCGCCTACTGTGACTATAAGCTAAACAGTTGCATCGTTTTTTTTTTTTTTTTTTTTTTTTTTTTTTTTTTTTTTTTTTTTTTTTTTTTTTTTTTTTTTAAATTTAGGTCTGCTTCGAAGAACCACGTGTCTTTTTTATCTAAATGCCAAGCGATTGGCGAAAAAACAGTCACTACCTATTTTCAAGTCTAGTTGAGACCCGGCTTGGGTTTGGACTTCGACCTTCCACATACAAAGCGAGCACTCTACCAACTGAGCAACCGGTTATATGATAAATATTAATAAACATATTAATTTTTAAGACATATTGTTTTAGATCACCGTATTTGCTATTATAAAAGTGCTGAACAACAAAGATTTTGTCTGACCTTTCAATAACTATCCAGAAAGTTTTTAACAACTCAAATAAAACTATGGAGCTCATCCTATTTTTTCTCGATCCAATATTTTAACTACTGTGTTAAAAATTTGTTCGAGTTGATATACATTTGTATTTCATAGAAAACCATGGTTTTAAACATTGAAACTCTTTACCGTATTTAACCTTCATAGTATTTTCAAGACTTTTGAAATAATATAAATCATTAATTATTCAATGATTGCATGTAATAACAGGCAGGATATTTTGTACTAGTATAAATGCACATGCCAAAGTTTGCAAAAGTGACCGTTTTGAAAAGCTATACAACCTAAGTAACATTGAAGTGGGGAATCTAACATAATCTGAGGTAATTTCCCCAAGTTGATTTGCCTTACAATATTTTTCACCAAAAGAAATGATGTATATCAATGAATTACCGTGCGCAATAATCTTGTGAAAATCGGGAATCATTCGAAACATATTTATGGGTTTCCAGGTTAAGAATATTGTTGCTTTTAAGATCCATTTATTATTATTATTTACTTTACAGCATTACAAACTACAAATGTTTTTTCGATAAACTTTGATACATGAGCCTCTGTATATAGTACATTAAAATGGTATAAAACTCTAGCTAATAGATAACAGTGTCTCTCACCACTCTTTCAGACCCTAGTGTGACAAAGTTTGTTATTCTGCTTGATAACTATATAACACAAATACCTTTGAAATTTTGAGGTGCCAGATGTGCACATTTCGGAAAAGCATTACTCATCAGTGACACTAGGGGCCGAATAGTTTGATAGATGGAAACACATGTATAAGCCAAACAGTTGAAAATTAAATAATCTAAGTTCCAAAATTATATGAATCCAAATCCAGTTAAAGAATGCTTTGAAAAAGGGAACAAACCTTACATTTTAAATAAATTTCAAAAATTAAGACGGCTTAAAATTTTGCTAAATTGTTCATTTTCTGACAGCACAAAGTACTGTCGTAAGGTCGGTTATTTTCGCTGTAATTGTTGTTTCCTCCAAGACCTGATTGCCTTAATATAAGTCAAGGAGTTTTGGCTGGAGTGTAAAGCATTATCACGCTACTCCACTAATTTAAATGGGTCTAAAAGTCTATAAATGTAGGGGTTCAACTATGGTCTGACTAATATTTATTTATTTCTTTATTTATTTATTTATTTATTTATTTATTTTTTTATTTATTTATTTTTTTTTTTTTGTTTCTTGGTAACTAAAAATAACGACAGCCTTTCATTTTGACAATACAGACTGTGGTAGTACCCAGATTTAATGCAATTCCAAATATTCAATTTTTAATTCTCTTTTCATATAGCTAAAATAAGGAAATTAAAAAAATATGTCAAATAATTGCTGATAAGATGTGATTCTAATTTCAAATTCTAAAAAAAAAAAATTGAAAGCATATTCGTAATTAATAGATTTTTTGTTTGAGAGTTTAAAAAAAAAAGACACAGAGTTGAACTCCGTAGCAATGGTTTTATGATCGTTTTATATATGCCACTTTTAAATCAGGAGTGAAAAAAAGGTTAAAAAAAATATTATGGGGGTGAACTTTGTTATCGGTCTATCTTGACCTATAATGTCATTTTTGAATTTTACAGCCCAAAGTCTAGACTTACCGTAATACCCCAGAGTGACCAACGAAATTTTATTGTCATTGACCAATGGGCTATTTATGGTTAAGCTACAAATTATAAAGTATCAGGCTAAATTTTGTAAAAAGGGTTTTTATTTCATTTGGGACTTCGGACCTTTCGTGAAGCAAAATTAAATTAATTAATGTACTCCATATGTATGTTGTTATGACGTCATAAAGGTTGTCTCGTTTTCCCCGTTTATTGAGGTTCAGTATTACGCTTTACTAAGTGCAATTCGAAGTAAGATTGTTAAAGATATTGGAGGGTTATAAAACAATATCTTTTATTAGAGTCCCCCATTGTTTATTGGGGGTTTAAGTTTCTTCCAGCAATTGAAGAAACTATAAACTGGAAAATATTTTGCCCTTAACTCGGAATATCTCGTATTTTTATAAGTTTTTATCGGTGTTTTACCTATATTTGCATGATTTGTGGTTGTTGAAGCAAATTGAACAAATATTTACTTATTACAAAACGCAAACAAAATACTGAGCCTCAATTACAGTGTTTCTTATAGGGTGGTCTTTTTTGCATCATGATGGCTATATTCTGCGTGTGAGCTAATTTTGAGAAATTATGTATGTAATACCCAAAGAAATACAAGTAATAATTTAGGATTAGATAAAGCCGTTTAGACAGCAACAACTATGTAAAGGTGGGGCTCTTTTCTAAATTATAGAACATCATCTATGTAAGCGGCTTACAGGTAAACCTTGTGGTATACCGCATCTCCAACATCTCTAAAGACTGGCGTGAAAAAAAAATGGCTACACGATGCCGAGCGTTTAATATTTTAATTTGATTTAATATTTTTCCGCCGTCTTTATTTTTTAATATTTTTCCTACACAGATTTTAAGCAGCTACATGTTAAGTCTATTGTAAATGGAAATGACTTCAAGATGCAAATTATTGATATTGTAATTCAACAAAAAATTATTCAATATTTTTTTCAGTCTTTGAATTTTATTTTTAATACAAATTTTAAGCAGCTTACACGTTAACCCTTTGGTATACCGCATAAACATTTATATCGTAGGTTAAATAAAAATTATTGTGTGTTAAAAATGGTTACAATATGCAAATTATTTCATATTTTTAATTTTGTTTATTTTTTCTGTCTTCGCTTTAACCATGTGATGCAATATAAATTTCCGGAGTTATAAGGTTGCATTGTTTTCAAACGGTTATTGAATATTTGAAAACCAAACCCTTAGGGAATTTTGAAAACCAGAGACTGTTGTTGTTGTTGTTGTTGTTGATGATGATGATGGTAATGTTGTTGTTGTTTTGTTATTATTATTATTATTATTATTATTATTATTATTGAGGGCATTGTTTTTCTCTGATCAATTAATATTTTCTATCCACATCCAATCCAACCATTTTTTGTTATCAAACACATTCTAAATATCGGCTACACACAACATAATATCTAAATTCATAAGAAAAACCATGTTTCCTTTACATTGCCCCCCGTTTATATCAACATCTTGAAATATTAAAAATATAATAAACAATTTTCTGTGTAGCTGGTGGTCCTCAATAAAATAAGAAACTGTGTTCTCTGATGAAATATGTGTGTTCTTTAAAATGAGGTACATAAGAAATTTAAAGGATAATTATTATTATCTGATGTTGTTAATTGTTTCATAAAATGTTAAGGGGGTTCTCATAAAAAAGCCAATATATATTTTAACAGCAGAATGAAAATCTAAACCAGTTAAAAATTATAATTTGAATGATTCGTCTTGTTGTTCTTTACGAGGACATTTTGTATTTTTAAAAAATCATGTCAAGATTATTTTTATAAAATCTCCACGACAGGAAAAGGTCTTAGCTTTTCGTGGTTTCATACGATCTTATATAATTAGGTCGCCTAGCAACCTAAATGAACTGAGAGTGAAAATGGCGTTTTTATGGCAAAAACGATAATAAAATTAAGCTTACGGTTCTGTGCATTTCAAAGAGAAATTGCTGGGGTTCTGATAAGGTCGTTATTATCTCCCCTTACTAAAAGACCACCGCTAAAGCTTTCGATAATGGTTTAAGTAATTTGTGTTTTCCTTCCCGTGAAATTATTTTGTTATCTTGTTTGATCTTCAAGAATACTAGTATGTCGATTGAAAATACGTTGATGTACTTGGCAATTTTCGCAACTTATGATATAAATTTTCACAAACGCTTAATTAAGAAAGAAAAACTAGCACAAGTACAACCAAGTACAACTGATCAAAACATAAGATAAGACATGAAATATATTGAATATATATATATATATATATATATATATATATATATATATATATATATATATATATATATATATTATTTTTAAAACAAAGAAAGCAGAAACATAACCTACATTTTGAATTTAAAAACCCTTAAATTAAAACAAAAACAAAAATAATTAAAATCAACAAAAACGTTTTTAAAAGTACAAATATGTAAAACAAGGCATTTGACACAGAGATCTTAAGGTAAAATGTACCTAGTAGCTTAAAGAAAAAACAATATCGAATGTTACAGAAACAAACTGAACAAACAAAACAAAATGAAATGAGATGAAATAAAATAAACCAAACAAATAAAGCCAGGCAATAGGTCAACACAAGATTACACAGAATAATATAGAAACTAGAAGTTAAAAAAAACCCTTTAATGCGAATGATTCTGAACATGATGACAAAATGACGTAAGCACACTTAAACCATCATAAGTATTATATATATATATATATATATATATATATATATATATATATATATATATATATATATATATATATATATATATATATATATATATATCCCATTTCCGAAAACATCTTAAGAAATATAAATAAAGGAAGGAGAACATACTACTGATACTACTGTACATCACAAGATATAGCATTGAAATTATAGAAATGTGGAGTTAATGAAATAAAAATGTTATAATTCAGTTACCTCGATAACAGCAAAGTGAAGCAAGACGGTACCCGTGATAAAGGACTTGATATTAGCTACCCTAAATCGATGTTGTTTAAAGTTCTATCAGTCGGACCATTGGGCTGATGAAAAATTGCATCTTGTGGTAGAAGGAACATGTATATTTGACATACTGTCCAAACATTGATGCTTAAAAATTTCTGTTATCAAAAATAGAGATTTAACTCCAAGTAGTAAAACTGTATTTAAATTAAGTAATTTTAATAACCTTTGATTTTTCACTAACCACCAGTTAAGCTTACAGACATTTAAAAACGTGATATGTATCGAAATATCACAAATACTCCAGTGCCAGTCTGGGGTATCTTCCGTTTTTTCTTCCCTTTCTTGACAGTTTCTATTATTTACATGTATAAATAATTACTCTAAGGTTTTTTTATTTTTGTTTTTTTAATGTATATATTTATTTATTTTATCTATCTATCTATTTTTAATTTATTTTTTATTTATTTTATTTATTTACATATATATATATATATATATATATATATATATATATATATATATATATATATATATATATATATTATTATATTTTTTTTTTTATTTATCTTATTTATTTCTTTTTACAAATTTCAGGATTTTTCAGCGAAGCCAAGTTGAAATATAATCGCACATTGACTGTAATGATTTTGGAATTTCTTAAAATTAAAATAATGTCTTTCAGTTTTTGGCTTTAAAATATTTTTTTATTAATTTCTATCTAGTCTTGAGAAAAAACATTGATATCAATAATCTGACGAAATTCTATGATGTAGTTCTTAATTATCTGTTTCGGAATATAATACTCGATTTTAAAAAAACAGCATAAAAAAAACAAAAGCTTTTATCCAGTCATCATACAATTAATCTTCTTTAACAAGACAAATACATCTTGATCAAGTATCTAGCTATCAAAACAACTTTATGATCTTCTCGGAAGAAGAAGGCATTCGAATTTCTCGTACGAAAGAAGGAAATGGCCTAATGTCTTGAAATAAAGAAACAAATTGTAACTGTTCTTAATAACAACTAAAGCAACAAAAACGCAAGAAATTACATGCTATGAAACAGCTTGGCCAAGACTAGAAACATAGTTAAGGACCACTGGTTCTAAACATTTTAGTTTTTGTGGGGAGAGCTATAAAAGAACAAACAAACAGACATATGAACAATTGTGTGAGTTTTATAATGGTTGAGGCTCTTAACCAACACCCCCCCCCCCCCGTTCCCTGTTGTCAATTAATCATAAATTTAAAAAAATTAGTAATAAAATCAACATCGGTCAGCAAAATGGCTAACTTTTTTTCATTATTGGATGTGTATGCAAACGTCTTGTTTAGTTTGGTGCTTGAGTGTTTTTGTTTGAAACGCTGAATCCCTTAATCACCACGGCTTGGGCTTGAACGCAAATATACAATGGGTTGTGATGCGTGATGTTCACTTGCGACAATGAGGGCAAGAGTACTAAAACGTGCATAAGTTAAAATAAGATTAAAAAAAAACATTTGCACAAAACTCAATCACAACATCAAATAATGTTAACCTATTTTTGCCTATCAAGGTTTACTGTGACCTAGTTTTTTAGTCATGGAAATGTCAGAAACAAGCCATTTCTGACCATATTATGACTGTTTGAATTGAAGTTCAAAGTTTTATTGTTTTAGACAGACAGCAAGTAAATATAAGATATAAAGGTCTGGTCACGTGATAATTAACATTATAAGAAATGTCCGGCGTTATTGATTTCATCACCACAATTCTTTGATAGTCTATAAATACTGTATTGTCATTATATACAGTTCATATAATATTTAGTTAACAAGACGAGATTGTAGCTAAAGCTTTGATGATGAAACTGTATGTTCTGGGTGATTGGTGTGGAATGAAAGCAATTGTATTTTACGCCCAAGACAAGCTTGCGGGAAATAACGCTTATTCAAAGAAAAACCCTACCTTTGCCAAGCAAACATTGTTACATTGGGATCTGTCCGAAGTGAATTCGAACCTAGATAGCGATTTGCGCTTTAGAGAACCTTAAAGATTGTCAATTAAATAGACTTAAACGTTTGGCAAATTTTTTTTCATAATTAATGAGAAATGTATTTTTTTAATTATCTAAATGATCTGGTTTACATTTCTTTGAAAAGCCTTACTTACCAACTGGTCCTATTTTAAGCAGTTCAACATTCAAACACTTTTAAAAGATAAAAATAGATCAAACAATGTATCTTCACATTGATCAAAACCATATTAACTGTAAAATCCTTTCATTGCAATATACATGCTGTATATTATCAACAGTAAGCTGAATGTATGAATATCTGATTCAGAACTTTCCAAATTCATAATGATTTTTATTCATATTTTAACAGCATATATATAAGACATATCTACTTTCGTATTTGTGAAACATGAACTTAATACTCCTTTAAGTTTTTTTGTTTAACAAGAAAGAGGATGTTTCCTTTGTTTGAAAAACAACGCGGTTGCTTGTTGCTCCAAGGCCAAACATCAAAGTTTGGTTGGTGACAACAGAGGTCAACTATAGCATAGCTGTAATGGCAAATATATATATTATATGAAAATTGAAACCTCTATATGCACACGCACAGGTTATCTAATACTTGCTTTCGGTCTTTGATTTTTAAATTCCGTTGTCATGATATGTCTATCATTTCTATTTACGAGTCGGTAAAAAATGCATGGCATTCATGTGTTTATCATTTCATGCTTAAACTTTTAAAACTCAGATTCCACACCGAATGGGGCAAAATAATATGCATATGTGCAAAAATAACTGTAATTTTTGTGACTAATCACCTACAACTTTTGTGAATGCATCTCTAGATGCAAATAAAATCGGTCACAGAAAATAAAAGACATTTGAGCAATAAACTATGATACCTTATCTGTACACTTAAACATGAATAACAAATTAATCTCGGGAAATGATTTAACCCGAAATTTAAATTTTGAAGGTATGAACAATTAAAAAAATATTTTGTATATCTGAGGTTCAACTTGAAATTTTACATCACGTGACTAAGGCAAAAGAGTACAAAAGATACCAATACAATATGGAAGCTGAATTTCAAAACTAAAATTAATATTTTACCTATTTTAGTAACTGTCTGTGAAAAATGCCAGAGCTGAAAATATCGGTAAAAGATCGGTCAACTCGTCCTGTCATCATTGCAAAATCGAACAAGATAAATTTAGGACTTTCAGTAAAAGTTGTTGTTTTTTTTTTTTTTTTTTTTTTTTTTTTTTTTTTTTTTTTTTTTTTTTTTTTTTCATTTCGTCTTCAGTTTCGTTGACCGTTCGATGTAAAACAAACTTGCGTTTACATATCAGAGCGATATTAAGCTACAAACTTTGGTGACCGACCTAGACAGATCTTGTGTATAAAATTCCCGAAGAATTTTTTTTTCTTTGGTTTCTTCCACATCCGCCTCGATATATTTTAAGAAATATTGACTAGGCGTCAAACACCATTACTCTCTCCGTCATGTTCATAAAACATACCAATAACATAACAAGAAAGTAACATAACAAGAGTCATGTACTTCTACAAAATAGAAGTTTTCTTATTGACCGAGGAGTCTATAGCGCTGGTTTACCGGCCACAGTACCTCTTCCCGTCCAGGTCCGAAATTACTTCAGTCAATTAAATTGGAGTAATGATGGTTAACGCAAAAGTAATTTTTTATCTATATTAACGATCAGCTCTATGATTTCGAAGGAATCTTGAATACTAAAGGATTACCTACAGACCTTCGGCAATCGAATTGACAAACTTTTGACAAACATACATTTCAGTATAAATAAGTATAGTATAACCTGGTCAGTTACAGGGACCCTGGTGGCCGAGTTGTCTTAAGCACGCACTTAACACAAAGTGTCTCTCAACTAATGTTTGTATCGTACTGGAGCAGATCTTCTGTAAAAAAACTTGTCAGTTCCGTTTGCTGATTACCGTTTGTTTCTCTGGATACTCTTGTTTTCTCCACCATCTATAAATGTCTCAATATAAATGAATTAATCTTGACTAGGTCGTAAAGCACTATTACTCCACTTCACTTTAATCAGTTACAATAACATATAACTTGTGGTCTTATCAGGTACTTTACCGTTTCAGTAAGCTCAGTTGGTAGAGTGCTCGCTTCGTATATGGGAGCTCGGGGTTCGAACCCCTGTCGGGTTACGGGATCTGACTTAAAAATAGGTAGTACTGTTCTTTCGCCAAGCAATCGGCATATAGAAATGAAAGTCATGGGGTCCTTCGGAGGAGACCTTAAAAACCGATGCCTGGTCGTATCACGGTAGGCTTGGCACGCCTTCCTACAAATTACCCTATACGCACTGCAAGGTCAAAATTTCCTCCACTTCACATCTGACTGATGACGTCTCGATTTAGATGAAATACTCTTAGCTCTGACGTAAATCGCCATTAAATCAAATCAAATCAAACCTTATCAGTCGAACATAGTTTATTGAGTTACTGAAATATAAAAATGTATTAAGATATATTTGCCTTTAATGTTTGATCATCAATTGAAGCAGTGATTTCAGTTACGTAACCGAACAATCTAACATGTGATATATGAACACCTTTGATATCTCGCTACAAGTACATCTATTCAACGTCTCCTAAGTGAATGTAAAGTTGATAGAAACGATTTTCTTCCACGGGGAGTTGTTGAAATATTGCATTATGTAAACAATTTGGTACAAGTGATGGAGTTTAAAAAATTAAAAAAAATATTTATTAGGTAAAATAATTTATATCATAGATAACCAAAACGACAATAAAATACAAACTATATACAATGTCGTGAACAAACACACAATTCAAATTGGCTATAACGGAAGGGGTCATACAGGTTATAATTACGTGTAAAAGTTGGTTTTTTAACCATGTAAAGTTATTACATTCATTTTTCAGTCATTGGTTCAATCCGCAACTTTTAACTGCAATACCTACTCTAAACTGCACTGCCCACCTTTAACTATGATACCCACTTTTAACTGCACTATTCACTTTTAACTGCACTATTCACTTTTAACTGCATTTAACTGCACTACCCATTTTTAACCGCACTACCCACTTCAAACTGCGCTTAACTGCACTGCCCACTTTTAACTGTACTACCCACTTTTGACTGCATGTAACTGCACTGCCCACTTTTTACTACACTACTCACTTTTAACTGCGCTATTGACTTTCAACTGCATTTAATGCACCACCCAATTTTAACTCCACTACTCATTTCAAACTGTACAGTGCACTCTTAACTGCACTACCTCTTTTAATTGCACTACCCATTTTTCAATGACTTTTAAATGCACTACCCACTTTTAACAGGCAATATAAAAGTTGACCTCGTTATTATGATTACCAAAGATTGCAATCAGTAACTTGGTATTATGGGATTACAAAACATAATTTATATTACATGCATTCATAGATAAGCATATAATCACTTTATCTCCCATTAAAATACATGTATTTAATTTAGTTACATAACAGAACAATACGATATGTGTATTCTAGAAATGATACACAACCATTTTTTTCCCGAAGGAGTCATGAAACTTACTATATTTGAATAACATCGCCTAATATTATTTTATCTTTCACTTCTTGCTCATTGAATTTCCAAAAAGTGTCCCATAAGTCTTATGGGCTTATTTGTAAGAAATTGTTGTGGTTTGTATTTGTTTTTTTTTTAAAAATATGTTTCATCATGTGAAACGGCATAAACTGAATCGGTTGCTTTTAATTGCTGACTTGCTTACCTTCTTACTTACTTGCTGACTTACTAACTTATTCTGTTACTTCCCTTTACTTACCTACACCCTTCCATACTTTCTAACTCACTTACTAAATTCCATTTCCTACTTACATTAACATAAACGACTTTCATTCAAATCATTACAGATTTACCAAATGGTGATAAAACAATGTTGCTGGATTTCAAAAAACCGTATCGAAATAGTACTATTAATGATAGCAATAATAAACCTGTTTGATACTAACGTTAGAAGCCATTTTGTTCTTTTAGTTATCCGACACGATGGACATCTTCAATATAGCTAGGGGAGGGTTGAGAAATGGTGTTATATGTCTGTTATACATTTAATTCGAGGCGGACATTTCTTCAATGTGGAAGGAAGAGAAGTATCCGGAGAAAAACTACTGAAATCCGTCAAGCGAACTGGAAAAAAAAAACACTTTTAAACTAAGATTTGTCTAAGCAGGATTACAACCTAGGCGATGAGAAGCGCTCGGAGTTTTATAGCAATTGGTCAGTTAGACCATTTACTTTGGAAATTAGACTTTATACCTCTAGGTACGAACGGCAACCAAAAATAATCACGGAATGCTATTAATATACCGCATTGCCATTTCCTTGCAAAAAACTTCATAACAACGAACGTTTACAATGTGAAAACAATAGTAAGTCCGATTTTATCGAAGAAAATGCAATCTAAAATTCATATGTAATGCATATAATTGAAAACATATAAAAATACGAATTATGGTTAGTATTTATACATGTGCTTACAGAGAATAGATACTATTTGAAACTAGCTTTTGAATACAATCCAGGGGTAGTAAAACATAGAGAAACAAAATCTAGACTTTTAGGCTAGGCTTGGGTTGATTCTCTAACTATTGGCGTTCAAGAAATAAAGCTACTAAGACTGAAGATTGCATAAGTCTTTTTAACTACAAATATTTGAATAGTTGTATTCAAACTAATGCATTTAGATTCATTCGGCAATACCAGGTCAGGTCTGACAAAAACTTGAAAATAGGTAATGGCTGTCCTTTCACCAAGCATTCGGCATTTAGAAATGAAAGTCACAGGATCCTTCAGAGGAGACCTTAAAATCGATGTCCCTTGTCACGGCAGGCGTGTAACGCTAAAAAAACTACCTTCACATTGCCCTAAGCGCTTGGCAAAGGTCAAGTTTCAGCCACTTCACCTATATCCGGTAACGTCTCGATATCAGTGAAATATTCTTGACTGGGACGTAAAATCCCATTAAATCGAATCAAATCAAATCCATTCAGCAATATCTTTTTTAAAAAATATGACAAAATTGTTAGCATACAAAACGTATGGAAGCCAGCGAGTCTAAATTCATTTAGAAATAACAGTTTAAAACGATAAAATAAAAAAATTCTTTTTCGGGAGGAAAAATTAGATTCAACTTGTACTAAAACCAGACTAAAAAGTTAACAAATCAGAAGACAAAGAAAAAAATAATGGATTCATAATCCACATTTAATCTAGAAGATTTTAGTTGCTTGCAATGCAATGTATTTATACTATTGAAGAGGGACCTATAGGTGATCACGTGGTCTAAAATCTAGGCGGTCTCGGTGGTGAAGTGCTTTAAATTGGACGCTTACGGGTCACAGTTCCTCGTTACCACATATGTTCGAACCCATTTGGATAGTTCCAGGATTGAGTAAGTTTGACACAAGGTACTCCGGTTTTCTCTACCACCCCATCGCTTCGATATAAGTGAAAGAATCTTAACAGGGGTGTAAAACAATATTACTTCATACCACTTGACTCATTGAATATTTCACAATGACACAAAGGCTGAACACTTGGCACTAAGTTATTTGATTTAGAGTATTAGTTAAATACATTTGTAATAAATTATTTATCATATCAGTTATCTGTAATTATTCATATGTAAAAAATATGTTATTTTGAAATGTTGCAATGTATGGAAAAACACATTCAAATTAAAAGCACTCAATTCCAGGGGCTACCTCTAAATGCATTATTTAACAAATATCAAAATGAACAACAAGAAATGTGTAAATTTCGGTTATGTCAATTTTCACTCTTTTTTTCATTTAATGCATTTTATTAATAATAATAATAATAATAGAATCATGTTATAATAATTAGTATGCAAGGTTAATCTAAAAAAAAAACAAAAAAAAACGTACAAGAATGGAATGTCATGTGCTACTTTTGAATTTTTATAAAATAATACAATTAAAAAGTAGCACATGACAGGAATAATCAATATTAGAAGGTAATTTATTTGAAATATAGTAACGTGTTGTTTAAAAGAATCCAATAAAAATAGCAACATGCACACACAATTTGACTTATCGGTTTTTTTGACGGTTCACCGGTTTAAAGCTGATTTTAATGACCTGATGAAAGCCGAACAAACTTCAATCTGTAAATTAAATATTGACAGTTTACTTGGAAATTGTCCTCACGTGAAAATAAACGAACTGTTTGCTAGTTTATTTCCAAACAGTTAAAAAAAAATTGTAGGCATTTCAATCCTATCGTCCAAGTCGTCAGAATGTCACAATAATTCTAATTTTATATGACTGGTAAAAAAAGGTATTTTTAATTGTAAAATATACTGTAAAACTTTATTTATTTGTTTGTTTATTTATTTATTTATTTATTTATTTATTTAATTTCCCCAAATCCGACTGGACAAAAATTAAAAACCCTCGTCCCACCTAACGGTAACTATAGTAACGATAATAAGAAAAAAAATTAAATAGTTAAAACGCCAATCGATCTAAGATTTAAAAAGAATTTTAAATATTTATTTTTAAAAAAAAACTGGCCGTTTATTCCGGCTTTTTGAAAGGCCATTTAAATTCATATATGATGACATCATGGTTTTCAAAAGTATGCGCTTTAATTTCTGAATCACAATTTGAATCACTGGGTCTTGAATGTAACGCTGTAAAAATCATTCATGTAAAGGTAATGTTAAAATAAATTATTTTAAGTTCAATATTCAGTTATAATTATTATTATTATTTTTTTATTATATAATTTTTTATTATATATTTTTTTTATTTCAAAAACTTTCTTAATTCAAACATATTTAATTTATTTAAATTGATTTGAAATAAAATGACATTTAAAATTTAAGAGATCTATCTCTCATTGCTGAGGACATCTATTTTCCTATTTCCAATGCTGTAAAAAAAAAATCCGAAACCAACTTGGACATGTCATAACAAATTAAATAGATTCTGTTGTAAAATAAATAATTTATAAATGATATTTTGCATATATTCAATATTTCAAATCCATGTACATCAAACACAAAATATATTTTTCTCGGTCTCTGTTTGTTTAAAATATATTTTTAATTCTATTTAATATTAATTCATCATTTGCCTTTTTTCAATTTACCAATATATTTTATTCAAAAATCACATTAATTATTTCTACCCTTTGATAAATCTAGACACAAAATCGATAGTAGAATACATCTATTTATATGTAACACATTTTACTTTTATATAGGCCTAATAAATCATTTAATAAAACAATGCTTGTCAGTTACAAAAACAGTAAATTTACGGAAGTTTCAAGGTAAAAATCCAATGAGTGAAGTTATGTGAGGTCTTGGTGACAGGCTATGATTCCAAATAAGTCGGTGAAGTTGTTAGGTGGATGGAGTTTTTGTGTGCGACAGTGAATTTTCAAAAGTCCCGAATTTTGTGCACATGACAAGAGTTATTAAATATTCAATATACAACGAACATGTTTATAAAATATTCATTGCGTAATTCCACAAGCAAATATTTAAGAAAAATTTCTAATAAATTTCATAAGTACTGGCTTTCCCGTTGTATGTTGTTTTGATAACGAATACAGTCAATTTTCTTTAATTTTGTTCAATTTTGTGCTTCATTTTTTTTATAATCAAGATACTGAATAAGATTTCAAATTTAATATTTATACCTTTTATCATTTTTTTCAAAAATAGTAAATTACAATTGATCATAGATATTAAAACCGTTCTCACAACGTACTCTTATTTCATACTACTGTCATATGCAAAATTTTGAATATTTCTTTTTTTTTTTAATTAAATTCAAAATGTTGCACATGACACTACATAAGCTGCATTTCTCAGGTCTTTCTTATGTTTGACTCTAAATCCACAATTTTCATCCTTTTTTTTAAATTCCAACACATACAAAAGAAAGCAAGGCTCTTATAAATAATGTCATATGCTACTTTTAAAGGTTTTTTTTATGTAATAATACATTCAAATGTAGCACGTGAGAATAATACCCTCATTTTCTTTAAAACGTGTTTCTCATGAAGTATCCTTATAAACGATTTCTTTTTCAAATAAAATACAATTAGTATGGCAACTAAATGTATTCTATATCTATATTGTTGCCTTTAATGTGTAAAATTCCATTTAACATTTCACTTGCACTTTTAATAAGCATTTCTAAAAAAAATGCATCCATATTTGTTTCTTTAAATCGTGACTTGCACCATCACTATCAATTATTTTCAATCCCATATGAAATATTATATATATATATACATATATATATATATATATATATATATATATATATATATATATATATATATATATATATATATATATATATATATATATATATATATTACATATACTCTAAATCGTATTTTATAAGCATTCTTATCATCTATCATTTTACACATATGAAATACAATAATTATGGCAGCTAAATTTATTTTATGGAAGAATATGCAAAGCACAAAATTAAAACTGCGGGGAACTTGAAACCGGATAAGTTATAAAATGTTACTTCATAGCTAACGTTAAAGCCAAAACAAATCGTAAAATTTTAAGGTTATTTTTATGATCTCCAAAGTTACCAAACACGGTATGATTTTATGAGTTTGTCGACAATAAATTTCATCATTAATTTCAATAAAGCGAGCAACTTAGGAATAGAAATAAGAGATAATTAACTAATCTTTATATAAGGTAGTGAAACTTAATAAATTTAGATTTTGGGGCTTGGATTTTTTTTTATATATATATATATATATAAATCTTAAAAATAAAACTTTGACATCTTTTCTTTTTTTTACATAAATTTTATTTTAAATAATTTAAAAAAAAAAAAATAATAATAAAACAAGATAAATAAAAATAATTAAGTTGAAACTAAATTCAATAAAGTTTTATTCCTCTGGGGAAGGGAGAATATTAATTCTTAGGCTAGAGAACTGTGATCCCCCTCCCCGAAGTTAAATGCAGCACGTTGCATTTTATGTGATTTTTATTTGAACTTGAGTATCGTCGAAGGCTGACCCAGTCCCCGGTTATACCTGTTTAAGTGTATCTCGTCTGGAAACTATAACTATTGACTCTAATGTCGTTTTAGTTCCCATCAAAATTTGATTGCGGCAAAAGTCAGCTAAAACGTAAAAATACAACAAAAAAGGTCATAAGAAATAAAAAGAATCGTAAAAGAACATCAAACCTGTCATGCAGACCTAAGTAAACAATGCTTGGATCGTTTAAGAAATAAAACTCCAACATTTGCAATATTTTGATAGTAATTGATCAAGATATATAAAACTCACCTCAAACACTAGAGAGCGGCAGTTTTGCAACAACCTCGTTACCTTGCACTAAGATGAAGAATAGACCGATCTTTAAAAACCAGAGTTTGATCATGGATTTGAAAGGTCTGTATTTGTCAAGGAATAAACGTTGAAACTTGAACGTTCCTCTTCACTTGTCCCACAATTCACAATTTATGACTCTGCCACAAAAGAACTTGATAATTGCAGTCAACACTTTCACTTGGAAACAGGGTAAACAAATGTGCCGTTGAAGTTCCCAGGGAAAAGAATTTCACTGAGCTGTTTCTCTATATATATTATTATAATTTTTGTCTGTGGGATTTTTTTATATTAAAACATTTTATGATCTATATAAATGGGAAAAAAGAAAAATGTACATATTCTATTCATATTAATTACATTCCGCGGACGGAGATTTTAAAGATAGACGAAACGCGGTCACTTAGACAGTTTTTCTTTATATCAATGTATTACTGCGCATTCGAGGTAACTCCCTCTTTTTCGTTGTAAATTTCAGCATCGATCAAATAATACGTTGTATAAAGACCAGTTAAACTCAAACAGCTTGATACAGATTATACGAAAAATTCTAAAAATTATTTTAGATTATTTTAAGCATTAAAAATAAACGTTTTTGAAGTGTAAACTTGTTCTGAAATAATTAAATAAATATAAATAATCGTTAAAACAACAAAATTTATGCATATTTGTGGTGTTAAACTTTTTTTTAAATCCAAGCCAATTTTACAGATTGAAATAAAACTGGAAAAAAAATCGTTTGTTTTTATTTTACAAGATATAGAATAAAGAAGACACATTATTTTGTAATTTCGCTTTATTATTTCTAAATCACTGATTCTTTTCTCTTCTTTTTTTTAAAAGAAGTTTGTGCAATTTGATTATCATTCGTAACTGAAATTTAAGTTCTTTTTAGCAAACTAACGCATTTCGAAACATCAAATATTATTTATATCATGTTGATTTTTATTGCACCGTAAGGCTAATCTGGTAAGCATAAAATGACAATATAGATCTAATGATCGAAAAAAAGTGCCGTATTTAACTATATCTTTTGTTGTTATAAAAGTCGTATTTCGCATTGGGTTTTATACCGTTTTAGGACTGGTATATATTTAATTACTCCTTCCTCTGTTATGTCCCTTAAAACTGAGTATAGTAAGTTAGAGTCAGGTCTGATTGTCATTAAACTTCTTCTGATATTTTAAATACTCCATGAATGATCACAAAACGGCAATTTATATGTGTTAGAATGTAAAATTCACATAACATTCATGTAAAATTGCGTTAATAACGTATTCCATTACTAGCCTGAGGCACTCGGGCTTTGTTTTGTGGAAGAATAATAGGTAACATTTCAAAAATTGTTATTTTATGACTAAATTTTAAACGGGATATGCTAAAGTCATTTTATAAGCAATAATTTGTTAGTGGAAGCAATGAAAAGCCAGCAATCTTTAGGATTACCGTATAAAAATAACATCGAGTGTCATAAAATTTTCTGCAGAGCGAGTTATAGGACCCGAAATGTTCAGATTATAACTCTTGTTGGCATAAAACTTAGATTTTATTAGTTGACTTCTTTATAAATTCTTCGCACACTTTTACCACTTTTCAGTCGAAAAATTCACCCATATTTCTAGTGCACAGATGGAGACATAGAAAAAAGCCCGCATTCTGGGGAAAAAAATTATTTTTTCATTAATTTGAAAGAAAATCGTTTTTAAATATCAAATTTCACTTTAGGATAAAATGTTGATATAATAGTTTATGAGAAGCTTTTTGGTTTTTATCGTCACAGAAAATCGGATTATGGTAAATTGAAAGCGAGGAAATACAGAAGTAAAAAAATGATATCCTGAGAAATGTGTTGTTGATAATTATAAATTCGGAGAGAAAAACGGATTTTTACGAGGCTCATTAGTTGAAAGCAAGGATTTTAAATCGCTGTGTACATTTAAATTCTGTGATTATATTCCATTGTCGCGTTAAGTTTAGGGCAATGCAGTTAAATTTTGATTTATTGAAAAAACGTTTCTTTATCTGGGAAATTCCATCAGGATCGAAATGACAAAGACTTCAATTTTGAAGATTTATACCTTAATTAACACGGAAGTTACATGATAAGATTCGATACATGAATCATACTGCTTAAATTTTACATTACCTAAAATCCGTTATTGAATTCTAGTATTTTACGATAATTTATAAATATATTATCTTGGAAATCTAGAAAATGCGAACTTTATCTAGCATATATAATGTACCAGTACTTGTATTATTTGCAATATAATATTACTATACTTGAAACTACTTTTGTTAATTTTTTAACATGTATTTTTTCACTTTTCAACAATCCCGAGTCTTTATTTCTTTTATAAAATAATGTTACCGTACACTAAATAAGATTTCATTTTTAAAACTAAATTGTCAGTCATTTCAAAATTGGATATTTCTCATGAATTTATTGTAATTTAATTTAAAATTTCAGAATTTTTAAAATTGACAAAAATTCTGAATAATCTTAGAAGTTTTAATTTATTCTGTCACGTGCAGAATTTTGATTTTTTTCTAATTTTATTTATTATTATTATTATTATTATTATTATTATCATCATCATTATTATTATTATTATCTTTTATGTTGGGGTTCGGGAAATAGAAATTCAAAATTCTGCGCATGACTTTCTAGACACATTTTAAAAATTCATCTATATGTCATATACCATTTTTTGAATGTATTTTATGATTAAATTCAAAAAATGGTATATGACATATATATAAAGATTAGTTTATAGTAAGAAAAGTGTACAAATTTCAATTCAATTTTATTTATTTATTTATTTATTTATTTATTTATTTATTTATTTATTTATTTATTTATTTATTTATTTATTTATTCTAAAACTGCAGAAAATACTACTTGAGTGACCTGTTTACCCTTAATTTAAAAAAAAAAAAACACAATTTTGCAGTAGAAATATTTTCAAAATAAAATTCCTTCACGTATGTAACGTGGTATTATTATGTTTTTGATATTATATGCTATGATAAATTCTCTACATTGACAATTTACAATGTGAGAAATAAAGAACTTGAACGTTTGTCGTCAAATTGGGGTAAGTAATTTATTGAATCTCTCTTTATCCTTTACATGCATTTTAGATAATCACTTCTCGCTTTTTTTAAGGGATCGAACCCTGAAATATATTTTGGGGTTTTGACAACAATTTTGAACAAGTAAACAAGTACATTATTTGTTTGTTTTGAGTAAAAAAAAAAATATTTATGATATATCAACAAAATCAAAATTTATTTTTAAAAAATTAGAACATGTTCATATTGATTCATATTAATCAATATTAACTTTATTTATTCTTGGATTAATTCATGCTGCTTTAGTCTTATATTTTTTTTAATTGAAAATAAACTTGAAAATATGAAACAAGGTCTTCAATTACAATTTTAAAATAAATAGTACTATTTTGTCACTCTTTTTGATCTCAGACAATTTGAAGTTCATTTTGAAAAATAGACAGTGGTTTCAAGGTTTTTTTGTTTGTTTTTTTTTTTTTTTCGCTTAGTTTTAAAGATTTTTTATGCGAAACATAATTATTCAAACATTAAAAATTAAAACCCGCAGGAAAGGTAGTTCAAGGATATTTGCATGAAAGGTAATTAATGTTACCTTAAGTAGAAAAAAAATCAAAATAAGGACACGTGCACTTTCTGTTGAAGTTAACGTCTTATTTAGTTTTAACTTTTTTATTATTTCATTAACTTCGGTTGTCATTTATTCATCATCAAATAATTTTTTTGTTGTTGTCTTGTGCTAATTTTTGAACATGTATTTTGCCACTATATGCTAACTTTTGAAAGGCGTTTCGTCATCGTGTGCTTATTTATAAATAACTTTTTTTTTCGTCATGTGCTATTTTTTAATATTTATTTCGTTGTCATTTGCTATTTCAATATTAATTTTCCCAAAGTTATGTACAAATTTTAGAATGTCTTTTTCGTAACCATGTGGTAGGTTTTTTGGTAAAAACAAATTCATGTGCTAATTGGCGATTTATATTTTATCTTCGGCTAATTTTAGAATATATAACCCTGTCATGCGCTCATCTTAAAATATATATCTCTATTCCGTGTGCTAGTTTTGGTCACATAATTTGTGGGGTGTATATGGACAATTGTATTGTATTTCTTTGTCAAATGCCCTTCATGTGCTACTTTTAAAATATCATTTTTTATTTGTAAATATGTGCTAGATTTTGTCATATGCTTATAATCGTATCATATTTCTTCGCCATGAGCTGATTTTGGATTATGTAACCCTTCTCTGTCATGTGATAAATTTAAAATATCTACTTTGCTGTCAAGTGTGTTTTAAGATCTAAACAATTGTTGTCATCTACGTATGGTCGATTAATATTCTGTTGTCATGTCACTGTCACGTGCTAATTCTAAAATATATCTATTTTGTTTCCATAGGCTAGTGTTTAATGAAATTTTTTGTTGTCATTTGCTGGTGTTTAATGAAATTATTTGTTGTCATTTGCTAGTGTTTAATGAAATTATTTGTTGTCATTTGCTAGTGTTAAGTGAAATTATTTGTTGTCATTTGCTAGTGTTTAATGAAATTATTTGTTGTCATTTGCTAGTGTTTAATGAAATTATTTGTTGAAATTATTTGTTGTCATTTGCTAGTGTTTAATGAAATTATTTGTTGTCATTTGCTAGTGTTTAATGAAATTATTTGTTGTCATTTGCTAGTGTTTAATGAAATTATTTGTTGTCATTTGCTAGTGTTTAATGAAATTATTTGTTGTCATTTGCTAGTGTTTAATGAAATTATTTGTTGAAATTATTTGTTGTCATTTGCTAGTGTTTAATGAAATTATTTGTTGTCATTTGCTAGTGTTTAATGAAATTATTTGTTGTCATTTGCTAGTGTTTAAGGAATTTATTTGTTGTCATTTGCTAATTTTGATTATATTTCGTTGATCCTTTATTTTTGGATCGTTTCAATGTCATGTACTAATTTTAGAATATTTTTTTCGTTGTCAGTTTCTAGTTTCATTTGAAATAATATGTTATGTGCTTATGTTTGTTTGTTAATTCGTTGTCATGTGCTGTTTTTCGAATATATATTTCAAATATATATTTAATGTGCAAGTGTTGGGGGTTTTGGTCAAAAAATTTGTCATGTGCTTGTGGTCGTTTTCAATTTGTTGCCACATGGTTATTTTACATGATACAACCCCCGTTATATTGTAATGTTAGTTTTTGATCACACAAAATGTTGTCATGTGCTAATTTTTGGATATTTTTATATCTCTGCTATTTGTTTGTTTTAGAATTATTTTCGTTGATATGTTCTAGGCTTTGATTTTTTTTGTCAAGTGCAAATTGTAGCTGTATATTGATGTCATGTGCTAATTTTAGAAGATTTCAGTCGTTGTTTCGTTGTCATGTGCTAATTGTCATTTCGTTGTCATGTGCCAATTTCGAATTATTTCACCCCCGTCATGTGCTATTTTTAGAATATCTAAGTCGTTGTTCCGTTGTCATGTGCTAATTGTCGATTTTTATTCCGTTGTCATGTGTCAATTTCGAATTATTTCACCCTCTGTCATGTGCTAATTTTAGAATATCTAAGTCGTTGTTTCGTTGTCATGTGTAATGTCGATTTTTATTTCGTTGTCATGTGCAAATGTTGTCATCTTCTTAAATTATCAAATTCGTTGTAATTTGCTATTTATGATTATGTCATTTGCTATCACGTGCAATTTCTTCGTTGCTATGTGATAATTTTATATTATTTCATTTGCTGTTCATGTCATATGATAATTTTTGATAATTTTAGATTTTGTTTTCATTCTCTTTCAAGTGCCAATTCAATTAGTTGTTGATTAGTTATTTTGTTGCTATGTGCTAATTTTTTATTTACTTAATTATTTCCCAAATAATTTTAAAATATGATAATTTTGCCTTTCCAAAGGTGCTGAATCATTTAGTTGTAAAGATAAAGACAATAAAGGAATTCTAAATCACTTACCGATTTTATTAAATAATTTTATATATTAGCAGTTGTTCTTTGATGGTAAAATCGTAATAAGATACATATAAGTGATCGTTTTATTTATTTATTTATTTATGTTTTTATTTATTTATTTATTTATTTATTTATTTATTTATTTATTTATTTATTTATTTATTTATTTATTTATTTTTATTTATTTATTTATTTATTTATTTATTTATTTATTTATTTATTTATTCAGCGTAATGCTGTATGTTATCATTGAATCTTATTTTTGATTTGAAAAACATTTATCACGTTTAAAAAATACTTATATCCATGGTTACCTAAAATTAATTTTAATTGCGAACTGAATTTGTCACATTTTCCAATTAACTAACGGTAATACAGTATATTAATTTCTGTCTACAAAGATTTTCATAACGATGATTTTCAAAGATGAAAGGAAAAGAAATAAACTCAAGCAAAAACATTGAGATAAAATTTCAGTATTTGAGAAAAGGAACAATAAATGAAAATTAAAGATATTAATATATCAAAATGGCCAAGATATAGCTTTCTGTCCAAATTTTTGTTTTGTGAAATGTAATTTTCCCATTAAGCTTTTAGTAGCACTAAACATATGTGTTCTTACAGTAAATTCTATCTTCATTATATTTCACATATATGATAGTCTAACACGCTAATATCAGGTTTCTTAAAACTTCAGACATGCAGAATGATATATGAATAATAATTTTTGTAGATGAACATTTAGATATAGGTTTATGTCCTGGGCCTCTTGTGATATACACGGAGGTCTGCCTGGGGGAGCCCACCAATGAACCACCCACACATCTATTCAAGCAAAGAAAAAATATATGATATGGTTACGGTGTGTGTGTGTGTGTGTGTGTGTGTGTGTGTGTGTGTGTGTGTGTGAGAGAGAGAGAGAGAGAGAGAGAGAGAGAGAGGAGAGAGAGAGAGAGAGAGAGAGAGAGAGTTTCGATCATCTACTACAAAAAACTCCTTGGTTGAACATTCGTATACATTTTTATTTCTCTTCTCTGAACACAAAACACAACTTGTAAAGTTGGACACACAACTCACATTTAAAAGAAAAGAAAATAAACAGTGGAAGTTAAACTACAATAATAACAGACTTGGAAGTTAACAAATTAAAATCAATAATCTATGGTCAATATTTAACAAGAATCATTTATCTTAATTGCTTAACTATGTTAACAATTGTTTCTATGAAGCTATATTTGATATAATTTATAATTTCATTATTTGTCCCAATTTTTTTATTTATTTATTTTTTATTATTTATTTATTTATTTATTTATTTATTTATTTATTTATTTATTTATTTATTTGTATTTTTTTTTTTTGTAATAACTGTACGTTTTACATAGATGCAGGGATAAAGATTGGAATTACACTTTATTATTATTATTATTATTATTATTATTATTATTATTATTATTATTATTATTATTATTATTATTCATAAAAATCAGATATCTTTATGGTATGGCCATTGCGAGAGACGATAACATTTTTAGCAATTGAAGAAAGTAAAAACTCTAATCAAGTCATTGACATGACACAGACTCTGGTCTCAAATTTCATGACGTCACGTGGTTGTCACCATGATGACACGATACCAATAGTTACGTGTCTGTTTCATATCTTCAAGAAGGATGATTGACAGGTTTCTGATGATAATGTTTTTATGAACTTTAGGTCGTGCAGCTTTTCGGGTGATATTTTGGTATGGGTTCTTTTTTTGGAATGTCGTTTTATTTTTGCAATTCCCAAAATAGCACATATAAATAAATTTAAAAAGTTGATATGTTGCCAATTATTTGAAATGTTTGTTATGACGTAAAGTAAAGTAAGAAATTCCCTCTTTCCCAGAATCTTCTGGTAAGGGTGTTCGTTATATCTGATAAGATTCACATCTTTGTTTTTTATCTAAAATATCATTCTTTGAATACTTAAATATTAAAATGTTTTTGTGAAATCAAAATAAAAAATCTTTTTACAGAGGAATTGATTTTCTGTGTGAATACAATCACGTTTTGGGATTTTGTTCACCATTTTGAAGCAAAACCTCAAGGAAAAACAAAACTTGTTAACACTTTAAAAAATTATGCTCCACTTGCAACTTAAGTTCTATTTCATTTCATTTAATTTTTTTTAAATTTTATTTTATGATAATTTTTTATTATTTTGTTTTATTTTATTTTATTGTATTTTTATCTCATTTAATTTTATTTCATTTTACTTATTTTATTTTAATTTATATTTTTAAATTTTTTTAATTATTTTATTTTATTTTATTTTATTTTATTTTATTTTATTTTATTTTATTTTATTTTATTTCATTTCATTTTATTTCATTTTATCTTATTTTATTTCATTTCATGTTATTTCATTTTATTTTTTTCCATTCAACAATCGCTGTGAAACAAATGAATAATGATTTAATGATTTACGTCTATTTTGTAAAAATATTTACTAATAATTGCACTTAATGAGATAATCTTTGTCATTTTGGTAAAATGAAAACGCTGGAACAAAGAATAAAGTGACAACTATACAATTTAAAAGTCCTGACAAGTTTTTTTTTTTTTTCTAATTATTTTTTTTTAAAGGAAAAAAAGAAAATAGATGGCATGCCGTATACATACATTTTCAAATCCTTGATACAGAGAGAGAGAGAGAGAGAGAGAGAGAGAGAGAGAGAGAGAGAGAGAGAGAGAGAAGAGAGAGAGAGAGATTTAATTTCCCTCTAATTATTTATGTTAGACTTTAGGACATATGCCAGATAGAGAGCATTCTGTCTTACTGTCCGTTTTTATTGAGAGATACGTCTACACATAATTTCAAACATCACGGGTCATAGATATTGAAATTTTCCCTCAGCAATATACTATCAAAGGTAATGAATTTTTATTGCCTACACCAGAGTCAAAATTAAGGAAAATAGCCATGGAAATAAGCGTTAATCAGATATACAGCTAATTAACTGACCAGTTGGTCATAAAACATATGGTCACCGTGTTGACCAATGGCTAGTTTACCTTCGTATGGCCATTGTTTTCTAGATTTTAACTTGTTCATTTTAAACCCTCAAAGCGGAGAAATAAATAAAATCTGCAAGTTAACCCTGATTGGGATATAAAACGACAATAATTCTTCCATAAAATATTTTCTCTGTTGCGTAATTTGGCATTTTAATGTGTAACTCTCCTTACAATGAAGGTGAAAAATTAGTCAAAAGTTTCCGCGAATGAAGATTCGTCTATAGTAAAATGAATGATTGAATCCCAAGAGTGACATAATTTTGAAGACTTCCATTTTCTTTATCAGTGTCTCAGGAAATCTCTTGATATTTTTTTTTCCCTTTTACAGTATTCTAGAATAGTGTTATTCATCTCCTAAACTTTTCAGAATTGACAATTTTTATTATTAGTAACCGTCAGTCATTGCTTCCGTGAAATAAAAAAAACTGCATCTTCATTTTAACAAACAATATTTTCCCCAAAAAAAACTTAAAAAAATTTAGAATTAAGACTGAATATTAAATAAAAATAATTTCGTTAAAAATAACCATTTCGACAGGCATTCTGTACAGCAAAGCCGTGACCGTTTCTGAAGCTTTTAAAACATTTTGGTTCAAGATTAATTTTGAATATTCAATATTGAACATTTTCGAAAATTATTATCTTCTCGATGGGAATTGTGTAAAGCTCAAACCAGGATCCGTCTTTTAAAGCTTTTTAATTTTGAATCAAAACTGCATTTTAAAAAAAGACATATCCCCCCCCAATAAAAAAAAAATTACCTTTTCCCAAACAAGACTAAATTTGAATTTTAAAAAGTCAAGTATCTTCAAAATTCTTACCTTCTTGATGGATATTTAGTACAGTAAAGTCAAACACAATCTTGTTTATTCATTACGAAGCTACAATAAATATCTTGATTTAAATGAAGCGGGTTTTATGATTTATGAAATTAAAATAAAAAAGAATTATTTTATTAACATTATTGAAGACATTTTAATTTGAATATTTAATTTTAATTTTTACATAATAAGGATAACAAATGGATTTTAAACTGCTAATTTAACTTAAAAATTGTTTTTTAATTATAACAAAAAATTAAAACAAATCAAATGATGTTTTACACATGCATTCAAATCACAATAAACGGCAAAACAAACAACAAGATTATATATTTACAAAACTGTTCAACTTTGGTAAAACCACTAATAAATAATGGACATTTATATGGAAAAATAAATCTTCTCGCATAAGAAGTTGTTAAGAACAAGGATTGGTAGTAATTTAAATAAAGGAAAACTGATTGTATGTGCATGTCATGAATAATGTCATGTTCAAGACATGGAAACTTAGAGGTTTAAAGGACAAACAAAATAATTTATGTTGTCTGAATCAGAATATCTTAAAAACGAAGACAGAAAAATTGCAAAAGGTGTGGAAAGGTGAGCATCGCAAGACCCAGTAGAAATTAGGCTTATATTGTGTCACAATGTTACTTGACCAGTATACTGCGTCCCAGTATAACTTGACCAGTGTACTGCGTCCCAGTATAACTTGACCAGTATACTGCGTCCCAGTGTTACTTGACCAGTATACCGAGTCCCAGTATATTTTGACAAGTATACTCTGTCCCAGTGTTACTTGACCAGTATACTGCGTCCCAGTATAACTTGACCAGTATACTGCGTCCCAATATATCTTGATCAGTATTATGCCACACAGTATATCTTGACCAGTATACTGCGTCCCATTATATCTTGACCAGAATACTGCGTCCCAGTATATTTTGACCAGTATACTGAGTCCAAGTGTAACTTGACCACGGTATACTGCTTCCCCGTATATCTTGACAAGTATAATGCCTCCTAGTATATCTTGACTAGTATACTGCGTCCCAGTATATCATGACTAGTATACTGCATCCCATTATATCTTGACCAGTATACTTCGTCCCAGTGTAACTTGACCACGGTATACTGCGTCCCCGTATATCTTTACAAGTATAATGCCTTCCAGTATATCTTGACTAGTATACTGCGTCCCAGTATAACTTAACCAGTAAAATGCCTCCCAGTATATCTTGACTAGTATATTGCGTCCCAGTATAACTTAACCAGTATAATGCCTCCCAGTGTATCTTGACTAGTATACTGCGTCCCAGTATATCTTGACTAGGATACTGCGTCCCATTATATCTTGACCAGTATACTGCGTCCCAGTATATTTTGACCAGTATACTGAGTCCCAGTGTAACTTGACCAGTATACTGCGTCCCAGTGTAACTTGACCACGGTATACTGCGTCCCCGTATATCTTGACAAGTATAATGCCTCCCAGTATTTCTTGACTAGTTTACTGCGTCCCAATATATCTTGACCAGTATAATGCCTCCCAGTATATTTTGACTAGTATACTGCGTCCCAGTATAACTTGACCAGTATGATACTGCGTTTCAGGTTCTTGTATTGTGTAACTTGTAAATGTAAAAGGGACATCATTCCATTAAACATTCGGGCAGCATTGCAATTTTAAATGTGCATACTTTCAAGTCATTACAAACAAACAAACAAACAAACAAAAACACAACTATCATACAAACCATTTCAAAACTGTCGGACTAGTTAAAGCTGCATTAAGTTTTCCTAGGAAAAAATTAAAACGGGGTTGATCTAATTAATGGTGTTCCTAATTAACAATGTTACATTTGGTTCAACGATAAAAGCTCGAAAAAATACAGAAATAACAATAATTTCTCAGCGAGATGCAGTCTGTGGGATCTAATTTTAGAACGTGGTTACGTCATAAAAAACCGTGTAATTTAAACATAACTTACAAAACGATGAAATACGATAAATTAAACACAGTATTTCGTTAAATTTGTCATTTGTGACTTTGTAAGGGATACGTAACACCATTGCGAATACATTTTGGATATTCATGACGGACAATTAATACAATTTGTCAGGTTTCACCTTCGATTCATTGGAATCCCGTACATCCGTGCGCATGCTCCAAGCAAATAATAATCATCGTTAAACATTGACCAACCGGTTAGAGGATTCCGTTTATTTACAGCTAATAGGAATGAAATTTTAGACAAAAAATCTCACACAAATCTTAGTGTAAAAAGGGCACTGTAACCCCATTAAATATTCGAGCATCATCACGATTTTATGATATGCACAACTTCAGCTTATTAAAAAAAACACAAACAAAATTTCAATTAAATTTCGTTTGAAACTGTAGGACTAGTTTGAGGCCACAAGTTTAATGTCAACAGTGCATCTCTATCAAATTTTAATTTCAAAATGCTATCTTATCTCAACGTGGTTTCTATCCCAGCTAAGGTGAGATGAACATTTTTACCTTTAATTTAAATCAGGACTTTGTTTTTAGTGTTAACAATAGGTAAGGCTTTATGTCGAAAAGTATTTCCAAATTACAGTTTTAACCCATTGCAATTATAATCTAAATTTAAATGAGTAAAATATCTCAAGAACGCAAACGAACCGTCTAAGACATTTTGTTACGAATGTGTAAGGTTTTATGTTCAAACGTAAAATCAAATCTGAAAGAAGACTAATGTTATGTGTTTGAACACAGGACAGGAAATCATTGCAACTTTTTCACATACACCAATTCTATCCGTTTGATATGAATAAAAACAATAAAAATAAATATCCCTTTAGCGTTTTGAGACATGATATTTATTTATTTATATATCTATCTATTTCTTTCTTTATTTTTTTTTTACTATTGCAACAAAATTATTATCGAAATCGTTGCTGAAACTCCAAAATTTGCCGTTAAAGGCATTGTTTTAATTGTTACCTACTCATTAATATTTCACCAAGAAACGATTTGCAGCTGAAAAAAACGTGTTAATGAACATAGTCAATGTGAACATGTACAAAACAATAAACAACAACAAAAAAGATTACTTATAAAAAGTTTTAAAGTCTTATGTCCAGTGGTGCTATCCCATTGCTATTTAAGGACCCCAATGTCATTCTATGGTGGTCACGGTAGCCTAGAAATGAAGCCGTCTCAACGCTGTGAGCAACGATCTCGGTAGACCGCAACAGAAAAAGTCTTTCCTTACCGTTGGCTCGTTTGGTCAATGACAATGAGGGCAAGTTAACTTGACCTCTTCAGATTAAATTTAGTACACAAAAGTTAAATATATATTATATATATATATATATATATATATATATATATATATATATATATATATATATATATATATATATATATAAGAAGAAGAAGAAGAAGAAAAAAAAGAAGAAGAAGAAGAAAAAAAACACCTCACACACAGGATTAAATGTTTAAAAATTAATCAATGAAATAATTAAAGAAAAATCAGTCTTCGCTTTTACATAAAAACTGCTGATGCAACGTAGAATAAAATTAAACCCGCCAACCAATCAAAACTTGGAAAAACCATAACAACATAAATTCAAATTATATCATAATTGTTTATGTAAGAAGATTAAAAACTTTTCACGAATTGAATAAAAACGAAAATTTTCCAAAAGTGTAAGAGTGTCATAAGTAATTGTGATTTTTTATAAAATGAAATATTCATAAATTTGCATATAAGAAGTGTATTATGAAGGCTACATATGAAATATTTGGCCAAGCAGCGTGCACGAAATAAAGCTGATGCCCAATTCTGTAGTTCAAGTAACTTTATGATAACACTTGCAACACTACATTCGGTTCTGCCAGTATTAAAAGTGAAATTGACAACCCTCGTCAATTTCATTTAGGGATCCTTATTTGTATAAGCTGATCTGTTATTGGAATATTGTAAATTTAATTCAAATAAAAAATTTATGGAACATTTCAACAAGACACTTCACTAAATGGTTCAATGTGAGTTTATGAACGTTATTTGGTGTTTAAGTGTTATTTAAGGCACTGACGACTTTCTCATGACTTACTTTGCTCAAACCGGGGACTGCAAGACTGGTAATAGTTTTGTGGAATGTGTTTAGTGATCGCGTTTGTATCTTTCTGGATTCTGCGTCCGTTTTTGTGTTTTAGTTTGTACGTAAGTTCAAAAGGTCATTCATTACAAGTAACACGAAAGTGCACGGTCGAGGTCTTCGGATTAAAACAGAGTGAAACATATTGAAATAATTGATTAGCTGGTTGGAATTAAATGTTACGTCAAAGTCAATATAAATTCAATTTATCATGACGGTCAGTTTTGGAATCCCGGAGAAAATAAAAGGTATCTCACCGACCCTTGTCAAGCTGACAAACAAACCATTGTTTTTTGGAATTTTTTTCCAATTGATTTGCAGTGTTATCTAAGGAACACTGCAATATCTAACCACAATAAAAATTCTACAAGATGGTAAGAAATCTTCGTTTGGGGTTAAATGCAACTATCTTTCAAATGTAAATGCCGTCAGAACAATCGACGAATGGAAGTCGTAACGTTTGGTATTACACAATGGCATCGACTGTTGGTTCCTAATGCCAAATAAGTTTTGACGGAATATTTTGGCCTATGATAGAACTTGGATATTCGAGTGAGCAAGCCACTACCTTAAAACGTTCTAAACGAAATTGATAACCTTTACCAGGTTTTTTAAACAAATATTTAACGTTAAACTTACCATTTTATTGGATAAAGTATCATTCTAACCATTCTGCGCGGATTTCAAGTTATTAAGTAAACCACGCCTGAAAAAAAGAAAATTATTATTTATCAATGGTGCAAAGAAATAACAACGCATTGTATAATTGGAATATCTGTGGTTACTTTTTTGTTTTCCCAAATAGCAGAAATACGGTTTTCGTTGCCATGGTAAAAATTCAAGTTTTGTGGTAAATCGGTCACCCTATTTGCTGAACATTTACAAATTATGACTAAATTAACTTGGGCTTTGCTTTATTTTTCGATGGAAAAACTAATCAAAATCAAGTAAGAACAGTGAAAACAAAGTGTAAAAGCCGGTTCATAAACTTTATTACTCTCATTGCGCCACTTACTCTATTCTCCAACCCTTGGAAAGTTCATAACGTAATTGGTCATGATAAGTAAACATGTAAGACTTTATGAAACATCCGAAATCTCTGGAAAAGTTGATTTATGGAATTTTACGCCCAAGTCAAGATTATTTTACTTATAACAGTTCTGGAATAGTAGAAGAAACCAGAGCACCCGGAGAAATCCACCCACCCTCGGCAAATGAACAGTCTTATATTAAGATTTGTTCATAGAGATTCAAAATTTGGCGGTTAAAGACACTGTGTTTCGTAAGCACGAGATGCTGCAGGTTTTTGTCAAGAGAAGTTGAAAGTCTCGCTTGACGTAACACAATACTGTATTATGATAAACTAAATTCATAACGGGCATTGTAATACTATCCAAAATAACTCATAGAAGAAAAAAAATAAGACATTGTTGGACCTTGTGATCTGTTTTATGTAACATAATAAAAAGCGTATAAATATCTGATATTGCAAGGCAATACATGTCATAAACATATTATATAAAAATACGCCTTCTTTAAATAATCATTGCAATCTGATGTACCAGTTACCTAAAACTCGCTCATAAATCAGGAGTTTATATGATTGTTGAAAGGTGTCAGGGATCTAAAAAATACTTTATTACAAAACCTGAAGATTTATTCTGAGACATCATATGTTTCAAAACTCGAACAATGTTTCTTTTATAGTAAATTTCAGATTGTTCGAACCTTTGGACTTAGTAAAAAAATCTTTTAGAGACGCATGCCACACATATTGTCAAATAGGTGGTGTTTGATGACAGTTGTGAAAAAATCTGCATAATTTTAGCATCTTGTAAATTCTTATTGAAAGATTGTTTATAATCAATTTTTATACCAAATATAAATTTTGAATCCATATTCCGCAATGTCGTTTCCCCACAAGTTCAGTAGTTGATGTGAGAATTTATCTATTTTTCCCTAAAATATATTAGTTTTCTTTCGATTTGGAAGGTTGCGATCTTAGTGGCAAATGTATGTAGCGGGTCCTATGAATTACAGCTGGGCTAACCGCCAAGGTTCACCAACAGATCCTAATTTGTATGGTTTGTTGACTGTGGTTCTTTTAAGGATATAAGATTTCCGCCACAATCTCAAGAACATTACTGAAAGTCTGAATATAAGTGAAAGCAATTAGACTAGAGTGTAAAACATTATTTTCTTACTCTCATTTCACTCTTTGATTTCCAGTAACTCTAGGGCCCTAAGTAAGTTGGTTTGAATTATTTTTTTTTATTTTTCATTTATTTATTTATTTATTTATTATTATTAAATATATTTTTTTTAAATTTCATTTATTTATAATACACTCAATTGTACTATCCAACAACAATTATGACACCGATTATGACGTTAAGATTACTAAGTACCACCCAACAACGATTATGACGCTGATTATAACGTTGAGGTTTCTAAGTACTATCCTACAATGATTATGACGCTAATTATGACGTTGAGGTTTCTAAGTACTATCCTACAATGATTATGACGCTGATTATGACGTTTGGGTTTCTAAGTATTATCCAACAACGATTATGACGCTGATTATGACGTTTAGGTTTCTAAGAACTATACAACAATGATTATGACTATGATTATGACGTTAAAACTTATTTTTTAGAATGATTCCTTTACGGTTCGTTACTTTTTAGAGTACAGAAAACATTTACTTTTTTCAATTTTTTTCCCGTACAACTTTCTTCAGTGTGATAAAAACAACGAAAACCTCGAACTTTTTTGTGTTTCGGAATTGAGGTCCATGACGACATTAAATTGAGTTAAAAGATCTATAGTATAAAGACTGATAAGGTGAAGATAATTCATACACTCAATTAATTTGGCATTTTTTGTCCGTCATAAAAAGGAAAGAACAATTTAAAAAGGAAAAAAGGCGGAAACAAAGCCGTAATTATTGTTAACAGGACAAACCTTCAGATAAAATGATTAATCTTTCTTTATACTGCATATTAATTTCTCTTGTGAAATCATATATTTTCTTGACGTTCAATTTTCAGGTTTTGGAAAATAATACAAGTTTTTCGTTGCTTGAACTATTTGTGATTTGTTGTTATCTATTTGATAAGTTCAAAGCGCCTCTCACCGCCTGGGTTCGTAATCCCACTCGGGACAAATCCTAGTTTGAGAAAGTTTGTCAGTTCGCTTGCCGAAGGTCGGTGGTTTTCTTCGGGCACTCTGGTTTCCTCCACCATCCCAGCACTGACCGCCTCGAAATAGGTAAAGAATATTGACTGGGTCGTAAAACACCATTACTCCACTCCACTACATTTGGTAAGTTTGGGATCTATACTATTTCGTTGACATGTAAATTTGTTTGTCAGTATGTCCATATTTTATACTATGATAACAAAATTTACTTACACTGAAGCGGCAGGTTCAGCACAGTGGGAGAAACCGGAGTGGCAGAAGAAAACCACCGTCTATCGCCAAGCTAACCGAAAAACTTGCTTATTCTAAGATTGTTTTTAGAAAGAATCAAAACTAGACGATGAGAGACAATGTCGTCCATAAGGTGTTCTTTATACCACTCGGTAACTACCGCCACGGTGGCTTAGTGGTGCAGTATCCGCCTTGAGTGCGGGGGTCGTGTGTTTAAACTCCGCGTAAACGCCGCCCAAGACTTTAACATTCGAGAAAATGCTCTGTCGTCTGGCGTTCTTCAGTACTACGATAGAGTATCAACTGGTTCACCCGGTGCTAGGGTAATGGACTTGGGTGAATTCAGTCCCAATTCAATTCAAAATTCAGTAGCTTAAAAAAGCCCGTGCATCATTACATCCCCGAAGCATTTGAATTTCATGACTCTATACACAAAAATTAAAAGCCATGGAAACAAAGATAAACAAACGGATGGATCTGGAAATACAAATTTGCTGTGTCTTAGAAACATCACTATACATGTATGTAAATTAAACCACTCTTTTACAAGTTAAAGGGAATCACTATTATGTAATGTATATGTTATCTATTTAACATAACTATAGGGACATGCGAAATTAGATATTGAATTTTATAATTGTAACTATATATCCCATAAACTTCTAATAAAGGGAAAATGAAAGACGTTGCAACAACGTTTATTTGGCACTAACGAGAACAATGAAGAACAGAAGAGTCAAAATTACATTTTAAGACACTTTGCTTGTGACAATGAATTATTCAAAAGGTACATAGAACATGCAATAAATTTGAATTAAGTTTGGATTTTTTTCCTTACTTGAGTCTTGTCGTAAATGAAAATCGCGATGCGCATCCGCAATTGCTATGGAATAATCCTGAAGAAAGAAAACTGTTGCGGGATATTACATATCGTAAATGGCGGTGTTTACACCGGAAGTAATTTTTTTTTTTTTTTTTTTTTTTTTTTTTTTTTGGTGACAGTATTACGTCGTATGCGCAAAAAATTCACCACTTTGCCTTTTTTTCAACATGTACATTCCCTGTAAGCGGAAACTTTGTACAGTGTGCGGAAATATTTCATGATAATCGTAGATGGGCATAGCGATTTTAAGTTATGACCAGATCAAAGTCGGTGAAAAATACCTAACGTTATTTACGAAAACAGCTTTCGTGAGTCTTAGAATTTCTCCCATTTCAGAATAGTAGCGAAAGTAAATGTTTATCACACAATCCCAAAAGCAAAGAAAAAAGTTTGGAAACTGGCAAACTAACTTTAACACGCGAACTTCCACCAGGTGAAAGAAATTTAGATAGGAAGCCATTACTCTACTGACCGCCACGGTAGCATAGTGGTAGAGTGTCTGCCCGCCTTGATAGCGTGAGGTCGTGGATTTGAACTCAGGCCTGGTCACACATAAGACTTTAAAATATGGGATATTGCTTTCTCGCCTAGCGCTTGGCATTAGGAGGAAAGAGTATCGACTGTATAATTCGGTACAAGGATAATGGAAAGGGTGGAGTGGTATGCTTGTCTCCGACAATACTGACTCGATGACCTAGCGCCTTACGAAAACGTCGTTCTGATTGAGCGCTAGTACCCGCCCGACAGACCATAATACACACTAGCACATCTCACTGCATACATAAACTTGTTTTTAGATAAATCCATGAAGATTTAAAAACCTTGCTCTCGTCGCGAATAGCTGAAAAATTGCTGATGCGACGTTAAACAACACAACAATAACATAACAATAACAAGTACTCTACTCCATTACTTACATATTGCTTCAAAGAATTTCATATAGCCCACACTTCGATCATATAACTGGGGTGTATACAGTGTAAGGTGATAAATGTACATAGAAATACAGTTGAAAGGACTAACTTATCTTAATGAACAAGTACAAATTTGTCATTAACCTTCTACACACTGTTTATTTATCATTTTCTTTAAAGTGTGTATCTAGAATATAGTATTATCTCCTCTCTGTAATAGCAGATTGGAGAGGGTTAATGCCATCATTAACCCTCTCCAATCTTTACTTATATCGAGGCGATAAGGTATTAGACGGGTGGAGAAAACCGGAGTGATTGAAGAAAAACACCGGACTTTAGCAAAGGAAATTAAAAATATTTTAGGATCTAATCGAGTTGGATTTGGACCTAAGCAGTAAAAGTCTCTGCGGGCACCAAAGTTTCATGTATACAAGATCCACAGACAAATACAGGTTATGAATCTATTACAGGCTATGAAAAGGATAAATACTATAGAGTCGATTGCAGTTTATAGAAGGATTACAGACTATAGAATGGATTACAGGCTATAGAGGAGATTACAGACTATAGAATGGATTACAGGCTATAGAGAGGATTATAGACTATAGAGTGGATTACTGACTACAGAGTGGATTATAGACTATAGAGAGGATAACAGGATATAAAGAGGATCACAGGCTATAGAGTGGATTGCAAACTATAGAATGGATTGCATGCCAAAGAATTCATGACATGCTATAGAATGGATTACAAGCTATAGAATGGATGACAGGCTATAGAGTGGATTATAGACTATAGACTGAATTACAGATTATAGAGTGGATCACAGACTATAGAGTGGATTACAAAATAAAGAGTGGATGAGGACTATGTATTAAGAACATAAGAACCTTAGGAATCATATGTTCCATCTGTTCAGTGGACTACAGAATAAAAAGTGGATGGAGACTATGTATTAGATACTATATGTATTAAGCATGCAGCTTGACTAAGGCTTTACACAATATTTCTCAACTCTCTCTCTCTCTCTCTCTCTCTCTCTCTCTCTCTCTCTCTCTCTCTCTCTCTCTCTCTCTATATATATATATATATATATATATATATATATATATATATATATATATATATATATATATATATATATATATATATATATATATATCACAAGGAAACATATACATACAAAGTTTCTGCGGGATATATATATATATCACAAGGAAACATATACATACAAAGTTTCCACATTTTGATTTATAATTATTAGTTTTGTGCCGACATTTTACATTTGCATTGCATATTGGAAATCATAAATTTTACGGAACACACAAGTCAGGACACACAAGTTGTAAAGTGGATATTAATAAAATTAACATATAGCATTATATATATAAACACTCAGGACATATTTACTGTATTAGAAATTAAGGAAGATAATTCCTTATAGCTCAGATACCTTCACAGGATGGTTTGCATTTTTCAAGGATTTATCGTGTATTTTTCTGCCTACCACAGAAAGCCTAATTCCATGATGAATGGTAACCATTTACCTTCGTTACCCCCTGTTGGTGTAGGTTATTATCAACACTTTGTTATACACTATTACCTTCGGTAGTTGTAAATAGTTTGCAGAGGCAACCTCTGGGTTAATGAACATTGGTTTTTATTTAAAAGAACTTTATTTTTGTCTAAACATAAAAAGGAGGTTTCCAAATAGAAGTGTATTCTTGATTGTTGTATTAGTTGACGACTTGTTCTCAGCTTTACGTGCCCGACAATTATTTTCACATGCGTTATGCCACACCTATGTGATAGCGCTTTCAGTGGTGGTGCTGGTGGTTTTCGTTGTCGATTGGACAGCTTGTACAAAAACAGATGAGAAATGAGTGTATTTACTTTCTTTTGTCATTCACAAAATACTTTTTCATCGTTTCTTTTAAGTTGTTATTATGTTGTCATGATGTAGTTGTCTCATTTTACGACAAGAAATAATGTGGCCTCTCTCTCTCTCTCTCTCTCTCTCTCTCTCTCTCTCTCTCTCTCTCTCTCTCTCTCTCTCTCTCTTACAGAAAAAGGACTCTGTTTGACATTAACTTTTTAATTTTTATATTAGTATACAAAGCTAATCTTTGTGTTGTTACTCTTTTTTGTTATCATACAATATTTATTTTTGTTTATGGTTTTATCGAATAATGCGTTTTTACGTCGTCGTGACTGTCTTTCTGTTGTCGTTGTTGCTGTTGTTGTTGTTGTTGTTGTTGTTTTAATCATAACCTTTATTAATAAAAAAGTAAAAATAAAATTTAAATCGATGTTCTCCTATGCCCCTGTGAATTGTTGTTGCTGCTTTTGCTTCTGTGATGGTTGTTATTGTTGATTTTGTTCTTTTTATACTTTTATGAATTACAAAGTAAAAATAGAATTTTAATCTATGGCCTGCTGTGTCCCTTTAAAATGTAGTTGATGTTGTATTGTTGTTGTTGTTGTTGAATTTTATTTGTTGTTTATTATTGTTGTTGTTGTTGCTGCTGCTGCGGTTGTTTTTGTTATTGTTCTTGTTATGATAAATTTTTTAAATAACTAGGAAGTCATTTTGATGTTCAACGGATTGCCTCTTTGGTTTCTTTAAATATTTTTATTGTTAATTTCGCAATATACGGATTTTTAAATTTACAATGCAACAAAATTAATTCGTGATAATTTGACATGTTTCGTTTTAATTAAGATGTGACTAACACAAGCACTTGTCAAGTTTCCTTTGTCAGTCAAATAAACTTACGTCAAGGTTTGTCTTTTTTAATCTCAGATTAACAGAGGAAAATATTGTAGCTTATAAAGACTTAACTCAATATTCTATTCTATTCTATTCTATTCTATTCTATTCTATTCTATTCTATTCTATTCCATTCCTTATTCTATTCCTTAGGCAGAACTTTGTGCTGTCAGAAAATATACCATTTAGCAAAATTTGCAGGCGTCTTAATTTTTGAAATTTATTTAAAACTAAGGTTTGTTCCCTTATACAAAGCATTCCTTAGCTGGATTTGGTTTCATATAATTTTGGAACTTTAGATTCATTATTTTTCAACTGTTTGGCTTATGTTTTTTATCTATCAAACTTTTTGGCCCCTAGTGTCACTGATGAGGAATGATTTTCCGAAATGTGCAGATATGGAGTATCAGAATTTAGCAGGTATTACACCGAATACCTTACAGTAAATAGGTACACATAACAGAATATAAACATAAAAAACACAATACACGTAATATTATAATATTACAATAAATACATAGATCTGTTAAAGTTTGTAGTAAGGTAGATAGTATCTGAATGGATTCTTCTGTTGACTTGAACAGAAAAGTACGGAGAGAAAAGCCTGAATTGGATTTCGCAAACACTTGAACTGTTTCTATAAAAACTGAACGAAATCATATTTAAAAAAACCTTCCTTTCACTCGGGCTCACGAATTTACCCATTAAAGTTCAATAAATGTTGTGAAATCTGGTAAAATATATCTTATGATAGAATATTTTTTCATTTATTTTTGTCTATTTTATTTTAAGTTTGTTTTTTTTTAAATAACTTTTTATTTAAATTTTTTAAAATTTTTAAAAAACTTTAAATATGAATAATTACTATTTTATCCCCTTGTTTCTATAATCGCTTACGGATAACAGTGCCTCTTACCAACTTGTTTAAATCTGACCGGGCAGATTCTAGTGATTTTTTTCAGTTTGGTTTGCAAAAGCCAATGTGTCTTTTTTGACTCTCCGGTTTCAGTTTTTTTCAGTTTGGTTTGCAAAAGCCAATGTGTCTTTTTTGACTCTCCGGTTTCAGTTTTTTTTTTCAGTTTGGTTTGCAAAGGCCAATGTGTCTTTTTTGACTCTCCGGTTTCTTCCACCATCTCACAAAAGGTTGACCGTCTCAACATAAGTCAATAAATCTTTATTTGAGCATGAAACACAGTTTAATAAACTCAATGGCGTGTGTCAATGCCGTGATAAGGTTTTAATATAGTGGATCTATCTCAGCCAAAATCACACACTATAATCTCAGTCAAAAACATAACTGAAAATCTAGATAGTCATTCCAAAATGAGAAAAGGGGAAAGAGGGGAAAAATTACTTTAAATAATTTAGAAAAATTTGAAAACAATTTTTTAAAATTCACAAGTAATTAAGAAAGATATTATAATACAGACAGAACAGTTAAGATCATTAGCACATATATTTTACATTTCTTAAATTCTTTTTATTTATTTGTTTATTATTATTATTATTATTATTATTATTATTATTGTTGTTGTTGTTGTTGTTGTTGTTTTACCAAATGTCTCATAGATTAAACGTTTTCAGAGAAAAACTAAATGTAGATCAAGATTGGTTATTTTTTAACTGTCTTTATTAGATACCATCTTTATAGCAGTTTTTTTATTATCTTTTGAAAAAAAACAGGTACATGTATTATCGCGTTATCGTTAAAGACAGGGATTGCAAGACGGTCTTTGCAATACCTGCGATTGCTAGCACATGCTTTTGTACATTCAATAAACTTACTTTTTCAATGATATCCATTTTTATTTATTCATTTCAATTTCTTCTTATACTTTATCTTATTATTATTATTATTAAAGAATTTAAATTGTTTTTGATTTTAAAATTATACTTAAAAAAAAAGAATTTAAATTTACATTTTTCTCAGCAGAAAAATTCCTTGACAGATGTAGAAAATTGGCTTACTAATACGAGTATGTGTATTAAATTTCATTACCTGTATCAGAATCCTCAATAATAAATTCACAGTAAACCGAAACCTATTTTAACAAGATGAATTAATTAATTTAATAGTCTTCAATACCAATATGCAACATTCAACAAATATGTGTATGTATAAAAAACTGAAACATTGAATGTATAACAAAAAGCATCGTGTGTGTTCATTTAACAGAGTTTCAAGCCATTTCTTATATTTTTAAAAAGATATGAGAAATTGGATCCAGTGTAAGAAAGAAAGTCGTGTGTTTATGTTCATAAAAGTTGTAAACGCACCTGAGTCAAAACTGTCCAAGAAAGTTGGTACACGATTTTATGATTAAATTTGATACGGTTTTCTGTTTGTTGAATATCAATTGAAAATCGCGACGATCATAAATCAGAAAAAAGGGTTAAAGATCATTTTATTAAATCTCGAGGATTAAGAAAGAGAAAAGCAATTATCTTTTATCTTTGAAACTTTTCAAGAATGCACTTTAATCAGAAAAGAATAAGCTGAGCTGCTTTTGTGAAATTCATAGTTTAATCATAATAAAACTCCTAGGTTCACTACCGATTTTACAAGAACAATATTCTGGTGACATTGTTGAGAAAAAGAAGTAAATTCCCATTTTTAAATCCGATAATGATAATAAAAAATATATTGAATGTGTGCAAAATTTAATTTGATATTAGAAATCGGATCTGTCGTGTATATGTCTGTTTGGCCAGATACACGTAATAAAATTTTTATTATTTTTTAGGATAGAAATATCGAGCCGTTATGTAACTTTAAAAAAAAAACATACTTTCGAAAATTTCTTAAGCAAAGCCAACGTTTAAACGAATGATTTCATCAATTTTTGGTTGAACAAAAAAATAAAAAATAAAAAAGAACGAAAATTAAAGAAGAAAGTAAAAACCAAAAAAAGGAAAAGAAAATCAAAAGAAAAGAAAAAGGAAAAAGAACAGAGAAAAGAAAGAGCAAAGAAAATATATAAAAACAAATAAAACAATAAATGTAAAAAAAGAGGAAGAAAAAAGAAAAGAAAAAAGAAAAGAAAAAAATATATATATGCTTTTTAACAACCAGTAGGGATTGTTCAAACTGTCTTGTTTTACTAGCTTAATATTTGCATTTTAGTGTCACAAACGATGAAAATATTTATATTAATATACACGGAATACACCACAATTTCAGCCTTATAGACTTCTGTACACGGTTACTACATATAAAACTTATCTGTTTTGCCATATTTATAAAAAAATTAAAGCTTTTTGATACTTTCGACTTTTTGCTTATAAGGCGCAAAACAACATACCAAAAACAATGTTGTTTTTTTTTTTAAATATCGTGGTAAATGTCAATATTACCTATTTGAATTAAGCGATTTCCATCTGTCTATTTTGAAACCACTTTCACTTCTTTTTTTATTTAATTTTTTTATCACCTTAGCATTTTAGTTAAATAATAATGTTGTTCTGAAAAAATTAAAAAATGTAAGATAAATGTAACAAGAACCCACGTATGATCAAATACGAATACCGAGAATTCATGAGATTTCATGGTGTCTTTTTTTAAATATTTTTTAAAGACGATGATGGGTTTATAACAAAATGACTTAGGCACATTCAGTTAAAATAGAACAATGTGATTTGTAGCTTAATAAATAGATAAATAAATAAATAAATAAATAGCCATAGGAATAGTGATATAAATATTTATGTGGTCTCAACTTAAAGTTTTTAAGATGTATTTGGTGTTTCATCCTGTGTGTGTGTGTGTGTGTGTGTGTGTGTGTGTGTGTGTGTGTGTGTGTGTTAAAAACATGGCCGCTATACAAGGTATGCCTCATAATCAAGTATATCATTATTGATGCTGACAGTACTAGATTATAAAACGAACATCAAATGTCAATATATCGATAAGCAATGAGTCAAGGTCATTTGCCACCATAAAACTGTAACAAATTTTGGCAACACGCTACGAGATACTCTTCAACTTTTTGAAGTTCCTTTTACCAAATGCAGCTTATGTTTCATCGAGTAATATAAAATTTCATTGGAGGTGAAGGTCATGCACTATTACTCTAATCTCGAGGTAGCAGTTACGCTTCACTTCAACAGATTTAAAATGTAGAATTAAAAGCCTGTGTAGATAAAAGATATATTGGGTAAAAGATTGTTTTATTAGATAAAAACTAATCAATCTGTTGGCACATAATTACTTATCTCTGCATTCCAATTCTTTGTAAACATATCGTGTTTCGTTGTGTATTCCCGGTTGAATTCCGTGATATGAATCGTTTGCCTATTTGTGTATTATAACTGCCATAAAGCCTATGGATTGGCCGAAGAAGCAGTAACGTTGATGTTTTTAAAACAAGAATGTTTAAAAGCAGAAACCATCCAAGTAACCTTGTATTCAAGTAGCATATTTTTAATGTGTTGGGCTGTTATGCACGTATAAAATTCATCATTGTGTAATAGAGAACTCTTTTATCCCTTTTTTCCACTACGGAATGAATTCGTAGAGTTTTCCGTCCTGTCAATGATTACATCAGTTATTTAACTGAACTAAATAAACACACCACTGTAAAGATATCAGCGAAAAATAACTGTACTTATGTCTATATTTTCACTGCAAATTTTGACATTTTAATTTTGTGTAACGTTTATCACACAGTATGTCTGACGTTGTCCTTTCGAATTTTTTATTTCGTTTGTTGTTTCAATTTTTTCTTAGTGATTTAAATGTTCCGTTTTAAATTAATTTCTTTTGAATATTCATACTGTTTTTTTAAATGTTCTTATTTTTATTAAAAGTCTAAATATTTTGCATACCAATTCGCTATGATTTTCTCCTCGGTTTAAGTGAAAATTCTTGACATGGAGTCAAACACCATTACCTCTCTCTCTCTCTCTCTCTCTCTCTCTCTCTCTCTCTCTCTCTCTCTCTCTCTCTCTCTCTGGGTGGGTGGTTTCATAAGAAAACACAGAACAGAAGAACAATGTTCCAACAAAAGAATCCGGAATGAGTTGGTTAAAAACTTAAAAAGAGCAAAGCACAGATTTCTTATTAGCAAATTGAGAAAAAACTAAAAAAGAAAGAAACAGAGAAAGTGGAAAGTATGAAAAAAACGTTAAATGAACTGATTAACTATTCTATTAAAGATTAGGAGGTTTACGTGTCAAATTTAAAAGATAAGAGTAAAATTACTACTGCCAACTTGATTTTTGAAACCATCAGGCAGCTAAGATCTCCGATCTTAGGACTTTTATTGTCATTTAACAACCAGTTTTAAACTTTTTACGCCGTATTGGAAGCCCTTAGCTTTTCTAAGGGACATATTTGGTTCCATTACTAGTTTCATCGCTCAGAATTATTCCATTAGGATATTCGTGTGAGTCATTAGTCTGAAAGCCGTGTCACTGAAAGCCTTACAATATAAAGCAGTGAAAACGCTTCCTCTAAATAACATCAAAGTCATAAAAACTGCAAAAGTTCTCTGTCTCATCAAGCTGTTAAAAAGCAAACCAGCATCTGCATTAGTATTTGATTCCGAACTTTCATTCAGAAGTAAAAATCCCTGTCGCTTCTTAGAGTGATTGCATGTAGCAATAAAATCCTTGAGTAATGGGATTTATGTAAATTAATACTTATTTCAGTTATAAATCATAGGTATAGAGAAGGGTATCTGTTCGTTTTAATGCTTTGATTATTGGTTTTCACGTTGAAGAGTGACATGCTGTTTATCGTGGCGCACGCTTCGGCCATAACAACTGGACAACCAATCATTTCCTTCGACACTGATGTGAGATGGTTTGAAGATCTGATTTCATTCAATATAAAGAGAATTCTGCATCGAATAATATCTTTATCATTGTATTGAATATACCAGGATGTAATTTAAAACAAGAAAGAAATCAATTTTTCTTTCAATCTTTTTTAAAAACGAATTTTACATTTTTATTGGAAATTCAAGAGTTCTTTAAAATGATGTTACGTAGTTTATAAAATGGTATGGCATGTTTTAAAGGTATCACGTATCCAAAAAAAAGATGGAACTGACAAAAATTACACAAAAATAAGTTTAGAACAGAAACCATGTACCTAATATATGTTTAGCCAAAGAAGAAGAAAAAGATGATGAAGAAGAAAAGTAGTTGTAGTAGTAGTAGAGAAAGGGAAAACAAAAAAAGAAGGAGAGAAAAAAGAAATTTTAATATGCAATCAAAAACACATTTTATAAATGAAAAAAAAATCTAGCTAAAAATCTATTTTGAGGAAAGAAGCTTTTTTATTATATTTTTATTGATCATTGATTTGTTTCAATATCTAAAATCTTAATAAAATGTTATTTATGTCTTCTTAATTACTGAACAAATTTGCAGTATTATAAAACTTTTTTAAAAATAATTTAAATAATAAACTTTAAGAATTGTTACACATGTCTTACAAGAAATAATATGCGGAAACTACATAAAGTTATAATATTATGATAGATACAATCACCGAATAATGGTGACTATGCACAATGATGCTTTGGTGCTTTTGGCTGAATTTTTGACTTTTCGATATACACAATTATATCTATTTACTAAATATCGCTTAATAGTTTAGAAAGTAAAAAATTAAGACTGAAGTACAAAGGACTATAATGAAAAAAGTGAAATTGATTGGCTGTTCGATCAATTTGTTTAAAATAGATTTTAAAAAGTCGGTATATAGAAACGGAAAAAAGAAAAATCAACTGCAACATTGGACCAGGATTATTCGGTTGGCATATCTAATTTGAGGTTGGCTATAATATAAGGTTGTATGAATAAAACAAATATACCAGTCCTTGTCCAAACCACAATCCAAAAAAAAAAAAGAAAAGTAAAAACTCTGAAAGCTGGCAAAATCAGTTATACACGTGAACTTTCATTAAGGAAGTGAGGCTGGGTGCTCCGAAAGGGTAAGCACCTATATATGAATAAAAACCTTTTGTATTGAAACAACTTAAAACATGTACTTGGCAACAGTCAACAAAAACAAGAACGTCTAATGAGTTAAAGATAAAAATAACAGAGAAAGAAATAACAGACATACATGTATATTATAGAGGTTTATTAAGTTGTCAAATTTAAAACATACAACGTCATCTTGTTTTTGGCAAAAAATTTCCTTCACAAATATATATGTTAAATGCTAAAGCATTGTTTAACACCATATGTTTGTAAGAATCATGTCAAATTGGCAATGACTTCTAAAATATCAATTATGAAGACTACAAGAGCTAAGTTAAAAGTATTTGATAAATACATCAAGAAATCTTGGATAAATTTTTGAGTGAACGTTTAAAGATAGCGTTTGAGGAATAACTTTCCGAAATGTGCACATTTGGCACATCAAAGTTAAACAGGTATTTTTGATAGATATTTACTTAGGAACTGTGAATCTGGATCTATGAACATATTCCCAAAAACACTCAATTTAGTAGCGTTAAACACGTACGTTAAGTGACGTTTATAACGGTGAGAAATTTTATAGAATTATAAACATAGATTCCATACAATCAAAAATCTTCTGTCAATTGTTTATAGTGAATTAACTATTACCCTAACAACGAATTAAATTTTTAAAAACACACACACACACACATACACACACACACACACACAATCTGTTAAGTTATTTGTAAAACCTTTCTTTTATTTTTATGCTTATTAATTTTAAATCAATGAAATTTTCTTGAAAAAAGTAATTTTCGTTAAATTTGAACAAAATTGACTACAGCGATAATTACGTCACTTCTTCGTAAGGCAGGGCTTACACTAATAAAGATGGTAACAGACGTCTAAAGATCTATTCCTAAGCATTAATTTGTATAACATTTATTTATACTTCTTGCATTTTACATGATACACAAGACAAGGAACAAAAATCACATAGACTCTCTCAATTACATAGGAATACACCGAAATTCATATGTTTATGATCTTGTCATATACCATTTTTGATTTAAATCATAAAATACATTTTAAAATGGCATATGCCAGTCTTGACATATTATGTAAAAACATTGAATATATCCAAAATATATACAATTATTCCAATAGTCACATTAGTTAAAATTGTTGCATATCATGTATGGCATGTTAAGAATAATAAGAAAATAGAGCAGCATTAATGTAGCAATTTTAAAATTTGAACCTTTTTGTTAATTACTAAGCAACTCAAGCCTTTTATTACAAAGACCTTCAAAAGCCTATGAATCTATATTTAAACTTTGTATTTTGTAATATAAAATTTGTATTTTAAATAAGATTATGCAAAAATTAATCAAGAAAACCTATGCGTTACAACATGATCATTTCACTGATGGCTTCTTATATAGTCAAAGTTAAAAAGTGTATGAACACAACAAAGTTTTCAAGTGCAACATCATACACTAAAGCGCTTTCAATAAAGAAACGATACACTTCCGAATATTAAGGAAAGAAAAAAAGTTTTTTATCAAAGAAATATCATAAAACTAATAACACTTTCCATTATGCAATTTCATTGCAAAAGAACATTTCCTTCGGAAAATCTCTCACGTGCAGTACTGGGTGTTTTGGTTACCTAACGGAAAACTCTTGAAGATAAACCATTTATTAACGCACGTCGAGGTAATTAAACAATGCATTCTACTGTTCTTTATGCTCAAGTAAATTTTGAAGTACGGAAAGTATCGAGATAATCACAGTTTCCGATTAAATATCGCGTGAGGTTGTGACCAATCAAAAACGTCACGTGATATTTGTAAACTTTTTTATTGGTATTTTGTTTTATTTGGCGCCATTAAAAAGGGCATGCAAGCATTTATTGCAAATTTAAAGCATTTTCATTGCCGGATATTTAACAGGGTGATAATTTTTTGAAAATAAAACGAAAACTTAGTAAAATAACCTTGATTACATCTATTAACATAGGAAAAAACTCAAACCTTAAAAATAGTATTTTTATATGTGGTCGAGGATCAAGAAGGTGTTCTATATTATCACAAATTATACAATTTTTTTCAATTTTCTACCATTAATATAGAAATTTTATAGTTCTTTAAACGCTTATAATAAAAATATTCAGTATCATAACGTGATTCAGCAAGAAAAATCTCCTTGAATAACCGCATAAAACATTAACCCCCATTATGTATTCGCTTTGATGTTTTTAGACAGTCCAAACATAATTTCCTTCGCCTTGACCCCTTATAAATATAAGTTTTTTTATAATTTTTGTCTTAGTAGTACAGAAATAACGATTCAATTGAGGATCTATAAGAAAACAAAAAATGGTAATAATGACCCTTGATGACTTGATTTTTTCAGATTTTTAGAAGTATTTTATAGGTGTCATTCGTCTTTTTGTTAAACCCCTTTATGTCTTAAAATCTAATTAAATGAATGGTAGCAAATTTTAGGTTGTAATCTTGTACCTAGTTATTAATCAGCTAATTTTCAAAGTTTTTTCTTTGCGTTTAGAATTGCGATTTAGACTTGAACCGAAATGATTGTGTTTGATTTAAAATGTTATTCATACCGTTTAATGATATGTATATACACAATAATCTGTCGAATACTTAATCCCTGGCAAACAAAAAAAATTAATCATGTTTATGGCATGTTTGGTTTTCCTACTGTCGTAGAATAAAAAGTCCGGTCCTCCAGTATCCTACGAAGGTCTGGGCTTTGTTTTATTCTAATTTAACTTGATTTATTAGACACAAATGAAAATGGTATAAGTAATAATATTTATGTATGTTTTATACTCAAATTGTGAATAAGGTTAAACAAATCACAAAAAGGGCTAAAAACACTTATGCTGTGACACATAAACATGCGTTGAAATAACTTTTAGAAATAAAAATGCCTTTATTTTCAGTTAACGTTGACCAACATTAATATAGAACAAAACGTTTTAAAAAATCATATAAACTTTAATTTACATTTTAAAGTAAAATAAAAAAAACGACCTAAAACGAAATCGTTCAAAGTGCCTATACCACGACAATGGACAACTTTTGTTATTTTGGATATGAATATCCAATAGTGTCGACTTGACATATGTGAAACCTATATATATATATATATATATATATATATATATATATATATATATATATATATATATATATATATATATTCTGATTTTGCGCTAGCCTAGTTTCTTTACTTTCGTCAGATATATGTGTCTTCTTTATCTTATAAAATCATTTAGATACTTGAAAAAGATTTGCTAGCAAGAAAAAATGATTTATTTTATTTTTTATTCAAATTAGTGCTTATTGTTATCGCCATATATCTCTTTAACTGAAATCATTTCATTTTAACAAATAATATTGGTTTCTGGGGACAATGATGACTTGTTAAAATCCTGTCGTGAGTTTGTACGTGCCGGGATTATTACACCATTGTTGCATGCATCTTTTGTGCAGAATAAGAATCTCAAATAATGTAAGCTGAAATTTGAGTAAAGAGATTAAGTCTTAAATTGATCTTACATCACTCATAAAGCGTATTTATAGGAAATTAGTCACGCGGTTTATTTCTCCAAATAAGCACGTTTAAACACTTATCCTTGCAAATCATGGAATTTTATTAGTTCAAAAAGCATCTCTGGCTAAGTAATGACAATCATTTTTCTTGAATAGCATAACAACAAATAAATCACACACGCTCTATTCTGTAATTTATTAGTGCAACACAATTTACCCATCTGTTGCAACACCAAAGTTTTAGTAAAATTCTCGTAGAAAAAGATTCAAATGAACAATTGTTTTTCTTTTTAACAAAATGTTTCCATTTATAAATATCGATAACTTTTTGTAGTTTGTTTTCTTTTCAGATCATTACTAACAACATGTGATTGTCTTTTTATTCATACTCTACAGCTTTTTCTCAAAAACTGCCCCAAAATATTATATCAAAGCTGATCGTTTTGTAAAGGATTGTTGTTGGGAAATTTATCCTTAGTAAAAATATGTAAATATATAACACAAATACCTGTTAATTTTTTATGTGCCATATGTGCACATTTCGGAAAAATCATTCCTCATCAGTGACAATAGGGCCCGAAAAGTTTGATCGATAAAAAAAACTTTAGCCAAACAGTAGAAAATTAATAAACCTAAAGTTAAAAAATTATATGGATTCAAATCCAGCTAAGGAATGTGCCGCATTATGGAAAAAACCTTAGTTTTAAATAAATTTCAAAAATTAAGTCGGTTGAAAATTTTGCTAATAGTTATTTTCTAACAACATAAAGTACTGCCTACTGAGTTATGGAAATCTTCGGGGAGTTTACTATTTATTTTAGCAAAATTCTCGTAGAAAAAAATCCAATGAACTCAACTTTATCCGTTTTTACAAAATTTTTCCATTTATAAATATCGATAACTATATGTAGTTTGTTTCCTTTTCAGGTCATTAGATCAATATGTGGTTGTCTTTTTATTTTTACTCTACAGCTTTTTATCAAAATCCGTCCCAGAAACATTACATTAACCTTATCTTTCGGTTATTGCTGGTGGTAAATTTATCCTTCGTAAAAATATGTAAAAATATATGTAAAATGTCTTTAACTAGCTTTAATAAATAATAATTGGGTATTACTTTTTTGCTTAGAAAAACAATGTATAAGGTTAGTTAAATATCAGTAGTATGGATTATATTGTGTCAACTATTAAAAAACAAAATTGTACATTTTCTACCACGTAGATTTTAGAAATGTGTACAAATTTAATGAAGAGAAAATTCTTGTAGAAGAAAAAAATACTTTAACATCTGTTTCAAATTTGTATTTGGTCTACAAAAACTGATTGAAATTTATATTAATTCAAATAATGATAGTCTAAGATTACTTTTCCATATAAAACGCATAAAACATTGGCAATTTTTAAATATGAACTTGGTGATGACGTAGTTTCTATTTAATGCCAAAAACCCACTAAAATAAATCTTGAATATATGATTACGAATTTGCCTTGTGTATAATATAATAAATGAGGTAATATAAATAACGCGTTTTTCGGGCTGTAATAACACGTTTACCATACCGCTGAACATTCGCCCATATCCTGAGTTTGGCTTTATAGCAGTAGTTCAATAATCTTTTTGCTTTATTTTATATCATGTTCTTTGTTGCTTAGACTGTTGCTAATTACATGTTTTGCATTGCATATTTCTATCTTTATTGTATAAGCGACAGTGAATAAATAAAATATCAACATACCGGTACATGTTCAAATCCTAATCCCAAAATTAAAGTTTAAACTTTGAAAACAGTCAAATTAGTAAAACACTTGGACTTTAATAAAAACAAACATACAAGTCCTTGTCCATATCACAATCCCAAAACAAAGTCAAAACTCTGAAAACAAAATTAGTTATACACGTAAACTTCCATCAAAGAAGTGAGGCCGGGTGCACCGAAAGGGTAAGCACCTCCTGTCTAGCTACCTACACTAGCTATAGTCCCCAAAGTGGGAACAAGCTCTACCATACCGAATTAACTGTGAAACATATACTCCATACGCAGGAGAAGCAGGAATAATACTGCAAAGAAACGGAAAGTTGACAATAGAAAAACTAAAGTCATCACGTTTGTCGTATAGCTTCAGATTTAACCTTTCGTGGGTGTCATAATTGAAGTATAGCAGAACATGGAGAATTTGTCTTGTCTTTATTTTAAGCTCACTTGGATAGATAACATTCACATATTCTCCAGATTTGGGATTATTTAGAGATAGAACGTCATCTATATATCTGTATGTGTAGTTGAATGGTTTAGCGACAGTCTTTTTTCAAGATCTGACAAGGTTCTGTAAAAATTCTGATTCATATGAATAAAGAAACAAATCAGCAAGCAAAGGTGCCAGTTTGTGCGGATTGGTATACCGATTGTTTATTGAAAGATTATATGGAAAACACAACAAATATGTTGTCTATCAACAACTCTAACATTTTGTTGATGGTATCTTCAGTATATTTTTGTTTGCAGTCTGTATGGTGTTTTACAAAATAACTAGAATCCCTGTTGAGCACAAAATATTTATATCTTGGTTTACCGTTTTTGTAAAAGAATGAAAAGTGAATGATTTGTTTTAGACGTTCTTTCAATTAAGAATGAGGGATAGTGGTGTCAAGGCTTGAAAAATCAAAAGTTTTTATACTTTTTACCGAAGATAGATTATTAGAAACTTGGTGTCAGATGTAGAATAGACTTTATGTGAGTAAGTCTTAAGGCCATCTTGACGACTGTTAAAATTTGTGTTAGAATTACTGATAATGATTTAGTAGTACATTTAAAGGAACCTGCAATATGTCTTTCCTTGTATGGATTTTTGTGAAATTTTGGAATCCAGTACAAGTAAGGAAGGTCAAGTTCTTACTGTTTTTAATTGATACCGAAAGACTCAAGAACTCCCCTATGATTGGAAAGAACTTCATCTTTGGTAAAATTAGTTTTGGTATAAGTAGGATTCTCCGATATACTATCTAAACAAAGCCAAGAAGTAGGGTAAGTGTTTCGATAAGGAAAATACTACTCATCCAGCCAACTTAAAAAAAATTTATTAAAGTTTAAAATAAAATCTTAAAATAATCATTTGGTAAAAAAATACTCTATTTTTCTTAGGTTTTGTATAAACGCTAAACATCATACGTTTAAATGAGTTTTGATCAGAGGTAACACATGTTCTTTTTTTTTTTTTTTTTTTTTTTTGGTTAAAAACAGATTCTCTTTTACCACATTTTTGTTCAAATATCTATACAGCTCCTCATGCGCAGACTCACGTAAGTTAAATTGAAAGAATGGACCTTTACATATCTTTAATTTGTTCTTTAGCGTCTCTTCCGATTAAAAGGCGGTTTGTTTTGTAATGGTAAAAGAAAAAACCTTCCTATGGTATTTTTTTTCTGTTTTCTGGTTTCATCTTTCTTGAATTGTATAATTTTTCTTCTAAAAATAAGATTTCCTGGAAACCAATAACATAACACTTGTTGATGAACAAAAGTTGAAAAGAAAATATACTTTGATAACAAAACATTAAGTAGGGATAAATCATTTGTTATCTTATATAATCTGTATTCCTTCCGGGTAGAAAGGTGATGATTTAAACTTTTTAAATCATTAACATGACAACTGCCTTCAATAAATAGTATGTAATGATATTATTTGAACGTAGAATGACATCAACCCTAGGCAAGACAAGTAAATTATTGTTGATTAAGAAGGTGGATTTGAAACAGAATCGTATAAAACTCTACACTTAAATGGTAGAAAAAATAAAACGTTTTTATTTTTATGTAACCATCAATCTTTGAAAACATAGAAAATCATTTTAGTAACCGACTTGAACGAAATATTCGTGAAGTCTATCTAAAAGTTTTCATATTTAAGGCCAAGTAGTTGTTAAATGAGTACGATATGGATCCTTATATTTTTAACCATTTGTGGTAAAATTGTAAAAAAAAAATTGTTCTTATGGATTTAGTATGGGTCAATTTTGTTCCGTTATGTATTTTATTATAAATATTGGAGAAGACTATCCATTTCACATTGGACTCCATGCCAATTTCTCGATGTCAATCGTATTGCTTTACTAAATCGGGATGATTTTTATCAATTCTACTACTATAAAAAACTATTATTACCTACTTGGTTTGCTTCTAGAATAGCAACTTTGTATGAATAATCCTATAAAATAGAAATATCTTGGTGCATGTCGCATATTTTAGTACATTTTTACTTGGTATAGTAAACTTGTATTTATTTTATCCGCCATTTTTGGTATGGTGTTTTCTCGTAATGACCTGAAATCATTGTGAAAACGTTTAGAACATTTAAGTAGGAACTACTCCTACGCTAAATTTAAATGTAATTTCAGTATATTTAACTAATAATATTTTATATTTCCATGTGTATTTTCACATAAGTAGGAACCACTCCTACGTGAATTTCACAAGGTACTAAATCATCGTGATAACGTTTAGAACATTTAAGTAGGAACTTCCCCTATGCTAAATTTAAATGTAATTTCAGTATATTTAACTAATAATATTTTATATTTCCATGTGTATTTTCACATAAGTAGGAACCACTCCTACGTGAATTTCACAAGGTACTAAATCATTGTGAAAACGTTTAGAACATTTAAGTAGGAACTATCCCTACACTAAATCTAAATAATACTGATTATACTTAAAATATAACTTTGGAAATTGTATTCTTGTTCTTACTGGTTTACATGAAACAGATGTATGTGTATTTTTCTCAATAAATTCATTTAATTGTTACTGTATTTAATATTTGTCAATTTATTTTCCGGTGACCTGAGTAAATAAAATTCGAACCTGATCTCCGCCTGCTCGGAACTAATTCTCGATTCATTACAGAGTTATAAGGTTGGTGTCAGACAAGATATTCATTAATTAATTTTTTTTAATTTTACAACATTGGTGTCAGAAGTGGGATACTTAGGTTATTACAGAAAATCAAATTTTAAAACACTGAAAAGGTTTTTTTTTTTTTTTTTTTTTTTTTTTTTTTAAAAAAATAAATCATCAAAATGGAGTTGAGATCTAGAACATTGCCTGTCTCTCTGTTTCATTTGGAAGTCATTTCAACAAGTGCTGTTACAGATGTTATTTATTCAACTGCCACTGTTTTAACGTCAAGCATAAGCCGCAATAAGCCATACAGTAATACTGATGACAGAATATACAGTAGTATGCCATCATTCCCTGTCTTACAAACATCAAATAGAATAACCCAGGGAATACCAAGAAATAGCTATAGTGATAGTTACCTTATTAGCAATACATATTGTTTGCCACAATTTGATAATAATAGCAGGGAAGCCATTTCAGTTGATGGACAATACAACAATTTTTTATTATCAATTGAAGAGCAACCCTACAAGAAAAGCTCCCTGACAAACACTAATCAATTCACAACAAGCCAGCATTATAGAGATCATGACAAACATTATACCAACCTGAATGGGGATGGCATGCCACATCCATTTCATGAACCTTTGATAAATAATGACAATTTGCCAGAGTCATACCAAAGAACAACAATTAATAGTGACAATGTGTAAAATTACTATCAACAATCCGTAATTAATGGGAACAGAATGCCACACAAATATCAAACAAGTATGACGAATGGTATTTATATGCCACATCCACATCAGCCGCCGATGACAAGAGGTCATAATTTGTCACAGAGCTATCAGCAACGAATAATGAATAGTGACAATACATCACATTCTCGTCAACAATCCACATCAGATAGTAACAATATATCAGTTCCTTACCAGAAAGCTACAGATAATGGTGATCACATGCCACAACTATACCAATAGCCTATGGTGAATGGTGTAAATATGCAGCATAATTATCAACGACATATAGTTAATGGTGGTAACATGTCATGTAGTACTGACCAACAGCACATGGAAAATTGTGATAATATGACAAGTTCCTATCCACGGCAGATGATGAAAATTAATGAAATGCCATCGTTTGATCATCAGAGATCTAGGGATACCATTTATTATATGCCACATCCAGATCAGTCTAGAATCACACCCAGTATAGAGGTTCCACATGCATTTCAACACTCATTAGGAACAATAGACAATGGATCATCTAATACTAGTATACAGCCAACAGGTCACAGGGTACTCTGATAAATACTCTAGTCAGATGATAATGGATAATAAACAGATAACTCATGCGATGCCAGAAAGGGAAATTCAACGGAACAATACTGTAACAAAGTTGAACACCTCCGTGCCACAAAATTTTACTCAGATATCTTATGATGCTCAACCAGTTGTCTTTAATGAAAGCAGAATAAAGGAACCAGTTTGGCATCAGACAGAAGTAATAGGAAATCCACTTAGTTTGCAAACTGAACAAGAGTATCGAAAACACACAAGTTCTTTTGATGAATTTCGACCTAGATTACCAATATTTAATTGCAGAACAGAATGGGCAGCATTCTGGATACAGTTTGAAATGCTTAGCTCAAAGTACAACTGGAATGCTAATGCTCAACGAGAACATTTAATTCTTAGTATGAAAGACGACGCTTTGGAATTTGTTTCAAGATTACCATTAAACATACTAAATGATATTTATTTCTTGGTATCCGAACTTAAAAGACGTTTAGGTGACCAAACATTAGCCGAGACACACCGAGCAAACCTGCTGGATGGTATGAAAAAATCACAAAAAGAATCTCTACAGGAGTTCGCATCTAGAGTTAACAAGGGATATCCAAATATTGGTAACCAGGAACTGGCAACACAATTAACCATTGAACACTTCTTGAATGGTTTACCAGATGGAAGTATAGCTTATGATGTCCTTACAAAGAAACCAAAGACAATACAAGAGGCAATTGAGATGATATCATGGCATTAAAGCTTTAAAAATGGAATGCGAAGAAGGTATCCGCAAGGCAGGTTACCATTTATGAAGATGATACATCAGTACATGAAAATATTTCAACTAGAAGAATAAACAAAAAACAGTTTGTTACAGAAGAAGAGTTTAACAAATTCGGAAATGAAGTCACCAATGAACCAAGAAACTATCTAAGAAGTTGGATGATATTAAATGACAGAAGATATAAAACACAAGACAGATACACAAATGGAACCACACAACAAAGAAATACCAAGAAAATAGTTTGCTTAAATGTAAAGAAGAAGGCCATTATGCCAATGAGTGTGTCCAATCAAGACAAGAATATAAACAAATTGATAAAACATCTGGAAGTCAGAAAGCCTGCTCCCGCACACAGAAATTGCCAGATCTTCCTTTAAACCAGTAAGGGCTGAGACCAACGGCCACGTGTCAGCCCATACAAGTAATGGAAATGTATCAAATAATGAACCTTAGTTTGAAAAGGATAGATATGAGAAAATGAGTGATTTTAATGAATCTGTTACTTCACATTCTAGAAGTATTAATTTTAGAAACGTTCATGCGAAAAGCCATAGCATGCCTTTTGAGACAATTTTATCCAAAAGTACAAGTGAAAGTGAAGTTAAGGAAGTAGACACAAAGTTAAAAATTAATCTGCCAAGTAAACCAGACAGTTTAGACACAAAAAGTAATATGATTGGTATAGTTCCAGATAACTTTGAATCAAGTGATGAAGATTTGTGTATGGAACCAAGAGATGGGGAAAGTAGGGTAGAGATCGTCATAAAGAGAATTCATGCTGTGACACTCAGAGCACCAGTTATGTTAAATGGTATAAGGACCAGTGCTGTTGTTGATTCAGGTGCTTGATTGAGGTAACAGTTATGAGTGAAAAACAATATGACATGATTCCAGAAAGTGAAAGACCACCTATTGAGGAGGAAAGCAAACCCTGGTGGTAGCTGAGGCTGGAAGAAAATTGAAAGCAAAGGGTGTGGTTAATGTTGAAATTATCTTTGGAAGTCTGAAATTTGACTGGCGGATTTATGTTGCTCCCATATCTGATACCTTTCTTCTTGGCTGCGATATTTTACATGAAAAAGATGTTACAGTAAACACCAAAAAGGGTTTGAAAATAGCTGGCACATGGATGGAATGTGAAGTTATACAGACACTGTTGCATACAGACAGGGTGACTTTACCAAGAAATATTCTGGTGCCTGCAAATTCCGAGATGATTGTAAATGGTGCAACTAAGATGAAGACAAAAGGGGCTGAATATATTTTTGAACCTTTATTCGAGGACAACCGTGAGTTTTTAATTGCTAGGTCACTTGTACTGGATCAAGAAACAATTCCGGTAGAATAATAAATTTATCCTTAGAACCGATACAGCTGAGTAAAGGTTATTTGCTTGGACAATTACAGTCTGTTCAAAGTGTTCAGGAAGTTACCACTAGTGACAAATTACACTATAACGAACAACAAGAAAAGCATAGAACTGCAGATTATTACTGGAACAATGTTTTAACTAGTGCACAAAACAGAACTTTAGAAATAAAATTTCCAGATTTTTCAGAATATAGAGAAAGTGAAGAAGTCAAAGTGAACTCCTTGAAATCCGAAGGTAAATGTAATGGTGATGAAGTGGAAATGGCCGAACTATCTTCGTTACCTGAACATTTACAAGATTTATTTAAAAGAGGCAGAGAAGGGTTGAAACAGGAAGAAATAAAAGTAAACTAAAGGATTTGCTGATGAAACACAAGGAGGTCTTTGCAGAAAACAAGACAGAGTTAGGAACATGTAAACTTATAAAACACTCAATTGAAACAGGGGATGCTGTCCCAATAAAACAGTCGCTTAGGAGGACTCCAAAAGCTTTTGAAGAAGAAGAGGAAAAGTACCTTAAGGATCAATTGCAAAGTGGGGTAATTGAGCCCTCATCATCTGCATGGAGTTCACCCGTTGTTTTAGTGCGGAAGGCGGATGGCACAGTAAGATGGTGCATTAATTATAGAAAAACTGAATGACAAGATGTTAAAAGATGCCTACCCTATTCCAAAAATTGATGACTGCATTGACTGTTTAGCCTCGGCAAAGATCTTTTCAACACTTGATTTGCAGAGTGGTTATTGGCAGTTGGAAGAAGAGGAGAAGAACAGACCAAAAACTGCATTTATAACAAAATACGGATTATTCCAATATAGAAAAATGCCTTTTGGTCTCTGTAACGCGCCTAGCACATTCCAGCGTTGCATGGAATTGATATTTAGAGGAATACAATGGAAAGATCTATTAATATATCTTGATGATATAATTATCTATAGTTCTATTTTTGGAGAACATTTCCGTATATTGGACGAGGTTTACTCAGAGTTGAAGGATGCTGGATTAAAACTTAAACCATCTAAATGCGATTTATTAAAGTCAGAAGTATTATTCTTGGGTCATGTTGTCAACGAAGAAGGAATCAAACCGAATCCAAAACCAATACAGGACGTGAAAGAATGGAAAACCCCAAAAAATGTCAAAGAAATTCGACAATTCCTGGGTTTATGTGGTTATTATAGACAATTTGTATACAAATTTAGTGAGGAAGCAGCTCCTTTGACTGAATTAACTAAGAAGGATGAAAATTTTATATGGACCAAAGGTTGTGAGTCAGCATTTCAAAAGCTCAAGACAATCTTATGTGCATCCCCAATTCTAGCATATCCACTTCCAGTAGGAGCCTACATCTTGGATACAGATGCCTCAAATGTTGGAATTGGAGCAGTATTAAGTCAAATTCAAGAAGGAAAGGAGAAAGTGGTATCATATGCTTCAAGAAAACTTGATAAGCAACAGCAAAGATATAGCGTAACAAGAAGAGAACTGTTAGCAGCTGTAACTTTCATGAGACACTTTCGACACTATTTCCTTGGAAAGAATTTTATTTTAAGAACAGACCATGGTTCTCTAAGATGGCTTTATAACTTTAAAGAACCTCAAGGGCAACTGGCCAGATGGTTTGAACTACTTGCTCAATACAATTTTACAATTCAGCATCGAGATGGAAAGAAACATTCTAACGCTAACGCACTATCAAGGAAAGATTATGAACAAGAAACTTGTTCTAAACATTCAGATCCAAATAATAATTTATCCTGTGAGACTTGCCTGAAATTCCATGAAAGCTGGAAAGATTTCAAGCAAGAAGTTGATAATGTTTCAGATTTAGGAGCTAATAAGTTTTTCAGAAAAGAGTCGAATGTAAAAAAAAGAAAATGAGTGCAGGAGAATGATGACAAGAAGTCAGACACAGAAGGATAAATCTAATAATGATCAAAGTAGTGAAACCCCAACTGAAAGGCATCAATGGATCAGTGGGTATTCTTCAAGAGATATAGAAAATTTCCAGAGAGAAGATAGAAATCTAAGACCACTACATGATTGGATGGACAAGAAAAGTTTGCCAACTAAAGAAACAGTGACAGGTTATAGCCCTGCTACAAGAAACTATTGGTTAAATTGGAACAATATTATTAAAGAGAAAGGTGTATCATATTGGAAACATGCTGATAGGGTAAAACTCAGATTATTGGTACCAAAAATACTACAAATAGAGGTGATGCAGAATTGTCATGACTCTATTATGTCAGGTCATTTAGGTATTGCTAAAACCATAAATAGAATTAAAGAGAAATTCCATTGGTATAATTTGACAGTAGATGTAAAAGTGTATGTGGAAAAATGTCTAATTTGTTGCAGAAATAAACATCCTGTGACTAGACCAAAAGCACCATTACAGGACTACAGAGCTGGATATCCTATGGATCGGATTGGTATTGATTTGATTGGACCATTGCCATTATCAAACCAGACCAACAAATATAGTTTAGTTATTGGAGATTACTTTACACGTTGGATGGAGGCTTATCCATTGCCAGACCAAACAGCTGAAATGGTTGCACAGAAGTTAATCCATGAATTCATAGGTCGTTTTGGAGTTCCTTTAGAGATACACTCTGACCAAGGCCGTAACTTTGAAAGTCACTTATTTCAAGAATTATGCAATCTACTAGAAATAAAGAAAACGAGAACCACTCCGTATCACCCCTCATCTAATGGACTTGTTGAGAGGTTCAATCAAACATTGATAAGGATGATAAGATGTTTCATCAATAATAACAAAAATGACTGGGACATTCACAGCGGGTTACTACTAGCTGCTTACAGAAGCACTATACACCCTGCAACTGGATATACACCAAATATGATGATGTTAGGAAGAGAAGTGAACCACCCAATTGAAAAATATTTCCCTTGCTACATCCTAATACAGCTGAAAACATTCATTCATATGTTTCGGAACTACGATCAAAGATGGAAGAATGTTATCATGAAGCAAGGACATATCTAAAGAGAAACTCAGAAAGACAAAAGAAGGATTATGACACAAGAGTGGCTGAAAAGGCATACAAAACAGGCGACTTAGTGTTTTATCTAAATCCAATAAAGAAGAAACTGGAATCGCCTTGGACTGGACCTTATATTATATCAAAGCAATTGAGTCCTGTAGTCTTCGAAATTCAAGGGAAAAAGAAAATTCTCAATGTTCATCATGATAAATTAAAACCATTTCAATGCCGTTCGTCCCAAAATGGGCATTAAAAATTCAAAAGGCTATAAATAGACAATAAATCGTTTTTAAAAAAAAAACAATTGTAAATAGGTATTATAAATAGGATCTTAAATAAAAATTAATAAATATAATAATAAGGTGTAGGTAAATACAGTGTAAATACTGTTAAAATACATGTATATAGGTGTAGGGTATGTAAGTGTATAGAAAAAGATAAATTAAATTTAAAAAAAACCGCTATCATTACATTACACACACACACACACACACACACACACACACACACACACACACACTTATGAGTATAATATTTCTTATGTGTCATATTTATTTTATATTTTTAGAAAATGGATATTGTGTCTAATAGAGGGCGTGTTTATAACTGTACCCAGTGTGATTATAAATCACAGAAAAAAAGAGCAATCACTAATTATATAAAGAATCACCTGGATACACACTTAGTCCCATACTATTGTAATGTATGTGATTTTAAAACAATGACAAATGAGAGTATGCAAGAGCAAATGACAACTAGTAAGAGGCACAAAACTTTATTGGCAGGTTATGCAGGGAAAGACCCTATCAGTATAAATGGGGAATTTAGATTAAAATTTAAAGGACCAGATGCACATATCTTTGCGCTAAGTAAACACAATTCAGATATGGAATGGGATTAAAGAAGAAAGGATATTGTAAGAAAGGCAATGATAGAAGCCAAAATTGAACAAGAGGAGCAAGAACTAGATGAAAGCAACTTTATACCTGACTATATTTTTGAAGAGGAGAATAAATCAGAAGAAGTAACTACAAACGATGAAGGTGTTCAGACAGCCAATAAGGAATCAATTGATAAGAAAACACAAACAAATACAATTAGAGGATTAACAGAACAACTAGACAGATATAAAAGAAGATGTGATTACTTGGAAAGTTATGCAGAGAAAATGAAGAAAGACTTCATAAGACTAAGAGAAATGTATGATGATTTAAAAACAGAGAAACATCTAGGAGGAGTCACAACAAGCAAGGCGCTAGAGGGATTTGAAGATCTATGGGATAAAGAGAACAGAAAACGTAAGAGAGGATCAGATTTGTTTAAAGAAGCAGCTGCGTCAGCTAAAAAGCAATATAGGCAATTATATATTTAATAAAAACCCATGAACATACAGACTTGTAATAACATAATAATTTACCTATTTCATGGTGTTACTTATTAATATATGTCTTTTTAATATCATATTGTAAAATGTTTGCTATTTCGAGGACGAAATATTTTTAAAGGAGGGGGCAGTGTGGTAAAATTAAAAAAAATTGTTCTAATGGATTGAGTATGGGTCAATTTTGTTCCGTTATGTATTTTATTATAAATATTGGAGAAGACTATCCATTTCACATTGGACTCCGTGCCGATTTGTCGATGTCAATCGTATTGCTTTACTAAATCGGGATGATTTTTATGAATTCTACTACTATAAAAAACTATTATTACCTACTTGGTTTGCTTCTAGAATAGCAACTTTGTATGAATAATCCTATAAAATAGAAATATCTTGGTGCATGTCGCATATTTTAGCACATTTTTACTTGGTATAGTAAACTTGTATTTATTTTATCCGCCATTTTTGGTATGGTGTTTTCTCGTAATGACGTCAGACGATTTCCCGTATTTTCTCCAAATCGAGTTATTTGATTGCATAATTTGTTCATGTTGATATCATGACGTAAAAATGTCAAAAACTGTTAGTAAACATTTCAACGTGATCCGACAAGATACTCTCGTAACGATATAAATTCAAACTTTATTTTTGTTATTAATGCACACATTTTTATGACACTGCCTCATTACATCGTTTGTTGTTTATATGTTATTTATTTAATGTTTTAATTGCTTATATATTGTATTTATATTTTATAATATGCAAAACACTTTTACAAGATTATGCTGTCGGGATTCTAGGAATAAAAGGTGAGTCAGAGGTAGGTAGGGGGCTTTTGCATTTGAAATTTTACATTCACAAAAATTATCATTTGTCATTTAAATTGCATTGGTTTTAAATAACTCTTGTAAATAATTAATAAAAAAAGCCTCATTGCATTATTATTTTTAAAAATACTTGTTTGGAAAATATATTATTTATTTATTTATTTATTTTGCTATCTTGTGTATTTTCACATAAGTAGGAACCACTCCTACGTGAATTTCACAAGGTACTAAATCATTGTGAAAACGTTTAGAACATTTAAGTAGGAACTACCCCTACGCTAAATTTAAATGTAATTTCAGTATATTTAACTAATAATATTTTATATTTCCATGTGTATTTTCACATAAGTAGGAACCACTCCTACTTGAATTTCACAAGGTACTATATCATTGTGAAAACGTTTAGAACATTTAAGTAGGAACTATCCCTACACTAAATCTATATAATACTGATTATACTTAAAATATAACTTTGGAAATTGTATTCTTGTTCTTACTGGTTTATATGAAACAGATGTATGTGTATTTGTCTCAATAAATTCATTTGATTGTTACTGTATTTAATATTTGTCAATTTATTTTCCGGTGACCTGAGAAATCAAATTCGAACCCGATCTCCGCCTGCTCGGAACTCATTCTCAAATCCTTACAGACTTGTAAGGTTGGTGTCAGACAAGATATTCATTAATTAATTTTTTTTTTATTTTTACAACACATTCTACTGGACATTATTTATTTAAACAATCATAAATTACGTATGTGGTGGGTCATGTTTCTATTTCCTATGCTTATAGATCAGACTTGTTCAAACAATGATTACTAAACAGCTTTCGTGAAGTGCGGATCTTTTTTTTACTTCCTTTAATAATAATAATAATAATAATAATAATAATAATAATAAAAATAATAATAACTAGACATTGGAATAGTACAAGTATACTGACAAGCAAGTGTCTCATTGCCGCCACTTTTCTGGTTCCGAAATTACAAGAAAATGGAAATTTACGTAACTCCAACAATGAAACTTTGAGGTGGGGTATTAATCTCTTATTAATACAGCTCTTGTTTATTGAAACACTACATCATTTGAAAAGGCTGTTGTATTTTCATCAGGAGGTGTGAAGTATTACGGGATAAAGAACTGTTTAATAGAAATATATTTTGGAGGGAGCATTAAACTCTGATATATATAGCTCTTGTATACAAATTAAGAAAAGTACTGTAAGCACACATTTAGATGATGCTTATTATCTGCAGAAAGTTTCCAATTGCGATGACCTTCCATTCCTGAGAAAATTGTCGGATAAATTTGGCCGGAAAAATAATAGTATAAAACCAATAAATTTCCCCTAACACAAGACATTTATATCAATTGTTAATTTATATATTTTTGAAAAAAATCTTTCGTCTCTAAACTGATTACTAATGTGTCTTTTATGAAATATTAATTGAATAAAATGTAAAATTTATCAATGTTACAACAAATTCATTTAGAGTTTGGTAAGACAGGTAGATGTCATTTGTTTAACATTATCTATGTATAAGGCAAGAATACTTTAAAGCTTAAGTATATAATCGTATTTTTTTCTGATAGAAAGTTGTTGTAATTATTTTCTGCTTCTCCTGTATGGTGTATTTGTTCCATAGGTAAAAAGGTATGGTAAGGTTTGTTTCCACTACGAAAAACTTTCTACAACGACCAAGCTGCTTACAAGTCCATTGTTTACTAAGGGATTTTGCAAGCCTAACCTTCAAGAAAAGAGCGTCATCAAAAATATCGTTAACGACTATGACGTCTTTGTATCAAAAGTTATTCTGGATATATTTCACTTCCTAGAGTTCCGTGTTCTCTTCATTCTCAAATTTGTTTTCGCACATGGCGGTTGAAGCTAGCTAGACAGAAAATGCTTACACCTTCGGATCACCCGACCTCATCTTATTGGTGAAAGTTCCTGTGTTTAACTGAATAAGCCAGTTTTTGGGATTGTGATTTGGACACCAACTGATATACATGCGTTTTATCACATCCTTAACATTTTGAATCTGCTTTTTTTCTCATATTTTATAGCACAAGTGATAAGAATGTTAAAAGAAATATTGTAAACCTTTTAGAAGAGTTTTTTTTCTGCTGTCTTATTAACTGTTTCTATCATACTCTAAACTACTTTATAAACGTGATGTTTCAATTTTCATTGTTTTGTATTGACCCTAAGCATTTTCGTTAATTCGTACATATTCTAACCCACGAATTCACATATGGTCAAAATAAAATATACCTCTTATCTTAAACGTAAATGAATCCAAGAACATTCCACCACACAAAAGTACTTTTAGTTTGTTTTTTTATTATTAATTATTATTATTCACAAAACTACAGAATAACCGACACTGTTCTTATGAGGGTTTCTTGGATGCTTTCGCTATTGTTTTATACTTACAAATCATTTTATCAGCCTTATACTGTTACCTAGTTAACAAGTAACGACCAACGACAACAGAAAATATAATTTTCATATTTTAAATAGTAGGAAGAACAAATGTGTCTGGTTAACAATGCTGAACGCATTACTACGAGGTGAATTAGTAGTTCCTTCGTTTGTTTAAAGTAAAGAAATTCTTGTTTGAATTTTTAGTGAAGACTTTTTTTTATTTTTAAATAATCAATATCCCTGAAACTCAGAGAATGATTCAAGGATAGAGCGAAAACAAAGACAGAACCTCGTAGACGTACACTAAGTTTAATGAAATACAGCATTTAAGTATTTGAAACTATGCATTATACTAAGTAATGTTATATGCAATTTATATATTATATACTTATTATTTGAAATTTAGAAAACTTGTTTTTAGTTTCGACGTTGTGACGTCAAGAGAAGTTATCTTGACTTAATATTTAATAACTGAGAAAAGTTTTTGAAATAAGTGGCGAAGTGTTTCTGAATTTTTAAATATGTTTGTTTAAATGTGTCAAACTTAAGATAATTTTCATGTTGAATTTATGCCACAAAATACTCTAAATCGATTTGCAATACAAACTTCATTAGAAGCTAACTTCAATAAACTGAATAAACTTTGTTTATAACTCAATGCCAAAGAAAGATTTTCATGTATCTTTGGTTTATGAAATACGCATGTCATACCTTAATTGTAATAAGATATGCAATCGGCTGTACTTTAAAAATGGATATTCTCATAGTAAAAATATAGACAACGAAAACATGAAAATGCTACAAAAAGAAATTAAAGTACTTGACAAAGCATTCCAAAAAGTTGACATATTAAATCAAACATCATTTTACCGATGCCATTTACTGATTATTTTAATTTTATCACAGCAAAAAAGCATTGAAGGCGAAAAAGATTGTTGCATACACACTACTCGCATTTATATCGAAAAAGATATTAAATGATTAAATGTTTTGCAAACAAATGCCCTCACAAATTTAGAACAACTGATTACTCTGGAATAGCATCGTTGTTTTTTCTTTTCTTTTTTTCTTTTTTTTTACTCCTTTCATTTTCAAAACGGTTTTAGAAAGTAAAGAGTACTTTTTCAAAGTCAAAATAAAACATGAGTTCTGTATTACAACAAATGTACCTGTTTATACGTTGTGTGTAATTCAAAGAGTTAAATGTGTGTTTAAGAAGTATTGGGATATCGATCGTCAGATGGCCAAAAGTGCGCACTTTCGGATCACAGCGCCTTCAATCGCCCGTGTTAGAATCGTAAAAGATTCTTGTGTGAGTAAGATAGAAAATTGGGTAGGCTTAAGTTTGTTGATGTACCCAGAGAGTATGCAAGTTTTCCCTACCATCGAAAATCTGAGCGCCTGAAATATCAGTCATGAAAGTTTAAAAAAACATTCACTTCTTTACTCCATTGTGGGTATATTCTCACAAATAAGTGTGTCCAATTTTTTTCCAGATTTTATGTGCTTTTTGGTTAGCAACCGTAAGACACGCTGTCCTTTTTAGAGGCTAGTTCACATTTCATTAATTAAGGATATGTATTATATCTCTAAAGCATATGAAATATTCAATCATTTTAAGACATTTTTAGATCCAGCTTTTCATGAATTTGGAATTTTAATACCCATTGGAAACCTAATTCCGTTTTTATGCATTTTTATTTTCCATCTATTCCGCCTTTAAGTCATAAAAATGACTTTTAATGGAAAACGGCTAAGATTTCTCACCCTTTCTTCTAAAAGTTCTCACAAATACGAAACTAATCCTAGCTGGAAGCTTTATAACTCTTTTGAATTGGAGGAAATTTAATTACCTCAATACACCATCTTCCGACTAATGCCGGTTTATTACTCTTGGAAAGTGTATTGGTTTAGAATTGGTAAGAAATCTTAATTTCTTAATAGATTAGTATAATAGGATTAAAGTAAGAAAGTTTTTGTATGTGATAAACAAAATAAAGAATTGATTTACACATTAGATGGTACGCGACCAGCTTATGTGATAAATATTTTTAACTAAAGCAGATTTCACTATGGAAATTTTTGTTAAAAAAAATTGAAGGTCCTACAAAACATTTTTCACATTGGGATATCCAATGCCATACAACACAGCATCAGACTGAATTACCTAGCATAAGCACCTTGTGCCTCTTAGATAAACTTAAACAGGAACCATTTGTTTAAGATTTTTGATAGCAACTGTATTATCATTTATTAAAAAATTCATAGTTTTTGTTTACCATTTAAATATTATGACCAATCACAAACTCCCAAGACCTTGCATAAGGTAAGTATAAAAAGTTTTGACCTACTTTAAGATAGGCAACAATATTAAAGTGTCTATCTTATTCAACTTCTAAAATGTTATGCAACGTCAACAATCTCGTGCTTGCATTTAAAACTCTATCTTTTAATTTTTTTATAAAATATTTAAGATTATATATTCTAACAACAATGACCATTTATTTGCTACTAAACTTTTAGTTCAAAACAATAAACTGTTGAGGCGAGGTTTACTTAATAAACATTAGATTAATTTTTTTAAGATTTCAATTTTTCTTTTTCTGTTAAAATCTGATTCAACTTTATAAAATTTACAGTTATTGCAGGTAAAAATTGCAATTTGTACCCGAAACACGTGTTTATAAGTGGAATAAGAAAAGGGAAGTAACTCAGACTATTGTTGTCACAATTAAAATGCAAAAAGCAAACAAAAACACTCTTCAAATTGGAGGTAATAAAAGCTAGATATTGTTACAGAACAGGAGGTCATTAAGTGCAAGCCGCAATTTAAAGTAATTAATGCGCAGTTTTAGTGGGTAATAATTAACAAGTTACGTAATGTAAATAAAAGAAACCTTGAATTTGAAAGACATTACATTATTTATTTATGTACAAAAGCATGACATCAACCACGGTCGTGTGTTACCTTTAGTATCCACCTGTACCATTATTGTTTTGAGCTTATGCATAAAACATTTCAAATTTCCTCCCCCATTCATTGAAATAATGTTAATTTTTTTTAATTACAGAGATTTAATGAACGCACTTTAATGGCATAATGCAGACATTAGAATGACGACTTGTACTTGCAAAACAAACTTGTTTTTTATATTTTTTAAGAATAATTTTATTTTATTATTTTATTTATCATTATTATTTTTCAATTTCCATTTATTTATTCATTTATTTATTTATTTATTTATTTATTTATTTATTGTTTGTTTGTTTGTTGTTTGTTGTTTGTATGGTTGTTTGTTTGATTTAAACATATTTTATTTGTTAGTCATATATACACAAACAATAGTACATAATACATAATTATAATACATATATTGACAAAAGGTTTCAGAAACAAGTGCCATAGCACTTATATTAATCTGCCCCCCCCCCTTCAAAAAAAAAATCTCAAATACGCCTTGTATAAAAGTTAATCACACTTAACATATTTGAAACACTAATTCTAAGAAAACCTTTTTGTCAGATGAATATATCTATGCATGGATCTAAAAATTTCGATGTTTTATTGGGGCTGTAGTGAAGTGTTACCAAACAATAGTAAATTAGTAAAAACAGTGACTGGTAATTAATGTAATAATTTGTCTAGTTGGTTTGAATTACTGTTACAGTAAAGAAGAAAATGTTCACTTGTTTTTATTTGACCAAAATCACAGGAAGGGTTGTCTATTATATTTTTGAAAATTTTGCTAAAAGGTACATTTTCTGACAGCACAAAGTACTGCCTACTGAGTTATGGATACCCTCGGGGAGTTTTACTCCACCAGCAGCGGTACCCGCTCAGGGGTAGTTAATATATAACAAATACCAGTTAAATTTCGATGTGCCAGATGTGCACATTTCGGAAATTACGAAATCTGTCGAAGTAAGACGAGAGAGTCTACTACCAGTGTTGTAATAAGAGGGTGGTGTTCTTTAATTTTCATTAAGTCGGGCCTTTAAAGGATTAAGGTGAAGTTGTTTGCCTTAAAGATAGCGGAAATACGTTCCAATCTCTGACAGTATTTATTTATAAATTATAAATTATTTAAGGAACAAAATGTGACATGACGTAACTTTTATTTCATTTTTTCTTTTTCTGTTCAAAGAGCATTGGTGACCAAATGATTGGAGCAAATTCGTATTAATTAATCACATGATTGTTCTCTCACTGTAATACGTGAAAACGTGTCAATTTGCTTTTTGAAGTCCGTTTTTCTTCGGGCACTTTGATTGTTTTATCGTCCCAGAACTATCGACCTCGAAATAAATAAAAGGTTTACTCTACAAAACCTATACTTCTTATAAAATACGAAAACTTTGCAATATCTATATATAGATCATAATAAATTTCAAACATACCAGTCTATGTCCAAATCACAATCCTATATTCCAAATAGAAACTTCCAAAACCGGCCAATTAGTTATACACGTGAGCTTCCATCAAGATAGTGAGGCCATGTGCTGCGGAAGGACAAGCACCTTCTGTCTAGCTAGCTACAAGTTAAATTTGAGAATGAAAGGAACAAGGAACTATGGTAAGTCAAATATATCCAATATAAGTTTGTAACTCAGTATACAGTAACTTCCATACTTATCAACAATATTGGGATGACGGTCATGAAACTTTTTAAAGGCCTTGATACGCCTAGGCTCGCAATATCCTTGAGTCAACAATTTTATTGTAAGCAGTTTGCTTCGTTGGAGAGAGAGAGAGAGAGAGAGAGAGAGAGAGAGAGAGAGTGTGTGATGAGAGTGAGTGTGTGTGTGTGTGTGTGTGTGTGTGTGTGTGAATTTAAAAGAATTAACAAATAATAGAATTAAACCTTGACTCTAGTGAGGCCAAGAAACAATGGTAATATACAGACTTTTTACAAGTATTTACATACTAGTATCTGTGTTACTTTGAATGATATTTTTCCTCTAAATCTTCTATGTTAGTTAACTTTTTAGTAGAATTTTCTTCACTTGATGTCTGTTCCGATTTTTTACAAAAATTTTCTTCACTTAAACTTTGCAAATTTCAGAACTAAAAAAACGCTTAATCCAAAGCTAATAAAAGCTTGAGTTGATCTACAATATGTCATCTTATATTTTCGAAATTATCAAATTCCATATTCAAGTTCAGAAATGTTTTGCAAAGATTTTTTTTTAATTTTGATTCAGGATATGGTACAAGTTAAACATAGTTTAAAACTTTTAACTTATTTAAATTATGCTTATAAATTTGTTTAAACAATCCAAAATTTAAGTTTCGGTACATTTGTACTCACAGTGCCTCCATCAATTCCTATATGTTTATCTCTTCTGTAAATGTTACTACACGCGCTCTCTCTCTCTCTCTCTCTATCTCTCTCTCTCTCTAGTTGCTTTACTTTACATCGTTATCCTATTTTAACCTCTACAAAAACCTTTCAATAGGTGCTCTCTATTTGCATCATTGACTCGATATGCAACAATCTTGCATCAAAATTATAAATTTAAATTACTCTCAGATAACAACAAATATTGACAACTTTATATGCTCATATGTTGAAGTTTTAAATAGGAAATATTGTGTAGATATCGTATTTCTCATGTTTTAATGTACAGAGATTGGCGATCAATAATATCATTGGATAATTATAATAGTATGAAGCAGCATATGTCGATCTAATTATAGATATCAGATTTAAGCATTTATAAAATGAATAAAAAAAAGCTAAAGAACGCATGCACCAGCGGCTTTTTTAAAAAATTGTTATTGAACACAGTTTGTTCTGAATTTTAGACATGTTTCATCCGCGCTTAATCAATCAGAAGATGTTGTTTGTGTTTAATGGAACGTGTAGATTGGATCCAATTAGGTTCTTTTTCAGAATTTGTTTCAACTGCGCTATATAAATCGAAAGATGCTGTTGATGTCTACTTGTACGCGGGGATTTGGTCCATTTGGAGTATTTTGAGATTATTTTTATAAGTTTGAAAAATGCTGTTGGTGTTTAATGGAACATGTGGATATGGCTCATTTAGATTATTTTCAGAATGTGTTAATGCTAATAATGAACATGAATAATTTATTATTTAATGCAGTGTGTAACAGATAAGGTTGTACTCAATGGTGATGCTGATCTTGTTGGACCCTAATAGGTCTTAAATGCTTATTTCATAGTAAGCAAACGGTCCATCGTAGGTCATCTTTGGTCTCGCAAATAATGGTCAGTGATCTAAATTTTGATTGTAGCCGTAAAACGTTGGCTGCAAATATGTTGATGCGGCTTCTTACTCACTAAATCTTATTGTATCATTGTTTGAGTTTGTATTAATAAATTATACTATGATAACCAAGTATAATGCATTCTATATGATCTGTGAAAGAACAACAACAAAGTTAAAAAAAACAAAAAACACAGTAAGATTTGATGCAATACAGCAGTTCTTCTTCTTCTTTAGAGCTGATTAACAATGTCACTATTTGTGTGATAACTTGAATAAAGTATGGCACCCCTCAACTTACTGTGGCATTGAATAAAAATCACTATGTGCAGTTTTGATTAGCGTGGTTTGATAGTGGGATACTACATGTCGAGAGAAAAATAAGGGTTGGTTTTTTTTTTTTTTTTTTTTTTTTTTTTTTTTATTTATATTTTTTTTTTTTTTGTAAGTAGTATAACTTTCGAGTTTACATATATCCTTCTTTATTACAGTGCTGTGAAAAATAAGTCAAAGAAATAAAACAAACATACCAGTCCTTGTCCATATCACAATCCCAAAAACAAAGTAAAGACTTTGCAAACTGGCAAAATACGTTATACACGTGAACTTCAAAATGAGTAATGTAAATCTTATTCAAAGATAAATAATTTTTTGTGATTGATTGCGATACACAAAGCGACTTTAATAGTAGTATAACTTGTTTCACAACAAAAAAGAAAAAAGAGAAAGAAAACATATAGAAAGAAAGAAAGAAAAAAGAAAGAAAGAAAGAAAGAAAGAAAGAAAGAAAGGAAGAAAGAAAAAAAGAAAATATATCATTACTTTTTTACAAATTTTTCTTTCCAGTTTTCTATGCTTTGTAAATGTCATTTTATGAACGTTTGTATGTAATATCAAATACAACGCGGTTTATATCTAACCCAAAACCTTGTGGTTGCGATAGCTGAGTGGTTCAGATTTAAGGCTCCAAACCAGCGTCACACTGCTGTTTTGTCTAATCCGGTCGACTTTCAGTCTTTACTGGTTGGCTCATTATAGGTATTACGGACTGAATGTTCTCCGATATTGTCGGTGAGAGGTCTAGCACTTTAAACGCCGAAATAAATCAGTAATAGTATAAAACAGATCAAATATAATTGCACAAACTCACGCATTCCATGATCTTAATTTAATTCAATTCTTGAGATTAAAAAAAAGAAAAAAAATGTTTGAATTGCTGAAGCGATGTAAAATCGCATTCAACATTCAACAACCAAAAAATCCAATTTGACTCGAATCAATTTTTTTTTATCTTTTTTTTTTTTTTACATATCGAGTAATGTACGTTATCCCTGTCTGAATCTCAGACGTATCCAATGTTAGTAGTGGCTTGAAAGATATAAAACGTCATAAATAAATCACTTTTCTGGTCATGATCGGAAAGGTCAAATATTAATCAGATTTCATCAATATTTTCACATACATGTAATAAAACTGACCCAAAGACCGATAGCCTTACACCATTCAGATGTTGAATTATATGGATTCCTTTATATAAAAATAAAAAGAAAAATATCTGTCGCAGTATAGTGGGTCATATGTAAATAATTACATGCACTTTAAAATCATTAATATTCGTGGTGAATCAATTTTTGTTTTCGTGAACATGATGGCCTCGAATTTACATGTCAACGAAATTCAATATATTTCAAGCCTTCCTAAAACCGAAAATAACAAATTTATCACGCTACGATTTGTATATTTTACTAAAACCAATGAAAAATTGGATACCTCGAAAATAAATGATGGCACAATATTTTTTGCACATCAGAACATTACCGATATCCATTTCTGCTCATATTCTGCATGTTAATTAGAAACATTACCAGTATCTTTCTCTGCTCTTATTCGGCATGTTCATTAGGAACATTACCGGTATCCATCTCTGCTCTTATTCGGCATGTTCATTAGGAACATTACCGGTATCCATCTCTGCTTTTATTCGGCAAGTTCATTAGGAACATTACCGGTATCTATCTCTGCTCTTATTCGGCAAGTTTATTAGGAACATTACCGGTATCTATCTCTACTTTGATTCGGCATGTTCATTAGGAACATTACCGGTATCAATCTCCGCTCCTATTCGGCATGTTCATTAGGAACATTACCGGTATCCATCTCTGCTCTTATTCGGCAAGTTCATTAGGAACATTACCGGTATCTATCTCTACTTTGATTCGGCATGTTCATTAGGAACATTACCGGTATCAATCTCCGCTCCTATTCGGCATGTTCATTAGGAACATTACCGGTATCCATCTCTGCTCTTATTCGGCATGTTCATTAGGAACATTACTGGTATCCATCTCTGCTCTTATTCGGACAGGTTCATTAGGAACATTACCGGTATCCATTTCTGTTCTTATTCGGCATGATCAATAGGACGGTTGGCTGCTTGAGTATTGTTTAACATCACATCAGCATGAGTATTATCACCCACGTGGTCGCTGATATACATCGCGGACCGCTCAGTCCATTATACTGGTACATAAACCAAGCAATAAAAGCCTTCAACAGGAAATGTCTTATTCCCCAACGGTCCACTGTGGTTGAACCCACAGCACAGAGGTGTCTAGGGTTTTAAGGCCTATGTCTCAACCGCAATGAATAAAAATTCAAAAGTGTCGAATGGTTGAAAAATTGCTGATTTGACGAAAAGCAAAATAGAAACCGTCTAACCATCGCGTCATTTGTATACAACGTTCCTACATTCTTCCACAGGTAGAATATTTCAGCAGCCTCTTGTTTCCTATTCCATTTGCTTTGTAAGGCGTGTTCTTGGCATTTCTTGCCATTGTTGTAAGCATGTTTCCATATTCCATTTTTTTTTCTTTCCTTTGAACCATCAATATTAAAAAGCTACTCAATCTAATAAGCCATGACGGATGACAAGTAAAGAGAGATAATTTTGGTTGAAGCGATCGGCTATCAGCTATGTAACGCTGAATTAATCTTACGTGTCCTACATTCATGAAGTTTACATATATAATGAAAGAAGATAATTGGACAGACATTTATACCAAATCATGACATTTATAACGTTGCTATGGCAACAACAAAAAACGGTAGTTACAACTATAGAGAAACATGCGAAAACACCTTATATTTCACTTTTTTATGAATCTTTGCGTGAGTGGCTAGGAGGGGGACTCGCTAAGGAGTTATTTCTAGTTTTACAAATTGATAACAGAATCGGACATTTAGTAATCCGGAAACAGACTGGAAATTTAATCCGTTTCCAAGCACTGATGCATTAACATTAAATCCTGGGAGACATTTATCCGTGTGAACGTTCACTGACCACCTTTTTATTACTTTTTTTTTCTTCTAAAAAATTCGTGTTTTCTCTCATACCATTCACAAAAAACGAAAAGAGATTTAATGTAACAAAATCCTTCCAAGTGAATATTTTTCAGGTTTAAAAAAGAATTGTATTATTTATTTATTTATTTATTTTATAAATTTTTTTTTTTTTTTTTTTTTTGCAATTGAAATTAGATATTTTTTCAAAATGTTTTTGAGTTGAGTTGAGTAATGGTGTTTAACGTCCCAGTCAAGAATATTTCACTTATATTGAGACGTCGCCAGCTATAGGCGAAAGTGCAGAAATTTTGCCTGTGCGTTGCGCTGATAGCATTATACAGCAGGCTTCTTTATCGTGCCATGCCTGCCGTAACACGGGACCTCGATTATTTTAAGTTCCCAAAGAACCGTGACTTTCATTTCGTAATTCCGAGTGCTTGGCGAAAGAACAGTCACTATCCACTTTCAAGTCTTGGGTCAGACCCAGCCGGGTTCGAACCCTCGATCTTCCACCTACGGAGCGAGGACTCTACCAACTGAGATACCGCAGTGGTATGTTATCTTTGAAGTAAAATTACTAACATACCAGTGATGACAAGATCCGCTAATATTCAATATTATGTCATCATTTACACGATCTTCATCTGACACTGACCTATTCAAATGATCTTACCATGATCTACGATTGATGATAGCAGGATCTATTAATGACAAAATCTAACACAACTACGGACAATCTCCTGATGACACGGTCTTTTATTATCAAATAGGTAATGCACTATCGATGGTGGTCAGATCTATTACTAATGATGATATGATCTACTAAAAATGATGACATGATCTACTGTTGACGATTAATTCCTATGAGGCGATCTACTGTAAATAAAAAGGCGATCTACTGATGACGGATTTATCTAATAGTGGTGATGATATCTTTACTACTAATGTTAACAGTATCTATGTTTGATGGTATACCACTGATGACATGATGATGATGATGATGATGATGATGATGATGATGATGATGATGATGATGATGACATGATTTACCACTGTTGATGATATGATGTACCACTGACAATAACTAGAAATATCATGTTGCTGTGATCCACTGCTGATAAAACAAAATCTACTACTGATTCTTCTCATGTTACATGATCTACAATTGATGATAATATGTTCTACTTCTGGTGATAGCACGATCTATTACTGTTGGTAACATGAACTTTTTCTAATGAAAACAATACCTAGTACTGATGATATATTTATTACTGCTGATATCATCTAGCACTGTTGATATGATCTACAATTGCAAATATAATATACAACTGTTGTTATAATCAACCACTGCTGATATGATATACCACTGTTAATATAATCTACCACTGTAGTTATAATCTACCACTGTTGATATGATCTACTCATCGATATGATCTACCCCTTGATATGATCTACCACTGATGATATCATCAACCTCCATTGATTTTATCTTCCACTGTTGTTATGATCTACCACTGTTGTTATGATCTACCACGGTTGATTTAATCTACCACTGATGATATGATCTACCACTGTTAATATGATCAATCATTGATGATATGATCTACCACTGTTGATTTAATCTACGACTGATGATATGATCTACCATTGATGATATGATCTACCACTGATGATATGATATACCACTTATGATAGGATCTACCACCGATGATATGATCTACCACTGATGATGTGATAAACTACTGTTTAAATGATCTACCATTGATGATATCATCTACCACTGATGATATGCTCTACCACTTATGATATGATCTACCATTGATGATATGATCTACCACTAATGATATGATCTACCACTGATGATATGTTATACCACTGATGATATGATCTAGCATTGATGATATGATCTTCCACTAATGATATGTTCTACCCCTGTTAATATGATCTACCACTGATGATAAGATCTACCATTGATGATATGCTCTACCACTTATGATATAATCTATCATTGATGATATGATCTACCACTGATGATATGATATACCACTGATGATAAGATCTACCACTGATGATATGATCTACCATTGATAATTTGATCTACTATTGATGATATGCTCTACCAATTATGATATTATCTACCATTGATGATATGATCTACCACTGATGATATGATCTACCATTGATGATATGATCTACCACTGATGATATGATATACCACTGATGATAAGATCTACCACTGATGATATGATCTACCATTGATGATATGATCTACCACTGTTAATATGATCCACCACTGATGATATGATCTACCATTGATGATATGATCTACTACTTATGATATGATCTACCATTGATGATATGATCTACCACTTATGATATGATATACCACTGATGATATGATCTACCACTGTTAATATGATCTACGATTGATGATAATTTGTTTTACTACTTTTATTTCGTGATCTTGTTCTTATTAGAAGTCGTATAGTAAATATGATAAAAGCAACAAAATTCTGAAAGTTCTTTGGACACTATTTGGGTTTGAAAACTTTCGGATGTACAAAAGTTGCAAAAGTGGAGGTCCTGTTACATAAATCAGTCAACGGAATGTACTTTTATCACTAAATTCCGTTCCTCCATGCCAAACGGTCTTAAAACAAAGTTCATTATTCCGTTTGTTTATTGTTTTTTGCTCCTTTTCATACTGGCTTGGTGGAAAAGTGGTTTCATTCGGGTCAAAAAAGGGTCTAAATAGTCGTGTAGCCTATAGTACTACTTACAAATCACAGTTACTCTCATCAATTAGGTTTGAATCTCATCCTTTTGTTTGTAGGTTTGATTGCTAATAGTCAGTTGTTTGCTCTCTGCACTCCGGTTCCCCCACAATCTCAATATTCATATAAAAAATGACTGGGGCGTAAAACATCATTACTTAAGTCACCTACAGAAACATGAACATGTCTTCATGTAAATAAAGATAACGGAAGTATAATACAGCTAATCTTATTATCATATTATCAAAAAATGTCAACCATGTTGCCAGTGTCAAAATCGTATGCCATGTTTTATTATATCAATTTCACTCAAACAATACATATAAATATATTCGAAATAATTAAAATAAATTGAGTACCGGCATTTCATCTAAATCCCGAATTTTAGTACACTCTAAATGGTAATAAAAGACTCAAGGGTTGCAATCTGATGTACGATTTTACGTATTTGTTCGGTAAGAACTTCCATAGGAGAACAATACAACCAGTGTGTCGATAAAATCCCTTATATTTGATCAATTTAAAGTATTTCCCAAAGGTCCAAAACATTTGGCATTTAATGGTATCACAAAAATGGGATTAGTGGTCAAGTTTGGAATACGTAATAATCTGGAAAGGAAATGGTAAAAGTTTAATATCATTAACCTGGTTCTAAAGTACATTTTCGATGAAAACATTCTCCAACAGTTCCCGGCAAAAATTTTCAGAAGAAAGAGAATAATTTATACCTGTGCCAGTAACAATATTCCTTTGATGTTTAAAATAAACAAGAAAAATTTTAGACTTTGTTCTTCCGGTGCACCTGGTCTCATTTTCTACCAGTGGAGGTCTGTGTTCTACTTAATGCTTTTATTCAGTTATCTGACAACATTAAATATACACGTCTGGCTGCTTTAACAACATTTTATTTATTCATTTATTTATTTATTTATTTATTTATTTATTTATTATCATGTATTTGTTTGTTTGTTTATTTATTTGTTTGTATGTTTATTTATTGCTTATTTTTTCAAATATAAAACGTATTATTTTTGTATCCTACATTTCAATTAATGCGAACTCTTCATATGCATATCATTCAGTCACTTTATTTTAGTTGATATTTAGACCAATTTATTTAATATTATTTTATTTTATTTATTTATTTATTTATTTATTATTTGTTTGTTTGTATGGGTTCAAATAAAGCATGAAATAGATCCTCACACTTCATTCGTCCCATCAGATTGTACATTTCACTTAGTACTTTCATGTGCTGCTTTAAAATTTTTATGAATTGGCAAATAACTATTAATCGTTATGTGCTACTTTTGAATTGTATTATTTCATTATTTCATAAAAATTCAAAAGTAGCACACGACAATTCTGTTAATCTTGCTTGCAGTCCAATATATTGATATGTTCAATTTTTAAAAACATTTATTATTATATATTTTTTTATTTTATAACGAGTGGTTCATGTGTATTTTAACTTTAAGTTCATTTATTCATTTTTTCAATTCAAAAATCGTTTATTTTATTCTAAACAACGAATACGACAGTGGAACATCTACCATTGATTGTTATTTCTAGGTTACTGGCTGAAAAACAGAAGTTGGAATATGTAATAAGAAGATTATGAATTGATTTATATGTCAAAAAACATAGGATGTGTGATTTATAATATAATGCATTGAAAATTTATTACGAAATTATTTAAAATATACACACAAAACTCCCCTACATATCGCAAATGAGGTAAAATGTCAATAAAACTCTCTCTCTCTCTCTCTCTCTCTCTCTCTCTCTCTCTCTCTCTCTCTCTCTCTCTTTGATTTCAAAATAACGCATTTGTATTTAAATTTTTATTTAAATATTTGATATTTGTTTTAGAACAACCAATAAAATATTTTTATTAAACTTTTTAAAAACTTGCTTTCAAAGTCAAACTTTAAAACAAGGGTAAAATAATTACAAATGATCAGTATTTTATATTAATATCATATACCATTTTTTAATTTAATCCTAAAATTCATTTAAAAATGGTATGTGACAATTATTGTCATATACCATTTTTTAATTTAATCATAAAACTCATTTAAGAAAATGGTATGTGGAAATAATTGTCATATATCATTTTTTAATTTAATCATAAAATTCATTAAAAAATTGGTATGTGGCAATAATTGTTATATTTCATTTTTGAATGTATGTATTATATGATTAAATTAAAAGATGGTATATGCCATTTAATTTTTAATAACTGGATAATTCTAAATGAAACTAATTTAAATAACTATTTGTCTAACGCTTTTTCAGTTACCTTCGGAAAAAGGTAACATTGCTTAAATAAATATCTCTTTTTTAAAATGAACAGAATTTTTTTCTTCGACTTGAAAACTCAGCACCAACAAAGAAAGCAAAACATATGAGTTTTCCGTCATGAATTTTTAAAAGAAACTGCAAGGAACATTACTTTATCTATCGATTCTGAAATCCTATCGCCATTAAAAAGCTTTGTAACAAAAGTATAAAATGGTAGACAAAATATGCTTTTAAAGTAACGTATCGGACATAAACTGCAATTAACTTTTAAATTAAAATTAGCACATTAACTAATAGATTTTATAGCCAAACTTGCAAATTAAATTTTAATTATTTAACATTTTAATTGTTTTTTGCTATTTTCTGGGATACGTATTCAAAACAATTGATAAATTATTTTAAGCGTGAAATCAGTTTTTCGTGCTTTATATATATATATATATATATATATATATTTCTTGAAATTCGAATCGAATTTGAAGTCCTAGGATGTCAAACCGTTCCAAAAGGTTGCGCGTTGATTTGCATTTATGATACATGCTAATTTTCAATATCATAAAATCTTGTAAATGAAGCAATTAAAAAAAAAAAACTTTCAAATATGTCTTATAAATACACATGCAACTTTTATTCATAAAATATGTATCAAGTAAACCAATTAATTTGAAAAAAAGTGAAATATTTTATTATTATTATATTAGCTGTATATACAAATGTATTCATAAATATGAGACATTTTCAGAATAATCATTTTCAAAATCTATATCGCAAGAATTAAATGTAAGAGGGCCTTACAATGGAGCAAAGTTATCGAATCGTATTCAATATTAAAATTTTCTCAAAACAATATATACATATATATGTACCTAGACCTATCGAGAACTTCGAATAACCTTAGGTATTCGAATAATAGAATTTCGAATAACCGAAGTTCGACAGTATATCCAAAAACAGAAAATGTCTATGATATGTTTCTTTCGCTTCCATCACTTTTGCTAAAGAATATTTCCAAATACAAAATTCTATACTGAATGGGAAAAAATATTAAAAGCAAACCATTGTTAAATTAATAAATAAAAGAATGAGATGTGGTTTTTATCAATATAAAAGGTTAAAAAGCAGCCAGGAAAGCCAGATATATTTCTTAAAAAAATGGTATGTCATATAGTTATTGACTTTAATTTTCCTAAATACAACTTATCGGAATCTGATTTTAAAATAGTAAATAAATTGAACTGAAAAAGTATTATCAAAAACCAAAATTATTTTTCGCCTTTTTTTCAGTATCACTTTTTTACGCTAACCAAACATTTTCAATCCTTGACTATTTAATTTCATTCTCAAATGAACCTAAAAAACCTGACATTTTTCTCGAAATTGAAAAAATGCCCTTATAATTATTGAATTAGATTTAATATAATTCTTGTCTAAAGCCGTGATGACTACATAATTCATTATTGATATTTTATGGAAAAATCAATGGATTCATCATTAATTCTATTATCTTGTAGCATAAAACCCAGAAAGTATCAATTCTGTTTCTCCAGTCACGAGGACGGATGCCAACGACAATATCAGACCAACAATGCTTATATAAAATAAGAATATTAAAATATCAGATAAGGTCAGGTAATTTTTTTTTTCTCCGTGTCATAAAACCTATATGTACTTTAGACCATTGGAAAGATTTCAAACAATGCTCTTTCATTCCCCATGGGATAACTTAATATCTATATGATTTGGGATTATTCTTACCTATTAAACATAATGAAATGCATCTAATTCATTATCATATTATAATGTTTTGAATTTTTGGAATGAAATATTCAAAAAAATTTAAAATGACAACTAAAAGATATACTCAAAAATTTATTAATGACAAATGAATGAAATATTTAAAAAAAAATAACATGACAACTGAATGAAATATTCAAAAATTTCTATAATCATATCTGAATGTCATGTGCAGAATTTTGAAATTTTACAAAAAGAAATATTCAATATTCTGCACATGTGTAATGACAATTGCATTAATAGCTTGATACGTTTAAAATGAAAGTAAACAGCAAGCTAGTTGTATCGTTTATCTCACTACATTTCTGTAAAGGTCTGTGAAATGTCGCTAAAATGAAAAAAAAAAAAAAAAAAAAAACGTACAAGAATTATTATAGAATCTTATTTTTGTATGACAAAAACTGAAGTAAAAAATGGAAGAAATTTGGAGAAATCTACAGTAGAATTTTTTGGTTCTTATACAGCCAAGTTATACAGAATCTTATTTTTGTATGACAAAAACTGAAGTAAAAAATGGAAGAAATTTGGAGAAATCTACAGTAGAATTTTTTGGTTCTTACACAGCCAAGTTATACAGAATCTTATATTTGTATGACAAAAACTGAAGTAAAAAATCGAAGAAATTTGGAGAAATCTACAGTAGAATTTTTTGGTTCTTATACAGCCAAGTTTGTGTCATGTGCAGACTTTTACTAAAAAAGATATTCAAACTTCTGCACAAGATAATTTCCATCATCACGTTTACTAGTAAATGAAATATGAAACAATTTAAGATATCATTTTTATTGTCTCTAATAAATAATAGAAATCAATTTAAAAATTCTTAAAATATAAAATCAATTGTTATTCTTACCGAAAAAGCTGACTTAAAATTTGAAAAATAAAAAAAATACGGTAAAACAATATTTTAAATTTCTTTTTTCTTAATAAAAGCTATACTTTGATTTTTTTAAATTATTATTTAAATATTTAGTATTTTAAAATTTTCTAAGTGACATACATTCTGATTTTAAAACACATCAAATTTCTTAATTTGTATCTATTTTGCTTATTTTTTGTATAGAGGCACGTATTTCAACCAAAGGTGCAAAATTTAACAATTTACATTTACAAGTATTTAAATGCAATGGAAAGTTAATTCTCTATTATTTCAGTCTTGGTGTGACTTGAAGAGTTTTTAGTAAACGCTGTATCTGCAAAAGCATCTGGCCAAAACCCAAATGCTAGCTAAACGTTGATGCAGTAAAAAACATTATGCGTAATGTCATTTATATATGTCCAGAGTCCGAGTGGTGTTGTCGTCCATACACCCACGTGTACATATTGCGTTTATGCTTCGTTATTTTTCAAGAAAAGGAAAAATATGGAAATTACTGTTCAGAATACTTTGTTGCCTTATTCTTAAGAACAGCGAAACGTTTGACAATATGGCGACAGAAAATAGAAATCTTTACTTCAAGTGTGGCTGTGGTTATCTGGGGATAATTTGCATTTTGTGTTTACTGTTGGGATATTGGTATTTAACGATGAATATATTTTGTCTTTAAAAAAGTAAACAAAGCGTACAGACTTTGTAAAAACAAAAAAAAAACTGATGAAATAAAAATAAGAAAAGAAAAAAGTTGAAAAACAATAAGAAGAACGACAAAACCAACCAAAATAAAAGCACAACACAAAATAAGAAACAAACACGTAATGAGTTACAGATTATTTAAAAGAAAAAATCTCGGATTTTAGATAACCTTTGAAAAAATTGACCAAATGATGCCAAGTGGTCTGCACCTACCAAGTATACCTTAGCAGAGTCTTATTTATGGTAATTTACAACTAATAACACTTCAGTACATCATGTTATGAAAATTTATAACACCCCTTATGATATTATAAATAATGTTCCAACAACAAAAATATATATATGTTTACCCTCATAATTTCAAAATAAATAAATTTTGTGGATTTAAATTGTTTACAAAAACAAATATTTTAGAACCATATAAATCTTTCTTAAAAATTATTTCGTATATGGAAGAAAGTGCATTTAGGTGCATGTTGTTTGGGGGAAAACATCGATTTGTTGTTGTTGTTTGTGTTGTTATGTGCAGAATTATATATATATATATATATATATATATATATATATATATATATATATATATATATATATATATATATATATAATTCTGCACATGGCAACTTTAACGTTTCTAACATAACTGTTACTATAATTTTGTTTGGTGCATCGTAAGCTTTATGTCATACTATAATTTTTTTTTATTTTTTGAAATATTCAAAAAATTTTAATATGACAACTATATTCAAAAATCTATAATATGACAACAAACCATACACATGCCTTATGTTAATTTTTGAATACTTTAATGAAAAAGCACGTGCTAGAGATACATATCATATAGTTAACGGATATATTTCTGTCATGTGCTGATTTTGAATTTCAAAATCCGCACATGACAATTCTATCGAAGCTTTAAATGAAACAACCTCCTTATCAGTTACCAACTTTTGCCTATTATTGGTCTTAAGTATAAAAACCACGACCTGTATCTTATTTTTTTTTCAAAAAAATCAAAATATTCTTATCCTGTTTTTAATTTTTTAAAAGATATTGATAAATTGTGTTTTGTTTAAGAAAATAATTGCTTAACACTTTCAGCAAAACTTTTATATGAATTAAAACAAACACAGATTGAAATTTCATTTATATATATTTTTTTTTTAGTGTCTCATAAGTCTTAAGGATGATTGTTAATTTAAATTTTATGATGTTTTAATGATTCAAAATACTGATTAATTACATATGATACGGAAATGAGCTTTTTATTTACTACTTTACTTTTTGTATTTAAATCACATCTACAAATGTCTTTTTATCGGTTAGTTTCATTGTTGATGCAAAATTGTGGTTGTTCATCAGCATCCTGTTTTGCCTTTTGTTTATTGTTTAAATCTATTGTTATGTGGTGTGTTCTTTGTAATTCTGGCAATTGCCAAACACTTGTTTTACAATAACTTTTCTTTCAGTCCTGGCCCCAGTTTCTTAAACAAGATTTTCCTAAACTTAAATTTAACTAATTCCGACAATCACTTTTGGAACTTTGTGTAAACATTTATGACAAAACTAAATATAGATGTTATAAGTTTGAAATGATCTTCAAACTAACACCTTTAACAAATGTATATCTTAACAATTAATAAATTTATTAAGATTTCAAATTTGCCAGATTTAAGTTAATGAAAATCTTCATTAAAAAAAAATTGTGAAACAAATTCCAATTTCTTTCGTTTCAATCTTTAGAAATAATGTTAATGATTTTTAAGTGCAGCATAGCAATTAAATTTTTTTTAAAAAAATCGATTTACATTCATTAAAAAAATTAACTTCCAAGTGCATAAAGCAATTTCTGAAACCTTAACACCTCAACGCATTTAATCACAATGTTAAAGGTAGACCGCTTGCACATTTGAAACACTTGAAAATTAGGGAAAATAATGGTCCTGAAAACTTTACATCTTTCAAATGGATCACCCAACAATTGCTTTAAGCTATTTTATTCAATTGAAAATTAATTTGTTTCACTGTTTTTAAATGTTTGCATTCATTGGTCTTAAAAATTAAAAGTTAACATTTTACATTCAATTATATGCATATTATTTTTATTCACGAGAGAGAGAGAGAGAGAGAGAGAGAGAGAGAGAGAGAGAGAGAGAGAGAGAGAGAGGGGGGAGATGGCATGGCTTTCTAATTTCAGTGTAATTAAACAATGTGTTAGCATCTGAAATAACATTGTTTTTTTTTCACTATATTCATATATTATAACAAAAGCATAAAAATGGAATGAAAAAAATATATTGCATTAACAAATTTTAATCATTTGGGATTATAAAAAGCATGCTATACTTTTTGATGATAGACAAACTTATTTTTTCCTTATAATTATTTGAAAATAAAATATTCAATATTTTTCGCTAATTTTCAGTATAGTTACAAAAAAGAAACGTGGATTTTTTTCTGAAAAATTACGAAAGTTATATATTTTCAATTTTTTTTCAATAAATGTAACTGTGTGTGTGTGTGTGTGTGTGTGTGTGTGTGTGTGTGTGTGTGTGTGTTCGTTATTTTTTTAAATACTTAGTAATTTTCATTTTCTTTGGCGATTGCTATATTTTTTTTCTGAAACAGGTTGATCGTGTTGGGTCCTGGTTGCTAGATTCAAATTTATGTGTAGTGGTAGATTACTCATTTATTATTTTGTATTTATGGCTAAAATCAACAATTATTCATCCTAGATTATGGGTGTTGTTTTATAATAAAAATGTTCGAATTAAATTATGTGTAAGTATATCACATGTAATATCGCCATAAACTATGGGAAAAAACATATATTTATAACATTTTTATTGTCAAGAAACGCCTCATTACAGATGAAAACGCAATCAAATCCAAGGATTAAATGGGTCTAAAATTAAAAATTACGTAAAATAAATGGAAATGAAAAACATATTAAAAATGAGAATTATTTTTTTGGAATATTAATGTAAAGTCTAATGGATTTAATGTCACATGAAATTAAACAAAATCTAAACATTAAAGATTAATTAGTAAATATTTAAGACTTCTTAACAAAAGTATGTTTTTCACGGACAGAAAAAATGAAAAGGAAAAAAAAAAACATAAAATAACAGAAAAGTTAGCAGGTCATTAAACTAAGATCCTCAAAACAAAAAAAAATGAGAGAAAAAAATTTGACGACTGTTACAGAAAAAAAAAATAATAAAAAGAAATAACCATATAAAAACAGGTTGTGTAAAAACAATTCTTAATTGTTTAAGTAACAAATATGTGAGAAACATTACGTGTTCAGATACCTTATCAGTCATTAGTCGTTATGACTATATTACATTGTCATCGACGTGGTGGGTCACCACTCTTAACATTCAATGTATTTCCTGGATAATTACAATTTTGGAACCTATTTTGTTGAATAAAAACCCATGGTTTTGATGACGCGTTCTCGCTGTACAGCGTTTGTGCATGCTGCACTATATTAAAATAATTCCTGAGAAATCTTTGTTAAATTATTAGCAAAAGAAAAGTATGGTCGTCAGAAAGCTTGAGAGAAAGATAGCACATATATAATAAAAATAATAATAATAATAATAATAATAATAATATTATTATTATTATTATTATTATTATTATTATTATTATGACATGTAACAATTTTGTATATTTATGATCTAGTTTGATTTTGTTACAACTTAAAATGTTTGATTTAGTTTTTGGAAGTAAATAACAAAAAAAATGTAAAAGATATATATATATATATATATATATATATATAGAGAGAGAAAGAGAGAGAGAGAGAGAGAGAGAGAGAGAGAGAGAGAGAGAGAGAGAGAGAGAGAGAGATTCAAAAGAAGTGGTAAAATTATTTTGCATTTGCTTGTTTCGGATAAAAAAAGCCCAGACAAGTCCATATATAACACGTTATGGAATTAGACGTACTAAATTGTATTATTTGTTTAAGGAATAATGCATTATGGTCATTTATTTATTTATTTATTTATTTATTTATTGTATAAAAATAAGAATAAGATATTCTAAATTTCATTAGATTTCAAACTATTGGAATTTCTTATATATGACCGTAAAATGACTGTATTGTTTTATGCATTCAGTCAGTTATTAATACTTTAACATGATGAATAAATATTACTTAGTTTATTTATTTATTTATTTATTTATTTAACCTATAGCATAAATACTTTGAAAACTGGTTTGTCACACAAAAATGCATATTGGTTCCAAGAAACACTACCGACTCTGCTAATGAGAAACTTACAACACAAGAAGAACTATTCTTTCTTCTTCCTGATATTGTAGTTAACAGAGTAAATCTGTTGTCATCTTTGTTGTACTTCTTAATCAGAAAAGACTTCCTCTCCCCCCCCCCCTTCCATTAAACTTTAAACAGTTAAATAGAATTTGTAAAAAGTGCACATACATGTTCAAAAAAGCTTGATTTTACTTTTTTAAAATTTTAGAATTTCCCAGTTTAAAAAAATTAGCGAAGTGAAATTAGAACTCGTTCCCGCTAAAATATTTGTAATAGATCAGAATTAAAACAGCAAACACATCCTATTTGAAAAAAAATTATTTATCTTTTTTATTTATTGATTGATTTATTTATTTATTTTCCTTCGAAATCAAAAATGATCCAGACATGCTTTGTAAGTCTAAAAACTGTAGATATACTAGTATGTAATACATTCCATATTTATTTATTTATTTATTTATTTATTTTCCTTCGAAATCAAAAATGATCCAGACATGCTTTGTAAGTCTAAAAACTGTAGATATACTAGTATGTAATACATTCCATATTTATTTATTTATTTATTTATTTATTTATTTATTTATTTATTTATTTATGACGCAATTATTTTGATTCCAATTTGAATCAATTTATCAGTTCCCAATTTAGACCAATTTTCTTTTACTTAAAAAAAAAACGCCTCAAGTTGTATTCGCTTGTTGAGTCTATTTGTAGATTTAAAACAGGTTGATAAAATTAACACTAATTAAAGCCGAAGGCTATGAGAAATGTGTCTACTATGTTCCGATTTTTCTTATGATGAATGGTCAGTACGTAAATGTCCGATGTTAAAATACCTGGACATATCCAGTCTACCATAAAATGAACCATAAAAAGTTATTTTTGCTAAAAATATATATCTCTTCACTGAGAAAACCTTCTCAATTTATGTCATTTTGTTCACAAACAAGATAACAGTTTGCCTGGCAAAATTTTATAAAATCTTAAAAATTTTCGTTCTTTGCCATTTTCAAAAACTTAATATAATTTTTTAGTAACGATCATTTCGAACATATCTTATATCACTAATAATACCTTTGACACAAAATTATTTCATTATTTGAAAGTTTTTTGTTGTTTTTTTTTAAAATTATTTCTTTAGTTAAGCGTTGCAGTCTAAGATCAATTCTGATGATGTTGTCAATAGCAAAAATTTAATTTTTTTTAATTCTAAAATTCAAACTTTTGCTAATAACAGTAATGCAACTCGCCTTTTCCAGGATTTTCTTTCAATCCAAGTAAAACAATAGTTTGACGAACTTAAAATGAGAAAACTCTGGAGTAAATGTTTATGAGGAGAACGAGAGAACGCATAGAAAATGGGTGCTTTTTGTTTTAAAAAAATCCATTCGTCACTGAGAGAGAGAGAGAGAGAGAGAGAGAGAGAGAGAGAGAGAGAGAGAGAGAGAGAGAGAATTATCTTTTAACCGATGAAAATAAGTACCTTTCAAAAATATTCCGACATTTTTTTTTTCTGTACTGTTTTATGTTATGTAAATGATATATGGCAGGACAGAATATGAACGAAGTATGTTTATTTCCCAGGGAAAATTGGAACAAGGAATTTCTATCAGTTGTCCAATTAAGATCCCAAGGTTGTATTTTTAGTGCCTTTTTATGTCCGTTTCTTTCATACAGCTGATGTTAACATCTTGAGAATAAGGGCACACACACGATACTTCATCGTTTATCAAGAACACACGCATGCATTGAACATTCGATCATCAAAAACTCGTCAAATTCATTTATATCTAACTTTTTATTTCTCGTCAAAATGCTTTAGCATTGTACGAGTTTTGTTAAACCAGTTATTGGTTCAGAAACGCTAAGGTGCATATATGCTTGAAATAATCCTAAGTGACCAAAGAATATTTTCTCATAATAATGTTATTCAAAACTTTTGTTATATGCTTACCATATTTTTAAGTGATTATACGTTTCATTGGTTTAACATATTTTTACACAAATAATTCTGCAGAGCGGTTTATTCAGCCGTTAAGCGGATATAACAAATACATCAATTTCACTGTTGGAATCTCATTTAAAAAAGAAGATCCACTTTATAAACCAAACGTTTTCAAGAATTATTTCATTTTTATTCATTTATTTATTCATCTATTTTTTATTTTTATTTATTTATTTATTTATTTTATTTTTACTCTTTGTTGCATTATTATTATTTTTATTTTTCTACGAAACAGGGAATTCTCAAAATATGTTTTTTAGCTTTTATGATGCAGATGTATACGGTAAATTTATTTATTTATTTATTTATTTATTTATTTATTTATTTATTTATTTATTTTTACTAAAACAGGGAATGATTCAAACATGTTTTTAAGCCTCAATGATGCAGACGTATATTTATTTATTTATTTATTTATTTCAATTTTCAAAATTTAAAATTATTTTTAAAATGAAAATAATCAAATTTTGACCCATTGATTTATGAATTATAATTTTCAATTGATTACACTTAAAATCATGTACATAAGTTTAGCTCTACTTACAGTTTAATTACAATAAGCATCGCCTAGGTTTTACTAATTGCAAATTAAATCATTAATATTAAGAAAAAAGTTTCAAGTTTATAGCAGTAAAATGTGGAACCTGTTTTAAACATAATTATTTGAGGAAATTGAAAGTAACGATATAATTAAAAACTGATATTTTGAGAATTACAAAGACAGAAAAAGAAAGAAAACATCCACTCGACTTTTCGTAAGTTACATAGATCAACTTTCAATTTTTATAACAATTTTAAAATTTTAAACAAATGATCAAAATGGCAAAAAGTAGTCCACAGTTAATTTAATGGAAACAACAACTACATCATCAGACACCCACACAATGCGTTATGTAGCTAAATTGAAGTCACGGAAAAATTTAGAAAATGAAAGTAAAAGCATATCTCGCCAAGTCTTCAACGCAACTAGTAACAACAGATGACAAGACTGGACGGTAAATATACCCTGTGAAACGAGAAGTTCTTAACACGATTAGACTTCTCCGATTAACAGGGTAAGGTAACCTACCAGCAGATAACAGAGGTCCTCCACCGGGAACCCGTCATGATGATGATGGTGGTGATGGTCACATTTTGCAGACGACAGCAGCAGGGTAGAAAAACCAGAAGAAACAGACGATAACTTTCCAATCATTGAATTACAACACAGTGATAGACGATATGTACTATCCATTCGATAGACAAACTATTTATGTGGTTTAAACTTGTCGTACTTGTGTGTGGGATAGAAATCGGGAAAAATGTCCCCCAGGCCTGGTCTTCTTATCACTACAATCAGTCTATAACCCATGTTTACTGCCCATCAGAGAGACCGTGTCTTTCTTAGTAAATGTATACACACTAAAACAATAATTACCCATACGCATGCCCAAGGCATATTGTCAGTATGTAGTCTCTCTCATAACTTTATGTAGCAAAGCAGTAAAAAAGATCTAAGGATTTAGACATGTATGCTATATGGTAGAGCAAGTTTTGGAAGACCGATTTTTACAACCCCTTAGCGTACCTGAGAAAAAGTGAAGAGAGAGCGCCATAAAAGCCTTACTTTGTATATTATGTGAATAACAACTTTTAATCGGCGAGTTATTTGATGTTCGTTTATACTTTTCCGCCGGTATCTTGATGAACAGTTCGAGTTGTGTCATAAATAACTTGATCCTTTAACATACTCTAGGTGGCGTTGACATTTTGCTGGCTGTGGACTCGAGGGAGATTGGTAATTCAATCAAACAGTTACACAGTAAATCAGACTCTTTCCTATTGTTTGCCTGTCTTCTGTTTTTTATGTGTCGACGTGTAAGAAACTCGACCAGCTTTTATGTACCGCCTCCCTAATTCCAAGGCTTAATAACACACAATAATTTACTACAGTATATCCAGTTCGAGTTGCGTAAGATGTACACCCCTTGTAATCCATACACTTTGATAATAGTTTGATTTGTTTAACACGGAGTTACTGTTTAAATTCTGGCGAGAATTTATTTCTAATTATGTTTAAAACGAGACCACCCTGCTTTTTCCAAATTTATCGTTCATATTAAGTATATGGGCATATATACCCTGTGTTAACTTTTTTGACGATATTATCCAACGGTGTTAAATGTAAAAAATCCAACCTGTGTTGAATATGAGTAATAAATAAAATGATGAAAAGTCTGGTAACCGTTGATATTCAATTTCCTCTCAGTACTTTTATCCTAAAACTTTACACACACCAATTAAATACTTCTTTTAGAGTATCTACAGAATGATAATTCGTCCCAAGTTGTAATAAAATAACATATCAGATTTAAATAGTTGAAATATATGAAAAATTATATATAAATATAATTTTTCATAATTCAACTTATATCACACAAAATATTACGAATTTGAATATGCCACGATATAAACTCAGAATAAAAATACTACAGCGATTATCTAAAAAAGAAAAAAGTTATTAAGATTTTTACCCCGTGAGTTTTATGCATGAGACATCGCTTACCACTGTGTGTTAGTTTATATCATGCCACACACAGCCATGTTCCTAGCTGTCCCAACAACTTCTTATACATCAAATTCATTGCCCGGGGCGGACAGAAACAAAATCATAATATACATACTACATGTGAGTTCCCAGTAAAGTTGATGTTCTTTGCCGCCCTCGGCGAATTTTAACCTCGTGAGGATCGACACGGGAGCTATCGTAAATTTAAAATTCGTAACCAGTTTTTAACACTACGATGATATGCATTGATTACAATCAAATTTTATTGCTTTGTTTCGCTTCTGCCATTAACTATTTAAAGCTTTTACAATTGCGCAATCATTTTCTGGCATTCTGCCAATAAAATGAATCCCATCAGAGAATGCAATCATTGAGAAAAGAAATAAAAAGAAAACTGAAGGGAGAATGATCTTATTTTAAAAAAAGTTTTTCTTTAGAAAAAAATTACCCCCTTTGTACCCTCAAATTGCATCTTGAAGATAGTTCTGTTCAATTCACATCTATAATATGGTTTGAAATTAATTGATTATGATAAAATTGTCATGCGGTATTTTTTTTTTCTAGTTTTGTTTGATGAAGGTAGATAAAAAGTTATTTCTCTTACAAACTGTAAAGTTTTGTAAAAAGATTTTTATTTCTTTGTACTATAATGGATAATTATATTTATAATTTATACCCGGCAAAAAATTTATGTTATTTTCCTTTTAGCATTTACTTATGTTATTTTTTTTAACAATAGCTAGATTTAGTTAATAGCAACATTAAACTCTATATTACGCAATAATTTAAAATTCAAAATTCATATAGGTAATTTTTGTTTTATTTAAGAATGGAGTAAAATAATGGTGTTGGCGACTCGGACAAAATTCCATAAGATGTTGGAGCGGTCAGTGTTGAGATAGTGGAGAAAACCGGAATACCAAATGATATAAAGCGCCGATGTACCTAACAACGCGCCTCTCGCCGCTAAGGTTCAAATTCCAACTTGGGCAGTTCCCCTAGTGTATAAAAATCTGTCAATTCGCTTGCCGAAGGTCTGTGGTTCCCCTCTCCCCCGACACACTGCTACCGACGTCATCCGAGAAGTGATCTCTTTAAAGCTATTCAACACTTAACTCTGAAACGGAGTTTTGAAGAGTATAGTTGCAATCACACACTTGGCAACAGAAAGCACAAACGAAACAAATCAACTATTACTAAATGATTGAAATATGAAACAAGACCCTAAATATATTGTGATGGGGCAATTAAGTTGGCGATACAATATTTAAAAAAAAAATCAGCGAGATTAGCTTTATCATCACGTGAGGAATACTCTTTAAAAGATTATACAGAAAGTGTAGGAAATCATAAGGTTTGCAAATTCATGCATATAATAACGTCGTTTTTACGTGAAACCGTATTCAACTTCCAAATGTTCATTCAAACGCCACTGAAAATCATTTGGAACCTGATGATTTTTTCATTATGCAGTGGTTCTATCTACTGATTTTCCTGTTTTTACCGTTAATTTACGATTAACCTTAGAAAAAGCTGTTCAGTAAAAGACAACGAAATCATAGCCAAATTGTCTCCCTATCATGTGCAATCATATGCATACATTTATATATGATTGTCCCTCTTCTCACGAAACACCTTTAAATAAATTTTACTTTTTAAGCATTTGTCTGCACTGAAAAATTTATGTGGTCTAAAATGATATAATTCATTGATGAAGACAAGTCTTAAATTAACATTGTCTTGTTCAATTATAAATTTTCAATGAAAAATGCATATATAACATGTTTTCGTCTAGACCTTTCTGGTTTATATTTGGTAAATATTTATGTTTATATTTTCATATTTCAATGATTTAAAATAACTTTTTTTTCTTCACTTTGCATTTCTTCAAATACACGTCATAACTAGGTAAAAAACCAAACTGTAACTTGTGTATGTCTGATGTTGCGTTTTTAACTTCCAATAATAAAATAAAATCGCTATTCTGTAAATGATGCCAAATACAAAAAAAGGCCTCAATAGAGAAAAAAGTTTAAAACTTATTAGAGCTTGTGTTGCTACACGTAAAAATAATAATAATAATAATAATAATAATAATAATGATGATGATGATCATGATGGTGATGATGATGATGATTATGATGATGATAATAATAATAATAATAATAATAATGATAATAATAATAATAATGATAATAATAATAATAATAATAATAATAAATTTATAAAAATAAAACAAATAATTAAAAAATGAATAAATAAATAAATGAATAGATAAATAAATAAAGTAATTAATTAATTAATAATAACAGATGAAAATAAGAAAATCCACGGACCGCAAGTTTTGCCAGGAAAGCCAGTGAAGCAGTATCTCAAAACTTTAACTTCTACGTATGACCCGACCGGGGTTGTAAACCACAACCTTCTGCTTTCGAGGCTGATGCTTTATCAATGAAACACTTAGGTAGAATCAATGTCATTCAATGTATGCCTAAGCAAAGACAAATTGATACCTCAAGAATTCCTTTCGAAAACAGAAAAAATCATGACATGGCAATGCATGATACAAAACTTTTGCGATTTATGATAATTTAAACCTTAATGCATGCTCTTCACGACTACATTACTATGACAAACCTAGCTTGGCAATCAAACATATTTTCAAGGGTTGTTTGATTATGGTTTGTAAAATAATCATCATTTTTTATTTCAATTGTCCGTATTTATTGATTACTGGCTGCAAAAATGTAGAACGGTTGGGTTGTCCGTTTTTCATCGATTAACTTAAAAACTAATGGAGTGATTATGGCCCTCAATAACACTGAAGCCAGAGCACTGGTCAATTGCCACAATGTTCTTCCGAATTCGAGAAATTTACAATCAGTGGTTCCAACATGTGGTTGTCTTTTCCTGTTTTGTCTTGTTTGGTTGTTGATATGTATTAGTTGTTATTGGTTGCGTTGATTAAAGGTATAGACCCTTTTCTTGTTTTCTTGTTTTATTATTATAATTGTTATTACACTGTAAAATCCCTCATTTAGCTAATAAAAAGAAAAAGGAAACTTGTTTGAAAAATAAGCCCAGCAGAAATTGTCAAAAACCAAAAAAATATTAAATAAACTAAAATGAAATAAAGTGAATAATGATGATAATAATAATAATGCAGTGTATTATTATTATTATTATTTTATTATTATTATTATTTTATATATTCATTCATTCATTTTTTTTAAACAAGTTTGATTTTTCTTTTTATCAGATAAACGAAGGACTGAAGAGCAGAACCAGCAATTGGGCGGCGTTGCGCTTAGGCTGGAAACCACACACCTTGAAAAATGACCGATATTTTAAAGTTGACTACGTGGTTTCTTTTATGTGCACAAACGTTAGTCATACTACTTTGTTTCATATAAATTATGTAAAATTTAAAAATTGCAAACATTGCATGATAAATTATTTTATCTGAAAAGATTACACATGAATTTATATTCATTTGTCGACGTAGAACTGTGTAGTAATTTACTTTAATGATTTGAAATTAACATATTTCTTTAAGTACAAACCACTTATGTATTTAATATCCAATAAATTAATTTTTAAAACAGAAGTTTAAAAAGATTTCATAATAAAAAAGTGATTTAAAACCACACAGATGATAAAGGCAGATAATCTACAAAGTGGAAATGAATTTATCAAAGTGAACCTGCTATTACAAAAGTAGTTCCGGTATTCGAATATGTAAGTTTGCTCTAAGGCATGATAGATATGATAGATACATTCAAAACAATGTAACATTTTCATGTCACAGCAGCCTTTTTAAAATGTTTAAGCTAAAATAATGATAATAACGCAATGGACGTTGTGTACATTTCGAAACGAATTACGCAAGAGTGTGTCCAGCGTCTATTCGTGTGATTTCAATGTGATTTCTCATTTACTAATATAAAAATCAGATTCTCTGCATTTCTATAAGAAATATGACATTTCTTATTATTTTGAAAATTAAATAATAATAATAATAATAAAGAAAGAAAGAAAAAAAGAGAGAACTGCATCACTCATCCTAGCTTACGTTAACACGACTGTATTGCCCTTTATGGCGTCCCAAACATTTCACGGAAATGGGGTGCGTGAGTGGGCGTGAATTTGCGATTGGGTCGTCACGAAATAACTTGAACCTTTTCACAAAAAGTGTAATTTTTATCAACAGAACAAGCTTTTAACTTATTATTTGTTTTAACTTGTTGTGACAGCAATGTGTTTAAATTTGATAGAAAGTAGCTTATTGAAGAAAGACCATCTGAATCCAATTTAACAAAACTTTCTTGGTGAATTATTACCCAATACTTAAGTACTAATTAAGAAAAACAACTCTTTCAGAAAACATTAAGAAAAAACACGGAAATAGTAACTTGTCATAATATGACAAAATATAGTCTTATTCACAAAAATACCCTTGATGACGTCACAAGTATAAATTTAGTATATGTAAATTTAGTAAATTTAACCCCGTTTAAACTCTGTAGGTTTGTTGATGAATTTGCATCTTTAAGAAGCATATATATGACTCAAATTTGCATATGAGACAGAATTGGTCAAATTATGACAAAAATTTTGACAAAAAACCAAATTTTTCTCTAAATCACGGATAGAAAAAACAACAATGTCTAAGGTCTGCTTTAAAAATGAAAAGAATTTTTTTTTCATCGTTTGAATATTATTTCAAACACCCACTAAGGTAAAATTTTCAAAAATGTCAACAGTGCGGTAGACATAGTTTCGTAACTACCTCTGCGTGTTACTAAACTGTTCTTTGTGCGTATTGATCATTATCTTTTCATTTTAATTCACCATGTTTTAGATTTGTTTCGTGTAGGTTGAATTTTTCTATATGTTTTATACTTTTTATAAACGACCACCTTATAAAAATGAATTTTTAATTATTTTTTTTTTATTTATTTAAATGACTTCATTGAAATTCAAATATATCGCAATACTTTCAAGGAATTATATTACTTTTTAAAAATGTTAACCAAAGACAAAATGATATTTGAAATGACTAAACTAATTTTGGTTACCCTTAGCTTGCGAAATTTAATATTTACACTTGGGCTATTATATATTTATTGTAAACCAACATCAGAATACGTTTTTTAATAAAATTGCTATAAAACAGCCATCAAACGAAAGTCTACAATATATATACTTCGCATACCGTTGCTAATATTCATGAGGCTTTGATTTATTCAAAGGCATATTCTTGATTCTAAAAGCGCGTCTTTTCCTCAGAGAGAGAGTTTAATTTTTGTTTTATGAATAAAACATGGTAAAGATATAAGTATCTGTTACCTAAAATGGTAAAATTTGAATTAGCTTTTGTATTTTAAACGCTTAATGGGCCCTCTTAGTTAACTATGTCTAAAAAACGTTAAATGAATTCTCATGAGTTCTACGCTTGAATGAACATTGTAAGTGACACCAAAAGCAAGAACTTGCATGATTGCAATAACAATCTGCAAAGTATTTCATGCGTTATAGAAATGAAATACAAAAATTATTACCCTTACGCAAATCTTTTTAGAGTATTTAAATTATCCAATTCTTTTATTTTGCCAAATAATAATGAAATATATATATAAATTTACAATGAAGAATAAAGGATGTTGCCACATCGCCATGTCGTAGGAATGCAGCTGTGTACTTGTACTTGAAGACCGTATGGCAAGAGTAGAGGGTAGTTTGATTTGATTTGATTTATTGGGTTTCACGTCCCAGTCTAGAACATTTAACTTATATCGAGACGTCACCAGCTACAGGTGAAGTTGCAGAAATTTTTACCCGTTTGCAATACGCTAAAGACCATATGCAGGGAGGGTTCTTTAACGTACATCACCTTTCATGACACGGGACATCGGAATTTTAAGGTATCCCCCCAAAGGACAATATGACTTTTATTTTTAAATGCCGGGTGCTGGGCGAAAGAACAGTCAATTCCAACTTTCAAAGTCTAAGTAATACCCGGCCGAACGTACGAAGCGAGCACTCCACAAACTGAGCTACCGCAGTGGTAGTGGAGGGTGGTGCATTAATAGATTTTTATCTTATTTCGAGGCGTTTGGTTCTGGGAGGATGAAGGATACCAACGACCTTTGATAAGCGAACTTTACAAAAATCTACCCGAGTGGGGTTAAAATCTGGACAGTGAAAGACAATTTTATCCATAAGCGCGATTTTGACCTCTCGGGTACCGAAGCCCCTAGATGGCGTTAAGAGCTCATGTTTTTATGAAAACACAACTATGAGAAATTCTGATTATTCAAAATGCATTGAACTGTTAGTTATATTCAAATTAACTCATTCTTAATACTTATATTTGATTTTTGATTTTTTAAAAAAAAGATTTGACTCAGATCTCCCGTTTTTTAAATATACATGTATATCTAAATATCAATCATGTTATGTCAGATCTTACAAATCTGGAAATAGCCAATGTAACGAACACGAATCATGTCAACTGAATACGAACATAACACGTACTGAGAATTATGATGAAAATTGCAACTAAAACACATACTTTGCAATTAGCCAACACAATACTTTATTATTTTTTAAATTTTATTTTTCATTCAGTTTATTTTTATCTATTTTTTATCAATTTTTTCAATTGTTATTAGCCTTAATTCATCACAGAGGCATCTAAAAATCTGGCATGTATTTAACTGTCATAAAAATGTGGAATTCGAAATTTAGTCAAGCAATTTGTCGGTGTAAAAAGCTAATTTTTTTTATTGTTAGGAATTTTACACTGTAATAATGGTTTGGTTACTGAATGCCCTAAGAAACTTGTTAACGGATCAGTGTCTCTAACCGCCAAAGGTTCAATAAACGCTTGGACATGGAACTGTGTCAGGAACTTTATTAGTCCTTTTGACAAAGGTAGGTGTTTTTTTTGCGGCGCCTTCTTCCTTCACCATCCCCAAAACTGAACACCTTGATATAAGCTAAAAATACTTATCTTAGAGGCTTTAAACAATATAACACCACACTTCGTGTATACGAAAACAAGAAACAATGAACAAATACATCAAGGCGTTCCTGCACCTGACAATCGTTAATGTCAAATAAACCGAATCTACAAAGGACAGATTATTTAATACTACAATAAGATTCTTTGCATTCAGTGTTTACACATATATAACGTTGTAAAAAGTCTTCCTTAACACTTCAGCTTAAAGAATAATACATAATACGGAGTTTTCGTGGTTTAAAACACGTATCATCCATTATGATTGCCATTTGTGTTGTTTTTGCGACATATTTTTCGAAAATAAATTCATTTATGACGTTTTTACGTTCCAGTCAAAATTTCTCAACTTATATAAAGACAGTTTATTGAGGGATTGATGACAAAAACCAGTATATTTGCAGACCACTTACTACTTTTGGCATTCTTTTTTTCTATACTAGGGGTTATCCCGAATATGATTTAAACTTACGCGATTATGGACGTTGTGATCCGTACTTAGCCACCCAGGCGCCTTTTCAAAAAAGAAAAACACCCAGAATTGTTTTAGAAAGTCAAAAAGCAAACCAAATATAAACATAACACTATTATGCCATTACGACGTTAATTTTTTTTTTAAAAAATAATAATAAAGATAAATTGCACAATATCTCAATTTAAATATTCAATTTCCTTCGTCCAAATACGTTTGCAATAGGAAACTTGTATTTTAGAATTACCAAGTAATTATAGAAAAAAACAAGACAACAAAGTAACAACGTTTGAAAACAATACTACTATACAAGAAGACACGTTTATCATTTCATAAAGTAGTACGGAAATTTAAAAAAAAAATATAATTATTTGTGAGATTAGTCCGCTTTCAAACTACGATGTGTCAAGTCCCGGACATTTTATTTGCGGTATAATTTCCAAGTAGCACCGTAATATTATATATTGAAATTGAAATGCTTAAACATTGTTTTTTCAAACGATGATGAATGAACTTTTTTCTTTTTCTCAAAATATGCAAGTGGTATTGTACATATATACAAAGAAATTTAAATACTTAAACGTTGTTTACCAAACGATGAAGAATGAACCTTTTTTCTTTTACCTCGAAAAAAGAAAAGGAATTATTCCCAGTGATATTTGTATAATATAAATATATATTAAAATTGAAATGCTTAAACGTTGTTTTTCAAACAATAAAGAATGACCGTTTTCCCTTTTTTTTCGAAAAATATAACTTTTTCCATTGAAATTTTCAAGTGGTATAGTAAAAATATTCATTAAAATTTAAATGCTCAAAGCGTTGTTTAATAAACGATGATGAAAGACCCAATACCTTTTCTCGAAATAAGAAAAGTGCATATGTCCCAAAAGTGGCGTTAAACCATCTAGTGAACATCGATTTATATATGTGTATTGTAATACAGCTTTATGTATCGTTTATAGAATTATTATGTCTGTCAATCAAATGTGTTTTTTACTTATTGATTGTGACATACATAATAAGCCATTATATGGAGATAGTCGATAATAAAAATGTTTAGGTTAATGAAAACAAAAGATCATATCATGTCAATGGCTGATATCAAATCCGTTATGACACTTCTCAGGTCTGGGATTTTTCTCTCCTTACTCAAGGGAGGCGTCCGTTTAATACTGTTTTATACTACTACTGGATGACATCTCCGGAGATTTTAATCCATATAATCCTTGGAATAAAGTTAACAAATACCATTTCAGATTCCTCATGTCTTTTTATCACTTTTTTCATTGACTAGAAAGATATTTTATATTAGGAAAAAAAGTTATAATTTTAATAGCATAAAAAAGTAAAAAAGACTCGATTTCCTTCTTTTATCATTGTTAGTTCTTGCTCTTGTTTTTGCTTTGATTTGCTTTAATATTGAGATCATAAACTGATCAAAATGTTTTTGTTTGTTCCCTCGTGCAAAGCATTCCTTAGCTGGATTATGATTTATTTGTTTTTGCAACTTTAGATTTATTATTCTTTATATACATTGTATTTGACTTATGTTTTTATCTATCAATATTTTTGTTCCCTAGTGTCACTGATGGGGAATTGATTTCCGAAATATGCACACATATCACATCAAAATTAACAAAGGTATTTCTGTTAAACATACACATGTACAAATGCATGTGGCAATAAAGCCGTATGGTATGGATTGTTTGAAATCTATTATTTTTTCAATAATATTCCATTGAATTTGTACGATGAGATATGAAAAAAACATCATACGCCTATTGCTCAGTGCAAATCCTATGTCTGAAATCATACAGAAAGGATGCACCTTTAGCTATTAAATATCGTATATGTTTCTTGGACTGGTATGTTTGTGTTTTATTTGTTGTTATTATGCGTTCACTAGAATGACTCAGGATTATGTTTTTGATTATAAATTCAAATTCAAAACATATTTGTAGCCGTTTATGACTTCTGGTCACGAAATTTCCTTGAACTAGTAAGAATTGGCCATATCTCTTCCTGAAACAAAAGCTTTAGGGTAGAGACTGATTTAAGAGATCTAATGAAATAAAACTTTTAACACGAATATTGTCGGCAAACAAGACCACCTACATGAATAAAATAGCTACAAAGTTTAAAGTTGTTACTCTTTACCACATTGTCATTAGTAAATACACATCAAGTTATTATTGTGTAAAACGCACCTGATTAACCTTCCTTGTATTGCCCTAGGCGACGATATTTAACGCAACAATGTGTAATCTGACGAACGACTTCACAAAAACACTAACTGTTATGTTCCACAATCATATCTTAGTCTAACTATCTGGAAGAATATATCCCCAACGTTCGTACTTGAGTCAAATAGATTGATTTATTTTACCTATATTCATACTTTAGATAAACAACGAGATTGTTACTTTTACTTACAGTGATACATCAGACAAACAGCAAACAACATATTTCATTGTCATTTGTAGCTCAGTCAAAAAGCGTTGTTGTTGAATTTTTTTTATTTCTAACATTCATATTTTAGTCATGTTGAAAATTCTACTGATATTCACATTTATAGTGAGAAAGCTAGATGGTACATTTCACTTTTATTTGTATTTCTGTCAAGAATCAGTTTGTTTATTTCATTTTAATTTATAACCAAGTCAAAAGCTTGACTGTACATTATTTACTATCCCTGTGCGGGTACCGCTGCTGGTGGAGTAAACTCCCCAAGGGTACCATAACTCGTAGGCAGTATTTGTGCTGTCAGAAATATACCATTCAGCAACATTTTTTAGCCGTCTGAATTTTTGAAATTTATTTAAAACTAAGGTTTGTTCAGTCATGCAAAGGAATTCCTTCGCTGGGTTCGGATTCATATATTTTTGGAACTGTAGATTAATTAATTTTCACCTGTTCGGCTTTTTTTTTATTTATCGAACTTCCAAATGTGCACATATGGCAGGTCAATATTTAACAGGTACTTGTGTCATATATTCTTACTTTAGTAAAAATCCTAGGTGGTGTATTTCACTGTCACGATACCTAAGTCAAACAACCACGTTGTACTTTTTTTAAAACATTTATTCTCCAATCAAAAAATCAGACGATATGTTTCACCATTGATACCTCAGTCAAAAAGCATTGTTGTACATTTCGCTAACAACTGTACTTAAGTGAAACAGAAAGATTACATATTTTGCTTGCAATTATACCTCGGTCAAAGAACTGTGTTGTTCCTTTTTACATTTATTTATACTTCATCAAAACAGCAAGATCTTATATTTCACTCTCATTTATACCTCAAGCTAAAAACCAGGATGCACATTTAGTCAATGTTAACAATCATTTTGTTCATTTCAATAACATCTATAATTCATTGAGAAAAAAATGTTTTTACATCACTTACATTTATACTTTAGTGTATTTCACTTACACTGTTATCTGAGACAGGTTGTACATTTCGCTTGCATTCATGCCTCAATAAAAAGTTTGATAGCCTCAATAAATAGTCTGATTGTACATTTCAAACTCATTATTTCATTAGTCGTATAAACAGGTATTTACAGTTCTTCATATAACCAAGCCCGTTGTACATTTCACAATTGTTCATACTTCAAACACACTAGGCTTGTGTTACTGTCAAACATTCATTCAATATCTAATTTCTGCTCTGTACACTATTTTTGTATTTTTTCAAAAGCTCGATTTAGAAAATTTTAAAAATTATTTTGAAGTTACGCTTTATGTTATTGCCAATGTGATTGTTTGGTACTTATATAAAGTTTACAAAGGTATATAGATATTAAACAAAAATACCACTTATATATATGCGCATTTCGGGAAGTGGCATTTATGCTACAATATAGTACAAAATATTTTAATTATGTACATGATCAAACATAGATTTTTCTTTATATCACCCACTTACTACAGAAGAAAGCGATAGCAAATGTATCCAGAAACAACGAACAACAACAACAAAAAAAAAAAAAAAAAAAAAAACAAGCAAACTAGACAATAAGATATAAGTACATATTGGGTGTAACTTTAAAACACAAAACCAAAACAACATATACTCTTATAGTTCCTATCTCAGATAACTCAGAAGAGAAATACACGTACGTTTTATCAAAAACTAACAAAAAGTTTTTGTAAAAAGGAGATCCGCACTTATTGTAGAAAACATTTGATGTTTATAAAACAGAATAAAAAAAGTTAGTTGAGTCTACATTACAAGTCGAGCTTATTTAACTTATATGTTAGAGGAAGAAGAAATTGAACAACTTTGTGGAACTTTCAATTTTTCGCTGTCGATTTTATATCAATGAAAAACAAAACAATGATATTTCTTTCACCGCCTAGCTTTAACTATTTGCCTGATGTTGTAGCTGCTTTTATAAATAAAAGTAAAAACGACTGCATTATTTTTCATAGAGCAATATTACAGACAAGCTAACTTACAATGATTTAGCAGTTAAGAAAATACTTTTTGTATTACTGCTAGATAGCATCTTTAGGAAGTGAGATCATTGAGGGTAAGATAAATGCCAAAATCGGAACCTGAGTTTCTTTGAATTGAGCCTTGTTTTGTCCTTGTTCACCATAACAAGTCAGTGACAAGGTCATGTAGATAAAATATTATGTGTCCTACGAATTCTGACCTTTTTCGTAAAAAAAAGGATTATAGAACAGAACTCATTAAATTCTAATGAAAAACAATCAAAATCAAAACAAAATGATAATGATATGCAAAAATTTACTTTCAATAATAATTATTTTAATTGTGACACTTGAATACTGATATAGTTGTTAGATACCGAAATAGATTTAACTATGTATCCTTCCGCCCGTTGAACGTTGCGATGTTACCAAATATGCGGATCATATTGATTTGTATGCATCTTTCAATGGATTTAATGTAACCAGACATAAAACAAATCTGGATTTATCCACTAACACAAAAGAAAAATAATCCCAAATAGATACAGATGAAGTATAATAGACACAAATATTTAGACATACGGACTCCATTTTAAATTATCAGCGGATAAGCTTAAGAAGTATCCGTGTGTGGCCACAGTAAATGATGTCATTAATTTGAAATGAAAAGATAGTTTGTAAGCTTGATAGTGTATTTTAACATAATCAATCACTTTAGTCAGTTTATACCTGATATAGACATCAATAACGAACTCGATTTATTTATCTATAATCTTAAAATGTGTATATAGCTGTCTCTATATCGTTTTCTAATCTGTATATTACAATAACCTTTTTACTTCCTAAATGTTTGGAAGTTTATATTAACAATGATTTGATTCTTAGGGATCTAGGAGACGTTTGTTCAAATTTATTTGCAGCTAAAACAAACATTATAAAGATTAATACCTATACTTTTATATGATACATGTATATGTTTAAGGTCAGTATGCAATTAAAACACATCCCAAATCACATTTGAACGAAACACTAATATCTGAAATGAGTGCAAAATGTGTTAAAAGTCACAAGAAAAATTGTTCTTATCACTTTACTATTATTAACCGTGAATTCCGTTTTTGAACTTCGTTTTTTAAAGATAACATATAAAGACGATAATAAAATCGAGGTTCTGATCCTGCTGAGGTTTTGGTGTTAACGAAACAGGGTGTCGAAACTCGAAAATTATTATTATTATCATTATTATTATTTATTTAATTATATATATATATATATATATATATATATATATATATATATATATATATATATATATATATATATATATATATATTACTTTTTTGCAATTGTCTTGATGAATCTTGCCAATATTTATTGTTTTACGTTGGAGAGATAGAGATACAGCGCACATTATCCGTATGTTATGAACTGTACTTAATGTTTTCTTTCTGTCAAATTGCTTTCTGATTTCTCCAAGGTATAATTATATATATCACAATGACTTATTTGCATCATTGTACATGTATCTAAAATTTTATTACAATAAAAACAATTCTATATTGGTGATTTGCTGGCTCAAATTTTCTTTTATATAAATACATCCAGTAAATGGCGGTATTTTATGATAGATTCATTCCATTTTTATGTGCATTCTACTCCGATATGAGCTATATCTTTGCAATGATGGAATGGATTAAATACACCTTTAAATGTTAATTTACGACGGATTATTCTAAAACAAATTCTCCAGTGAATATTCATTTTATGGTTAAAGTTGTGTTTTTTTCACTAATAAATCTTGGGGATATTAGATTATTACATTTTCTGGCTGGACTTGGCTATAAATTACCAATAATACCTCGTAATTGTAGACAGTTTCTAATTATTTGATTTATTTTAATTCATATAACCTAAATCTACAATATTTTCCTTTTTTATTTCCTATTGTACCTTAATCAGACTAAATGATTAAAAATCTAGAAAAATGAAAAAATGATAAATTCAGTATTTTTTTCAAATTATGTTTTAAACATAAAATTAGTCTTTATTTTCTGATTTTTGGTTTTAAATAATTATTGTCAACATTATCTAAAATACTAGTGATATGTTCGTCATTTGTAACAATGTAATGGGTTATTCACAATGTTTATGTGTTTTCAAATTTCTTGGAAAACATATGTTTATTATTATTAAAAAAACTGATTACTAAAAGCAGATAATGAATATTATTTAATCAGTTTATTTCTAAAACGTCTCTACGAAACCTTAATCATGCTTGGTTTTAGGATTGCTGGTTATCAAATAAGCAAAAATGTAAGCAAGTAAGGTAAGATCAACAAAGAGGGTCCTAGTTCTTCGGTTCTTTGTTAATCCAACAATTCTACTTGTATGCAGCTGTTGAAATTTTTCATTTCAAATGACTACTTCTTAAAAAAACAGATGATTCTCAGATTCAATCTTTACCTTTATAAACCATTCATGCTTTTAAAGGTGTAAAACATATTTTGATAAAATAATAAAACAATAATTCTAAAAAAAAATGAATTAAATTATTACAAGTATATTTTTTGTTGAAATATTATACACACAATGTACATATAGGCGTTGTTGATTTCATGTTCAAATAAAAAGGTATTTATGGACATCTTGTTATAAAATACGTGGGATGGTTAAGGGCCCTCAAAAACATTTAGCAAGACTACTTCATATTTACTCTAGTGCAGAAAATCAAAAAGAGCATTATATTGTAAGCAACAATCTTTGTTTGATCTTTTTTTTGTCTTGTTTGGGTGTGTCTATCATTAACTTCTATTTTGTTGCTTCCTTCCTTGTGTTTGCTATTGCAAGGTGGATGTTATTTCTTCCGTCAATCTGGCGGGTAACCTTAACTCAGATGTTAGTTTTTTGTGCTGACAGAAAATGTATAAGTTTCGGCCGTCTCAATTTTTTGAAACATGTTTAAAACTATTGTCTGTTCCCTCTTATCTGAATTTAGATAAATGAAATGTTGAAACTTTGGATTTCTTAAATTTCAACATTTATGTTTTTTTTACTAATAAACTTTTTCGAATCTAGATATTTTTTTGTATTGTGCACATATGACACATCAAAATGTAAAATGCTATTTTTGTTAGATCTATGCATTTACAATAGACACTGTTAAGTATGTACAATGTAATACATTTTTTTCAATAGTTATAAAAATCTGTGAATACTGTCTTATTATTTGGCGTACACCTTAACCGAATGATGTTTGTAAAAAACGTTTATTAAATATAAAATATAATATAAAAAACATAAATAACTTAAAATATGCATATAGCAACAAGATAAATACAATATTCAAAGATACTTTATACACGTTTATTTAAATAAAAGCAAAAAACCAGCATGATCTTTTTTCTCTCTTTCCTTTCTTTCATTCCTTTTTATATTCTTTATTTTTTTTTTTTTTTTTTTTTTTTTTTTTTTTTTTTTTTTTTTTTTGGGGGGTGATTATTTGTCATAGAATATTATTGTAAGTGTAACTTCTGTAACCAGAGATAATAGTTTTAGCACATATGTTAAATAAAAACAATCAGCAGGTCGCTGTCGGGGTTAATTCAGAAAAAAAATCAATTAAAAGACATGATATGCCAATTACATGTCCAATTTTCTGCATCAGTTAACATGCATTTATGCAGTGCAGATATTTTTTATTTCTTGTCAAAACAAATTGGGAAAAATAACAACACAAATTAGCCCTTTGTCACTAAAAAATGAAAACAAATTTTTCCCCCTAAAAACGTTTTTATGAAATTTTCTAATCTAACCAAATGTAATTTTTAAGCTTGATAAAACAATCAGCTATTTTTATATTTTACAAATTGACAAATTATCCAGAAATTGAAACGTGAGTCAACATAACATGATCATAATTGAAAGTGTAAATATTGGTGATTGTGAGGTTGTTATTGGTTGCAAATCACCAGCTGTTCTTGTATTACAAATTAGTTTCGTTTAATTTTAGCGAATGCGTTTGAATTTAAGAAGATTTATGTACAATGTGCCATGTGCTAGTTTTTGCATTGATATAACTAGAATAAATATGAATGTAATTCAAAAATTATCTCATCAAAAATTTTGGGAAGTATCACATGATAGATATTTCTTAGAATTTCTTTAAATTTCCAGAAAGAAAACCTCCAAAGATGGTTAGCTATATATATATATATATATATATATATATATATATATATATATATATATATATATATATATATATATATATATAGTTCATATTACTAGATTTTTTTTCCTTCAGATTCGTAAAATATATAATAAAATCAGCTATCGTTTGTTATCATATATAAATCTTGCATCCTATTTGTATGATTTAAATTTGTAATTCCTTTTTAATTATTATTTATTCAGAACAAAATATATGTATTCTTACGTTTGATTTCTTAAGTATTTTAAGCTGTTAAGGAAAAAACATATGTGAAGATGTCTTTTACACGTGCGACAAAGGAAAAACTTAAATAAAAAAAACAAAAAACAGCATAATGTTCCAAATAACAATTCTTACAAAGGTTGGAAAAACAAATTAAATTAAGCTTTTAGAAAAGAAATAAACTGAAGAAGTTTTACTTTCCAGTCAATGAAGTTTTACGCCGAAATTGCTAGACTTATATAAAGTTAGGCAGTTTATGATAAGTGAAAAAAGAAACTGTTGGAGAAAACTCCCGAGTTTCAGACAAAAAACTGACAAACTTTCATTTACTGTCCCTTGACTAAGCAAAAAGATGCCGTCTGACCTGTAACTTCGCTGTTTTAATTGGACATCTTCCACTATAACTAATCCACTGGATAACAGTTTATCATGAAAGAGAGTAAATGTATCAATTTAAAGTCAGAATTCTATAATTAGAGATCTAAAACTATATATATATATATATATATATATATATATATATATATATATATATATATATATATATATATATATATATATATATATATATATATATATATATATATATATATATGTATATATATATTAGGACAGCTGATTATAAAAATCTTAACTTTGGACGGGCACAAGGTCAATGTCTTATGTTGTGCTTATACTGCTTTTGATATATTACCTCATACTTTAACAATAACTAATATTCAATGATGCTTCATGGTCCTATTTTTTATATGTCTTATATTTCTTATATGAGTTTGAAATTTTTTTTTATTAGAATTAATTTATTTTGATAAATGAAAATATTTAATCACCATTGAACCAATATGAAATTAATTTATAAATTTAATATTTTTTTTTAATTATAACGAATAAAAGAAAGACTTAATTCCAAAGCGATCGGTAAATCATAGCATAATTTTAATCCTGATGGGCGATAACTCTTCCCAATCTTATTAACATAATAAACAACAAGATCATCACAAAATGCTGTTTTAGACTGGATTTTGAGGTATAAATGTAAACCATTAACGGTAAAATGATCAATCAAAGTTTTTCTGATTCATATAATGTGGTTTAAATAAATTAAAATATGACTGTTTCATATCTGGAATACGGACATGTTCTATTATTTGCGTGTAATTGATGTCTTTTTTATCCTTTATTCTCCTAAACTTAAACGAGTGACTGTGCCACATTTTGAATAATTATGTTTTTAAAAGCTGAATTTAATATATATATATATATATATATATATATATATATATATATATTATATATATATATATATATATTTCTATTTCTTGTTAAGGTTTTTTTTTCTTGTTCCTGTAGTTCTCTTTATTACCATTACATATCTCTAAAGAGGAAAACGTCTATAATAACGTCCCTTTGGCAAAAATCAATACAACCATAAGAAGTGGAAAAACACTGATATCGCTGGTTTAAATGCTCTCGAACATGCCTGCACTAGCGCTATGTACAAGCGCACAAGATGAAGTATTTATGGGCCAAAAAAAAAAACGTCCATACAAAACTTAGTAAATAGGCATATTATTGACACATCGCATGCCGTTTTCCATGTCTCAAAAAAACTGTTGACGTCAAAAAGTATAAGGTGAGGTTAAAATGCTTTGACATGCTCTGTTTTTACATACAAGGTTTTGTAAACAAACCACAATGCATTTGCTCGTGACAAACGTGTGTAGGATTCGAGTTAAATTCTTTTAAAATAATTCTGTTTTGAATTCATGAAATTTTCGAGTGACAAAGAGATGATGTAAATTGTGTCAATGGTTTGCCTTCTACTCTCAAGTATTATTATTAGTTTTCAAAATATCCTCTCTTTGCTTCAAATTATTTCAGTAAAAACTGAAGTCACAATAGATAAAAGGTAATTTGTACATAACTAATTACCTTATCCATTTTTGTCTTGAGGCAAAATTGTCAATATTATAAGCAAAACCGTAACCTGTTCATGGGACAATTACGATAAAAGGAACATTATCATGTTAACATAAGAATTGCTTATTTTTGTTTGTTTCTTAAGAGCTGAAAGTTTGGTAATAGAATTAATGTACAACCACTACCGACCTCGATTCCACTTATTCTACCTGTGGCTCATAAAATTGTATTTTAAATAAAACAATATGTTGTCGTATTTTATCAAACAATGACAAACAATAGTTGTTATTATTAAAGCCACATTTCAGATTGAAATGAACATTGAACAAAAGGAAGTCAAATATATCCAGTATAAATTTGAATACAGTGACTTCATAGTTATCAAAAATATTGTGATGACGCTCATAAAACTTTTAAGGACCTTGATAAGCCTGGACTTCGAATATATCTATTGAATTTAAGAAAAGTTTTAATATTTATATAAAATAAAATACTTGTTATATTCATATGCTATTTCCGATGTACTACAGCGAATAGTTTTACTTAAAATGAGTTATTGGTCTTAGAAGACTTTAAATTTTGTATGCAGATTTTTTGCGTTAAGGATTATTTTAAGATTTAAAACCGACAATAATTGGTGATATTTCAGAAAATAACTGACGGCAATGGTCTGATGTCATCCATAAATAATCTCTTTCAAAGACAAGAGGCTTGACGTTCATTGCACTATTTTGTGAGTTTCGTGAAAAACATTGTTGGAATTTGTCAATGAATTAATTTATCGTTAAAAAGTTAACAAGTAAAAAATTTATGAATATTTTGTTTTTCAAGCATTTGGGTGGCAAATTATCATTATATGTTGTTAAATTTGACTTTAAAGGTACCTGTTGTTTTGTTTCAAGATGGCCGACAAAGAATTTCCGGAACTTAGCCGTTTAGATGATTATGATGTCAGAAATGTAGAATCGAGGCATTGGCTTAAGATTTTGTCTTTTCAAATCGTCTGATGCAATATTTGCTACAGGTTCATTGAATAATGATTTTATCTGTGGTTATTTTATTCTTAATAAAACTTTGAGTTTCTTTAATTTTTTACTATAAATTTTCTTGAAAATTAAATCATATAAATTCTGCAAATTTCATTAATTATTCCGGTTTTTGTTTTAAACATGCTTGTTCAATTGCAAAATTTAAACAGTATTTGCGTTGTATAAAATGAAAATTTTTAATATCTTTTTATGGTGTACTGTGCTTTTTTAAGATTACAATGTATAGTTCCTAAATGTCCTAAAAATAATCTTAGCCTAGACGCGTGAAAAAAAGTAAATCATATATACCTAAAGTACTGCCATGTGCTATTTTAAATTTTTATTTTAAGAATGCAATTAATTGTTATATGCTACTTTTGAATTGCATAATTTTAAAAATTCATAAGTAGCACATAAAGGTATATTAAATTTCATGGAACATGCATTGATATTTGTACAAAATATAGGCTTATCAATTACTACAATGTTATTAACATAATCGAAATCTAGCATTAGTTTTAACAGGCTAGACGGACGGGTGGGTGAAAAGACAGCGAACCAGATACAGTCCAGTTACCGATACTGCTACAGATACAGTATCAATACAGTACGCTTAACAGAAGCTTCTTCAGAGTTAGGGGACATTTTGATATGCAAATTCTAAAGTGAAAAAACATTGAAAACGAAACTTCAATAAGGCTGAGTCAATTTGGATATAACTTTAAAATAAAAGGAGAACATTACGCGCTATTGTATGTTGAATTGTTTCATTTTTCATGGGGCTAATTTGGAGAACAAAAAGCGGAAACATTATGCACTTTCTGATGTGCAAAGTTATAGGGTTAACTTGAGGTCATTTTCCATTGATCTCTGGCATTCTTGATTTCCTGGTATAAATAAATAATTTTTGCCCGGACAAATGACCCTCCATGAAAAGCAATGAAACAACAAATAACATGTGGTCATATTGTATGTACATTGAGGTAAACAAATAAATAGCAGGTGCCATTTCTGCCTGGCATAAAGTAAAATAATAGCATCATAATTGTGTCTCAATAATTTATATTTATACATATCATTTGTGTTGCAATGCCAATTGTTGTAATGAATGCTTTTAATCTCATAATGAAATTAGCACATATACAAATTAGAATCATACGTTGAAGAAAATTAACTAAACACAGTTATAGGTCACCGGCTTCCAAAGTCGTTGAACTTTGTAAAGACAATGTTTCTCCACCACGTGCCCATGCACTTGCATTAGAGCATTGAGTAGCTCACTTTAGGAATAGTGTGGTGGTGGTGATCGTTACTGCTGCTACACAGAAAATCCACCATTAAAATGCAAGTGAAACTGATGAGGCACAAGCAAGAGGGTTGACCATATTAAAAACCAACAAGAGAAAGCTTTTCCTTAAAACTTGAAACAAAATACGCTTTCTTGTATGCTAAAAAGACAAGTTTGAATTTTACGTTGTTTCATTAAGGTTTTAATTAAATCGTTTAAAATCTTAAACTCTATGTTTCGAAAAAGGCAAAAAGTTAATTGATTTAATATTTCAATTAAAGATAAGCCTTGGTCAGGCAGCATGTTTTGACATAATTTACTCACGTTTTCGGATACAATGATGATTTTACAGTTATCCAACTTATTGTGGTAAGTTGATTTTTTAAAGTATGTAAACAAACATTTTAACTGATATATCAAATGCCAACACACAAATCATATTATTAAATTGTTTGCTTATTTCACTGTTATTTAAAAGTCACTGGTTTAAGAATATCGGGATTTTAGAGTAACAAATTGTCGTATTGAGAAATATTATTTTGACACAAGCAAACACAACCAAGAACACAAAACAAGCATAATGATAAAAAAAAAAAAAAAAAAAAAAAAAAAAAAAAAGCAAACAAGGATATTACCAAAAAGACGAACACATATTCTTTATCATTTTTAATTCCTACTTTTGAGTGGGCATTGAAATAGGAGTTCATTTGTTGGGTTATAGCACTGTCATGTGCAGAATGTTATTTTTTTTATAAAAAAGAAATATTCCCAAATCTGCACATGACAATGCTGTTACGTGCGCTAAAAATAAATTTGAAAATTTTCCTTTTCTTCTTTACAACTTTGTAGTTTCTTAACTTCTTAACTACTCAATTAAATACTTATGTCTTTTTGAAATTGTCTTATTCTATGTAGCTGTATATAAAATTCGCTTTGTTAAGGCAAGGTCCATAAGAGCACATTGAAGCACAGCAAAATAGAAAGTAAACAGGCGAAAGAAAACCCTTTTGAGAAATAACAGATTTTGATTTTTCACAGAATGCTTATTGAGTGAGGTGAATTAAACTTATCGTGTTTTAAGTCATTTATAACAAGGCGGGTAGTTATGGAACCGTGGAGGAAACCAGAGTACCCGGCGAAAACCACCAACCTCATTAAACGAATGAATATTTTACACTTCCATATGACCGTGTTGGATTCGAACTGGGGCTATGAGAGGAGGTGAGATTTGTAAATGCGCGCTTTAAACCGCTCCCCCTCCGAGGTCCCCAAGGAATATTTGAACCAAGATAAGTCCGACTGCAAAAAAAATATCGAACTGTTATTGAACAATTTTTACAGTGGACAACATGTAAATTGATCTAGTTGTAGTATGACGAGACTGTATAATCAACCATTATTATTAAGGTTCAAGGGGTCATTGGAAAATTTAAAAATCACGCTTATTTTATTGGACACATTTCTTATTGGTGTGAAAATGATTGCAATTTTGTTACCACAGGCAATTCTTGACGAATTTTACGAGGGAACAATCAGCTGTAAGATAATTATAACGGGCTTTATGGTGTGTTAATGGAAATTTTCTCTATCCGATGGTTATTGTAGCTTGACACCCTACCACAAAATAATACAATTTAAGACAATTTCACAGCAATAAAAGATTTTACTTAGTTGCCAGCAAATTGATTTGATGAAAATTTTCTTTTGATATTTCAGTCTTTTAAAGTTGTAACATTCTCAAAGTATGTTTATATTCTCATATACGTGCTAAATTTTTGTGATAACTTGTGTTGTTACGTTAAATCCTCAGACAGAAAGATAAGTGTTGTCTGGTGCCGGTTCGAGTTGTAACACAAAATTTGTGTATTTATTTTATCTAAATTCGAAAGTAGAATAAACTCATTTCATTTATTTATTTTATTTTTTATTAAAGTTTTTCCAGTTTTCATTTTTTTCTTTCCAATCTTCTTTTGGTGTACTTTAATCATGGACAAAAGAGAAAATTATAAATTTTATACATTTATTTGAGAAATAATCAAGACATCTTGAGTTATTTAAAATAATGGACTTGTGTAATCAGTATTTTCAACGCCTAAGTGAAGATTCTTTCATTTATATAGAGGCAATTAGTTTCGGGATGTCGGAGCAAAACGGAGTTCCCTTAGAATTCCTATCATATTGGGGTTACTCGCGTTTTTTTATCTTTCGTCCTTTTTTTTTTTTTTTTTTTTTTTTGTTTTGAATCATTACTCTGTTCGTAATCGGTATATGTGTATATTTCTTTTTATGCATTCACAGAAATTAATCCAGAATTTTTAAACTTAAATTTTTAAATTTCTGATTGTAATAAGCTTAAAAACCTATAACGAAATCTGACCTAAAAATTCTTAATTTATGCGCTGTACATTTATGTAATTTCTATTTCCAAGTTTTATAAATACTATTGTATCTATTAGCTACAAATAACTGTCATAATGTCATGTTACATCGAATTACAATTCACACACACACACACACACACACACACACACACACACACACTCTCTCTCTCTCTCTCTCTCTCTCTCTCTCTCTCTCTCTCTCTCTCTCTCTCTCTCTCTCTCTCTCTCTCTCTCTCTTAAAATAGAGAAATATCGTCTTTTTCAAACTCGACCTGTATACATGAATAGTACTATGACGTTTTTGAGGGAAACGTTTTTAATTTACATACATCAGCCTAATTACAAAATTATTCATGTTTACGGGGTTATTGTACACATATTTTCTTTTTCTGACATTTTTTTCTTTATCGTGTAAAACTGTTTTTGTGTGTGTGTGTGTGTGTGTGTGTGTGTGTGTGTGTGTGTGTGTGTGTTTTCAAGTCATATTGTGTTAAACAAGATCAGCCATCTCCAAAAAAAAAAAATCTTATGTAGAATTACATCTATCTTAACAGAAAAAAGGTATATTTGATTTTCTTGTATTCTACGTATTTAAGGTACTTGTAACGAATTTCTACGTTTATATGTAAAGTACTGTTAACTTATTGTTGCTAATTATTTTTTGTTGACCAATTTTCGGGGCTCTTAGAATTTTTGTCCAAATTTTCCTTGTTATTATTATTATTATTGTTATTGTTGTTGTTATTATATTATTATTATTATTATTATTATTTTATTATTTTTTATTTATTTATTTATTTTTGTTAATGTTGTGGTGGTGGTGGTGGTGGTGACACCCTTGCCTACGAAATTGCATGTCACCGAATATTCGATATAACAATTTCCATCTTAAAAGGAAATCACAAACTACGAATTTACTTTACTTCCAAAAATACCATTTTTTTATCAGAATCACGAAAATAAGACATCACATGAGAAAACTTACAATATTCGAGTGTTAGATTTATTACATAAATTTTCATTGGTAGCATTCTCAAATTTTAATTATAAAACAAAATGCAATATACTTGCTTTGAATTATAAGTGTAATCGTCATGTGCAGAATTTTGAATATTTCTTTCTGTAAAAATTTGAAATTCTGCACCTGACACCAGCATTACAATGGAAAGAAAACAAATGGTAATTTATTTATTTCCTTATTACTCTCTCTCTCTCTCTCTCTCTCTCTCTCTCTCTCTCTCTCTCTCTCTCTCTCTCTCTCGCTCTCTCTCTCTCTCTCTCTCTCTCTCTCTCCTTGCTTATAATTTTCACCAATTTGCTGGATTAAACATTTTAACATATAATTTTTTAATGTGTGTTAACATTTGAGTATTTGTATAACTATTGGATACAAAACTGTGCGGTTTTTATTATGCTGTATGAGGCGTGTGTGTTTGTCCTTGATTTTTGCCAACATCATGAACTGGTTACACTGGAAAAACAAGTTTTTATCACCTGTTTCTTGTGTGTTTTGCAGTCTTTGTTTTAACGTGACAAAAAAAACTTCGATGGGAATTAAATATTTCGGCTTTTATTTGTTAGAAAGATTCATTTTCCGCCTGAAAATGGCATGTCTGCTAGAATTTTTGTTGCAAAAATCTCAAACACTGAACATCTTTAATCTTGATTGTATTTTTCTGTAAAAGTCAATAATTAAATGTAATAAAATTTTACAAAAGATTTCTAAAAGTCTGCTTTATTTAATATACTTTTTATGGATATTTCAGCTCGAAACATTAAGAACTAATTTTAAAATTCATCTTATTCTTTGTGTGAGGGCTTGCAATTCGTTGGTGTTCTGGGGCGCGTACAATGGCTTCCCGCAGACTGACTGCTCCTGAAACCTGCCCCGTCATAAAATAGTCCCATATATCCATCTTTTGGACAGTAAATATCACACACAAGTGTAACCTGAATAAAAACGGTAAAGTTGATAAGCCTTTATATACGCATAATAATAAAACAAAATTTAATTTCTTTTACAAAGTCGTTTTCTATAAAGACGGGTAATTTTTCCTTCTCTGCGTCAAGCACTGGTCTGATCATGATTTATAAACGCAGGCCGTGTTAGACAATTTACGCACTTTTCGAATTTATACTGACTTGAAATTAAACGTAGCATGTTATAATGTTTTGAATCAGGTGTTTGTCTTTGTATTTAGATCCTCTAAGATTTATCATTGTAATAACTTATTTTGCACCACCCTGTTGTGTTGTTTAAGTCAAATTATTTATTTCTAACCGAGATGTGTGGTCTTTCGGAGTTTTACATTTACATGCATCTTTTTAACTGCTTATTTTGTTGTTGTTGTTGTTGTTGTTGTTGTTGTTGTTGTTGTTGTTGTTGTTGTTATTATTATTATTATTATTATTATTATTATTATTATTATTATTATTATCGTTGTTTTTGTTATTGTTGTTGTTTTTGTACCAGTATTGAATGTTTTATTTTATAAGATAGAAATAAAGTTCGAAATTGGTACATTACATTATTATTTTTGTTATTGTTATTATTATTATTATTATTATTATTATTATTATTATTATTATTATTATTATTATTATTATTGTTATTATTATTATAACTACTACTATAACTATTTCAATAATTATTTTATTTTGTTTCATTTCATTTCATTTATTTATTTATTTATTTATTTATTTATTTATTTATTTATTTATTTATTTATTTTTATTTTTTTTTTTTTTTATTTTATTTTATTTTATTTCATTTCATTTGATTTTATTGCATTTATATATTTATCTTTTTTTTAATTTTCTATTTTAACAATCTATGCAGCTGTTGTTAATAAATTAAAAATATGTATATTTCAGATTTTTATCCTGATTCTCACCAAACATAAATGACATCAAACAATTAAATTAATAACTTGGAACCATTTTATTTATTTATTTTTTTTTATTTTTTTTTTATGGATGTTTACATATATTTGGTTTAATTTTTTACTCATTTGTGAGCGATTGACTAAATAATTATTTACAAAACAATTTTGAAAAAAAAAATCACAGAAAAAATTAATTTTAATTGTAAACAATCAATTTTACTTTATTTTATTCATTTAAGAATTTTATTATCAATCCCTTTTTTATTTGCCAGAAAATGACAAATATACAATAATATTTCTAACGTCTACAAACAACTAAATTTTCATCATTCAGTGAAAAAAAAATTTTTGTTTAATTTGGAATTTTAACAATTGAAATAATGATACCAAATAAACATTTATGATAATATTAATTTTATTAACTGACATAATAAACTTTGTTTATATGATTGTATTTATATTAAGATAAACATTTTATTTTATTTTACTTTATTTTATTTTATTTTATTTTATTTTATTTTATTTTATTTTATTTTATTTTATTTTATTTTATTTTATTTTATTTTATTTTATTTAGTATAATATGATTTACTATGATTAATCACAATTTAAAAAAAAAAACTTTTTAATCGGTACAAATTTAATTAAATGTGTTTCTTTGTAACGTCTATTTTACAAGATTCACAAAATGGAATGGATAAATGTTTAGAGCCATGGGACATTGAAAATAAAATTCCAAAAAGGTAAAGGGAAACAACTCGTACTATAACTATTGGCTAAACGAATCCTCAGACATCCCGTTCATTTCTAATCTTTTTACAAAAAGCCTTAGGAGAATAATTCCGAATTACAAATAATAATAAAAAAGTAATAAAGCTGAAATTAAATAAAAAATATATGATTTTTATGGTTTATTTAAAATTGCTAATCTTAGTTTTTGACATGTCCCTGGGGCCACACTGCCTCGGACTGTGTATAAATTTTTGAATGTAGTTGACGTTTTTTTTTTACCAGAAAATTTGTGGATTTGGTTTTTACCATCTACTCTTGACGTTTTTTTTCTGGATTTTTCTCAAAAATAAATCTATCATTATTGAATTTGCATTTTTCATTACCAGCGACATTTAAAAGGGTTTTTAAAAATGTCGCTGTTATCACAAACTATTTTCGTATCTCACGGTTCGGTTTAGAGTTTCATTCTTCATTTTCTTTGTCCCCCAAAGTAAAATAATCATTGATGAAAGATCTCAGGAATTGATTTTAGATGAAGGGTCGGAGAAAAGTTTGACCCTGCGCTCACGATTTAAAAATAAAATTTAAATTACAATTTTTACAAGATTTTGAAAGTGATGTTATATAAAATACCTGCATAAAAAACTTGAAAAGTCTGTTTAAATTTATTTATTTATTTATTTATTTATTTATTTATTTATTTATTTATTTATTTATTTATTTATTTTCCTTTTTTACAGAAACGACGCTTGTATTGAAAGCTATTTGAATCAACCTAATTTTTCTTTAAAAAATTAAAAATAGGGAAATAAGAAAATACATGTACATCAATTATATTTTAGATGTATACGCCATTTTCTTTAGCATAACTTTAGAAGTTTTTCCTATAAATTATCCCCTTAGAGACAAATAATTTGACGTTTTAAATAATCAC
>CM056609.1:14992158-15052158 GCA_029721355.1 Tegillarca granosa
TTTTTGCATCACTGAATTATTCTTTTAACCAACAATTACGAAAACATTGCTCCTTTTTTTCCAAAAATTTTTTTTCATCATATGATGACCTCATTCATTGAGACACAAAAAGATCCAATTTCTGCATTATTTTTTTCTTGATATTTTTTTTGTTAACGATCTTAATATTTTTCCCTGAGTGGCTCATGGTGGCTTAAAGACGTAATATACAAATCCTTCCATGATTGAACAAAAATATGATACAATATAATCCCAAATACACTGAAAATCCATTGCCCTGTAAAATAGATAGGAAGAAAACTATTATTAAGTTAAAAGTAAGATACATAAGAATGGCAAAACCAAAAAAAAGAAGAAGAAAAGAAAGAAAGAAACAAAGAAAGTAAGAAAAGAAAAACAAATGAACCAAACAAAACAAAAGATTCTTATTTCAAAACACTTAATGGAAAAGAAGAAGAAAGTTTGTGACTGAAAAAGGTCGTTCGACGTAGTTGGCAACATTCAACGGAAGCAACAAGAACAGAAGACAATACAAGTAATTTATAAAACATTCAAACAAGAAAAAAAACTTATATTGGGACGAATTATCGTTTCATTGAACTGCGAAATTTAGACAGACATCCGAATAAACTCCAGTTCTATCAGAGAGCCCTGAAACATTCAATTTCAACATTTAAGTATCTTCGAACGATCAACGAACCAACAAAATCTTAGAATCGCCGTTGTTTTTTCCCTCTCCAAACTTTAATAAAGCACATTCAATGTATGCACTGCAATAATTAAATAAACCCTAAAGTGATACTGCTTTTAACGATGTGAAAAAATCAAAATAATGTATCAGATCTTTTTCACTTTATTCTATGAAACATAGATCTCAATTTGAAACAAGCTAGGTAGGGCCACTAGACCAGCTGGTCTAAAGCGAACGCTAAAGGACAACAGGACCATTTACAGATTCGAATTGTACTTGGACAGATCTAGGAGTGAGAAAGTCTTTAAGTTCGTTTGCCAATGTTTGGTGAGTTTACCAGGTATTTCTGTTTTCTCCACCATCCCAGATCTGACATCGTCAATATAAAATGAAAGACTCTTGAAATTTATTGTTTTAAGCAAAAATCAATTTAGTTCATACGCTTTCTTAAGATTTTTGACAATCAAATTGTTTCAATTTGGAATGTAATTTCTATTTACATGTCAATTTTCGATTACGTATTGTGCATTTAGCATATGTTTTCTAAACTACAAAAGGGCCTCGATGGCGAATTGGTTTGAAAATGACCTTGCCCTCCCCTTCCCACCGCTTAGAGACTTATATTTGAGGAAAGTTGTCAGTTTGCTTGCCAAACGTCAGCGAATTTCTGTGGGTTTCAACGGTTTCCACACTTTGTCTTTACTGACCGCCTCGATATAAGTGTAGAAATCACGACTGGGGGATAAAACACAAGTACAATTACAAAAAGGCATATAGTGTTATATCACAAATTATAAATATTTATCCCTACAACAAAAATGATAATAAAGATGATAATTCAAGTTCGTCATGTAAGCGAAAAAAAGACATATTGTCGTATGCATAATTTCGATTTTTTATGAAATAAAACTTCGCATTTAACAACTGCATGTTCAAAATTTTGAATATCTTATTTTTTTTTAAAAATCTAAATTTTGCATATGACAATATTGGACTTTGGACTGGCATTTATCAAAATAAAAAAATAATCCATATGTCTTTTAGACAAAGGAAAAAAAATCTAATTAATCAACTTTAAACGCACCAAGAAACATTGTGATAAATGAGAACCAGTAGTTTGGTTCAAATATTTTTGGAAGCCCCTTTTTTCAGACACATGATACACAAATATATAATTTACCAACTTTGAACGCACCATGGGTTAAAATGACGAATGGGAGTCCAATTACCGGTATATGATTTCAAATAGTTTTGAAAGACCCTTACAATAAAAAAAGAACTAACAATGCTTATACCCGAAATACTAAAATGAACCATTATGTCATATCTACTTACCAAATATATATGTCTGCTTCATACTAAAATGATGGGTCAAAAGAAAAATGTCTCTTTTAGGTATAATTATTTACTTTTGTGTGCATTTGTATCTTTTATTGAATTACGAGAAATTTGTCTGAGCCAATATAAGGTCATGTGATAACAGTGACATTATAAAACTCATTAAGAGCGCGATAAGACCCATCATCACGGCTTTTCGCTAAAAGCATCGTGCAAAATACTGCAATGGGCTTTATCCCTTTTTTGTCGTCAAAAGGGTATAAATGGAAAATAATTTTGTAATAAATTAGCTTTATTTTAGAAGATAATTTGTATTTCTCTTATGTTATTTGCGCTAAAACTCTGTAGACATAAATTCTCTCGTGATATGCCGATTGAAGTTCAGACAAATTGCTCTATTACGCATTCACACAAAATAAAAAACGAAAGGATAAAAGCACTTTGTTATATAATTTATTTTTATTCAAAAAATACTATGAATTTTGTGTGATAAATATAAAAAAGTAATGCACAATAGCAATGATTTTGCATAGTTATAGTCTGAAAGAGATTAACCCCCTCCCCTCTTAAAAATAATCTGTTATGGTATATACAATTCGCATGTTTGTTGTAACAAGACGTTGATGAATTTTACCGAACCACAAGGCAACTAAAATTCTTAAAAAGATGAATTCATTTTCAATTTTTCTACTACAATAGCTCAGCTCGTAGTACTCGCTTCGTTGGGTGGGGGTTGTCAGGGGTCGGTGTTCGAACTCCGTTCGGGCTTTTACCAGGTACTTGGCATATAACATTTTTGTTTAACCGTTGAAAAAAGCAAATTTAATAAAAAAATACTTGTTTTATTTTCCAAATGCAATGCTTGCATTGTCCAATTGCTTTAAAACTGGACAAAATCTGATTATGAATTACAAGTTAGTACAAGCAGTTTTCTGTAATTTTTTCCCAAGTATTGCAGCAACCGTGCTCTTAGCTTGGAAACAAGGGCCATTCTTAAATATAAATACAGACTTCTGTTCAATGCTCAGATAATCGAACACTCTTAAGCAAAATCACATTGACCTCAACGGCATTGCATCAGCATATTTTCTGTTCACAATATTTGTCTTAGACTGGGCACTGAAACAAGCGTTCACAATATCCAACCCAATGTCTGTCCAAACTTAAGTTTATTTTAACAATGACCGCAACACAAAATTGCCTTTTCTAGTCTTGTTTGGCTGTTTTTTTCATATCTTTTTTTTTGTCATGTTCTTGGTTGCTTTGGCTGTTACCAAGTATATCTTTTTTTTTAGTTACTAAGGTTTTTTCTTTAGTTAACAAAAAAATGGATTTGAAAGAAAAATAGAAAATTATCATATAAGGTAATTTATTATATAACTCTTTCTTTTACTTTCTTCACCTATTCTTTTGATAGACTTTTAGTATTTTTGTCTACTCTATACATGAACATTGCAAGAGATAGTTCTCGACTACATGTATGTGTATTTTGGATATCGATCTACAGAAAGCGATTTTTTAAAACGGGATTTTCAAGTACTGATTTTTTTTTTTTTCGAATCAAACTTTTTGATTTTTTTTAACAGAGCATAAACAAATACCATTTGATGTTTGTTTAAGTATGTAAACACATCCTTCCCTTTAAAAATATTCACATAATTTTCAATAAAGCTTTTGATGAAAAGATGGTGATTCAGCATTTAAATTTTGTTGTTTTGCCAATTATTATCTGAAAGTCAAGTTTCATCGAGCAAAACGAAAAAAAGCACTATTCATGTTTCAATAATAAAATCCGTATCACAAGCACAAGATCTTTATTACGCGCCAAATGTTGAAAGATCGGCAATAACTGACAATCTACGGATATTTTGGCTACTGTGATTGCTTGACATTTTGAATTTTAAAAGCTTTCCTCTGTCCTTTTTCCTGTAGATTAAGATGTTTATCAGCATGATCACCATGGTACCAAGATGGTATTAATATCATTAAAAGAATGTGTTTTAACGAAAACATGACCTAGATTTATTTTACTGGCGTCAGTTTCCGTTTAAGTCACGTGATATTTTCTTAACCAATCAGGATGCATGTTCATTTCAGCATGGTCTCAGATTTTATGTTTAAAGGAGCCAATCAAAAAGCATACTAATTTCTCTAACACTTAGTTTAAACAACTTTTACGGCAAAGATTACACTTACATTCTTCCCAATTAATGTTTTAAAACAGTTATGGATGAATAGAAAGCAGTATAAATGCACATAATTTTTTACCTCATAAATACGAAATAATACATGACATCCATTATAAATACTTGTTCAACGTTACGGTTGAGGCAGAAGAAGACATGGTTTTTACTCTTCGTTCTCTTGAACTTTTTTTTCACTCTGTTGTTATTTCATAAATTTTCAATTGCAGACAGCATTATTATCTAGAATCCACCATATTTTCATATAGCACCAAGCAGTATTTTTGAAAATCATATAAGCAATGCCTGACTTTTTGGAAAATACTAGTGTCATGTGCAGAATTTTGAATTTTTGCAAAAGAAATATTCAAAATGCTGCACATGACACTAACTTTGAATTACTTGAAACATTTATTGACCCTAAAAAATTATAGAAAAACCTAGAATTGACTGCTTAACTTGATGTTGTACATGCCGGTGGGAATTTTCCCCCTAATTTTAAAGTCAAATCTTTCTTTTCTGTTAGCAATAATAGTTTCTTGCCATTTCGGCTTTTGGTATATGTAGATGATCTGAAACACGTTCAAAGGGAGATAACGCTAACAGCTATCGTGCACATAATTGACAAATATGTAAGTCAGCATTATATATAAAACATTTTTAATACTTTTTCTCAACACCTTTTTCTCAATTATTGCCAATAAACATTTATTCAACACTGACTTTAATTACAAAAACAATAGGCATGAATAAATATACAAGTATTGGTGTTAACGATTTAGCCTCCAGCGAACTGCAGTGTACATTGTAGAGATTGGCATGTATATGCATACGCATATTGGGAAAATAATTTTACGCAGAGGTATGAAATATCTCTCTCTCTCTCTCTCTCTCTCTCTCTCTCTCTCTCTCTCTCTCTCTCTCTCTCTCTCTCTCTCTCTCTCTCTCTCTTATCAGTGAAACATTGAAAAGCATACAATGACATTTAAATTTTATTCAGTTTTCATTATACAGTTATATTACTCCTATTTTTTGTAAAAGTTATCTCCCTTACCACATATATAGCAAAATGATAGTTTGGTGCAAGGAAGCCTGAAAATCGCTCGACATCCTTAAAGTTAAGGCGATTTAATATTTCTATTTTTACCGTATCAATTATGACGCCTTTTTGATGGTGATCCGTCAGACTGGTCGGTCTAATACCACGTGTAATAAAGTGTTTTCTTTTTTGGAGAAAAGACAATTTCAAAAGCTCCTATTTTTACTGTTTATTATCATATATAATTATACGACAAAATATCCATTAAAAAAGTCTTATACCGAGATCAAATAGTTTATAATGGAGGCTTCAGTTTATTCCCCGTAAAGACCACCATAAATATCGCCAGAACAATGCCACATTTCTTTACATACAAAACTAATAAAATGTTATTTGAAGGCGCCCATAACTCGAGAAATAAAATTTTCTTAACAAAAGATAAACGCTGGTAAAAGATTATAAAACTCTTAGATACTGATCTTTATAAATTATATCTTTTAAAAAACTAAGAATTTGGTATCATGAGATTTCATAAAACGCAATTTAGACCCATTTTTTCTCAGTATTATTGCAATATGAAATTTATTGTCAGACCCCCATGCTAGAACTCACAAGCAGTTTTTTTTTTTCTTGAGAAATATTTTATGAAAATTTTGCAGTCAAAATATTCAAGTTACATAAATCTTGCTGGCTGATACGTCATTTTATCATTTTATGCAAATTTTATATGAGTTTAAAGGTTAAAAAAATGCAGACATACACATATTATAATTATTTACATGCAAAAACGGAAATTGATTTTGAATTACGGTATTACAAATATATATACATGTTACATTTTTTCTTCTATTATAATAATAATAATTATTATTTATTATTATTTATTATTTATTTATTTATTTATTTATTATTCATTATTTATTTATTTATTTATTTATTTATTTATTTATTTATTTATTTATTTATTTATTTCATTTTATTTTATTTTATTTTATTTTATTTTATTTTATTTTATTTATTTTTTTTTTTTTTTGTTCACTATCAAACCATTTTTTTTAAATTTAAAACGACTTAATTTTTGCTATTTTCTAGCACTAAAGGGTTGGGGAAAGAAGTTGGAAAATAAAAAAATATTTAGGGAAAAATAGCGTATTGATTTAATAAATGGCATAAGAAACATTAGCTTAAGATCACTTTCAACAACGATAATTCTCTATTTATGTAAAAGGTAGGGTTGGTAGATATGTTTTCTATTATCGTGAGAAAAATCTATCGAGCTTTGGAAGAAGCTACGAGCTCGAGGCAAAATATGGGATTTTCTTCAAGAATTTTCATATTTAAAACTATCTAAAAAATAAAGATTAACGACCTAGAGTTTTTGCAGCAAACCAAAAAAAAAATTGTAGATCTAATTTTCATAATACTGTCATATAATATAACTAATACATGATTTAAAAAAAGCTTGACAAAAATGAAAATGAAAAATCCAGTGAAAATTATAAAAGGAAAATAAAAATATCTAAGTAAAATAAAATTAAATCTTTCATCTTCATTTTTCAAATTGTTTAGATATTACATCTCGCTACAAAAATGCCATGTTCTACTTTTGATTTTTATAAAATAATACAATTCAAAAGTTACACCATAATTGTCTTTTTATCATTTTCTATATTTATACAAATGTTAAAACAATTAAAAGAGCATTATTTTAGCGAATTCCAAATACCGAAATTATAAATTTTAAAATTTAACTTTAATCGAAATTAAAATGTAGTTAAAATAAAACTGACTTTGAAACGTAAACAATTATTCTTAATTCATAGGTTTGTCATGTGCATTATTTTGTATATTTCTTTTTGTAAATTCAAAATTCTGCACATGACAGGTTATCAAAGCTATTTTGATTTTAAAGGAATGGTTCTTAAAATAAATTGTTCGAAAACACTTTAATATTAAAATTCTAATTTGATATATTTGTGATTTTAACTGAAAAAAGTTCGTCATTTCTCGATCAGAGAGGATAATTGTTTGAATATTTCTATGTGAACATAAACTTTTATATGTATATTCATCAGCTAATTATAATCAAATAAAGTACTTAGAAAAAAACAGTTGTCAATATTTGAAAAATTAATTACATAAAGAAATTAACGAAGGGTAATACATACAATTAAAAAAATTCGCTAAATTAATATTAAAGATCGTAATAAGCACAATTCAAATAAAAGAAAATGAAAAACGACTTATTTCCAATTAATAAAATATTTCGTAAGACATGTGGTAAATTATATATATCATGTCCTTTGTTATTTGGAATTTGAAAATATAAATCATATATATCTTAATGATTAACTAAAGTTTGATTATTTTATTATAAATATAATTCATGTTAATCGATGTCAAAATAGTGATAAAGATTACATTGTGTATTGCTATTGTGATGATGTGGTATATTGAAAAAATAAACAATAATTATACCGGAGTATCAGCATCGGCGACATAGCAAAGTGTACAGTAACCAAGAACACGGCACAATAAACAAGGGGCAAGACAAACAGGAATCCAACACATACTCTGACCATTTGTGATACAACAACAACAACAACAACAATAATAATAATAATAATAATAATAATAATAATAATAATAATAATAACAACAACAACAACAATAATAATAATAATAATAATAATAATAATAATAATAATAATAATAATAATAATAATAATAATAATAATAATAATAATAACTATTATTATTATTATTATTAAATCGAAGTTGGTCGTGTATTAAAAAATATTCTTAATTCTAAAACAATTATAGGAAAAGTGAATATAGACTGATATAAGTATATCTATTATTTCGAGTTTCGATAAGAAAAAATAGTTTACTTAAAGCAAAATTTTATTGTGGCCGTGAAAGTCAAGAAAGGTGGTTATTTTACTCATTAAAAACTACATTTTTGAAAATAAAGTATTTCTAAGTAAAGAATATTTGCGGATTTTTAATCTACTGCCAAACAAAAAATTCAGATATAATTTTTAAAATTTTTGCAATTTTTAGAAAAGTCATAGTTTTGGTTGAATCAGTGTGTTTTTTGACATGAGAAGAAATTTGAATAATCATATTGCACAAAATTGAGAGGTCTTATAAGGAAAACAGTCTTGTTGACATTAAATTTTGTGTTATTTACTAATGTACGACAATACAAAAATTAATCCCCTCCTATATTTGTCATTTTAATTTTGTAATTATAAATGGAATGTATTTTATTATTAAATTCAAAAATGATATATGACACTGGCACAAAAAATTTATGCTTTTACAGGATTAAGATTACAGATTACAAAATTTCGGGTTTGAACTGTGACAAGTGGTATCTCGTTATATGGCCAATGATTTTTGTACGTGAAAGGAACATACCATATGTTCTACCAGCTTGAATTTGTGATTTCAAGGGAACAAGAACAAATGGCGTGGTTAGAAATTGCAAAAATGACGTCATCAAATATTTTGTCATCATGACGAAACCAACTGTGATATTTCTTAGAACATAATATTTCGAGAAGAATGTTTATGTCGGAGTAAAAAGTCATGTTTTGTACTCGATGCGTACAGACTCTTTCTTAAGCCAATGTTCACTACATGCTTAGGATGAAAAATTTATTTTTCATATCTAAAAACGATTTAACAACAATTTGGATTGCATATAATAATTCACTAAAATGTCCCAGTGTTGACAGAAAAAGGACTGCAATTTTAAACTAAATACGTCTTGTTTTATAGCACTAAAAGATGAAAGAAAGAAAAGAAGAAATTAGTGAACGACATCTGACGCTAAAACAGATGGAATTGTTGGGCGAATAACACTATTCAAATACGATTTTTTTTAATTTAATTCTTCAATTTATCTGAAAATAGACACAAGATTTATTTACCTACACGTTTCTAGATTAATTAAGAGATGTGGGGTTGAGGGATCATTACTGGGAATTTTTCATACTTTCATTTTAACCCGTCCAAACTTATGCTATGAAAAAAGTCTTTCGTATGAGGCTAAAAATCTTAGGTCTAGTGTCTCATTGCAAGGTAAAGACACCTCTCTAGAGTAAATGACCACTGGTCACTACAGAGATTGTTTTCCTTTTGCAGGGATTGTAAACAGAATGAAGAAAATAAATTTTTAATAATTATGAATTAATTTAGTAAGAGGTGGAGGAATTATGAACTGGCATCGTTTGATATAAACAGTATTTTATTCAAAAAAAATAAATAAATATAGTACGATACATTACAAGTATAACAAATTCCAGGATTCTGGAAAAAGAGTAAAACTCTTATATTAACCAGTCTCCTCATAGTTGAGTTTCATGATTTAAGAAGTTACTAATAATAACATAGAATGATATATAATAATACATAGAATAAGTAAAACAATTAACTAGTGTGTGTGTGTGTGTGTGTGTGTGCGTGTGCGTGTGCGTGGGTGTGTGTGTGCCAATAATAATAATGATAATTATAATAATAATAATAATAACAATAATAATAACAATGATAAAAATGAAAAGACTGATTTGATAAACAAAATATTAAGTAAGTTTGGTGGGTGTGTTGTAATCGTCTAACAAAAATTAAAGTAGTATACAGTCTAAAATACACTGATAACAAGAAGGTAAATAGAAATTAGTTAAATCGTTTAGTTTGTATAATAAATTTTTGAACAGTTAAGAATATCGTTTTATTTTGATCTAACGATAATGAAGGGTCTCCAAATAAAAGTTTCTCGACACTTAAAACATATGGTAGATTTTCTAATTCTACAGCACAAACATGACTAAAGTTTTGACAATAAATAAGAAAATGTGCTGTGTCTTCCACTTGACCACATATACAAAATGGGTCTGGGACTAGGTTTTTGCGATATAAATGGTATTTAAGTACACTACATTCTAAACGCAGACGTGAGTGGAAAATTTGACCAATTCTTGAGCCACAAATGAAGTAAGAAGGGATTTTTCTACTGGTATTAATATGTTTTTTGAAAACTGACAAAGAACTATTTTTTATTTCTTCTGGCAATTCGTTCCAATCTCTAGTAGTACGGGGTATGAATGAATTGTGATAAAGGGCCGTTTTGCACATAATACTTTGAATATTATGAGAACCCCGTGTATTGTGTGAATGGATATGGTTATAGGAGAGTGGAATTAAGTCACATAGATATTGAGGGGCTAAATTTTTAAACATTTTATAAAACTGTTATAATCTTTGATTGGTTCTTCTTTTTTCTAATGTTTCCCATCCCGTTTCTAAATAAAGTAGGCGAATACTAGCTAGTTTGGTTGCACCGCAAACGATGCGAGCTGCTTCCAAATTAACTTGTTCAAGTCTAGTTTTTAAGTGTTCTGGCACTTCTCTAGAGTAAATGACCACTGGTCACTACAGAGATTGTTTTCCTTTTGCAGGGATTGTAAACAGAATGAACAAAATAAATTTTTAATAATTATGAATTATTTTAGTAAGAGGTGGGGGAATTATGAACTGGCACCGTTTGTCATCATTACCCGTTCAGATTTTCAAGCATTAATATCTAACGATAAAAAAATATTGGTCCTTCTTAACATAAAACTTATTATTTTAAAATCGTATTTTGTTAAAATTGTTGCAAACGGTTTTAAAGGACTATTTATGTGATCTAACAAAAAAGTTAAAAAATGTTATAATCATTGATTTTCAAAAGGCAATTTCGTCTTTTAATACTGCACGCATTTGAATGAACCAAAAATGAATTCAACTTCCAGAGCGAAAAAAAGTATTGTTCATTTCTAAAATAATCACTTTTTACATAACTTCATGGAGAGAGAGAGAGAGAGAGAGAGAGAGAGAGAGAGAGAGAGAGAGAGAGAGAGAGAGAGAGAGAGAGAGAGAGAGTACCTTTCTTACACAATTAGCTTTGACTTTACTCTGCTTCTGAAACAAGCTTCTACCAAAAAATATTATTCGAGAAAATTAGTTTCTCAAGAATAAGTATTTCTTTTTTACTTTGGTGCACATATAAATCGCTGTTTCCAGTCAACAACCAACGATGATTACTTCTGATGTTCGGAAAAATAAATTACAGTATATAAATACAACATTTTAAATATATAAGTAGCTGTTTTAATGCCCATATTTATAAAAATAAAAATTAATTGGTATTTAAAGCAAAATGTTCATATGTAAATGATAAATATTATTGCCAATGGTTCTCTTGTTGCTGCACATTGCTTATTGAAATGTGATTTTTATCTATGCAAAAAAAATTATCCTAGGGCGGCAAAATATTTATTTAAAAATTGTCTGGAAATTGTAATTTAACATGTGATATCTAAAAGCGTTTAATTCTGCATTTTAGCTCTTAAATGTACAAAAAATTCGTGTTTAAAAAGTATTAACCGCTGTGATAAAACATAGTGTCGTGATTTCTCAGCAGTCCCAATATTCGTGTGACTACCATCCCATTGCGTCATACCTCGGGGTAAGGTAATGTTTGTGTTATCAACCCTGTTCTTGTAGCCGATTAGCTATTGAACTGCACATAGTGTGATAAAATTTCGTTGCTCTTCCAATTTATTACAGTATACCTTCTTTATTACTCCCTCGATGATGCCGCCTTGCTTATCGCCCAATTTTAAAGTCTCAAAGTCTCTCTTTATCTTTCTTTCTATCTATCTTTCTTTCTTTCTTTTATTTATTTTTTCTCTTTTTTCTTTCTTTTGTCTTTCTTAAAAATATTGTTTTTTTGATTTTCATAAAAATTTCTTAATTTATCGAAAACATTTAAGCCAACATTTGACTAGATAAAAGGTAGCTAAATTGATGTTACATCTTTCTTTAAAAAAGAGATAATTTAATTATTTTATGTTAAAAAACATTTTTAAATCTTATTTATAATACTTGTTGACTAACTGTAGGGGAACCAACTTTATTGTATTATCTATATTGAATGAACTGTCTAGTCTCGAAACTGGTTTTTGAGAGCATTGGACTTTGAAGGGGTTAACAACGGTGGCCCACAAGAGTTTCACGTTAAAAAACGGATTATAATCAAATTTTCTTTTATTTAAGGCCCAACTATATTTATATGAATTTGTAATTGTGATTAAAATTGCAAAGTTGATCTGAGGCGATCAAAAATGTTAACGTTTACGTTTGCATTCTGGTTTACAAACACTCTGAATGTAACAAAAGCACAAACCAAACACAGGCTTCTTCTTACACCTCTTGTACTTTTGTGACGTCAACAATTTTAAACTTTTTGTATGACGTACAGAAAAAAGTCTTACAAGAAGTTATAGATTTTTGGAAAGCTTAATAAAGATTTTTTTTTCTATTTTATGCTAACTAAGCGAAAAATCTAATTTAGTTCAACTTGAATACGGTTTTGTATAATAGAAAAAGTATTGTGTTTAATTACAATGATGTTTTTACTAATTTAATACAGTTAATCAACGCCGTTGACTCTCTTTGAAGCTGAATGAGCGAATGAGTAGAATGGAAAGTCTTAGGGATTCTTAATTATGTCTTATATTGGTTTTATATAAGCTTTTTTTAAGGTAGAGGTCAGTTGCTCTTTTTCTGTAAAAGGTAAAAAAAATTTAAAAAAAAAAAAAAAAAAAAAAAAAAAAAAAAAAAAAAAAAAAAAAAAAAAAAAGAGAGAGAAACAGCTTTTTACAAATATTATCCAGAGATTCTAAACTAAGACTACAAACAGCCTAGAAGATCACATCAAGTACAAAACACCAACAACTTTTATTTATTTATTTATTTATTTATTTATTTATTTATTTATTTATTTATTTATTTTTTATTTATTTTTTTTGGGTGTTAAATCAATTGTTAAAAAGCAAGAATAAAGACCTAAAATGGAACTTAAGGCCATGAACTCAATGTGATTGCCTTTTGCATTTTGCTTTTTAAATGCAATTTCCTAAACGTCCTTAATATGAGCCTGCAAAGCTTTAAATCGTCTTTAAGTATCAAAAACTTTCATCAAAATCTCTTACCAAAAATATCTTATAAAATAATTTTACCAAAGTGTGGGTTTCAAGCAAATATAAAGTTGTTTGTCAAAAGCAAAATTGAGCTTATATATCATAAACTTTAATTTAGAGGAACTCTCATGTACAGAATTTTGAATATTTGTTTTGGTAAAAAAACAAAAAAAATTGCACATGTCAGTTTCATTTAATCAAAAGCTAATGAAATCACTTTTAAAGTTACCATTACAGCTTCGATTTGGGTAAATAATTAATTCAACAAACGTATCTCTTGAAGGCTCAACCCTATCTGTCACGAATAAAGCGAATTATGATTGGTTTAATGACATCGAATTTAATCACAAGTTTAAGAAATATAGAAAAGATGTTTCATTCGATCATTAAAAAAAAAAAAAAAAAAAAAAAAAAAAAAAAAAAAACTTTGTTTAAAATTTTTGGCACAAGTTTTTGACAGTCTGCACATAAATAAATATTTTGATCAAAAATATTTATGGAAGGTATTGATAGTGTACACCTTCCTTCTCATTCGGTATACTGATGATGTAATAACTGTTATTAATGGTTTTGAAATTTTGCTTTTTTCTTAGGAAAAATTATTTCTAAAAAACTTGGAAAGAAGATGCCTGAACAAAAATCAACGTCAAAACAAAATTAAATTTATAGGTTTTGCATATCCCTTTACAGCAAAAATTGTCTGTTTTTCCTCTTGGTTATGCATGTTGTATTGTCCCATATAGATTTTTGAGTGATTTAGATGCATAAAAACATGATTATTATATCTCATATTTTAATCGTTCAGTTCAAAACCTAATTCGTTTTTTAGTTCTTTTGTGCTTTTATATATTTATTTAGCTTGCCAAAGGGTTTCAATCGAGGTACAGAGACCTTTTTAACCCCAATTGCAAATTGGACACTAAAGGAACCAACCAGAGATGGTATACACATCCAAAATTCGGCCATATTCTGATAAAATGTTTAATTTTTTATGAAATAAACTTTTAATTACCAAAATTGTTCTCATTCGAGTTATATACATGTACTTTACATGGGTGTCAAAATGACGCAATTTTGATTCACGTGATGCTTTCTTGCAAAATTTAAAGCAGTATCTGTGTTTTTTGTATTTGTAACATTCCACCAGACTAGTAAATAGGAAGTAAGTTTGAGTTTAAGGTTCGATATAAAATACTTAAACAATAGAAAAAGAAAAAAAAAGGCGTGTTGTTGAGTTTACACATTAGATACATGATAAACACTTTTCTTTAGTCTGAAGGGCGCGTTTGTGCTTCAGAACACGGCTTCTAAGGGGCGCGTTTGTGCTTCAGAACAAGGCTTCTAAAGGGCGCGTTTGTGCTTCAGAACACGGATTCTAACGGGCGCGTTTGTGCTTCAGAACACGGATTCTAACGGGCGCGTTTGTGCTTCAGAACACGGCTTCTAAAGGGCGCGTTTGTGCTTCAGAACACGGCTTCTAACGGGCGCGTTTGTGCTTCAGAACACGGCTTCTAAAGGGCGCGTTTGTGCTTCAGAACATGGCTTCTCTCGCTGCCCAGGTTAGAATCTTAGTGTGAAGATCCAAGTGTGAGAAAAAATTGTCAGTTCGCTTGCCTTTGGTCAGTCGTTTTACTCCTTGCATCTCCTTTTTTTACTACCATCCCAGATATGGCCGCCTCGGTAGTAATTGAAAGAATATTGACTCAGACATGCAGCATCATATTTAAACCTACAGGTACCATTGAAGTTATTATTTTAGATTTATGGGAACATTTTGAAATAGTTTGACAAGCGTCTATTTGACGTGCGGATCTTGGTCATCAATCAACATTTTAAGCCCTTAGTGTCACTGATGAGGAATGAATTACTATGGCACATCAAAATTAACACAGGAATTTTTGTTAAACATATGCACCGTCAGAGAAAGACATTTCCCAATTTACATAATAAGTGTAGCAAGTTAAATCGTTGAGTTTAAAACTAATACATGTTCATGGTAATCAAAACTAATGAAAAACTTTGATGTTATAGAAGTAAGTAAAACACGTTAACATTCATCTGCACAATGTAGATGATTATTGGAAGTGACAATTTACCTGGATTTATGTCCTGAAAAGTTATTTTCTAATACAAATAATATAGAATTTTGTTATATAAATGAAAAGAAATGCACACAATGAATGGTTTCTTTGTCACAAAACTCGCCCAGAAACAAAAATATTGAAAATAAACTCACCAATATGCATGACAGATATCTTTTTGAACCCTATTCTCAATGACCATGCCTTCTAACACTTCAAATTCTTTCAGAATGATGTAATATTTGGTATACGCATATAAATATTTTTTAAGGAGAAACACATAAAATATTATTGAAGAGACAATCCCACAATTTTTTATTTTTATTTTATCTTTATTATTATTAGGTTCAATGCTTTGTATTACGCTATAAATTGACTTTAAACTATTATCAATTGTGATATAAAACGAAACAATATAACAACGTTCAAAAGGGAGTCGCTTTTCATGATATTAATGACAGCTGGCGATGTCGATTTCATATTTTCCCTCAAACCTTTTTTTGTCCAATCAAATTACAGCAAACAATTTTCATCTGACCCTTGAGCATTTTCGGAAGATATCTTTGCAATCAACATTTGCTTTGTTATTTAAATGATATAATGCTTAAAAATTATGATTAAAATATGTTTACCCTAAGCGCTAACGATTTTCATGTCGATTGTAATTCGTGATAAGATCTAATTGATTGCGTCTGCGCAAATGAGAAAATTACGATGAGTTTGAACATCCGGTTAAAATCATAATTTTTTTGTAGTAAAGTGAGTTTCAAAAAGTTTTAATATATAAATTGAAAGACTAAAATACAAATGAAGAACCCAGACATACAGCTAATACTACAACGATGGTTTTTATAAATAGTTCATCATGTTTTACAACAAATCCGAATAAGTTAAAGTTTAGTAATGCTGTTTTATTTGTCCAAATCAAGATTATTTCAACATATTTAAGGCCGTCAGCTCTGGGATAGTGGAGAAAACTGGAGTATCCAGAGAAAAAGTCCGATCATCAGCAAACGAACTGACAAACTGCACTTCTGAGATGCTGAATCTAATTTTTGAGAAAAAAATGTTTTAATAAGTTTTTAATGAATTCATTGTTACCACATCGATTTTTTTTTTTTTTTTTTTTTTTTTTTTTTTTTGACACAAGTGTATATTCAATGCCTTTTCTTTTTTCTTTTTGCGTTTGCCTCTCCTAACACTACCGAAGTCTTGATAGCCTTTCATTTATATCGATGCGATCGGCTTTTGGATGGTAGATGAAACCGGAGAACTTGGAGGAATCCAATGACTTTTTGTAAACGAACAGACATGTTTCTCAAACTGGGATCTGCTCGAGCGGATTCAAACCTAGGCGGTAACAGACACTGTGAACGTAAGGACTCACGCTTTAGATAGCTTGGTCACATAGACTCCTTATGTTTTAGACCACTCGGTTACAGAGACCCCTTAGGCCATAGACCAATCGGCTACAGAGGCCCCTTAGACTTTAGTCCACTCGGCTACAGAGACCCCTTAGGTTTTAGACCACTACACCACTCGGTCACAGAGACCTTAGGCTTTAGACCACTTGACCACGGAGGCCCTTAGGCTTTAGACCACTCGACCGCAGAGGCCTCTCTAGTTTAGAGAAGTACATTTGAACTTCAATGGTCAAAATATGAAAAAAATAATAAAAATAATTTTATATTATGATATATTTATGTTACATTTATCAACACAGGTGGCAAAATATATATAATACTAATGTCACTTTTAAGAAGACCACACAATATAACTGCCAAATACATTAGACGTTGAAATTGACAAATCATTGTTTTAAACTTGTGTGGTTTTATATAAAAACATAACACACTGGTTTCTGAATACAAATTACCTATTTAGGAGTTTTATTACATTTCATAAATTTTCCAAAATATGTTTAAAATAAGAAAAAAAGACAGTTAAAGATGTAAGTAAATGAAATGTGGACGTGGAAATTTCAAATTTGAAAATTTTATTGGAACTGACAGTTGTAGAACTTCCTTTTTGTGCTTACCCACCCAACCGACCCATTTTTTTCTTGTTTCGTTAATATTAGGGTTTAAGTCAAGTAAGTGAATAAATTTTAATAGGGCTTTTAGCACCATTATTCAACTTCATTACTCTAACTCATTCAAATGGTAAAATATATCAGTTCTGAAAGCAATATTGTTGTTGTTGCTGTTGTTTTTGTTGTTGTTGTTGTCGTCGTCGTCGTTGTCGTTGTTGTTGTTATGTTGTTTAACGTTACATCAGCAAATTTTTTCAGCTATTTGCGACGAGAGAAAGGTTTTTAATCTCTTTGTATTAATCGATTAATCTAAGTACAATATCGTGTTTTAATGGTATGTGAAATGTGTATTATGTATGGTCTGTCGTGTACTTAAGGCAATTTTTTGGTTAAGGGCTAGCCTTATAAGTCAGTTTGTCGCAGACAAGAATACCTGTCTCCCTGTCAATTATCCGAGCACATGGTAAACCAGTCGATACTTTGCAAAGAGACAGGCGAGGAAGCGGTTCCTCAAATTTTGTAGTCTTGTGTATGACATGTTTAGGGTTCGAACCCACGACCTTCCGCTCTCGAGGCGGACGCTTTACCGCTGAGCTCACAAGGCTGTCTGAAACTAGTGAGTTATAAAAAAAAAAACTCTTTGTGGCTACAAGAGAGATAACTCTTACAAGTATGCTATGTGATTTTTGAATTTTTTAAAAGTATTATTAAGCATTAAAAACAGCCCATGACAAACTATTACAATAACCAAGTCGATTAAGCTCTGTGTGAACATAAATGTTTAGAAGAAGAAGAAGAAGAAGAAGAAGAAGAAGAAGAAGAAGAAGGAGGAGGAGGAGTAGCAGAAGAAGAAGAAGAAGATTAGGAGAAGAAGTAGTTCGTCAAGTACTCAAAGTTGTAAATTTCCTGATGAAATTTGACAAAATGTAATTAAACTACCTACTAAAAAATACAAGTTCAAAAATAAGTTAACACGATTTCGGGAATTAAATAAAGTAAATTCAAATGTCTGATTCAGGAGGGTATCATTAAGACATTTCTTCTAATTCTAATTAATTATAATTCTTAATTTTTCTCTAAACCACCAGAGATGGTACATGAGGTACTTTATAAACAAGATTCCACAAATGAGTGTTAAAATTATGTTTATTTGTCAGTATTAGTACATTAAATAGAAATGAAAATAATAAAATTGATTAAAACTATCGATTCATTTAAAATTTCTATAAAAACGAAGCAACCTCGATGAAAGGATTAAATATGCATCTAAAATCATTACATAATGAAAAAAACTCTATAGGAAAATGTATGAGATGAATAATTAAAAACAAAACAGAATTTGTTTATTTTACTTGCAATTACCTTATCTGAAAAAGTTTAAGTTGTTGCATCATAAAATGAATAAAAATATTTCATCGCCGCAAGTTAACAAAATTTTTAAAATTACACCACAATCTATATGAAAATATTCTTGCACGCATGGAAATTCAGACACGGGCAAGAACAAAGCTGTTTTGCGTTATATAAATATTTAACTTTATTTTAATTAAATAAATAAAGTTTTGTTTTGTAGTTTAATAGAACTTTTTTCAGTAGAAATCAATCATTCATCGAAAATAATATTTTTTATGTATTGATGTAAAATTTAGTAACATTTCTAAGAAGGACTTTCAATTAAACCTCCATTTAATTTTTTTTTTAATTTTAATGATAAAAGCCATAAATTGCGTAAATAGGTCATTTATGAGAAAAATTACAAAGTGATCAAAGTTTGGAAATAAAAAAAGAAATGTTCTGCGTTTTTTTTGAAAAAAAAAAAATGCTAATATTTTATGCTATACTAAAGATTCGAATAAGGGCAACACTCGTTATTCCTTGTTTCTATTTGTAATCACATATTACATGTCTCAAACATTAATAAACAAAGAGTCAATAATAATAATAATAATAATAATAATAATAATAATAATAATAATAATAATAATAATAATAATAATAATAATAATAATAATAATAATGATAATAATAATAATAATAATGATGATGATGATGATGATGATGATGATGATGATGATGATGTAATGTGCTGATTTTGAAATTCTGTCATGTGCAGAATTTTGAATTTTTACAAAGAGAAATATTAAAAATTCTGCACATGACATTTCTATTAAAATAATGCATTCAAAATCAGCATATGACAACTGATGCATTATTTTAATATAAATTCAAAATCAACTCATGACAATGAAATAAGAAACTGCATATAAGAAATGGGACAACAAAATAACTAAATAGTAATTTATTTTAGTGAAATATATATATTGTATATTATATGTGGTTTTAAACGAATACGTTAACTTATTTTCATATCACATTGTACTATTTTTTTCAATTCTGTTTATACAAAATTAAAAATAGAGAAAAAAGAATTCCGAAAAATGAAAACAGCAGAACATGTTATAAAAGATAAATCAACATTTTCTTAATTTAAAAAGGAGCTAAAATCAAGCATTATTTAAAAGTCTCTGAAATATTTTTCAAATCCAACATAGTAAACCATTTTCAGAAAAAAATTGTGAATTTATATCAGTCTTCGTCAAATTTGTTTATTCATAGGTTTAAAAAAAAATTAACTCTTCTCAAACTTTAGAAATATTATTTATTCTGGTATAATAATAATAGCTGCACTCTTCAAAATGAATTAATTTTGAGAACAACTTTTACAAATACTTTTGACCACCTTTTAAAGTATTGCCAGTTATTTCAAAAACAGTTTTAATTTTTGTTTATTTTTTAGCTTTACATTTTTGCCTTCGTGAAATCTTGATAAAGCATTTAAAAAAAAAGAAAAAAAAGTCGGATTCTGGTTTATTTCTTTATCTTTACTGAAACGCATTTCGTGAAACTTGAAATGTAATATTGTGAATCATTCTAAAATAGTTCAACTCTTAAAATTATGTTCTTTATAAAGTGGATTTCGTGTAATTTTTAAATTGTAATATTGCAATTATTACAAAAAAAATAATAATCCTGATATGTATTGAATTTTATTAAAATTCTTTTCGTGAAATATTAAAATTATAATTGAATTTATTCCAAAAATAATTCAACTCGTGTTTATTTAATATTTTTAAAAATGCATTTCGTGAAATCTTGACTTGAATTTCAAAATTTAATTTCGTGAGTTATTCCGAAAACAGTTTAGTTCATGTATATTTCCATCTTTAAGTGAATTGATTTTTTTTCCTATGTTTTTTTTTCACCACATTCAAAAATATTTATCAAACGTTCAAATGAAATATATTACATATTTCATAAATTTCTTAACATTAAGTATTTTAATTGTTCTGCAATAAACCAACAATTTTGTAAATATTTAAATGATTTTTTTTAAATTTTAATTTTCACATCAAGATAAGTGTAAAATTTAAGTATTGAGTGCCTTTGGATTATAACAAGTTATGAAATAAAATCCATAGAATTTCGATTTTTCTCATAACCTTACACAACTAATATGCTAAGCAGCTGTAAAAAAAAAAAAAACCCGGGATTTTCTGATACCAATTGGTGTCGGAAGGGGTGTCGCCTTATTCCGTTCCAGACTGAAAATATTAGTGGTAACTTTGAACAGTTAATAACCTTTATCGATAAGTGAATATGTTTTCCAAAATAGTTGAATACACGAGTTTGGGGGGTCACACGTCTTGTTTTGAAAATGGAAGAAGAGTTCAGCAAACGTCTAAACCGAAATACATTGATCCGAATTCCCGAACACTGGCGATGACAACTTGAAATAATTGAATATCTTAGAAAACAAATCATTCACTTATCAATCTTAGATGCTTTTCAACATTTTTACTAATTTTTCAGTCCTGACACGAAAAAGGGCGGCGCCCCTTCTGACACCAGTTATTGTCAGAAAATCACGGGTTTTTTTTATATAGATATTGATATTAATTGTTCTTAACCCTATGCATAGTTGGGTTTGTTAGGGGGGGGGGAGGAAATTCGGGCTAAAATACAAGTGGAATTTAGTCTTTATATCACTCGGAAAAAAAAATATTGTTATGGTCAACACTCAATTTGTCTTCCGAAATTAAAACTACATGATAATTGGATATATTTTAAATTCGAATAAAGTAAATTGAATTGATATGATATATTTTGAATTCGGACATTTTATAAGTGAAATTAACAATTTCATCGACATATTTCTCTCTACCAGGAGACAGAAAACGCACATTGAAAAAGAAAACATTTTTTGTCTTTGCCTTAAGGAGAATTATTATTATTATTATTATTATTATTATTATTATTATTATTATTATTATTATTATTATTATTATTATTATTATTATTATTATTATTATCATTATTAATTTATTTATTATTATTATTTATTTATTTATTTATTTATTTATTTATTTATTTATTTATTCCCCGTATACATTATACATGTAGTTTATGCAATGGTATTATCTATCGGTAGATTTTATAATATCTTTTGCATTATATTCATCTATACATATATATATATAAAGAACACACACACACACGCACGCACACACTCAATTTTATTATATATATATATATATATATATATATATATATATATATATATATATATATATATATATATATATATATCTATATATATATATTATATTTATATATATATATATATATATATATATATATACAAAAACATTAAAAATTTTGTTCAATGTTCCAAAAAGTTTTGAACCAAAATCACAGCTCCAAATGTTAACTTAATGCATAAATTCTGGTTTAATTTGAGATGTTCATCTACTTGGTCCCTTTGACAAATACACAGCATAATTAATGCTGTACCCATTCAGAAAATTAACACATGTCAAATTGTTTATAATTTTTAGTTAAATTATTTTAAAAAGGAAAATTGGTTTATGTTCTTTGCTGGTTAAAACAATACTGAAATAGAAAGATCTTGTATTTGGACGATAATTAAATAAAAATAATTAAATTTGTACATAAGGTTAAAATTTTAATTTCTAGGAAAATACATATTAAAAAATAAAAAGATATTTTAAAAAAAATATTTTAGAAATTTCTGTAAATATGAATTTAAAAAGACAATGATATTCAATTTGTCAAACAATTTCATCTTGCAAATTGTTGGATGTCTTCATTGATTTCATTGTTTACAAGTTGATTTTATTGTTTATAAGTTTTATAAATCTATAAGGATGGTTGAAGCTTCAACCATTCTGGACAGTGGATATTTACTACAGCGCATGCGCATTTGGGGAGTCTTATCATCAGTTGTCGCTAAATATGTTTGCTTTTCTTGTCTTTTATACGTTTTGTTTGTTTGTTTGTTTGGTTTAGTTTTTTTCATAAACTTGTTTTACGTGTTCTTGGTAATGTTGCCTGTTAATAAGAATTCACTTCCTTTTTTAAAATGTTTGAAACAGAAAAAAAAAAGAAAAACAAACTTAATCAAATTTCCAAGACCGAAAGTCTGATTACAATATGAAGTAATGATTTACGAATGTTTTACTGATTTATAATTAAATTTATCAAAAACTAATAGTTAAATCTTCTTCTGCTGATGTTTTTTCATAATAAATAGAGGATCTTGCATCAGTGTTTATGCAATATTGAATATATTAAACGAGTTGAATAATTTTTTATGCAACGAGCCTTGGCGAGTTGCATAAAACATTATTCAACGAGTTTAATAAATTCAATATTACATAAACACGAATGCAAGATTCTATTTATTATATTATCCCATAAAAACGACTTTTTCACAAATTTAAAACTTGTCTTCTCATTATAAGAAAACAGCTGATTGACCGAAACACAAGAAGTTCACGTTACCGTGTACATACGCCAAAAGTAATCCTGCTGAAATGTTAAAAGTAAACAATAGTCTGTCCGCAGGATACAAAAACAAAACAAACATTTTCAATTTAAATACATATATCTCCTTTTTAGAAAAAAAAGTACAAAAGTATCAGCGTAATTTATGAATGAACAAACACTCTGTCACTGTGAACTAGGTGGATTATGTGACGTCATAGCTCGCGCACTCTGGAATGTCAACGACCTGGACAAGGATTTACAGACACGTGTTACTCGGAATCGCTATCCATGATTATTCTGGCCCGTTTTAAGGAACTTGTGATTTGTTTTGATAAATATGAATTGAATGTTTCCTCCGGTGACTGTTCCTGCAATATGCTTTGGAATCCGACGTGTAAATACCCGTGCGTAGTGCGTAAGGATAAAACCTAGTTCACACGCTTTTATGACGTCACACTCATTCAATACGATTTTTATTGTATGACCGTATTACATGGATTATTGAGTAGATTTAAGAATTGACTGTCATTTTTTCCTGGGTTATCAAGGAATGAACCAGATTTTAAAACTAGCAAATCTGATGAACTGCGAAGCAGTTCATTTTAGATTTGCTAGTTTTAAAATCTGGTTCATTCCTTGATAACCCAGGAAAAAATGACAGTCAATTCTTATTCATTCTGATGAACTGCCAAGCAGTTCATTTTAGATTTGCTAGTTTTAAAATCTGGTTCATTCCTTGATAACCCAGGAAAAAATGACAGTCAATTCTTATATTTACAATATTTTTACATTCTTTTTACAAACTTCTCGATTGCGTCATACAAATAAGAAAGAAAAACCGGTAAATACCGACTCTTTCGGCAATGTAAACATTCTGGGAACAGCCAATATGTCAATCAAAATAATTCCCGCCTTCTCACTGATTGTGTGACGTAATAGACGGTTTAAAAAATAGTACGCTGGAAACAAAAGAATATTTCAAACAATTTTATTCAAATAGACAAACAAAGTTACAAATTCATATTGATTGTTAAATTACAGCTATTAAACGTTGAATTTGTCAAGATTCCCGATTGTATGGATGACAGGGTATTGGAAACATCAATGCGCGACGTTTTGTTGGACTGTGTTGTGCACAGGTCCGAGCATGGAAGCATCACGTGATTATCAGTTGCTGGTAGAGAAGAAGAAGCATGGTCAGAGGCAGAGGGAATTACGGCAGAAGTATTACCAGTGACAGTTGATGAAAGAAGCGAACTTAAAGCATGTTTTTGAATGGTCGAACAGTCGCGAGAGTAGCTCCTGACAGAAGCCTCATTCCGATAACCGCTCATAAACATTATCTGTTTGGTCTCAACACCGGCATCGCTCATAGCTTGTATGGTAGTGGCCCGCAAGCTGTGTGCCGTGTAGCGTTTAGAACACCCTGACGATGGAAATATTTTTAAGTATACAATAAAAATCGAAACAAATATTTTATTTATTTATTTAAAATTCAATATTTTTTTCTTTCATTTTCAATGTATATTTAATTAAATAACACTATAAAATGTGATGGCTTGAATGTTAAAAATAGATTGATAAAAGTAGGTCACAGGAATTGCCTAATGTTCTAGATTTTCTACAATGAGTTCATCATAGGAATTCAATAGGTGTTGTAAATTTTTTTTATTTTTTGAAAAAAATTTTTTTTTGCTATAACGTGAAAAAAAAACTTGAAAAAAAAGAAGGAAATATCGAAGTATGTACGTGGTTTTGTGAGATAAAAACAGATAGCTAAAAATAGGTCAGTTAGGGAAAAACCAGAAATGGTATTCATGCGCGATGTGAAAAACCGATGTTTATGCGAATAATGAAAACAAAAATCAAACAGGGTTCAACGTAGAAATTATTTTTCTATTGTAAATATTATATAATAAATCATTATCTAAAACTAAACGTTTTTCCTCACATGGTTTACGCTGATATAGGTAATAGCGTGACGTAAAACGTCGATTTTTAATGACGTCATAATTGATACATTACGTCCCCCAGGAACATCTTTTTCGCTATATTGCAATTATGACGAATTATTTTTTTTTAACAATTAATCAAATTTATTTGGTTTTTGCGTCTTACAATGTTCGGACCAAATTTAAATGCGGCGGAAAAAATCACGAAATGGAAGCTGTGGAATATAGTTTTAATGATATGTGGGTTCTTCCTTTCATTTGAAAAAAATCAGAATTTGTTGTATATTTGATTTTTGAATTAATTACGAGACAACTTTCCTTCCTGATGAATCTTTTTTTCAAAAATTGATATTTCATACATTCAAAGATATCTACGGATTAAAAATAAAGCATATTCAAAAAATAAAACATTGTAAGTTGTCTTTTTTAAACAATATTTATTTCATAAAAAAATATATGGGATCTTTGTCCATATCTAATGTTTGAAAGGAAGATGTAACAGTTTAGGCATGCGCGATTATGTGACCCGAGCTGACCTGTTCTGGAATTTGTTTCATTATCATGACAACCCTAAAAGGAGTTAAAAGGGTATACTTCACAATGTAAAAACAATTAAGTTTTTATTACAACCATAAAATACAAAATAAACGAATCATTGAATATATATGATAAAAATACTTTGATCTTGGCCCACCAAAATCTACTGACCATAATCGCTGTAATCAAGCATTTAAATTATCATTGCACAGACATTTATTATAAATACACATGGTTCTATCATTGTAAGACCGGGTGAACAAGTTTGTTTGCTTTGATATTTATCCCTAACCAAACAAATCTGTAGGGTTTATCGGTAAAAGATAAATAATAAAACGAGAAAGCATATCAAATGGGTTCTTTTGAAATTTTTATTGTCTTCGCTGAATCATCTGGACTCGCTCAATTTTTGGTAGAACTTTGTATCACACATATTCCTTTGTAAACGGGAAGTCATTAAAGTCTTTCCGTAGATATTTGGTTAAATTTTTTTCTAAAACATATTGAAATCACTCCATTATGGTTTTCTGTTTTTTACAATATATACCATTCCGAAAAAACAAACAGTGTTTAAAATTTGATCACTATCGCCATTCCGGATCTTCAGCTTTTTATTGGCATTTGTTTATCGATCGTTAAACAAATGCATAAAAGCTTTGGAGATAAGTTCTAATGGATCTTATTGGTTTTGGCTTGAATAAATGTCCGGTACCTAATCTTGATTTAACATGTAACAGTAAAAATATAAAACAGGAGATTGCAAAAAATAACAATGAACTGGATATTTTATCGTTTTCCATATCACTATTAACAGTCATTACACGTAAATAGTTGTTATGGCAACACCCATCTCGTTTTTTTTTTTTTTTTTTTTTTTTTTTTTTTTTTTTTTTTTTGATTGGCGCATGCGTTTTAGAGCCGAAGAAAAATATGGCCACCCATATTTTTATGCCTGTAGACATACATCTTTATGACATAGACCACACGTTATTCATCATAGGAGCTGACATTTTAACTCGTGCTTGTAATAAATAAATTAAAAACGAACATTTCTATATTAAACGTCTGAATTAAATAATCGAAGAAGGCTTTCTTCACTGAACGAACAGCAGGAAGGGAGATAAATCCTGAGGGAATACATCGATTTTCTTAGTACTATCATAATGTTTTAATATTTTTTTCAAGTAGATCTTCTACATTTAATGTACATAATTTTCATTTTCACATGCACCATGTTGAAAAAATACATCTCGCTATATAAGAAGTACTTATAACAAAATTCAACCAACACCAAGATTGTGTGACGCCACTAGTCTTGCTCGCAAAGTTTTTTAACGTTTGATCAAAAAAATGTTGATGAAGAAAATTTGACGCTATGTAAAAAAGCATATGCCTTTCTATCAGATAAAAAAACTAAAGAGCTAAGTTAGATGCTGCATGAAGGAATATTTATTTTAAACAGTATTTATTGCATGAAATAAACATACATGCAAACAAAATTTACATTGCACAAATAATGGATTCCAGAATATGAGCAAGACCTATATATATAATCTAGTCTAGCTATATTTAAAAGCCCTATTGAAGGACTTGTTCTGTTGACATTCATTTACCCTTGATTAAAGAAGATATTCAAGAAATTTAAAGCTATGTTAAAACTTATGAATCAATTCAACAGACAAAAACATGAGATATTAAATATATGCTGCATTAAAGCATATTCAAGTGCCCTATTGAAAAATGGCTCGGTTGGCTTCAAAACCAATCCCTACTAAATATATGCCTCATGAAAGGATACCTAAGTGCCCTATTGAAATAATAGCTTGGTTGGCTTGAAAACCCATCCTCAACAAATATATGCTGCATTAAAAGGATATTCAAGTGCCCTATTGAAAGAAATGCCCGGTTGGACTCAATACTCAACCCCAATAAAGTAAGCGATATATAGGTTTTTGAAATGGAAAAAAGAGTTTTTTTATGGGGGGGGGGTGGTGGTGTGTGTGTGGTGGGGGGGGGGTACCATATACTTTCTGTGATAAAATGACTAATGACTTGATGGCGTACCAAGCAATTCCTATCGATATTTTTGTTCGGTCCATATTTTCACCAAAAACCCTGTTTGATACAATTGCTTATGGCATGATTGCATACCGACAAATTTACATTAAAACTTTGAGGGACAAATGCAGTTCGAATTAAAAAAAAACATTTTTCACCAGATAGTTCATCTCCAAAACATTTCTTTAAACATCAAAGTTTCATAAGTGGTACCAGTAATAACAAGTAATAACAAGTACTATTCATAAGACTATAAAAATCAACATTGGCTAAATGAATTACAATTAAGAAATGAAGATGCTGGTGTGTTTGTTCAATATCGTATGCTTTATGCATTTATGTTGTATTTAAAAACACGAGAGAGAGAGAGAGAGAGAGAGAGAGAGAGAGAGAGAGAGAGAGAGAGAGAGAGAGATTAAATGCATCTATTTCGTATTTAAACAGAGAGAGAAGGGGTAGGTTTATCACTGTATCCCAACTTTTACTGGATATATTTGACTTACCATAGTTCTTTGTTCCTTTCATTCTCAAAATTGACTTGCACGTGACCGGTGTAGCTAACTAAACAGGAGGTGCTTACCCTTCTGGAGCACCAGGCCTCACTTCCTTGATGGAAGTTCACGTGTATAGCATATTTTGCCAGTTTGCAAAGTTTTTACTTTGTTTTTGGGATTGTGATATGGACAAGGACTGGTATGTTTGTTTATTTAATACATTCCTTTTGTATTTAAAACATTGTAAACATTGAGAGAGAGAGAGAGAGAGAGAGAGAGAGAGAGAGAGAGAGAGAGAGAGAGAGAGAGAGAGAGAGAGAGTGTGTGTGTGTGTGTGTGTGTGTGTGTGTGTGTGTTTTCTAACATAACTATATCGTCGTGAGCTTTATCTTTGCTTTAACATACAGAAGACAAATGCCAGCACCTTAATATATCGATAGCTTGTTTTAGACGAATTGCATTTTTGAATGTCACTAAATCCCTTTATAGAAAATATTCATCAAAAACTCCATTTTTGACTTTAAGTTATCTGGAGTATATTTTACATCAAAATTACCATTTCATTTTGGAATTTTAAAACAGAACATGATGACGTTATAAAGAATGACATTGTCTTTTTTAAAAACCTAAAACACTTACCATTAAGCATGTTGGTGGTCCTTTGTAGAATATTAATTTGATATTTATGACTGCATAAATGTACATTGCATCTTAATTAAAGCTTTAATTATCTGAAAAACTGAAAGTTAACCACAACTTGAAAACGGCAGATAAAAGTTTATAATAAAATAACCACATAAAACCGATATGCGTGACAAGAAAGGAATCATATTGGGACTTCTGAAACTCCCGATTTAAAGTACATCAGAGAAATTGTCCAGGGGTGTGGTTATAGTACCAATAGACGGTATGATCTATCTCACAACCATCAGAAGTTCATAAATTATGCCAATTTCAAAAAAAAAACTAATAAATAAAAAATGAGTTTAATTTTGCTGAACAAGCAGTATTGTTGTTGTTGTTGTTGTTATTATTATTATTATTATTATTATTATTATTATTATTATTATCATTATTATCATTATTATTATTATCATTATTATTATTATTATTATTATTATTATTATTATTATTATTATTATTACATTTTGCTTTAAAAAATTTAAAAATTCTTGTTTAAAATGAAAATTTATTTATTTATTTATTTATTTATTTATTTATTTATTTATTTATCTTATTTTATTTTTTTAAATTTATTTTTTTTTAATCTATGTATTTATTTATATGAACAGTCTCGCTTTCGTGCGCAGTTTTTGCAAATCTTTTAGTTTAGCGTAATAAAGATCCTATGTTATGTAGAGAACTTTGCGGAAAAAGACAATGACAAATCAGCAGCCATTTTAGAGCCCCGAATTGCCTTTTCTGTTTGAATACTTTTTATTGTCATAATACACATACCCTTGCTATAATACAAATTTTACAGTGGATTAATTTTTGGTTGGCATATCACATTTTGATTTTTGATTTATTGGAAAAAATAAAAAAGATACAGGCACAAAGCTTAATCAAAATTTTTATCATTTTTTAAACCATAGGTAACAACTTATTTAGTTTTGATCTTAACGGTGTCATTATCACTAATTCTGCCTTGTAAATCACGATTCTGTTTGCTATTTTAACAGATTTGAGATGGACTTCCATATAAATAAATTTTCAGCATCAGATTTTTTTTTAATTTCTGTATCAACGTTTTAAACATTATTTGCCAATTTTTTATGAAATTTTGGATTCTTTAATTTTCAACTGTTTAGCTTATGATTTTATCTATCAAACTTTCCAGCCCCTAGTGTCACTGACGAGGAATGAATTTTTGAAATGTGCATCAAAATTAAACATGTAATTTTGTTAAATATTGTCCTGGTTCATAGGATATTGATCCTCTATTGTTCACTTGTACAATTAGGAACGGTTGACGATGTTCGGATCTTCTAGTACGACAATACCAAATTTCTAGATATTTGTTCCAGTGCTTGTCCCATGTCTAAAGTTTCAACAACTGCGGTAGCCCAGTTGGGAGAGTGCTCGCTCCGTAAGCGGGAGGTCGTGGGTTCGAACCCCGGCCGGGTCTGACCCAAGACTTGAAAGTGGGTAGTGATTGTTCTTTCGCCAAGCACTCGGCATAACGAAATGAAAGTCACGATTCTTTCGGATGGGAACTTAAAATAAACGAGGTCACGTGTTACGGCGTGGCACGATAAAGAACATTGCTGTATAATGACATCAGCTCATTGCACAGGCAAAATTTCTGCACTTTCGCCTGTAGCTGGCGATGTCTCAGATATAAGTGAAACATTCTTGACGGGGACGTTAAACACCAGTACTCAACTCAATTCAACTCTCAAGTTTCATAATCAGTTGATCCAGTGTTTATTAGTATTTTTGTCTTTTATGCCTGGTCTTGTTTGTCTGTTTGTTTATTAATTAGTTTTATCTATTTTTGTTGTTGGGTTCTTGCAATAGCTCTTGCAAACTTTAACCCCCCCCCCCCATTACTTTTTCTTCTTGCTATGCTCTGACAAAACGCTACCAGAAAGACATTCATTTTAAAGTGTAAGCTGTTTATAACAATGCATTGATTTTCGAATAACAAGATGTAATGCAAAACTTTAATGCATATAATACAATGGAGTATACATGTGTATATAACTGCATAATAATGTACGAATAGGTAAAATGCTTGCAATATGCAAACTAGCAAAGTTTAGTTGACTGAAGTAATGGTGGTTTTTTTACCAAAGTCAAGATTTTTTCGATTATATCGAGGCGTTAAGTTTTAGGATGGTGGGGGATCCGGAGAACACGGAGAAACCAACCTTTTGAAAGCTTAACTGACAAACTTTTTGGCATTAGGATCTGCCGCGAATGGGATTCGAACCTAGGGGGGCAAGAAACTAACAAAGTGTTTCAAGGCTTGAACTTTATATTGAACAAGAGGATACGCACTAAGAAGAGTTCTTCGAATCTTGTCCCTAAGCTTTCCCTAAGCTTCACTTAATGCCTTGTAATCATCAAAGCTGATAGTAATAAATGTCCTGTCAGACACCGTTTCTTGTCCATATCCTGACCCCAATAAAATATTGTTCACCTTTTCTCACATTTGATACAAAACAATGTAATAACAAAACAATGTCCCAACTATATAATGCTTTTTTTTCAAAAAAAGTCACTTTCTGGTCTATAAATTTTATTTATTATTTTTTTAAATTTATTTTTATAATTATTTTTATAATTATTTATTTATTTTTATTTATTTATTTATTTATTTATTTATTTATTTATTTATTTATTTATTTATTTATTTATTTATTTTTTGAAATAATAGTTTTAATATAATTCAAAATTTAACTGGTATTTGTGATATATATTTACTACCCCTGAGCGGGTACCGCTGCGGTTGGAGTAAAACTCCCCGAGGGTATCCATAACTCAGAAGGCAGTACACTGTGCTGTCAAAAAAATATACCATTTAGCAAAATTTTCAACCGTCTAAAATTTAAGATTTATTTAAAACTAAGGTTTGTTCCCTCATGCAAAGCATTCCTTAGCTGGATTTGGATTTATATAATTTTGGAACTTTAGATTCATTATTTTCAACTGTTTGGCTTATATTTTTTATCTATAAAACTTTTTGGTCTTAGTGTCACTGATGAGGAATGAATTTCCGAAATGTGCACATATGGCACATCAAAATTTAACTTGTATTTGTGTTACATATAATTCTGGATTTTTTGCAGACCGTGAAAACAATTTACTTTATGCATTTTTGTGCACCCTTTTTAAAAAAAATTTAACACAAAAAAATTTCAAAAAAATGAAAACAGATTAAAAAACAAATAAGAAATTAAAATTAAACAAATTGATAACCAAGTAATTCTAAGATTAATAAAAACAAATGTCATAACAATGCACGTGTATGAGGGCTTTGTGTCCCCAAATAATCTCTCCAAATTCAAATAAATGTTATCAATACAACTATAAAACAAGAATGAACCTTTCTTGAACTTAATTCTATTTTATATATCTGCAAAGAAGGGTTATAAATTCTGTATTCTCATGTCCATAAAATTGGGATTAATACCACCCTTCCTGTTTGAAATCGACAAAAGAATGTAATAATTTCCATATAAAGTAATAAAGAGATTTTAAAAATTGTTTTATTTTTCGAGGTCCTCATCAGTCCATCGTCTTTGAGGCCATCGGCTTGAATCGAAGCCTTTAAGGTGCACATTGACATTAAAATTATCTGTCACGTGCTTTTTATTTATTTATTTATTTATTTATTTATTTTGTACTTTCTACGAAATTAATAAATTAAGTAAATGTGTAATTAGAATGTGCTTATATGTTATTTTAAAAAAAATCTTAAAACTAATTGTCATGTGCTACTTTTGAATACTTAATTTTATTAAAATTCTGAAAATTTGGACATGCAATTTTCCCTTTACCCGAGGTGACATTGGCTTCTAGATAGTTTATCTTATGATTTTAATAAATTAAATATAAATAAATATTCAAAATTAAATGATTTTCTTACTAAGAATATTTTTTATATTTTTTTTTTTTTACTATTTCAATTTTCATTTAATATGTAATGCAACAGAATGAATGTTAACAGTATATATATATATATATATATATATATATATATATATATATATATATATATATATATTCTGTTGCAACAAAAAATGTTTAAGATTTTTAATCTTTTAAATAAAATACAATATCGTATAATTGTCAACATATACATGTTGTTAGTTCAGTTTTTCAGTTTAAATAAGATAATTTTAATTTTTGTTTGTGGTTTATTGTGAACATGATGAGACCGTTCGGAGTTAATCCATAGTGTAATTACAAAAAACTGAACACTTTCGCCAGTGCACGTTTAACGTATTTTGTACCTTAGTTAGTGGTCTGAATATGATTTTGTCTTGTCTTGTCTTGTATTGTCTTGACTTGTCTTGTCTTGTGTGTTTATTGTCTTGCTTTATGTTTCAATTGCATAATGAAGTGTTTTCTGTTTGCGTTTGCTGTGACAAGTATTATTATTCCCCTTTTGAGGATATTCAAATTTTACCTGAACAAATGGTGGCAATACATCAAGGCTTTATGTATTAATATACAATACTATTCTTTAAAAAATATAGAAAGTTAAGTAACCACAGAACAAGAAGAGCGAGAGAGAGAGAGAGAGAGAGAGAGAGAGAGAGAGAGAGAGAGAGAGAGAGAGAGAGAGAGAGAGAGAGAGAGAGAGAGTCATGCACTTAAATATAATAATATATATCTCATGAAAAATAAAAAAATAAATATTTATAAATAAGATTGTTGTCCTAATTTCGTGTTTTTTATGATTGTTTTATAGTTTAAATTACTTGATGATCATCCAACCTTTAGCAAGTCACGACCGATGTGACTGGGAACACCTCCGGCTACAGGTGTTTATATATTATTTATTTATTTATTGTTCTATTTATTATTTATTTATTTATTTATTTATTTATTCTATTTATTTATTGTTGTTTTATTTATTTATTTATTTATTTTTAATTTTTTTTATCCTTGGTAAGAGGAATTTTGATTAGAGTTGTTCATTTGACAAGCCAATATTGAATCTTCATTACAACAAAGTGCAATAAGCCTTACATACATATACTTTACAAAAAACTAAAAAATTGAATCAAGCACTCTATATCCGTACATAAACGCGCGAAGTCCTCCTAATTCTATATATATGTGCAACAAGAGGGCGATGTGACAATTCGAAACTATCAAATACAAGCGTTACTCAATTAGGAAACCCGGGACTTCGTTAGTCGTGTCGTTAAATCGCGTATTTACTGACTAGAATCGAATACCAGTCGACCGATAATAAGCAGTTTGAGAGTTCGCTTGCCGAAGGTCGGTAGTTTTCACCAAATACTCCGTTGTTTTCGAACATTCCAGAACGGACCGCTTCGATACACATTAAAATCTTTACTGGGGCGTAAAACACCATTACATTTATAATTTCCTTCTAAGACGAATCCGTGCATTCTCACGTGTGTTATGGACCTCATATTATGACGTCATCACTAAATTTGATATCATCTACCCATCAGGCATTTTTCATAACGTATCGGTGTTAGCAGCGATATCTGCAGAAAAAATTGTATGCAGTGCGGAAAAATAACATTTTCCTAAAAATATACATGTATAACCGGACTTAATTATTTCATTGAATGCTCAGTGTTTGCACGGACAACCAAACATTTTTGGGGAAGCTAACATTAACACTCTCCAGGCGTAAAGAGGTTTAATTTAAATGATCTATTCTTTCATAAAGTAACTGGGTAACATAGTTGTATTTTTGTTTTGTTTCTATGAAACATATTTCAAAATATTTTCTTACTATTTTCAATATATTATGATAGATAAATATGCAATTTATCTAGTTTTTAAGGTGTAACAGACACCTTGCAAACACTTCTACCCATGTTCAGGTAACATCGTAAACACGTGCGTATAAAAAAACCCACGCCAAGCCAAAAGAACTGACACATCATTTTATCTTAAATTCATGCATTTAACCTTTGACTGACATATTTTTTGCTTCCATTCATTCATTCAATTCATTTATTCATTCATTCATTCATTCATTCACTCACTCATTCATTCATTCATTCATTCATTCATTCATTCTCCTCGCACGAATACGTAGTTGAATCTTCATCCGTAAATTAAAGTCATGACTTTATGGGTATTATTAGTCAAATGTTCTGATAAAAAAAATGTTAATTGCTTTAACAGACCTCTATAAAACCTGAAAAGTAATGTTTGACTGTGTAATAAAAAGAAAGATTATCTTTCACCTACCGTCAACACATCAAAAATGAAAAGAGTTTGATAAAAATGATACACTCTGTCAAAATAGAAAGTTCATTTTCATAAATGAATAAATATTTGACTGAAATGTAAAAAAGAAAAATTACATATGTATCCGGAAGCTAGAGAGAAAAAAAGATGAACTGGAATAATTAAATCTACTCACCAACATTACTTTAACACTTGTGCTGTCATCATGTGTAATCAGGTGAAATTTTATCCCGTGATATTGAGATGTTACCGTTCATAACTGACATTATTTATGTAACCGAATAAACATTAATAAAATTCCAAATTTTAAATACAATGCATTTGTTTATAAAAATGATACGGTTTATCGAGTCAGCAGCACGGATCATTTTGTGCTACATTTAGTACCGATGAAGCATGATCAGGCATCTACTAGTAGAAGAAAAAGCTCAAAAGTAAAGAAAAATACACACAAAATATATAATTGCCATCTATATGACAGGCTGAGTCCGACGGAGAGTTACAAAACTTTATGTGGATTTCTGCATAATAAAAGTCACTTTGCCTCAAACGTATATGCAGGGGAAGATAGTCATAAAGATTTCAAACCATAAAATAAAGGCATTAAATATACGAATTGCTGTCTCGGCCCTTTTTTCATTCATATTCTCTTCAAGTGGTTTTGAAATAATGTAATTTAAGTAGAGAAATAACTTTAGGGATAATGGCTTATATATTTTCGAGAATATTGCTTATATCCGGATTATTATTTTGATCGCATAGTGAGGCAAGACCTGCCACGTCGAAACTTGTAATAATTCATGTAGGAATGAAACATCACAGAAAGACTCATAACGACATTAATTATTGCCCTTTAATAAGCTATATTGCATAATTATCGCAAGATCAAATAAAATGCACTTTGATCGTACGTCTGGCACGTCGGCTTATTGCAGAGGCTGCAACCATTTTCTGCGGTACTGCTTTTCGGTTCACGTGATTTTTGCCATTTAATCCCCAATCTTGAAGTCTAATTTATTAATTCAAATTTGTTTACAATCTTTTGTATTATTAATCTATAATATTTATCTATAGTTTGAATCTGTGTGAAATGAAACTTGCGTGATTTTGAAATCTCGCGAGATTTTCAGGATATTAGAGAAGACATTTTTTTATTTTACGTGTTAAGTTCATTTGAAGCACATCAATTTTGTGCAGTTTTAAACCCTGACATTTTTATTTTCTTGCATAATTTCATTCTTAATTTTAGAAGTTTATTACTTAATGAACTTGTTATGTCACTATTAACTCATATTTTTCCGGAAATTAGCTTCTGTGTGGCATATGCAGACTATTATCAGTCAAACTTATGAAAAATAGTGTTTCTCATGTAAAGAACATTCCTGCGACAAATTGTACATTTCCAGACAGACTTCAGATGAATAGGAAATTTCCTAATTGTGCGTTTGTTCAACAAAAACAAAATTGGGCTATGTTTTTTATTATTTAAATATTTGAATGTGTATAGACGTCCCTTTTTTTAAGTTATAATACCAATATTTTACTTGTTCAACCAGTGTCCGCAATTTTTTAGTTTGATAAAACTTCGAAGAAATAATAAAATTAGAGCGATAATGTATAGCTAACATAAACTAGACAAAATTCGTCAGGAGAAAACGCATGCCAAACAAGTAGAATGTGAGTCAAACCTAAAAAGTGTTGTCGAGAAGTCATTTTCAAATGTTTGGATTTTTCCTTTTAATCTATCAACTTTTTCCGGCTCCTAGTGTCACTGATGAGGAATAAATTTCTGAATGTGCACATATGCCACAGAAAAATAAAACAAGTATTTTTTGTTAAATATTTAAAACTATTTAAATTAAAGTCATGGTCAAATGGGCATAATTTTCTATATAATGTGTTATGTGATTCTTCCAAAATCTCCATAAAACTCACATTACTCTCTAAGTTTTAAAAAATATAGTGACAACTGGTTTTGGGATAAAAACGGATGGTTTAGAATTCTTCAATAGTATTAAAACCGCATCATCATATACGTCAGTGCATGTTCAAAGCCGATCAAGCCCAAGCGTCTTATATCTTATATATCGTGATTGTGTAGTGTAATACCGATACAGAGTAACAAAGTTTAATAAGCAGAACCTATTTGTATAATCAATTAATTATATAAATGTCATCAACGATTTGACGATAAATTTTTTTCAAAAAAAATCTTCATGATATACTTTTTAAATAAATGTTTTGTGATTGGTTATCGGACACAAACACGAAAATTAAATATACATATCACATCAAAAACCCGATAATTATCACTATTTGGATATTTGACGTCGTAGATCGAAGACGTCACGAACAAAATGACTTAGATATCATTCTTACATAACCCGATTGTTTATTTATTTATTTATTTATTTATTATTATTTATTTATTATTTATTTATTATTTATCTATTTATTTATTTATTATTTATTTATTATTTATATCTTTGTTGTTGTTTTATTTTTTGTTCATTTTAATACTGGTGATACTAGGGCTTAATTGTAGCAAAAAAAATTGAAAAAAAAGAAAGTCATTTACAGATATAGGTCACATTTTACACGAAACCTGTACATCATGATATAATACAAAATTAAATAAATGCATATAGAATTGTTACTATTCAAGATTAACTCATGGTAGTTTAGTTGTGTTTTCTCTTATGTTAACAAAAACAATTACATGTATCATGATTATTTTAATTTTATTATAGTTTTCGTATACATAGTTTACTTTAAAATAATTAAAACAACTGTATGAAAAAAAAGAAAAGAAAAAAATAGAATTTAAAAAATCTCTAGTTTAAGACATACAAAGGACTAAAATTAGGTTCGAATAATCGCAGGTATTCGAATAACCAAGTTCGAATAAAAGAAGTTTTTTAATAAGAAGTTAAGTGCGGGCGATAGGGACCTACCGAGAACTTCGAATTTCCTAAGGTATTGGAATAATAGAAGTTCGAATGACCGAAGTTTGACTGTATTTAATTTTGCACATGGGGTACCCGTGTTCTTTAAGGTAGCTTTTTCTATGTTGCATGGGAATTAGTTACATACACAGTATAGTATAAAAACACCAAGTTGCAAAAGCCTTATCATTATTGATGATGGATCCTTGAATATGTAAAGTGAAACAGTATTGTAAACAATTTTAAGTTCAATATATGCAACTACCTTATATACATATATGTACTTAATCATCATTTACATGTTTACACATGATGCATGATTAAATCTACAAAATTAATTAAATTGTTTTATTATATCAAAATGTTCAATGCAATAATGCAAATTAAGTGCCTACGTTTTTTATAAATATTTTATATTTTTTTCTTATTTTTTATTAATATTATTTTTTTAAAATTATTATTTTAATTATTATTTATTATTATTATTAATTTTTATTTCATTATTATTATTATTATTATTATTATTAATTTCATTATTATTATTATTATTATTATTATTATTATTATTATTATTATTATTATTAATTTATTTATTTATTTGATAAAATACTATATTTGTACTAAAGAAACCATTCACAAAGAATCCAGTTTTCAACCCAAGTATCGGTGTACCGATGTATGAGCATGTCTACCTAAAATATTATATCTGGCATTGAAATACGAATTCTTTCAACATAAAATAAATCGAAACATTCAAATTGTACAGAGAATGGGTAATTATAATAGCCGTCTTAATTTCGCTCGCCTGAAGAACGATTTTAAAAGATAAATAAATAACGGTCAAAAAAAATTATAAAATACTTATCAAGTAGATTCAGGAACTTGAAGTCTTAATGAAAAAACATTCAGTGTTTTGTTTCAAATCAAACATTAAAAAGCCAACAAAGATGGACGCAGACAGATTGCATGGAGAGACTCCGATACTGTTTTAAAGCATCCACGGAGAATGCAATATGAAAACAACACTGCAACATCTCCTAATCTAAGATGTGATATATTGAAAGCAAAACAAGAGAACATTTATGCAGAAATAAAACATCATTGTAAAAAAAACAGAAGTAGATCCATATGATTAATTTCATGAGAAGCAAGAATAAATTGAAAACTTTGCGCCACGATGACGTAAATTTCTGATTGTATTGGTGTTTTTTTGATAATGAATTATTATTCTCCTTGCTAATAATGACTATGATTTATAAATCTTTCCAAATGTTTTAATCCTAAGGGTTTAGAATTCAGATAAATTGAAAAAAAGCATAAACAATTCATCCCATCGGCTATGAAGAGCTGCGTAACCTACTGTTTATGAGGCAAAAAAAAAAATTAAAACCTAATAACACATAATGCTTTTTGGATATTAAGAAGGCATTTGCATTTATAGGTACTAATTAGCGTCATAAAGAAGTAAATATAACTCTACAGACGAAAGAACCATTTGAAAGTGTATGTGAAAATAAACAAGACACAGGTCATCAATGCTCTTCTGACCGAAGCTTTTTTAAAAAATTGGATCAAAAATTAGGGAACAATTTCTAAGTTGAAATACAGAAACGTCTACGTTTGGTAACTTTTATACTTGTCTTCTTTACGAAAAGGTTGCCAAATAGGAGAATAAATTCCGGGTTAGTATTGGAAAAAAACATTAATAAGTAACTTGATGTTTGTAGCCGCATAAGCTATTTTGCAGCTTTTTATTTGCTAAAAATGTAAAAGGTACAATGTAATTTATAATTAACTGAATAGATGTAAAATAATATATTGAAATTATAAAAAAATATATGATATATATATATATATATATATATATATATATATATATATATTTGATAACGCATAACAAAAAATAATTAGATTTTTAAAGTTTTATTTTCCAGGAGGAGGTTTAAAATTTGACTGTAGCATGTACACTTGCATTGTTTAAAAGATCTAGCATCGATAATTCTGAATCTAAAAAGCTTTCTCGAAAGTGCAAAGTCAACACAATCTAGCAAAATTTTCTATTGGTATTGTTGACTTTGACAGGTGACTTTTTAGGAAGGTTGTTCTCCCTTCGAAATAAAGAATTAGCAAAATTGAGAAAGTGTGCGTCAGAAACAAAAGAAAACTTAACATGGGCTTCAGCCACAAAGTAGGACAACTTATGTTATTGCATATAAAATTATTCCGACTAAAACTGTGCATTCAGAAACAAGCAGTCAGAAGGAAGAATGCTTATTTGACGATAATCCGAATGGAAATACGAGGCAAACAGAAAAAAACTGGACAACGCTAATATCCTTATCTCAGCTGTGATGTATTAGAAATAAAATTTGAGAACATTTATACTATGATTACAATTCTCTTTAAAGAGATGTTTCATCTATGCATTAACAAATGATATATGACGCAGATGTTTGATTTACCCCCTAAATGCATACCCTTAGTTTTATTACCCCCAGATTAACGACAGATTAATAGGTTTGTCACTCGTGATAAGATCGCGCTGTCATTTAATCCTCGTTTTTGTGCCAGCCTTATCCCTTTGCCTTTCACATCTTCTGTAAAGAATAAAACGAATATTTGTCAGTTTCTTGGAAAGCTGGTCTAGTGATTGAAGGCTTGTTACTGACTTTCATTATATATCAACCACAACGGGATAATACATGTCGACCACGAAAATCTTTACCACATTGTGAATTAGGAAACAATTTGAAATGAGGTATACGTTTGGTGTTGTATTTTGACTTTGAAGTAGGCTTATATCTCTATATATGAAAATCTCATTTTTCGAGTAAAAACCTATAAAAGTTGAAATAAAGATGTAAACCACCCAAATTAAATGGCATACAGAATTTTACTAAACTACTATGTAAATCTCAACACCACACACAAACTTTCAAATAGGTCTCATATATCAATACTTTTTTTTTACTCCCTCTTTAAATTTTGATTTTTATTTCAAAGTCTCTTAGTTTAAAATGTAGTTTTTGTAATTACATGAATAATTTGTGGATACAAACTAATGTTGCTTTCGAGCTAGCTCACCCCAGAACAAAAACAAAACCAATGAAACATTTCATAAATCTTTGAATTCCACTTATTATAAAATTCCAATGAACATATTCTCTAAAGAACTTATTTCTTTTTTTTAACAAATAAAACTTCAATTTACCGTCTTAAATTTTGAAATTTATTTAAAACTAAGATTTGTTCTATCATGTAAAACATTCCTTAGCTGGATTTGGATTCATATATAAATTTCCAAAATGTGCAATATTAAACAAGAATTTTTTGTTAAATATTTAATGATTGCAAATATTTTAAGCAATTGGTATCAAATTTTGGAAACTCCAAAGCTTCGAAGAGTTTACTGGCTCCGTTAATGAATGAAAAATGTATTTGTTACCTAAGAAAAGACGAATAAAAATGTAATTGTAACTAAAACATTAATCTTGCAACAAGACCAAGCATGATTCGAACCTAGGCGTTGAGAGGCACTGCGATGAGTAAGCTCGTATTTCGACTACCCGCCTACCGAGCCCCCCCCCCCCCCCCCAGTACTACAATGGAACTCCAATTACAAAATGTGGTTCATATAATTTGTACCACAAATTGGTTACTTGGTTTCTATTTTGTGTGTTTAATGGTTTATTAAACGTGATAATATATTTTAACCGTCTTATAACTTTATTTTCACACCACTAGTTGGTTACCATTTCCAAAACATTTTAAAAAATTGCATTTTTTAAAGAAAAATTATCTATATTTATGTTATTTAACATTATAACATTTCCAAGTATTTGTTGAAGTTAATTGCAATTCAAAAATTTTATTATTTATTGTATTACTTTTACTCCGGGGCTAGGGACGTCTAATAACGTATAGTTGTGAACACTATAAAATGTCACATATCTTCATTGACTAACTAGATGAACATTTCCTAAAAACCAAATATGATCATAGTTTGGTATAGGAATTTGACATGTACTTTTAAGATTAAGAACTTTTTCATTATCTATAAAAATGAATATCAATCTATAACAATTAATCGAGTTGAAAATATAAAAAAATGACACATTATTTCTATGATGTTTGAACCATAACGACTTAATAATCAATTAAAGTCAATATTGTTTCCAAAACCTTGTCACAATATTATTTATATTATGATGTTAATTATTTTGAATAAATCGTAATGAATTGTTTTGAGTCACAATAGCTGAAAGTAATCCTTCATATTTGATTTGTTAAATAAATATATTATCAAGTAAGAAGGAAAATCTCACTTCTTTAGTGAAAAGCTGTTTATAAACAATACCATCGTTTTATTCCTTGTCTATTGAGTATAACAACCGTTTATGTTGTCTGTAACCTGGATTCTCAATGTGTACTTTTTCAGATGGGCAACAAGAAAATTCTCTAGTTGGTTTGAATTATATTTGTGAAGTGAGAAGTTATCAGTTAAGCATCTGCTTTTATTAATTGGTTGATTACACCTATTTTCAGTTTTCAATTTTCCATATTATTTCAATATTTGTCGCATAGCCTTTTTCTTCATAATTTATTTATAACGACCGTACAAACTTGACCCTTAATCGATTGTAACAAGACACTGTAAAGTACAATTTTTTATTCCAAATTAAATGGCCGGACATAGCTTGCAATTTCTGACTCCAAACATAGAAGTAATACAAACCGAACAAAAGTTTTTCGTCGGTACCGGAAAATAAAACTGCCTTTTTACAAGCAAAGGGAAATCGTTTAAACGACGCTGCCTTTATGAAACAATGCATGTTGCAGTTGCAGTTCCAACAAACCAACTTTAAAGCCACGGAATTAGTCTTTAACTTTATGTTAAAATTGTTTCGTAAAATCTCCTTTAAAGTTACATAAATATATATATTACATTAAGATTAAATAAAGCATAGTATTGTCAGATAAGAGACTAACAGACTCCCACCCACGAAGTGAGAGTTCTGAAAAAATATTTTTGAATTTCAAATTCATTTTTATTCTAATGAGAGTCGGAGACCTTTGTCAAGATTGTCAAGTCATCGGGCTAAACTTCGCCGTTTACAAAGATTTATATAACACATGACCAATATAAATCACATATAATGGCATACACGGTGCTAAAAATGTGCACCTGTGCTTTGACTAAAATCTAAGAAACCAACAAAATGGTAATGTTAAAATTGTGCCTCTGCGCATAGACAAAATTTTTTTTTAAAAAAAAGGGGAAAACATCTGTAAGTACCAGTCCAACACCAGAGCATACATCCAGATTCCCATTATACCCTCATTCATGGCGGCATGAGTAATGTTGATGATCATAGTTCGTAAACAAACTTATTATATTGATCTATAGAACTTTCTCTGCGAATAGTTAATGATTTGCCTATGTGACATAAAACAACATTTCAGCAAATTAACAAACTAAGAACTTTGGTATTTGACAAATAAAGCAATCGGGGTAAAAAAAAAAAAAAAAAAAACATTAAAAAAGTCATTTGTCGCAATATATTAATATATGTGCTATCTAATTTTATTTGTATTTATTTTTCTTTTTTTTTTTAGTTGCATCAGCTACTGCGCCAAGTACAGGTTGTTCAATTACTGTATTTTAATCAAACATAATAAAGATGATAATATGATTATCATTTAGAACTACCAACGACATTCAAAAAAGTTAGCAGAAGGGCATTTAATGTTGCAAACATACTGATACCACCAACAATATTGACTCTGCAGCTCTATAACAGAGGTTGGTAGAGTGCTCGCTCCGTAAGTGGAAGGTCGTGGGTTCGAACCCCGGCCGGGTCTGACCCAAGACTTGAAAGTGGGTAGTGACTGTTCTTTCGCCAAGCCCTCGGCATTACGAAATAAAAGTCACGGTTCTTTCGGATGTGAACTTAAAATACACAAGGTCCCGTGTCATGGCAGGCATGGCACGATAAAGAACCCTGCTGTATAATGCCATCAGCGCAACGCACATGCAAAATATCTGCACTTTCGCCTATAGCTGGCGATGTCTCGATATTAGTGAAGTATTCTTGACTGGGATGTTAAACACCATTACTCAACTCAACTCTATAACAGAGACAAAAAAATCTATAATTTTATATATAATTTAACTGGGCTTGCCACAGGTGTTAAAATATGTTTATATATATATATATATATATATATATATATATATATATATATATATATATATATATATATATATATATATATATATATGAGAGAGAGAGAGAGAGAGAGAGAGAGAGAGAGAGAGAGAGGGAGAGGGGGGCTTACTGAAGTTCTGTCTTTTTCAGCTACTCTAGTATTTTTCAAAATCTCCCTAAACTGACTGCTTTGATATTCAAATGTAAATGTGTAAATTTGTCTGGTAAGCAAATCAGTTGTAAGTCTCTAGATACGCTAGGAATAAATAAAAATAATATTAATTCGTGAGACAAATGCGTTGTCCTGAAACCTTTCCCAGTATTTCGCATCAATTTGTCTGATGTCTTTTTTATTATTTTTATCCTTTTGAGGAGTCCATTAGTGGTTATATTGACTATTTTCAAGTTACTATATATTAGCTACTAATCGCACTATATTATCTTTAACGGCGAATCACCATTACTTGTATGTTGCATTTTTAAACCCCTTTTTGATCATTTTGGATTTTATGTTATATTTGACCATAGATTCAATGGATGAAAATTTTATTAAAAATTTCTTGACAAAAGAACAGTCTTTCCAATTTTCAAATCTTTGTCAGACTCGGCTTGGGTTTGAACACCGACCTCCCACATACGAAGTGAGAACTCTACCAACTTGAGCTACTGTAGTTGTGCTTTATGGAAAAATTACCGGATGACGCAAGATTATGTCTTAATTTATATAATGTGTTATATTCTTAGTATCAAACTTAAAACTACTGATAAAACATTTTATAACCGGTTAAATTAGAGATGTTCATATAGCCAGTTACAGTTAAGTTTACAATATTGCATAATATTTTCTCAACCATCAATGATTAAAGCTCCCTTAGTACTGCAGTTTAAATTGTTTTTAAGGGTTTTATTCAAAAAAATCTCTATATCGAGTTTAGCAATTATTAAGTGTACACTCAACTCAAATTAGGGAATATTCCGTTGCCTATTTTTTTAAGACATTACTCAGTTAAAATCGCATTACTTATGTCACATTTTAAATATTTAGTGCAGGTTTGTCTAGAAATACAAAACATTGTCAAATAAGATAAAAACAGTTTTGGAATATTAATGAGAGGAAAATAAGAATAGTTAAGTTGTCTGTACACTCTTTAGTATATGATTGTTAAACTAGGGTCTAAACATCACGGTAGAATTATCTTCAAGAATTTCTATTTCAGAAAAAAAATAAAGCCAATCGGTTACACATCATTCAAACCATAAAATTGAAAACATTCTGATATTTAGTTTTATGTGACACAACACTTGCAAATCAAATTTGAGAGTGAAACTTGTAACTGTGGGAAGTCAAATATATTCAGTAAAGTTTGGATACAGTGACTTAATACTCATCAACAATATTGTGATGTCGACTATAAAACTTTTCAAGGACCTTGATTAGTATAGGTGTGCAATATCCTATACTACAAATTAAAAATCTTCATGAAACTAAACTTTTGCTAAACTTTGAACAGATGAACTTATATTTTTGATTTTTTTTATACCTTAATTTATTTCATTTGTAATCTCCAATAATACTACAACCATACAAAAGTTCAAATTCAGAAACTTTACAAGTTAACCCAATGTGTGTTTCTTTTTCATCGATTGGGTTTTGGTTTGTTTATCATTTGCTTCATGTGACTTGGTTTTTTGCACTTTGCATAAAGCAGGACAAGATATTACAGATTGATCTATTGATCATTACATCCGACCCTCTTGGCATGTAAAGAGTTATGGACTATATAAAGGTCTCTAAAACACCCTCCTTATTTTACCATCTATAATTGAGGCACTCTAGGAAAATCCTCAACAAACCCACTTTTTTACAACCAGTTGCCCATGACTACGTACCTATATATCATTTACTAACATGAGAACATATACATTTAATTTTCCTTAAATGAGTAATATAAATATTTTTAACATTCTAAAGATGTAGTCAGTTGTCGTATTTAAACAATATTTTTTTGATTTATAACCTTGATGTAATACGTTAAATAATTTCACTTTTATATTCAGTTTTTTAACCTACATAGTCGATAGCTTATATATTCAAAACGCGTGTGGTCTCTCTAACACGATAATGATTTACTTTTCTACCTTGCAATTTGTCAGACACAACGTTTCATGCAAAATTGTTTGTAAAACAATAAATGTAAAATAATGGTTACACATCTACGAAAACCAGCTAGTTTTAAAAAAAATGAAAAACAAAATCCACAAATAGTGTTTTTACTTAAAACAAATAGCATAAAACTAAAACTTAAAAATATTTAACTCCTTTTTAGCTTTTGCGCATGCTTTATAGTACAATTAGGTAACATTTTATATTGTACCAACCACAGCAAATGTCAATATGCAAATGATGAAATCAGTTAGTTGACATTCATAGATATAAAAAAATTTTCTGAGAAACAAGGTCAATATGTTATGTATCGTTAATCAAAACTATTTTAACTGTAAACGGTTTCAAAGACATTTTGCTTGTTCTAGTAATTTACAATCGGGCAATAACTGTATACTATGTACCATATAATTATACTGTATCATCTGTTAAACAATCTATTGTTTATTTATATCTTGTTATGTAGTTTATCAGTTTGTTAAAATGTAAGCTTGATAAGGAATACTATGTATGTGAAATATATTGCAATATGAAAAATCATGCTGTCGTTAGTTTTTATTTTGTAATTATTCTTAACTGCTTTTCTATATTTGTGCTAAATCGTTCGAATGTGCCCAGAAATTAGATATATGAAGATATTTGCAATATTAACCACAAATATGTGAATAAAATGTGCCATTGTAACATCTGCAAAATTTTTTCATACCCCTGTGTCACTAATAATTTTTCAATCTTGTCATTTGTTTGTCAAGTAGTTGATTTTTCTCGATAGGTCGTTTATTAAAAAAGATTTTCTCTTCGAAGAGCACCTGTGTGCCACTAACAATTTCCAATGCTGTCTGTCTGTTTTTCCACAATAACCTCATTCTATATTTTGTATTCACAGAAGCGTTTATATTCCATGTAAATGTGGAAATTTTAACACCTGTGTGTCACTTTTAATTTCCTTTTATCTCTTTTAAAGTGATAAAGAAACGTAAAATGCAAAAAATGTAACAATTTTACATCATTGTGTCATTATGTCAAGTGTCCATCTATTTAATGGTTTGTAACATATTCCTGTAAACACAATGAAACAAATAGATTAAAATTTACAATTCTTTAGTCCAAACCATTAGTATAAGGTCAATGTAATAGAATGTTTTTCTTTCTAGAACCACAATAATTATCTGCTGTACACCGTATAGCGGTTTATTTTTTGGGCTTTTAGCGGGGTTAATTTTGAAAAGAAAGGGTTAAGTGAACATTTTAGCGTAATTATTTTAGTGATCTGAAGCAACTGACTGATGGTCGACTGTTACCCGGTATACGGTATCCTACAACTATTATTTATTTCAAAGAAAATAAAAAATTAAAATCATATTGGTTCATTATTTGCTATATATAGACCACTATTATTTAAATAAGTGGAAAAATCACAATTTTGGACTTTTACTCCAGTGATGTTAAACTTATGTTAATCAAATTCTATTATTAGGTTCTTACGACTACGTTGGCATGTTCATAGACACATCTCTATCACATTATTAGGTTCTTTCGACTACGTTGGCATGTTCATGGACACATCTCTATCACATTATTAGGTTCTTACGACTACGTTGGCATGTTCATAGACACATCTCTATCACATTTTATACTTTCTTTATCCTATCACTTTGACTTTATAGTTTAATCAGTTTTGAATTATATTCCTTCTTGAATTTGTTTTTCTTACCACAATTTATTATGTAAAAGTTTTAAAAACACCTTAAGACATCCTGAAGTAAAATACAAGAAGCTTAACAATATAACAATAAAAATTGCTTAAGCGAATCGAAATCAGAAAAGCAAAACACTAAAGGAATAATCAACATAAAGTTTAATGCTCAGACTTTCGATGAACTTAAGTTTTGTATCAAGAAACTTACAGAATACTAAGATATGACATCTGGCATATAATGTGAGTATTTTTCTTTAGAAAATATCTAGCTTAAAAGGTGGTCTAATGCTACCTTAGCACTTCTGTTTTATCAAGATGCTATTTTAAAACAATAAAGTATATCAAACGTCTTGAAATTCCCATTGTTATAAAAACACCAATGACTTTGAATGAATACCATCAAATTTATTGACAATAGCGACAAAAGAATATTCAAGTGATTAACGTACATTTGGAGGGCTCCAACCTTTCCACCAATTCACAAATGCTCTACTAAACACATACTTCACCAATATGAATATGTTATACAGTAATTTTAGATTAAAACAGATGTATTTTGTTGTTTATTCCTGTTCTTCTTCTTTTTCTTATTTTATTATCATTATATTGTATATTTCAAAGTCTTTGTTTTTACAATCCAGAACTAAGAAGAAAAATGTTAGACTAATACTCGTCAAAATTTGAATATTCACTAGCAAAATTATCTTCCAAATTAATTATCTAATATATATAATCAATCAAATAGATTACGATAAAAACATTTTAAATGTTCACTCTCAGATTGTTCAATAACTTTGATCAATCCAGTTCTGGGAAAAGCAAGTTTTTTTAAGTTTATATTTTATGTTTTTAACGGCAATTTTGTTTTATTTGTCATATTTTTATAATTTTAATTTTCAAAAAATTGTATAAATATTTCATTTCAGATCTTATTCTGACTCACTCCCACCCATGGTGCGAATATGAAAGTTAAACATTTAACTTAAGATTTTTAAAATTCATTTGTATTTTAAGGAAAGAAACAAACCTCTGTCAAAATTGTCAGGACAATGTGTTAAGATAAGCTTGCTTTTTTGGAAGATTTATATAATATAAAGATTATATAAATCAAAACGTACTAGAAACAAAACTTCAACACAAAGGGTAAAGTGATAATCATGCAATTGACAACAAAGAATAATACAGTTATACTTGTCGTTTGAAATTACATTAACATAACCTAGAACAAGACAATTAGATAAATGAGATTAAAATAACACGTCACTAAAACAAAAATGCTTTCACATAATTTTGAGTAATAGATATTCATGTATTTATTATGTAAACGAACCTTCAAGCACTGATGAAAATACTTTTCTTGGTCATTTTAGTGACAAATCTCTATAAAGTGTAAGGTAAGAAGAAAAGCTATTAAAGCAGAAACTAACAAACTCATAATAACTATAAAATACAAAAGCTAAATGCACATTTAGGTCCTTTTGGAGGAGACCTTTAAAACCGATGCCATATGTCATGGCAAGCATGGTACGCTAAATAATCGTCCCTGTACATTGCTCTAAGCGCACTGCAGAAATAAAAGTTTCTGCCACTCAAAATATAGCAGATGAGGTCTCGATGTAAGTGAAAGATTCTTAACTGGGACGCAATCAACCAATAAACTATGTTTACGTCTAATATTTGTTTATTAGCCATCCCATAAAAACACAATGTTGTTCTTTCACCAATTGAACCGAACATGTTAGAGTACTTAAAACAGTACTTTAAACACAACATTAAATGTTTATTCGATCACCTATCGATAGTCCAAATATGTGATTGTTTTATCTTTGAATCATTTTTTTATTTATTTTTGTTGTGTTGTGTTTCTTGTTGCGATTAAATATCGTTCTTTATTCTCTTGTTCAACCTACATTATAGAATTTGAAAAAAGCATTATATATTTTATTATAACTGTGTATTGTCTAAAACATTGAAATGTTTCCTAATTTGAGTTAAGTTCATATAGGTGAGTGAATGATTGTTAAACTAGGGCCAGATGTCAAGTTGATTTCTGCTACTGTTTGTGCCTTTCATCTTTAGTCTTTACGTGTATATTTGTTGCCAGTGCAGAACGTATGTAAATTTGAAAAAATAACGTAGCAAAATTGCTGCTTTAATGTAGGAAATTAAAATAGGGATAATTTACTGTATGTCTTCAGGGAGATTGCTTTTAAAGTAAATGTTATAGTAGCTAATATTCTAAGAATTCCTTTGTATGTTCATCGTGTCTTGTTTTGTTTTCCGTTTTCATAGTTTGTTTTTCCCATGCAATTCATTGTTCAAAAGCTCTGACTTCAGTTATAACTCTCGTACATTTCTAGGGCTCTCGCATAGATCTGCTGAATCAAAATCAAGTGTTTGGGTGGCAGACCTCTTGTTGTGATAATAACACTTGGTATACTTTCTGAAAAAGCTTTTATTATTATTTTAGTATTTTTTCTAATGATCTATTGCTGTTCTTTATTAACGTACTTCCTCCTGGGAGGATGCCTGATAATACATTCAGATACTTATTATATATTAACTTCCAAAGTCCTATTTTCTGTTTGCTAATAGAAGGTCGTTGTTTTTTCGACAATATTTTTTCTGCAACACCACTGTACTGACTGCCATTGTATCAGTGAAAAAAATGATTGAATGAAAGCATCCATTACTTTAACCTACCCAACCTCATAAACGCTCGATGTTGATAGCATCTGTAAAAAATAACAGTGTTAAATGTTCTGATAAAATAAATCACAATCATACCAGTCCATGTCCAAACCACAAAATAAAAAAACAAAGCAAAACTTTTGAAAACTGGCCTATTTCGTTATAAACACGAACATCCTTCAATGGAAATGAGGGCGGCTGCTCCGTAAGGGTAATTTTGGAATAATCGAAAACGATTTTTATTGCTAATATTTGCTGTGAAAACAATAAAATATTCATTATAATGAACAAAAAATATATATTCCTTTTAATGCTTTTTTTCACCAATTACACCATTATATTATATATATATATATATATATATATATATATATATATAGAGAGAGAGAGAGAGAGAGAGAGAGAGAGAGAGAGAGAGAGAGAGAGAGAGAGAGAGAGTATACATCATATCACCATATCACTAAGCTTCAGTTTTGTCAAAGAGTAAAATAAAAGGGAAATATGGTCTTAAGCTGTGATTTACTTTTATTTTTGGTCAATTTTTTGATAGTGGTAATAAAATAACAATATTTGAAAATAGGATGTTACAAGCACTTTCATACTTTGATCTACCCTAGCGAGATTTAAATCTAGGTCCCGAGTAACACTTAATAATAAGTGTATGTTTTGACACTGTGTATCATCATATGCTATCTCTGTCTTTGTTTTTCAGTGGCCCTTAGAATTATAAAAATGGTATATACAGACGTATGAAATTTGCAACTGAAAACTATGTATTTTGCAACTACTAACGCAACATAAAAGGAAATTTATAAAAATAAAAACTCGCATATATAAGAAAAATACAACACAACCAAGTACACAACATTATGCAAGCTAGTTAATAATACAACAGCATAACAAAAACATTAAAAACGAAAAAAAAATTTATTGAAACAGTTCATACTGATGGTAAATTGTTGAGGTTTTTTTAGAGGTCCTTATTCATTTAGTCTTTACAAACAATTTTTCACAGAAATGTACATTAAAACATCTGCTTTATTTTGATAAAAAATAAAAGCCACACCCATTGCATGTACATATAAGTTATTTGTAATTCATAAGACATTTAAGACAACATGTACTATACTCATTTTATGTTTTCTCTTTTTACAGTAATTCGTAACAAGAAGTTATTATTAACGACCGACAAACTACAAGTGAAGAAATCTGGGGCTACATGCGTTATTAAAGCTGTACTATGGACTTGTCCTTTACTTCATAAAATATTGTCAGTAAGTTGCTTTTGAATACGCTCAGATTTTTTTATTTGCACCAGTTGTCTTAAACAACACTAAAGAATGGTATAAGAAAAAAGAAAAATAGTGCATTCATTATGTTGATCAACTGAATGACCCAGTTTCACAGTTCAATTGAGTTTATACTCAACTCAAATTTAGAAATATTTGTATGTCAATTTTTAATACATTACACAGTTAAAATTAAATATCTGATGTTATATTTAAATTGTTTAGTGAAGTTTTGTTAAACAATACAACATCTTGTCTCATAAAACTGAAATCTTTTAAAAAATTGATTAGAGAAAAATAGGATTATTGTAGTTGAGCGTATACTCAATTAACGTTAAACCAAAATATAAATATCTAGTACTCACAGGGATTCTGGTTATTTGTAAAACACCATACAGACTGCAAACAAAAATATACTGAAGATACCATCAACAAAATGTTAGACTTTTTGATAGACAACATGTTTGTTGTGTTTGGCAATATGATCTTTCAACAAACAATCGGTATACCAATGGGCACAAACTGTGTACCTTTGCTTGCTGATTTGTTTCTTTATTTATATGAATCAGAATTTTTACAGAACTTTGTCAAATCTGGAGAAAAGAGTGTCGCTAAATCATTCAACTACACATACAGATATGTAGATGACGTTCTATCTCTAAATAATCTCAAATTTGGAGAATATGTGAATGCCATCCATCCAAGTGAGCTTGAAATACAAGACACGACAGATTCTCCATGTTCTGCTTCATATTTGGACTTAATTATGACACCCACAGAAGTTTACATCTAAAGCTATACGACAAACGTGATGACTTTAATTTTTCTAATTGTCAACTTTCCGTTTCCTTGCAATAATATTCCTGCTTCTCCTGCGTATGGTGTATATGTTTCACAGTTAAGTACGGTACGGTAGAGCTTGTTCCCACTATGGGGACTTTCTGCAACGAAGCAAATTACTTACAATTAAATTGTTGACACAAGGATATTGCAAGCCTAGGATAATCAGGACCTTTAAAAAGTTTTATGGCCGTCATCACAATATTGTTGATAAGTTTGTAGTCACTAAATCCCAACTTATACTGGATATATTTGACTTACCATAGTTCTTTGTTCCTTTCATTCTCAAAACTGACTTGCACGTGACGGGTGTAGCTAGCTAGAAAGGAGGTGCTTACCCTTCCGGAGCAACCGGCCTCACTTCCTTAATGGAAGTTTACGTGTATAACATATTTTGCCAGTTTGAAAAGTTTTTACTTTGTTTTTTGGATTGTGATATGGACAAGGACTTGTATGTTTGTTTTATTAAGTGAATGATTTTTAAACTGTTTTTTATGACATAACCATATTCTAAAATTAGATTCCACAGCTCGACATCTTGCTTGGAACTTACTGTTATTTCTGAATTTTTTCGAGCTTTTATCGTTGGACCAAATATAACATTGTTCATTAGGAACATCATTTATCAGAGCAGCATCGTTTTAATTTTTCCTAGAAAAACTTAATGCAGCTTTAAAATTATGAATATAGAAACCAAAACAACAAAAACAACGATTACAAAAGGTGTTAAATACAGAAAAGTATAAATATAGTACGAGTCATAGAAAAAAGCATAGGGTAATGTCTAAAATAAATGATAACCATCAAAAGCTTCGATTATAAAATATTCAAAAGTTATTAACAAATTAGTGAAATGCATTTTAGACATTTATCAAGAGATTTTCAAATGGATAGATAAAAATTTGGAACAGCATCAAACAAATTATTATGGCAAAATGAATCAGTTTTGTCAAGGGGAGGTGGTTGTTTGCACTTTCAATGCTAACAAATATAATTGTCACTGAAGAACATGTCTTTTGCAAACCCAAATACAATTAAAAACAAGACACAAGTAGATAATAGAACAGTCAAAAATTTACAATGTAAGATAAACACATGTTGTAATTAATGGTAAAATAAGTCAAATTTTCGACTTAAACAGCACTGGAGTAATGTACATATGCAAAGTAATAGACCTTTAAACCATCCTTTTCTTACAAACAGTTGTCCATAGATTTAAACAATTCATAAACCACTATTGTATTCAATTTTTAAGGGAACATATACATGTATATACTAGACAAAAAAGATAAAGATCACTTTTCTACAGAAATATTACATAATGTAAATCAAAAACTAATGACATCTTAATGTCTCCATATAATACATGGGTCTATTGCTTAAAAAATTCATAAAATCCATTTGTTGATTGTATGTGCTCTTCCTGTATACCTGGTAATAAACGAATAGATTAGCATGGGGTTCAAATAAAAGTGATTTTGGGAGATTGAAGGTGTATGACATTTTCGGTTTACGTTTACTTCTTAAAAGAAACTCCACATTTTTTTAAATAATTTGCATCTGTGTACCTTTAAATTCATTTTATCGTTATGCGGTGTCATTTGACTACAATTGATAATGCCCAGACAACCAAAGAACAGTTGCACATCATTTAAATGTGTTACAAAGTATTGTGTCACGGCTCATTCAGGTCAACCAATAGCTATTTCAGCACGAGAGGACCGTTATATTGGTACCTTGGCTCGACGAAACAGGGTCGGTCTTGCTTTAAACAATCAGTTCAAAAAAACTATCGGAAGGCAAATTTCTTGTCAGTCAGTGAGAAACAGGCTTAATCGTTTTAATCGTCGTGCCTACAGACTAGCTGTTCGTTCTGTTCTTAAAACATGTCATCATATAGCAAGATAATAATGGTCAAAATCAACTTATTTGGCAACTGCGTCGGTAGAATCCTATGCCTTTCACGGATGAATCTAAATTTTGTAGTGACATTCAGGATGGCAAAATACATGTAATGATATGGTAAGTCAACCCTATGCTAATTATTGCATTTTTCATCAAGACCGTTTGGATATGTGGAATTTTGTTGGATATTTATTGATCGACATATCGAGCCATTTGTTTTTGATTGAAAGTCTTTTACATATGTGCGATATACAGATGAAATTCTTCCTTGTTAGCCGAGTCGCTATACCTACATGAACCCAATAAAATAAGTTTGAGACATCCCGCAATCACGCCCGAAACCTCCGGTTAAAGAACAGGAGCTTACAACTGCGTTTCTTCAGGACTGCACAAGAATCACACAAAACACGAATCGCCGATCTCTTCCATCTTAATGACATTACTTTTCTGAAAATAATATTTCTAATTTTTCGGCCAATAGTTGAACTCCAGTTTGTTTTCAAGGCTTGCTATACTTTGTTTATCCTCAGATTATTACCGGTGAATGAATTTATGCAAAAATGACATGTTTCAAAAGTGTCTGGATGTTATCAGTATTGAAAATTGTTGAAGTAACTTTCCACAACTTAAATAAAAATAATTCTAAACTTTTTATCTTTACCTTTTTTATCTACCGTCTGTGTACAGCAATAGACTGTTAAGATTGAAGATTGTTTAACAATAAGTACTATTGGTAGGGCTTGTGGTTTAACATTCTTAAATATGTCAAACATAAAAGTTTTTTTTATAGAATGCTTTCATTTTTCTACATATATGAAAAACTAAAACAAAAGAAAAGGAAAGAAAGAAAGAAAGAAAGAAAAAAAGAAGAACAGAATTATAAATAGCAATTTTATATAGTATCTGTTATAACCTTAAACCAACAACATTATCAGACACATAGGTCATCTTTTAATAATTGTCCACCTTTCAGTTTTCATTTTAATACTTGCTTGATTTTGAAGTATAGTTATAGATTCAAAACTGCAGGATGATCAAAAATAACTTGATGACTCAAAGGTATTGAAAGCTAAGTCTTTTTTATGTCCCTTATAATTTTTCATTGCCTTAGTCGTACTGTTGATAGGTATGATTTTGCTGCATCAAAAATTATACTGGACATATTCGACATTCCATGTTTCTTTTATTCTCGGTTTTTAATCACACGTGGCGAGTGTAACTAGCCAGCTAGGAAGTGACATACTTCCAGAGCACCTAGCCTCATTACCGAGGTGTAAGTTCAAGTGTTAAACATTAAATATACTACCTTTTACAGTTTAGTTTTTAAATTTGAAACTTTGTTGTATATGTTTGTGTTTGATTTTAATTTCAGAAAGCAATAATAACACAACCATTGTCTTCTTCTGATGTCGCAAATAACCAATAGGTTCAATTACAACTTTCAAGTTAACTACCATGGTAATTTTTATCATTGTATTTGTTTATGATAATTCCTTTGACAATTGAACCCGAAAACAAACAATATACAATAACTTAATGATTTTAATTGTTTCAAAGTTGATTTTTATTATTTACGCATGCTTTGTTTGTTGTTTGACTTTGACAAATGTATTGTTGTGCATTACATCATTTCTTCAAACCAAACCTGCAAATAAATGTCACAAAAGGTCAAAATAATTGCGGTAGGTCTTACATGATTATGAAAATGTTGAAGGCTTTATGATAGAAAAAAAAACTATTAAACACATGTTAAATACTCGGCTCACTTAGTGCAACTCCTTTCAATTGGTTACCCGTAGGGCAACACACACGGCAAAAGCACACAAAATTTTCGTATAAAATCCGTCATGACTTTTACTGTAAATACATCCTTTATAAAAAGTCTGCGTTTCCTTTTCATCGCTTTTATAATAAAATCATCCGTTTTATGTATTGCATGTTTGTTGTTTTAAAAAATATAATTTACTGTAGGATTCGTTTGTTTACATGTTTCCTTTGTTTAAAAACATATCTGGATCCGAAATATTTTGTCATTATTTATTTGTGGATGGTGCTGTCTTTTTGATAAGGTAAGGTTAACCGTTTAAATTCTGTCCTGTTTGTTTACAAAATAAAAAATAAATAAAGAAAATATTCAAGAAATTATTATTTCTCTTCCGAGTCATAATTTTCCAAAACGATCAAATTTTTATAACTTTACAAATACTAATATCTTCTAAAAACGTTAGATCTGTCCAAAGAAATCCATTTTCAAGCGAAGATAGTCTTTTTTGGAACGTTAGATTCAGTAATTTTCAACTGTTTGGCTTATTTTTTTATCTATCAAACTTTTCGGTTCCTAGTGTCACTGATGAGGAATAATTCTTCGAAATGTACACAAATGGCACATCAAAATTTATTAGGTATTTGTGTTATATATTAAAAAAATTAACAGATATAACTTTTTCATTTTCTCGTTTTTATATATATGAATATACAGTATCATAAATTATAGTCAATTCGAATTATTTAAGTAGGTTAAGTCATTTTTATAGTTTTAAATTTATAAAGCTTTTGTTGTGTTGATTTTGTTAATAAGCTATTAATTTCATGATGTAAAGACATTCGTTTCTTCGTTTGCTTACCTCTCTATAAAATTAGCAAGCAAAGTTGATATCAAACGTATATATGCATTTCATTATTAATCAAAAAAATTAAAGCTGTATTTTACTGAATTTTTAAAAATCAAAAAAACAAAACGAATAATGATATTGCATTGGAAAAATCGAAGTTTTATATAATGAATAAGTAAAATAGAATAAATATTATTAAAATCTGATTTGAAATTTTTTATATGTATTTATAATTTTTTTAGGAATTCAAAACAAAACAAGAATTTATGCAAGTACGAAATATTTGTTTTAAAAAAAATGCTCAATAAACTGAATCTGTTATTAAAATTAAAAAATATATTCTCAATAACAACTATTTATTTATTTGCCATTTAGAAATTCATAAATCATTTATTCATACAGCTATCCATTGTTTTCTATACGGAAATTAACCAGCTAGATATTTTTATCTAGGAAATCACAGTCTTTTTTGAACGCTCAAAGCGTATTTCACCAAATCGTCTTGTGTGTTCTTGTGATGTGTTTTGAAATAATATTTTCCCCACGTGGGATCATAAATTAAATGAGCATGATGGATACGTCTTTATAAGTCAAAAGAGATGTTCAAAATAAGAAGAATAAACCACTTTTTTGTTCAATAAAATTTATACCGCAATACAATATAAATATAGTCATATAAAAATATTGATACAAAAAACATTTTACAATTTTTTTTTTTTTTTTTTTTTTTTTTTTTATTTTTTTTTTTTTTTTTCGGTGAAAAAAATTGAAACAAAAACAACTGATTTCTAAACGTTTAATCCACAAACTTACATTTACCTGATTCTTTACTACATGATACTATTCATAAAGGAAAAAATTGTCAAGGCGTTAGAAAATATATTTGTTATGTGGTTATTTTCAAAATTAAAATTTAAGAAACATTTGAAATAACAAAACTCTTTACATACAAGAAAATATTATTTCAAAATTTTTCTATCTCTACAGATTATTTTCCACACCATAGACGGAAATTTTCATTTTTGTAGAATCTAGATTCATATTCATAAATATTCTAATAAATTCTAGATGTAGAACATATTGTTAATGTCTTTTGATGTAAAATAATTATTCGTTTTGTTAATGTGATATTCTGAATTAATTAACAAAAATGAAAAATAACTTTTTTCTTTAAATGAGAAATTTACGACCTCAGAATAAAATACTATAATAAAACAACACATATTTCTAAGGAAATTTATTCCTATGCATATAAACAGGAAATCGTTGAAAAACATATAAAAAATACCAACAAAAAATGTAAAAGATTCTCTGCTATAAGTATAGCTGTATAATAATATTTACAATTTAACGACTGACATTCAAATGGTTTTATTCTATTTTATGTTTGCTTCTTCAATGAGACACCAGTACTTATTGCGATCGTAAATTTATTAAAGCAACGTGTAACATTTATTTACTTGTTTTGTTTCATTTTTAGGTCAGGTTTTTGAATTATTAAATTTACAATTATGTCGTAATTTTTATATTAAATTTGTCCTTTTGCTCATTAATCTGACTAATCTGGAACACGATTCAATATAAGAATGATAAATTGCTTCTTAATAATTCAGATAATGATAAAAACGACTAAAGGGTTTAGCCAAAGAATCTACTTAAACCTTATTGTTTTGCATTTTTAATTGTTTTAAATAATGTACTTTTGTTCATGTACTATTAATGCCAAAATTGCATTCAGAATTTAACGATTTATGTCATTCGGTAATCAATTTTTAATGTTTGAATTTAAGTAGGTAAATTGGATATTATTTTTAGTAGATTATATTAATACTCTAATGCAAAAATGTACGAATGTGAGTTCTTAATGTTATCTTATTTTATAGATGTTGAAATCCTTCTTTATAGATGTTAGATTAAGGGTCCTAAGTTTAAAGTTTGAAAAAAAAAAATTTTCAATTTTGAAACAACCTTAAAAAATACCCTTCTTTTTAATGAAATTTCGTCGTCCGATAATTTTTTTACCACACAAATAGACATTTGCATCAGTTCACGTACAAAGACGAGAGTTTTATATAAAGTGATCCAATTGTCTTTTTTATGCTTCATATATAAACTTGAATTATATTCTGTCGCTGTAATAAAATGTCCATTTCTCAGTTTTAAGTTCTTTTTTCTATTTTAAATGTCTTTTATGGTCCAGTTTTGGAAAAACATTACATATTTTTAACTTTAATAATAGAAAAATAATAAATTTAAGCAATTTAACTTAATTAAAGATTGAGAAAAAATATATAAATTTTGATATAAATTTTTTATAGATTAATTGGGTCGAAAAAACAATTTATCCTTGTTAGCATTAAATTATTTCTGTCTTGAATTTTCAGAAGAAAAACCAAATTCCGTTTTTTTAAGTTTACAATTTTTAATACCTTCTTGCAACCTTTACCTA
>CM056609.1:15054658-15069658 GCA_029721355.1 Tegillarca granosa
GAACAATTGCAGGGACAAATTAAAGAAGTACATACACTAAGAGAATGTATTCTAATGCTTTAGTTATGCTTTAATACTTATTTTTACCTTAATATGTACTGCAATTTGTTGTTTTAACAATAAAAACAACAACAGACATTCCCAATTTCAGCGGAGATGATCAAAACATTTCTTGACAAAAGATGTGGGGTTTTTTCCAAAATATTTTTTACAAACATTTTGTTCGTATAAAACCTTAAAGGTAGTTCTTGTAAAAACAATGAATAAAAAACTCTTTATTTTGCCCCTAACGCCTTCATTTAATCTCTTATAAGTAAATATTATGGGTAAGATTTTTTAAACATCACCATTAAACAATTACTTCTAGTAACATCGTATCTTAGCATCGAGTTTTATATGTTGATGAGTTTAAAATATGTGTTGTCAAAACGAACATGTATTTGGATATAATTTCCCCCTTTCCTATTTCTTTTTAAATACAAAATTTAGTACCCTGATACCAAGAGAATGAAAATAGTGCTAGAACATAACCGATCAAAATTGTCGTAGAATGGTAAAAAGAAAATATTTTTTAAATATTAAAAAAACAAAACATTCCTTTACAATTCAAATTGCCCTCCATATGAATCTCTTCACCTGATGTTTTTGGATATGCTTATTAATTATTAAAATTTCAAGCAAAGTAAGAAATCGTATCTATTTAATCAACATAAAAAGGCAATAAAATTTTTTTTTTCACTTTCATCGGCTTTGATTTTTTCTAAAAAAGCCATTTCAAACTGACCCTATCGCAACTTACGCTTTTTTCTTCCAAAACCAACTCAGTTCACAAAAAAGACGGAAATGGAAATGAGAAAAAAAATTGACCTTGCTTTAAAGTTTACGTGGCGGTAAAAGACACCATGTACAATACTATGTTGGAAAAATGAGAAACTCAAAACACAATCATACCGGTCTATTTCCAAATCACAATCCCGAAACGAAAACAAAAAAAAAGACTTCAGTTTAAGTGAGAACTATCCAAAAAAGCCTTACTTTATAATACTTTATCATACATTATGCCATTATTTTGTTATTCTATTTTCAATAAAAGTGTCTTCTGCAAAACGATCTTTTTAAATAATAATCACTTTGTTATTTTAATTAAGTTTAAAAAAAAAAAGAAAAGGTAATTTCAGGTCTCCAGAAAAGGATTTTGTATTTATAATATGATTTATTTATATACCTTTTCTGTAATCTGTTCATTATCCCCTTAGTTTTTTATCTGAGATTTCATTGATTATCCTTTGTAAGGGTTTTATAATTTTTGTTGAAACACTATAAATTAATTAATTAAATACATGTAGATGATAAAATGAAGACATTGCATTTAAACTAGCATTTTGTTTTATATTTGTTACCATATCAATTTCGGAACAGATCTACTTTTAAAAGTCTAAAATATACATTTACGTGAATATTAAAATAAAAGCATAAATTCCTAAGCTTTTGAACTACTTTAAGGAAACATTTAAGTTTTGAATCAGAAAAATCTCACCGAATGAAACAGACCACCAATGTTTTAATGTATATAATACCACACTTTCGAAAAAGATATAAAAGTCACCATTAAATTCTAATGAGCCACCACCTAGGCTCTTATTTGTCTTTCAAATGGTTTTATATAACTTATTACCTTATAATTCATAGATATTATAAAACTTTTTGCTTCTTATATATATATATTTATATATATATATATATATATATATATATATATATATATATATATGTATTTGTGTATGCATATGTATTAGATAACAAGCTTCCTATTTCAACCACTAAATTTAAATGAAGAAAATGATAATATTTTATGAATGATAAAATTAATTAAATAATCTTTAAAATAAAGTATTGCTTGAAAAATATAAAATAAAGTAATATTTATAACTAATATTGACTATTAACATACAACTGTATTGCATAAAAATTATTTCAAATTGTTTCAATCATGTTGTAATAGATTTTTAATACGGAAAGTCACAAAAGCACTAGTAAGAAAAAATTATAAAAACATTTGTGTTTAATTCTTAGAGTAGCTTATCTTTTTGGCAAAAATGACGAAATGATTTTCACAGGTATTTTTGTAAGATATTTAATAGATTTTTTATTTTTGTATATCCAGAATAAAGTCCAGATAATAGCTTTCGCTTATCAATCGTACCAATCGTGTAAGTTAATTATCTACTAAGGAAAATTGCAAAACATCTTATGTTAATATGATATTTTGTTTTATTTTCTTCGTTCAAACATACTTTTTTGGTTGTTTAATGTTTTTTATGTTTCTTTTGTTATACAAAGTTTTGTCTCTATTTTTTCTTATGGCATGTGGGTGACTTTATGTTGCTAAAAGCGTTTCTATTACCTTCAAATACGAAACCTCAAATTAGTTGATAGAACGATATTTTTAACTTGCAATGACACAATACAATAAAGAAGCGAAGAACTGTTCGAAAAAGATAACTTATTTGAAAAAAAATAAATAAAAAAAATTAAAAAAGACATATTTTTTAAGGTTTTCATCCTGTATAAGGGCAGCCTGTTTTACTTAAAGAGAATAACACAGTTTTTGACATTTTATTTTTTTTCTACCAGTTATTGTAGTTGGAAAATAAATTATTTGCCCCTTATTCACCGGCAAACATTTCCCAAATGTTAAAAGACAAAAAAAATGACATAGACCAAAAATCAGTTCATAAATATATACATACGCCTTTTTATTTCTGTACTTTATGTTAATTTCTATCAGCATAGAAACTAATAATCAAAAATAAAGCATGAAGTCTTATATTTTACATAAAACTGAAACTTGTTGTCCGGTTTCCGATATATTATTGATATGATTTAATGTAGTAATATGCTGAATATCAAATTTTTCAGGACACAAGAATATAATATTCAATCAAAACAATATATTTAGGGTTATAAACTAAAATAATAAATGGCAGAAAAGACAGAGAAGAAATCTTCATTTTTTAACATGTTTCATGACAATCATCAGGAACTTTTGTATACATTTGATATTACATTTTACACACACACACACACCACACACCAGAATAATTTCAGTTAAATACGACGGACACAATAACCTTCATCATTTAGAGGGGTAGTTGAAGTTTTTGTATGAAGGAAAGTATACATATGAGAAAAATAGAACAAAATCATTTAAATAGAATTAAAATTAAAAACTAGTATAAGTTGCTACTATTTTACCTAAGAATCATGTAACTACATAAGCCAGAAAATCTAAAACATCGGTCTGTTTTCTTTCAAAAATCTTTTACATTGATTCTTCCATTCCTAACATTCTGCTCTGTTAATTAACAAATAAATGAACATATAAATAAATGAATGAATGAATAAATAAATAAATAAATAAAGTAAAAAGGAAATTAATACATTGAAGATTGTTACTTGCAGGAGCAAAGGCAACTAAGTAGAAGGGACACAAACAAAAATGGACAAGACAAATACCTAGTTTCAATACTGTTCGTATAATGGCTGACTTTTGATGAGTACTTAATTCTAAAAAAATTATTCACTGTAATAGTTATATAGCTTGCAAAGTAAATCGATTTGCAGTTGGTATTGGATATTATTTTTTAAAAGCAAAAATGTTTGATTTCCTGTATCAATATAATACAATTGTAATATCATGTAATGTAATATAATATAATTGTAATATCATGTAATATAATATAATATAATATAATATAATATAATATAATATAATATAATATAATATAATATAATATAATATAATATAAAATAATATAATATACAATTATATTATATTTTATACTATAATATACTATTATATTGTATTGCATTGTATTGTATTGGATTGTATTGTATTGTATTGTATTGTATTGTATTGTATTGTATTGTATTGTATTGTATTGTATTGTATTGTATTGTATTGTATTTACCCGTCTTAATTTTTGAATTTTGTTTAAAGCTTGCTTAAATTTGTACCCTCATGCACTTCATTTCTTAGCCAGATTTGGATTCATATAAATTTGACAAATTAGATTTATTAATTTTCAAATATTTGGCTTATCTTTTTATATATTAATTTTTTGGGCCCTAGTTTCAGTGATGATATTTGATTTTCAGAAATGTGCACATTCGACACATCAAAATTAAATAGTGTGTTATATATTTAATAATTGTATAATGATCAATATAAATATCTATATTGGCACAACATAATATTAATATTCTATCAAATAAGAATTTCAATATAATCAATATTGTCAATAAAATAAACCATTGCAAAACATATTTGTAATTAAAGGTTACATGATACTTAAAATTAAACAACAAAATAAGTGCAATGGTATTGAAGTGTGTTGCTACAATAAAACCTTTAGTTATTTCAACTTATTCATTAATTCGATACTAAAAGAAGGCAGTAGGCAGCCTGCGGCGCTAAAAATGTTATTGATACACAATGACCATAAATTAACGTATAATTTGATTCATATTTAATAAATGGCATAGTGAACAATGTGTTTTTTTAAAAAAACAAACCTCTAAAGGTTTGGGTTTACATTTATTTACATCACAATAAAAATGAATTTTTAATAAATATTTGACTTATGCAGCTCTTAAATAATTAATATCTACCATAATAAATAAATTATCTACAAGAGGTGTAATGGCATCAAATTATCTAGAGTATTAACAATTTAACAGCAAATTAATAACTTTTATATTATATTTTATTGAACCATTTATCAATCGTTTTATATTCTGTAAGGGATCGAGTAACGTTAAAATTTTAATATTAGGATTGCATGCTTTATCAAAATGAAAAGAAATAGATAAAATACCGTAAATATTTTTTCCAGCTGTTGTTGCTGAAATGAATGTGGTTTTAAATTTCCTACATTTTGTTGAAGTTTTTTTATCAAATAATTAAAATTTAAGTATTTTTAATGGAAAACATTTTACAGATTATCAATAACTTTGGTAATACAATATTATTTATCGCAAATTTACATACGTAACAGCAATTTTAGTTATTCACAAAACAACAAATAACTATCGTATAAAAACGGAAAGTACTTTTATTAATTTTTTCTTAATCAGTCATTGTTAAATATGGGTTTTTAATTCGTTGTTTTAATGTGTTTTATGTTGTTCGATATTCTTGTTTTGTATCATCGTTTTCATACATTGTCCTAATTACGTTTGTTATTGCCAATATATATTTTCTATACAAGTTTCTTGTTTTTTTTTAAGAAAAAAGCAAATTTTAAAATAGTTTTGTCATTTAAAATGGAAAACACATTATTGCAATATATAGGTACAAAGATACTAAAATTTTATTTGCTTTTGGCTTTTTGTCTCGAAATTTGCCTAATAGAAGATACAATAAAAAGCTATAGCTTAATTTATGATGAATTATGTGATTTAACCAATAAAATATAGCATCATGCAAAGAACATTAGATTTTCTTGAAGCAGATTCCCGAACTTCAAAGAAAATTTAATACATTGAATGCAGCAAGCAATAAAATAAATATAGTTCGAACACGCAAATAGGATTCAAGCTTGTGTAAACGACAACAAACTTTGATAATTCGAAGAAATAACTTTAATATTTTAATTTTTAATTTATACATATTTTGGAAAATACTTTTGTGATACCACTGTGATAATGTTAACAAATAATTAAACGAATAAAAGATTAATGTTTGACTATCATTAACTAGACATAACAATTTCTTTTTTTAGTTCTTGTTTGAGCGTTATTAATTTTTTCAAATAAGCATAGAAGCATTGTCAATTACAAGGTAACAAAAATATTTAAAATGCTTTATCTAAGCGGTACCTTGTGCTGTCAGAAAATGTACCATCTGGTCAAATTTTCAATCGTCTTAATGTTTGATTTTTTTTAAATCAAGGTTTGTTCCCTTATGCAAAGCATTCCTTAGCTGGATTTGGATTCATATAATTTTGGAACTTTAGATTTATTATTTTTCAACTGTTTTGCTTATGTTTTTTATCTATCAAACTTTTCGGTCTTAGTGTTACTGATGGGGAATAATTTTCCGAAATGTGCACATTTGGCACATCAACATTTAACAGGTATTTTTGTTATATATTTAGCATATCAATACAACCAAGAAAATGTTAATCTTGCTTCTAAAAGTAAAACACAAATAACTAACGTAAATCATTTATATATATTACAATCGAAATTTTTCTACCAATTTGAAATTGTTCTCAATAGCCAATGTATTTAAGAGAAAAGACAAAAAATAGCCAAATGTAACACACGGTTACTGTATTTTATTCAAAAATACCCAAAATACAATAGAAAATTAGTTGGTGCTTTTGATACAAACATAAGGAAAGAATCGTTTACACTAAGAACATCGCAACACTGCAATTGTTTTGTTTTGATAAAAATTGTAAAATCAATCTATCAGCAGTTTAATAAAATTGATGTTTATTTTAACTTTCGTAATTCTTTTTTTTTTAACTTTTCTCTGATCATTTGTTATGATCTGTTTTCTTTTAATTATTTAAGCTTTAAATAGGAATAAAGATCTAAATAGGCTTGGTAAGTTCAGTAAGGTTATATTTTAGTATATGGCATATTTCATTCACGATAATCAAAATGTATCAAACAGCAAATGGAATTCCATTTGTAAAAATGCATAAAAATCAATGTCAAAGTGAGATCGTGTCAGTTATGTTTCTTGCTTACTGATGGCTCTCTTAAAAATATTCCAGACACAACCTCAACAAGTTTTACATTAAACGTGGATTTAAAAAAACATGAATTGCATTAAAAAACAAATGTCAGCATGAAAAGTCTGAAGCTTATATGTTAAAATTAATCAGGACCTTTAAGCTTTTGATTAGTATTTGTCTTCTTCCTCTATAAAAAAGCTTATTTACTTTTTTAAAAGACAAATTTCATAAATTATTCTACATTTTAAAATATACCAATTTTGCCACTACAAGATATACACATTTCCTTACCAATGGAATATCACGAAATTCTTACAATTGCAAACGTTAATGTTATCATTTTTGCTCATTTTTTTTTCTTCGCGAAAAATGTTCTTTGTTATTTTTTAATTTTTCAAGCCTATGTACTTTGCAACTAAAACGCACTAACATTTTACCTAAACTACATCATCTTTCATTTTTATCGTTGAAAGATATGAATAAATTTTATAACAAAATTATCTCTGTGACAGATAAAATACGGTATTCGATTCAATGTGCAAGTGAAAGAAAAAATATATATAAAAAGGTTTACCAAATGGATGTATTTAGATAACACACAGATGTATATGTGATCATGTTTAATGATAGCACTGATTAACAGTTTATTTCTAAAATGTAAAGTAATTATTTTTTGAGTTGCTTTTACTCCTTTACTTATCTGTGCATTTAACACCAGAATTTTTCTTCTTAATAAAAAAATTAAAATTCAGGTTCTTTCTTTCTTTATTTTGTTTTCCTAATAACACGTTTAAGTTAAACTTTGACCAAACGTGCTCAAAAGAAGCAATTGTCTTTCATGATGAAAGGAACATATACCATAATTAAAATATAAATGTCCAACTGTTACATCATAGCTAAGGAGTTAGAAAAAATACCGCCCTTGCTTGAAAATGTTGTATATAATTAACTCATCAAGTTTTAACTAAATGTGCATTAGAAGAAGAATGAGCACTGGTTTTGTTAATACAGAAACACTAAAATCACGCACCTGTTTTGAGTTTACCGATAATGACCAGTACTAAACGTCTAGCAGTATAAATATAAATACATTTGTTCTTGCTTTACTTTGTTTTGAGAGAGAGATAGAGAGCGAGAGAGAGAGACTTTACATGGAATTAATATATTTTTTCTAACCAAAGCAGACACTTTTATACAATAATTTATAAATAATGCCTAAATTTGGCATGAGAATTTTTTGAAAATACATGTCATTTTTGAAATTAAAAAATCAATGCATACAAATCACAAAACATATTTTGTGGCAAATAATTTAGTTTTGATCTTAATTCCGAACAGGTGCTTTTTAGCATATACGCGTGTTTACATAATTTTTCTTCTTTAAAAATTAATATTTATTATCTGTTTACACTTGTCTTTATTAACAATGTTTGAATTGTGCAAGCCATGACAAGATAATTACATTCATTTTAATAGAAATACACATGCACAAAACATAATTATTTTCCCATAATTTTGATTATGATAATTACATTTCACATTAATTTTTGTTTAATTCACAATATCTCTAACAAGGTGTTAGAATTTACATGAACGACCGTATGTTAATGTTGGTAATGATTATTGTTCTTTACATAAAATTATATTAAATGGCCAAGCATAGTAATAATTCTGAACGTTGTTGATACTATTGTAACAAAGTATCTGAGGACAAACAAAAAAAAAGAAGACACTGATTGAAAACTTTAAAAAACTTTTGCACGTTTTAAAGTTTGTTTTGTAAATAAATTGTGAGTTTAAAATACGTTTACTTCGCAACACTTTTTTCAGGAATCGGTATTCTCTCCACTAGCATGGGCTATGTTATTTCTATTGTTGTTCCGAAGTCGACTGAGGAATTCTCAAATAAAACATATATTTAATTTTAATTGTCTTTTTATTATTATTATTATTTTTATTTTTATTAATTACATTTTTACAACTTTTAGTTGGAGTTGTATTCTAAGTCAAAATTGGCAGTGATTTTTAACGCATTGCCTTACAGAGCTTACTATCTCTTATCGCCAAAGTTAGAATCTAATCTAATTTGGGCAGATCCTAATAATAGAGTAGATTATTTTGTCTTTAGGTATTTCTCCGAGCACATCGGATTCCTCCACCATCCATAGCTGACAGTCCTAATATATGTAAAATAACATTGACCTGAAGTAAAACTTAATTTCTCCTTTCCATTCTATTATTGTTTGTTTTACAGCAAATTTATCTAAATCTTATTAAACCTATTTCACAACATGCTGCTTTTGTAACTACAGTGGTGGTTTTTCATATCATATCTTCCTTCAAAGCTAATGTTGTTTTACCATCATCCTTTCAAATAGCACATAACTCTACAAGGGATATTATTTAAGAGCATATTCAATTTCAGTGCTTGAAGATGAAATGGTTATTGCAATTTCCTACATTTCAGGAAATAGATATATAGACTTTACAAGATCACATAAGGTCTGATTTATTTTACTTATATTTTTTATGTATCTAACTTTTCGGTCTAAGTGTCACTGATGAGGAATGAATTTCCGAAATGTGCACATCTGGCACATCAAAATTTAACTGGTATTTGTATTATATATTAGATCATTCAATTATGTTTCATAGCTTCTTTGATATATAATTTTTTATTCTAATGAAGTTGTGCCAAATAATACCATTAACTAAGTATTTGGAGCAGAAAGTCAATTAGTTACGTATATGATAGGTGATATGAAAAAAAACTAACTAATTTTACATGTAAATTCGACGTTTATACGTCTTGTAAAACAATTTTGACTTTGTACCCGTGTGTTCTTGCTAGTCCTGTGATCTGCATACCTTTTTGTACAACCGTGTGATATTTTGTGGCCAAAATGCATCTGAAATCTTTAAATCGATGTGTTGTGCCTTCAGATAATTTACAAGCATTCGATATGACATTAATAATTTTGTACTAATCAATTATATTGCCTCATTTGGTTTAATTATACAGTATACGGGTTTCTTAATTCATGAACATATAATAATCAAACAAAACAATTACCAGTCCATGTCGAAATCACATTTCCCGCTTTGAAAACTGGCAAAAACAGTAACACATATGAACAACCATCCACGAAGTTAGGCTGGGTGCTCATTAAGGGAAGGCATTGCCTGTCTAGTTCGCTGCACCCGTCAAGTGCAGAACCAAATTTAAGAATGAAAGGAACATGGAACTATCGGACGTCAAATGTACCTCATATCATTATAGATATAGTGACTTTATGTTTATCAGCAATATTGTGATGACTACCATAGAACTTTTAAGCGCTTAGATTAGCAACAATTTATTTGTAAGCTACTTCATTCGTTGTAGAAAGTTCCGTAGTGGGGACAAGTTCTGCTATATCGTATACTGTATAAGAGAAAATATCACTGTAAATAATTCAATATTGGGAAAAGGTTATTGTATACGTAACAGAGTTTAATTATTTAAATAAAAATGTCAAAAATTATAAATTCAAATACGGCTTTCAAATTAAATAAAATTTAGATTTTAAGTACAAAAACGTTACTTCTCTGTTCAAAATATGCCAAATAACATAGTGTTTGGGATTGATTGTAATATTGCTGAGTAGAAATAAAGTTTCCTTGTGTTTTAACCTATGGAAAGAAAATGGACATGTATAACAAAACAACGTAAAATCAAATTCTCCTTGGAAGAGTTGGCGAAAAAAAAACAAAACGCAAAAATACTAGTCAATATTCAAATCACAATTAAAAAACCAATAAACACTTTGAAAACTGGCCAATTCAGTTACACACGTAAACTGCAATCAAGGAAGCGAGGCCTGGTGCTGCAGAATGGTTGGCACTTCCTGTCTATCTAGTTACATCCGATTACTGTGACGTAAACATTTTCAATAATATTCAACAAAAATACTATTGAGATTGATTACAATGGCGAGCCTAATTTTTAAACTTAAGAGACCGTTGGATCTTTTGATTAAAAAAATGGTCTACTACAGTAGTTCAGTTGGTAAAGTGCTCGCTTCATATATGAGAGGCCGTATGGGTGAGCTAGGGGTCGGAACCCCGGCCGGGTCTGACCTATACTTGAAAATGGGAAGTGACTGTTCTTTCGCCAAGCACGCGGCATTTAGAAACGAAAGTCACGGGGTCCAATGTAGGAGACATTAAAAACTAATTCCTCTTGACACGACAGACATGGTACGCTAAAGACCCTTTCCCCTGCATATTGCTCTAAGCGCATTCACCTATAACTGCTGACATCTCGATAGAAGTGAAATATTCTTGACTGGGACGTACAACCCCATGAAATCAAAATCCTTAAATGACATAACGTGTTGCATAATAATCAAAATGACGTTTTTAAAATCTAAATTAATTAAACAAAATAAGGGTATGAATACCAAAGCTTTATTGAACAAAATGCCCAAAAAATTTATGATGATAGACGTTAATATAATATATGCCATTTGTTCATAATAAATGTCTTCCAGATTTAAAATACCAAAAAGTTGGAACGTGAATTTTGGATTACCCTGTATGTTGTTAAATGATATCCTTTTTTAAATTAGTCTTATGTTGTGCAACCAAAATTATGATATTTTAAAGAAGGTGAAGAAAAGGATTCCATATCTTTTTAAAGTCACTTAGGTATTAGTTTTGGACTATAAATTGTAATAAGCTTTGATGTTAATTTTACAGTCTCCTAAGGAACACTTAGAGGATTTCGTTATAGTACTTGGACCTACTTCAGTCTATGTTTTCTGTTTGAAGTCTGGTTTTTAAAACTATAACATTGGAGGTTTTTATGATTAATGCACTCTTCACTTTATCCTAAATAAAACTGTTTAATGGAGCTATATAGCTATCGTTTTTGTTTAAGCAGTTTTAAGGATATACCATAAAATCATATAAAACAAACTACAACACACTGTAATTTATAGAGATAGGCATTGTTTTGGCTATTTTATTCGTACACTTGAATTTGTTTCCCGGTTTTGGAATACCCATAGGATTAAACTTAAAACAACCCCACTCTATCAAAAACGTCACCAATGCGTATGACCAACCTCATAAATGATACAATTAAAAACTAAGATACATATCAAGAAATACCCGTCGCAAATGTGAGACCGGGTGCACTTGAAGGATTACCATAAACAATAAATTTGTAGTAATTGTGGCAGCAAGTGGCGCAGTTTAGAAAAGCGGCTGGTTTAAGATCTAAGGTCCATTGATTTGAATCTCTTTGGAAACACAAATCCGTTAATAAGTTATTTTATTAAACACTGCTGCTGGCTTTTCTTGTCAGGATAAAAGACCGCTGGGGCAGCATACTTGTGTCTGGGTCAACTAATGCCTCAAAACCGCCCTGAGAGCACGCTATTACAAAGTTCAAAGATGTTCACTATACACACCGTTAATCATAATCAAAACGAGGCAGCTTTATTGGATATTTTAGCTTTGACAGATAGACGGATTGTTTATATAAAAACCATATTGACTACATTACCAAACTTGTTTATGTTCGTGATGTCTTTCCAATTTATAAAAAAAACTAACATTCTTTACTTTTGACACTCTGGTTCAATATGTGAAATCCCGAATTGTAATCCGGAAATGTCATTCATCTACGCATACCTACCAGACCTGCAATTTCAATTAGAGCTTTAAATGTTTTTGAAAGATATCAGACATATATGTCCTACGTTCTCTCGGCCAAACATCTTTGACCATGAGATTTTTTTTTCTCAGTATCTATATATATATATATATATTGAAAGTTGCACAGTTAAGGCAAGACACCATCTATATATCAACTTAATAACGGCAATCAAACGAACACATCAGACCTATTTCTCTCGGGACTTGATTTTCGAACATGTGACTTTTTTCTTTGTTCTTTGATTTCAATTTTTAAGGTTGCTCAATAAAGGCAAATTCCATCTTTTTCCCCCTAAAATATCAACTTAATAATGGTTTTTTTTAGCTTAAAATGTTTTGTTGGCAATCAGACTATCAGATCTGCCTTTAGTCTTGGACATACATTTTTGACCTTGTAAAGAATAATTGACTTTTTTAAAATTCATTTTCATGAGTTCGCAATTAGGACAAGAGACCCCCTTTATCGACTGAAATATATCGTCTTGATAATGATAAGTTTCAGACTCCAAAGGCGAGGGATAATACATTTATATTAGACGTTTTCCAAACCCTCCCGCCTTGTAAAATACATGCAATATATTTTATTCAAAGGTTTCATTAAGGATATCAACTATATTCGTTATACTGTTATAAAGACAACTATAAACTTGAAATTAGTAGGCAAATGTTTTTATATTTGTTAGATATATTCCACATCGTGATCGGGGGATAAACTGTTTTATTGCCCTCCATTTAATAAAATATGCTCATGAACACATGTTGAAAAATAATATTTAACAAGGGTGGTATGTCTAGTTTAATTTGTCAATAGTGAAAAAAGTTTTATTACTAAACCTGTCCGAACCGTCTCCGGATTGTATATTTTTATATTTTAACCTTAATTTTTACATACTTAAAGATGTAAACCCAATCCAGAATTACAATTTCTATTTAGATATTATTGAAATAAAAGAAACGATAAAACAGAATGCCTTTCATGTTTATTGCTTAGGAAATCTTGTCCATATTTTCAACGTCTTGTGTGGCATGCCGCCATGATGGATTGGATTATGGGAGTTCTTTCACGGGTGTATTACTTTAACTGTGCAATACCTCTCCAATACAATCTTTCAGAACATAAATTTGTAATAAAACAGCAATATTCAAACTCTTATCTCAACCGCTAACACAGACGAATGTTTTAGGATTATATTTTACAGTTGGTGCCTGTGAGGCCCTGTGAGGCCTATTTGAGTTGATACCTTAGGCGATGTTAATAGTATTATGACTAACACATTGAGGCTACTAAAATAACGATTTTTTTTCACTTTAGAGAAAACTCAGTCGTATATTTTAGGGGTAGACAAACTGTAACTTATGAAATTGAACCCCCAAATTAAACTTGGTTCTATTAATTTCTCAAGACTGATTCACCCCTTTAGAAAATTCACAACTGTAACTTAACTTTTAAAACGGTTGTGTTTTTAGGTAAGATTTCGACCTGAAAACAATATCGTCTACCATTGTGAAGCGTCATTGTTGGCTCAGTTGCGGAGCGCCCGACTCGAGAACGGGAAGTCGTCGTTCGAACCCCCGAGCGTGTCAAACAGAAGACTTTATAATTTGTGATACTGCTTCTTCTCCTCGCGCTGGGCATTCAAAGAGCATAGTCTCGACTAGTTTAACTGGTGTCAAGATAATGGTAATCAAGAATTGGTAAACTTGTCTGTGGTGTAATGACTCGATAAACTAGCAAGCGGCAGATTTTAATACAGTTTCACACACCCCACGAAGTTTTACTTTGATTGATCCTTTAAGATTAATAAACTGACTGTGGTCGCCAATAACTGAAAACTTTCTGACGCGACGTTCGATAACAGCCGAGCAACCAATCACCATTGTGAAGTTCATCCAAGTAGATGAAAAGTGTAAAAAGGTGTTCCTTGTCATGACCCAAGTAGATGGCAAGTGTAAAAAGGTGTTCCTCGCCATGACCGAAGTAGATGGCAAGTGTAAAAAGGTGTTCCTCGCTATGACCAAAGTAGATAGCAAGTGTAAAAAGGTGTTCCTCGCCATGACCCAAGTAGATGGCTAGTGTAAAAAGGTGTTCCTCCTCATGACCCAAGTAGATAGCAAGTGTAAAAAGGTGTTCCTCGTCATGACCCGATGGCAAGTGTAAAAAGGTATATCTCGTCATGACCCATGTAAATGGCAATTGTAAAAAGGTGTTCCTCGCCATGACCCAAGTAAATGGCAAGTGTAAAAAGGTGTTCCTCGTTTATGACCCGATGGCAAGTGTAAAAAGGTGTTCCTCGTCATAACCCGAGAAGATGGCAAGTGTAGAAAGGTGTTCCTTGTCATGACCCGATGGCAAGTGTAAAAAGGTGTATCTTTTCATGACCTGAGAAGATGACAAGTGTAAAAAGGTGTTCCTTGTCCTGACCAAAGTAGATGGCTAGTGTAGAAAGATGTTCCTCGTCATGATTTAATCACTTGTTCGGTAGCATGAAATTGAATTAGGGGTATGAAATGTTTATCTGTGAAATGCTTTCGAATTTGTTAGCACCCT
>CM056609.1:15074658-15235634 GCA_029721355.1 Tegillarca granosa
GTTGCCCTTCTTCCTATACACAATACATATCCAATTTTATATCATTTCTGCTCTTTGGACCTTTTCTCTGATCTGAATTGTATCTATTTTAACCTGCAAATGTAAGACTATGTAAACATTTTTGAACAAAATTTCCTTTTGCAGCTGCGGTTACTTTTATTTTTTTTTTTTTTACAAAAACGGTATCTAGTTTATATCTTATTTCTGCTATTTAAACGTCTTTCTTTTTAGTAAAGGTTTACCTAATTTTTATTTGCCAATATAAGACATTAAACAACTTAATGCGAAAAAGAAAGAAAGAAAAAAGAAAAGTATAAAATTCCTAAAATGTTTAGATAACATACAAAACGTAACAGTAGATAATTTATCGTTTGGCAAAATAAGGTTTAGAATGTATATTTATTGACCACTTGCTTTGTAATAAATGCTTCTAAACTGTTTGGTTGAGGACCTTTCAACCGTTTGACTGTTTGCCCTTATGTCCATCCAAAGAAGGTTAAAGTATAATCTGTTGGGTTTTTTTTAAATTTTTAAATGTTTTATCTTGAACTTGTGTATTGTGTCATGTTCTTTGTTGATTTTGTTTTATATCATCTCATCAATGACTTGCATTGTGTCGTGTTGTTGTTTTGTTTTTTTTTTTTTTTTTTTTTTTTTTTTTTTTTTTTTTTTTGTATGTTTTATCGGTGAAATGTATCGCTTCATATTCTTTGCTGCGTTTTTTTTTCATCATAACAGCATTCACTTGTGTTGTGTCATGTTTTTATTTCGTTTTTTCATCATTTTATCATTGACTTGTATCGTGTCGTGTTTTTTGCTGCATTGTTGTTTTTTCATCATTTTATCATTGACTTGTATCGTGTCGTGTTTTTGCTGCTTTGTTATTTTTTCATCATTTTATCATTTACTTGTATCGTGTCGTGTTCTTTGCTGCATTGTTGTTTTTTCATTATTTTATCATTGACTTGTATCGTGTCGTGTTCTTTGCTGCATTGTTGTTTTTTCATCTTTTTATCATTGACTTGTATCGTGTCGTGTTCATTGCTGCATTGTTGTTTTTTTCATCATTCTATCATTGATTTGCATCGTGTCATGTTTTTGTTGTGTTGTATGTTTCATCATTGACTTGTTTCGTGTCGTGTTCTTTGTTGTGTTGTTTTTATCATTTTATCATTGACTTGCATTGTGTCATGTTGCATTGGATTTTCCATTATAGACTTTAAAATTGATATAACTGTTTTGCATTTGGTGTTTCATTTTCGACTTGTATCGTGTCGTGTCTTTGTTGTGTTTGTTGAAACCAAATAAACTGTTTTCCCTTTTTCCCTGCTATTAAGTACTTTTTCAGAACTACCAAAAAGTTTCAGAACTCTTCATTATTTTTCATTATTTCTATATTCAAAAATAAAGTATTCACTCAGAAAATGTCTCAATTGTAAACTTTGCAATAGAAAACAGAAATTACAAGAAAAAAGTAATATTGTTTTTCTTTAATTGTTTCGGCATTACCATTCCTTGAATTTTTTCTGGTACACCATTTAAAACAAATAAGTATATAAGTGTGGCCATCATCACTTTTTTCAATATAAAATTTAAAAACTATCAATTAAATTTCAAAATATAATTTAATATTTAAAAAGGCCACGAAGGTAAAATCGAAATCTTTGACGAACGTTTCTAAATTTTGAATTTTGTTTAAATTTATATGATTAACATGGAAACATAAAAAGATACATTTCATTGAATAACAAGATAAGTTTAAGTACATGTAGAATGGACAAAAGCAAAGGAATTGTTTTCGGTATGTTGAAAGGTTTTTATAATTAATATAAGCTGCGCTTTGTTTCCTTGTGGAATAAAAAACGGAAATGACGTCATTTCTTGTCAACATCTTGCAATCACAAGTCAAAAACATCCGGACCTTAAAATAAAACCAGCAATTAAAAGCATTTTTTACAACATTATTTTTCTATAAAACCATGATGTGAAAAAAAACATTGGTAAGAAAGCCCTGATGCTCTTTTTTGAAATTTCTCAAAATACTTTTAAAAAAGCTGTCTGTTGTTGTATTGATAGATCAAATTAACAGCGATCTTGGACCAAATATAGTTCGCTTTCGAGTATGAGATATTTCATACTTTTAAACCTTTTAGTATAAAAGAAAAACGTTGAGAAAAATTATAGCAGCCGTTTTCTTCTACTTTCCTCCTGTGTCCGTGAAAGAGAAATTTACAGATTTGGACTGAGTACGATTAATGCGATCTTGTCAAGATTCTTTCACTTACAATTGATTGATTGATTATGTGAGTGAGTGAAAGTGATTTCACGTCCCAGTCAAGAATATTTCACTTATATCGAGACGTCACCAGCTTTAGGTAAAGCGGAAGAAATTTTTACAATTTCCGCTCAGGTAATTTTGAAAGATTCTTTAGCGCGCCACGTCTGCCGTGACATGGGACATTGGTTTTAAGTCCTCTTCCAAAGGACCCGTGACTTTCATTTCTAAATGTTGAGTGCTTGGCGAAAGAACAGTCAAAAGAACCCTGAACACCCTCTTCAACGCTAACTCCCACAAAGCTAGTACTACTAAATGAAGTACCGTAGTTGATTTCTGCATTAGAAGGCACTTGTTCTAGGGTTCCAATAAAAACCAGAGTTGTCAAAGAAAAACTGATTTTTTGCAAAAAAAAAAATGTGACGCAGTCAGGCGAGGGGGGGGGGGTTGAACGTAAGCTGCAAAAATGTCTGTGACCCCGTCAGTTGGCGTTGTAGTATATTACTTATTACTTGGCAACAGAGACCGAAAACTTTTTATTTATTTATTTATTTATTTATTTATTCATTCATTTATTTATTTATTTATTTATTTATTTATTTATTTATTTATTTATTTTATCGAACAAAAGTTTCAATAATATAACGAAATAATTCCCGACTACATTCTTACTGTTCATATAATACAATCAATTATATTTATTCCCTTAGTGCAAAAAATCGAATCCCACTGGGGCAAATATATCCTCAGCGAAAGTTAAACAACTTTGTTGATACATTGTATTTCAAAGGCATTGCACTCACGGGGTTTTAAATCATTATTTTCCTAGTCATATATTTTAATTTAAAACGTACTTGGTTTAGGGATAAAGAACTCTCTCTCTCTCTCTCTCTCTCTCTCTCTCTCTCTCTCTCTCTCTCTCTCTCTCTCTCTCTCTCTCTCCATGCACTTTTTTTATTTGTCATTCACAAGTATATGTTTTTGAACATAAAATTCCATATAGGTGGTCTAAATTTCACAAATCAAATATAAAAATATTATTCGCCTTAGAAAGCATATAATTTTAAGCACGATGCTATAATTTAAGTCTAAAATAATAAAATACTGCCAAGCAGTAAACATCAAAGTAAAAAGTCATAAATGATTTTATAAGGGACTTTCCATGGTCTATTAATCCCTTTTTATTACCGAAAGATTTTCATTATTTTTACTCCTTATTTAGAATGATCTTCTCTTTTTAGAATGGCGAGTAAATCATAAAATATTATATAGATGTGGGTAAAATATTAGTCTTTTTTTCTAAAAGAAAAACGTTGTAAAAAAGAAGAAATAAATGGTAATGCAATGCCTTTTGTGCAGGTAATAAAATTAGTCTTTTTTTTGTAAAAAGGAAAGTGTTGTAAAAAAAAAATTAATAAATGGTAATGCAATGTATTTTGTGCGGATTGCAATATAATTTACATATGACCAGAATGATAGTGTGTTCACAAGCGCAAAAATATCGAGATTGATAATTTAAAAAAAGAAAAAGAAAATTAAAACTGCAGATTAAAGGTTTAGAAAAAAAATTTAATTGATGAAAGTAATACGAAATTATTTATTGAATTCGTATTCTGAGTTAGCACATGTCCCAATGTTCGATCGCGAAATAGGAGTGGTTTACAAATTCAAATTAAATTCAATAAACTCAATTTTTAAATAATTTTATTATTTAAAAAATGAAAGAAAATGAAATAATTTAAATGTTACAGAAACTTCTGATTTAAAATTTAAATTGATAAAGTATACGGATTGACAAGATAGATTTATAGGTTTTCCTATCCGCACTATAGAGATAAATAAATTTTTCCACGAACAAAACACAATTTTTTTTCATTTATTTATTTAGAAAAAGCAAATGTGTTAAATTGATTATTTTATTAAGAAAATTGTGTGTGTGTGTGTGTGTGTGTGTGTGTGTGTGTGTGTGTGTGTGTGTGTGTGTGTCACGGTGTGTTTCACTAATTATTATGGTAAACATACATGTACCATGTAGGTTTTTTTGTTTTTGTTTTTTTTTAATTATTCTGTATTTAATAAACACAAAAATTAAGTAAATTCAAAAATTAAATAAATTTTTAAAAATTAATTAAGAAATTAATTTGATAAATAAATAAAATGTTTATTTAGTTATCAAAAATAATACTTTATTAAAATAAATCAGTTAGTCATTAAAATTCATACAAATTATTGAATAATTAAATTAATTAATACCGATGATCGGTTTTTAATTTTATACTATCAATTTTTGTACTTTCAACTTTGCTTTGATTATGATTTGAAAATTGACCGTTGTCTTTGTGTTGTATTAAAGTTTTTTTCTGCCTAAATTAAAATTTCGGTGGCTATCATAACCCCGCAAACCAGTGTTATAATATTAATCAAAACAGATTTTAAACAAAGGAACTTTTTACACCAAGATTTTAAATGTGCATGTCAACATTTGTCATAAATCTAAATATTGATTTAAGTTTGTGATGTATAACTTACATTTTGAAAAAAAAATACATTTAAAAAATTTATAACAAAATACTTCGAATATACAAAATGGCAAACTTCCGGCGATTTTTTGATAATAAAATAAATGAATGGGTTCATTTGTATATTAAATACAAATATTTGTTTATCAGCATAATATTTTAAATTCAGAAAAAAAATAATTTAAGTGATTAATCTGTAATTAATATTTAAATAGGTGTTTTGATTAACTGTTTTGAAATTTTTAACAGCGCTAAAATTGCCTTTCCGTTATACATGTATTAATGATCAGTGTAGAAATGAAAATCTGGTTTACATTGTATAACAATGTTTTAAACAAATCCGTTTGGTATCTGTTCGTTTTTTTTTTTTTCATAATTTTGCAAAAGTGTGACCCTAAGGCGAGTCGACCAACATGGTTGCTCAGTGAAAGAGCGTCCGTCTCGAGGGAGGTTGTTGGCTCGAAACCTGGCGGGGTAATAGATAAGACAAAAATTGAAGATATACTTCCTCCCTGGCGCTCGGTATTAGGAGGATAAAGTCCTCGACTGTTTCACCCGGTGACAGGATAATGGACTTGAGGAGTGGTATGTCTGTCTGCGGTATACTGACTCAATGAGCTACCACCTTACTAAAAGTCGCTCTAAGTGCGCTCTATACAAAAAAGGCCATAATACGCACTCGAACATCTCATGCATTCATGAACAAGTTCGTAGGTTAACTCACAGGGATCAATAACATCGCTTTTGTCTCAAATAGATGAAAAATTGCAAATGCGACGTTAAACAACATTAAAACCAACCTTTATATAACACAAAAGGTGAGCATGCATTTGTGTCTCAATAATGTTTATAACATGTACTTAAAATTAATTATACATTTGCACCAAAAATTTACCAAATTATAATGTACCTCTGTTCACGACAAGGTTGAAATGCTTTTAGAAGATGTAAGTTTCTGTTACTGAAAACATACAAATCTTAATTAAAAATGTACTAAACTCCTCTGAAGTCTTTCTTAAATTTATTTAAAAAATTTCGATGTGGTCTTCGTCATGTTGTTGTTGTTGTTGTTGTTGTTTAAAACAATTTACATCTTTTAAGCAAATGATCTCAACCTAAACATTCCATCTGTGTCGTTTGCCATTTCTGATACTCTTCATAAACATTATCGCCAAATAAAATAATATTTTTTTGTGCAAATTAAAAGTCTATAAAATTAATGGGATTTTATGATAAATAACCAACATTTAAAAAATATTTATATCAATTAATGAATGATAAAAATGTAATTTAATGTTGTTAAATTAATAATTATAAAAACATTAGGTGTTACCAACTATAATTCTTGCGGCATTTTTTAGATAATAAAATAAATAAATGGAATCATTTAGAAAAAAACACATGAACATTTAAATATCAGCAAAATATTTTATAAATTGAAAGAAAATAAATTAAAATGATAAATATGTAATAATTTTTTTTAAATTTGTCTCTTAATTTATCGTTTTTAATTAACAAGGTAATGAATTGGCCTTTAGAATTTACAAATTTAGGATTGAAACTAAGTACATGTATATACCAAGTAAAATTGTACGACATTGTGTTAAATTTGTTATTTATTTATTTATTTATTTATTTATTATTTATTTATTTATTTATTTATTTATTTAAATTTAAATTTATTTATTATTATTTATAAATTGTTCCATTTTGGGTACAATTTTTTATTTCTATCACACAAACTGTTGCTTCTATTTGATCTTCCAATATCAGAATTTCTTGTCTACGTATTTGTGTATACTGAATGTGTTATATGTACGTCTTGCTTATGTAGGGGGTCTCGATGGCCGAGTGGTCTAAAGCGCGCGCTAACGGACCACAACGCCTTTAACCGCCTGGATTCGAATCCCACTCGGGGGCAGATCCTAGTGTGAGAAAGTTTGTCAATTCGCTTGCCGAGAGTAGGTCGTTTTCTCTGGGCATTCCGGTTTCCTCCACCATCCCAGAACTGACTGCCTTGAAATAAGTGAAAGAATCTTGACGTAAAACACCATTACTCCACTACAATCCTCTCCTCTCCACTCTTGCTTATGTACACGTTTATTGATTCCTAAAACATGTTTCTTTTTTCTTCAGTTTTTAATTTATGTTTAAAACTTAAAAGTTGTGTATCATTGCTATATTTTTGGTTTACGATGCTGCTCGTCTTTTTAGGGTAGGGAAATGCTTGTTGTCTCCAATAAAATGCACACTTTTTTAATTTCAACGCAACAAAAAAGATAAACATTTTTAATTTCAAAAATCTTTATCTGTAGTTCACATGAACAGGTTCAGCTATATCAAGTTATAAACAAGCAAGTGTAACTAAGACGTTTTTGTCATAGATTTCACTTATATTTTCACTTCTTCATTTATTTATTAAAATCAACATGTTTTAAAATCTGTATGGATATATAGAAAAGGTAGTTTCCGATACCAAGCCAATTTTAAATGTGTAAATTAAAATTATGTGTAATAGCGATCATTGTTTCTTACGTCTTAAACACAAATATTTATTTAAAAGTAAGTTGCACAAAAATGGTCGAAAAGATCGAAAGCATTAGTGAGTTTAACTATGATCGGCGGTATTTCGATTCAACTATAGGGCGATCGTATTTGGAATGTGGAAAAATCCGTTTTAGTGGGTAGTATAAGGTACATCTACAGCTTAATGTCACCATGGGTATGCAATGGTAAGTAAGCCATTGATGACAACCACTCTAGACCGAACAATTGATAGTTTTGGTAATATATCCATAGTTTGTTAAATTAGCACCAAGATCTTCAGTTAGGAACAATCCTAATTAATTCCTGCACGATGTTAAAATGACATTCTCTAAATAATACAGTTTTTGTTATTGTACAGAAATAAAGACTAAAAATCCCTCCAAATTTATCAAACAATAAATCCCTAGATCCATTAAAAAATTAATGTGTATTACTGTGATGCTACTGGTATTTTCCTCTGTAGCTCGGTTGGTAGTGCTCACTGCATAAGTTGGAGGTCAGATTCGAACCCCGACCAGGTTTAAACCAAGACTTGAAAATAGATAGAGTTTCCTTTTGCTAAGCACTCGACATTAAGAATGAAAGTTACGGGGTCCATCGGGGAGACCTTCAAAACATATTCTATTCTCGTGTCAGGGTAGGCATGCCACGCTTAAGAACCCTCCCTACATGTTGCCCTGAGTGTTCTATAAAGGTCAAAAATTTCTGTCACTTAAAAATTGATGGTGACGTCTCGATATATGTAAAAAGATCATTGACTGGGACGTAAACCAAATTTAATCAATAAATCAGTTTTACATGAGCTATTCTTAACTCTCTTATTATAATGTTACAAGCTTATACCACCCTTTTCAAAAATACATTTAGAAAATAATTGTTTCGTGTTTTTGTTGCTTTTGATGTTAACGTTGCTAAAAAGTTGTTTTTCGGTTGCAAATTTCTTTTTTGATCTGACTCCAAACTTCTTTTGTCACAATGATAGAAATGACTTAAATTTTGATAACTGATGACTTCTAAATGACGTCACAAATATGACGTTGAAGTATGCTAGTTCCACAATACATAGTTTCAGCTATAATTACATCAAACTTCAAAATTTGTACGAGAATGCAAAAGTAAGAATTTTTCTTGATTGGCCTCTTTACTTTGGAGAGTCACAATACGTGTTTAATAAAGCCACGGAAACTAAAATAACTAAAAAAAATTATTCCTCTACAATTAAACACAAATTAATATATTTTTTTTAACATTTTACAGTGCAATGACCTATGCTTTATTTATGTTTGGTTTTTTGTGCGTTAAAAGTCCATTAGCTTTTAAATGTGTTTTTTAAATAATCTTTACACTATTGATTTTTCACTTGGCGGTTATGTTTTCAAAAATAAAACATTTAGATAAAATTTATATTTTTATTTTCCACCAGATTGATTAAATTCAATGGCGGTGACATGTCATAAATCGTTGCAATTAATAACGTGGCAATTAGCATTGTTGCTTGTTAATCTATTAGGAAACGATGCTAAGCTATCAAGCATGAAATTATCAATGCTAGATCATGCGTAGAATCAGAATCGTTGTTTTTGAATTGCAAATACACCAATTTTGCTTGCCTCCAGCATTTTTGCTTCCCTTATAGATACTTTTATATTCGTTTTCAATGAGTTGTCTTTGAATACTATTATAAAAAATTGTTTAAAAAGCAGTACATATATGCAGTTTTACAATAGATAAAAGTGTTTCAAAAAAAAAGGTTTCACGTTAAGCAATGAAATTTAAAGACTAAAAGATTTTTCCCAATACTTTATCATTTTTTACCACATTTTATGATTCCATTAAATTTTACCGCTTGGGTATCTGTACATGACGAGGGTATTTGTTACGTGATCAACATATCCATGGTAACGGTCAAATTGTGTACTACTGAATCTAGAATATTCCGGTTTATCCTTTGAAGTTATGTTATGAAAATACAATTTATCTGTTGAAATAATTATTAAAGCAAGATTTATGATATTTTTTTTGGTTTATTGTAAATGATTGTAAAAGCGTTCTTCATTTTTTAATTTTAAAAGTCATTCGTCGGATGCCAATGTGAATTTGTATAATCAAGGTGGCTGTTAACAAAACATTTTCAAACTTGGTGTTATATATATATATATATATATATATATATATATATATATATATATATATATATATATATATATATATATATATATATATATATATATATATATATAACACAAAATATATAAATGAAGATATTCTTTGTACATCTTGAGACACCAGGTACCAGTTACAATTTTATTAAAGAAATCAGTTTTTGACAAAAGGGTTTAAAATGCTGTGCCAAAGGTTTGATTAACTGAGACCATATCAACCAAAAACAGAACGAATCGATCTATATGTTTGTCTTGTCGGTCACTCCGATTTCCTCAATACACCTTAGTGTAATCCCGACCTTTGACTGGAGCAGATAGCTAGTGGAGTAGTTATAACGGTATTGAAGGGAACATCAACATTATTTTACAACTAGTGCATACACTTAAACAATGATGATTAACTGTGTTAAAGTATCACGTGCTCAAAAAATGGGAAGTTAAAAGAAGTAAACATTGTAAAGAATGTCAAAAAAGCCTTGAATAATTTTTTGTATAAACAATTTGATGAAGCCCATTGTAACAAACCTTTGTTATTTTTTATTTATTCTGTATGAAATTTTTTTTTCATTGGATATAATCTTGCAAATTTAGACCCTTCTCGTGTATTCTAACGCCTATTAGTATTGCGAACTCACTGACAACACCGATTCAGAAATAGACATAGAAACAAGCTATTATTACTGAAATTTAAACCAAATCAATGAAAGCAAATGTTGTTGAGGCTAAAGTTGTTGCAGATCTTATTAAAGCGAAGAGAATCTAATGTTACGCAGAAAGAGCTAGATTTATTTAGATTTTTTAAAACAACCATTCGGCACACAATATGAAGGCCAAGCAGACGATGTAAAATTTAAAATGGAAAGGTCCTCTCTTTAAAAGAAGGGTTTTAAGACGAGCTATTTCCAAAACTAACAGCGATTACACTGATAAAAAGACAATGATTCATTTATCTGTTGATGTTTAAAAACGAATTTAGTTCATCAAAACTACTTTTTGTGCAAAGTTATTATTTCAGTATGCATTGGAAAGTGGGAAACCCCTGTATTGCATTTTGCCTTTTTTCTGATGTTCCCGGTTAAATTCCTATAAGGAGATATTCTTGTTATATATATTGTTACTCGTTTTTAGGTGAATGCACAAAAAATAACATTTGATTGCTAAATTAGCTCCTTCAAATTTTGAATAGCTTTGTGTAGAAAATTATTTTATTCGTAATACAGCACAGACTTGGTATTTCAGAATAAATATCCATATAATTATGTACTCTGTTATAACTATTTAGTACATTATTCTTTCGACAATAATTGCCTATCGGTCGTGAATGTCAATATTCACATAGGTTCTGGTCGCGAATTTATATATTCGCGAAATGGCGCTTAAGGGTTGGCACGCGAAATGTGATACTCGCGAATCCAAATTAATGTTCAGTAATCTTCTGTTTATAACATCCCGGAGAAACAACCAGAAGATGGTATAGAATGCTTTATTTACTATTGTGACTGTCATTCATAATTTATTTTCTTGTGCTCATAATATAAGTTTGTACACATACTTTATGCAATAAACTACAGTAGAAATAGTAGTAGTAGTAGCAGTAGTAGTAATGATGGTGGTGTTGGTAGTAGTAGTAGTAGTAGTAGTAGTAGTAGTAGTAACAGTTCAACTTTTTGTAAACATCAATTGAATGCCTTTTGAAGAATGGATATCGCAAAAGCTGACTTCATTTGTTGCACTTTTACATTCGGTAGGCAAGTGTATTTTGCTCTATGTAATTTTCATGACAAACACATGCCGCAAGTGAGTTAAAGTAAGTATTTTTTTTAAAAATGTAACTACGGATTAGACAATAAAATAACTAGTTGAAATTTCTGAGAAAGAAGCAAAATTTCCATTTAGTTTCGGTTCAATACCTTTTTTGCTAAAAAATGAAAATGACCTCAACAAAAAAAAAAAAAAAGAAAAAACACGCCAACTTACATGTGTATAAAAACAGAGCATAAAAGAAACCACCAACACCGTTTTTATAATGATAAACTGTTTTAAACACTCGCCTTAACTTATACATACTTTTGATTAATTGGCCAAAAACATCGGTATGTAATTTTTTTTTTTTTTTTTTTTTTTTTTTTTTTTTTTTTTTTTTTTTGAAAATATTTTCTTTATACCGGAGATGTTTTGTTCCGATTATTATTTTTTATTTAAGACGGGACAGTTTTCTTTTGTCACTTATCTTACAACTTACAACCATTTATTTGAACAAATATAAATATTTTGTCAATATGTTGGTGGGATTCTAATTATTTAACTATGTTTATAACAAAAAGATCCAGTATAAAAATGGAGTTTTACTTCCAGAAATCAATTCACTTATATTAGAGCGGTTAGTTCAGGATTAGTGAATGAAACCGGGATAACCAAAAAAAAATCTCTGAACCTAGGTTAGCCAACTGACAAATTTTCTCAATCCAAGATCCATCCTTAAAATATTTCGAAACAAGGTGGTGAAAAGCGTCTTGGTCTTGAAGTCAGCTCTTTAGAGCAATAAGCTAACGTATACGTAACCATGAACATTTTGAAATCATTGCTTATGTAGTAAAACCTTTAAATAAGCCAAAATATTTTTGTCATTACCATTGCCATCATTAAACCAAAATTCTACTTTTCATTAATATATCTAACTCGATTTGTTTTCTTATAACATTTACGTCTTTTTGCAAATTAGCATTCGAAGCCCGCAAAGAGACTGTTTGCGTTCCCTAGAAATAGCAGTGGGTTCCAACGCAAAGCTACTTATTGCTTGGAGCAAAAAAACATATCGATTTAAATAATCCTTCGCAGGCTCTATACTAGCATGCAACACACACACAAACACTAAAATTAAATAAAGTAAACTAAATTAAAAGAAAAGAAAAGAAAAGAAAAAAAAAAATTAAACAAAGAGATAAATTTTGCGTTTAAAGCAATACAAACGAAAAAAAAAAATAAAGACGAATACAAATACAACTTTTTTTAAAATTCAGTAATCATTTATATTCTTTAATTAATTCGCGAATTGATTTGTATAAGACCGAAAGCAAAGTCTAGTATCTGTTAAAAAGCGTCACGGCGTAATGTCATTATTTTAACAAAAACTAAGAGACAACAGTAGTGACCACAACAACATAAAAAGGAAAGTGTTGTCATCTCAAATGTAAAAAAGATGGATATGAATACCACCAATGTCGACATACATTATCAACTGTAAAAAACACCCACTGTAACGTGTCTACATGCCGTAATAAATAACTGAAACAAGTGAAAAAATACCACCACGAAATATTTTTTGTAAAGAAAAAATGATAAATCATATTTACATTTATTTTTAATTAATTATATTTAAAATATAACCTGGAATAAAATTTGGACACACAATTGTTCACATGAAAGACTTTTTGCCGCTCCGATGCATTGTAGAAAGAAAACTGTCATTGCTCGATGACATTAAGGGCTTTCGTCAACGCAATCTGTGTTTTCTTGTCACTAAACTAAAGTTCAGCCATAACGAGGTTCTTCCGTTAATTTGTGTTTTCCCTTTTTTGAGACTGTTATGACATAGGCGGTTTCCTAATTGAATAATATGTGCATAATGAACGTCAAAATGAAAAAAAAAACAGAAACGCAACCCTCGAAAATGGAATTTAAACAAGCAGTAAAATGTCCCATACACACAAAACAATCGTGAAGAATAAAATTCATATATAAGTCGTTCACAACCTGTAACCCGTGCTGACGATAAGTTTTATTTCGTATGAGAATAATTATAAAATTCGTATAAGGCGTGAATGTATACATACGGTTACACGCATTTTAAGGCGTTCATGATGTAATAGCAATGTATACAGACGGTCTATTTTAATTTTAGCGAACTGACGAATTTTTTCAGACAAGGGTCCAGCCAAGAGGTATTCCAAACTCGACTGTAAATTGCACTGTAATCTACAAGTTTGCGCTTTTGACAATTTGGCAACCGATGATCCAGATTTTATTGGCCCACCCATGTTTACGAAATGAAATCATACTCGATAATTGTTATTTGTTCATGTTATTTAGACTAGATCTTGTTTATAAACACGCTACTATCAGATCGTATTCAACCTATCATAATAATGTATGTTGGTGTTACTTCTTTCCTAGTACAGAAATCTCTCCACCACCACCAACCACAAAAAATGAAAACAAAGAAAGGGGTCGCCAGTACACCTTTTTCCTATGGAATGTTTATAATAGCGCGTTTATTCCGTTGAAAAAATCAACCATTGTTTTCATATCAAGGGAAAAAGGTTTGTGTTTTATTACTTTTGGTAAAAAATTCTCTTGCGGAAAGATTTTAGTGTGCCATATATACAGCTCTGGTCGCAGCGATTTTTATGAAAGCGAAGGATATCTTTGGTTCAGTTATAGCTTTGTTGGAGAATCTACGTCCATCCCATATAATATTACTACCATTGATCGAATTATACCCAAATTCAACATTGAAATAAGTAAGACAATATGGAATACTATTTGTATAACATGTCTGAAGTCTTGTTTTACCTTGACAATGTATTCCTAACACATTGAGCAGAAGAATCATTTTGTTCATAATGTATTTTCTACCTGTAGAACGATGCGCTTTGAATCATCATAGCAATTATTTCTTTATGCAACCAGATATTCAACATGGACAAGCTGAAACAAAAAAAAAACAACAAAAACAAAAAACCCAATAAATAAATAAATACAGTATATCCCTGATCCAGTTAACTTCCGCATATTTTAAAATGACAAGAAATCCCCTGCAAAACACCTTCTTTTTATGACCAAAAAACCCCGCTTATATTGAATTCCTGGTTATATTGAACACTTCTTTTGTTCCCCACAAGAGCAAATTCTATGACTTTCACCCGGATATATTGAAGTGGTTTTTTGAACGGAAGTGTGTTCAATTTAGTCGAAATCATGCTGGTTACCGTCATTCTGTTGAGGCCATATACGGGGTCGCAGTAACTGATTTTAACTCATAATTTAAGTATCGTACGTAGTGAGTAATTTTCAAGGTAAATAAAAATATAATGTTTTTTTTTTTTTTTTTTTTTTTTTTTTTTTTTTTTTTTTTTTTTTTTTTTTTTGTTAGTTGTTAGTTGTTAAATATAATCTTAAATAACAACATGACATCCACGCCACGGAAAAGAAAAAACTTTGTCGTTAAATATTTTAGAGGAATTTATTTCCAAAGTTGGTAGAGAAAAAGAAAAACAGTTAAAATGACCGACTTCTTTAAGTCATAATTTGATTAAAATATGTGTTTGTACCAATCAGTTTTGATAAAGATTTTTGTATTTTTAGTTAATAAATTAAAATTTATTTTTGAAATGACCTTTTGTGTGCATATATTGAATTTTGGATATATTGAACTATTTTCCCAAGTCCCCTCAACTTCAATATATCCGGGTAATACTGTCATGAAAACCCTCGTTGTTACCGCATCTTCTACAAAGGCACTTTAATGTTTAAGTAGCTACCAAATTTGTAGTTTTGTGTTTTACGTCACATTAACAATTTTTCAGACTTTGGGCGTTTTTTACCGGGCTCTGTACAGGTGGGTACTTACGACAACCTTACGACAACCTTACGAAACCTTACGACAACCTTACGACAACCTTACGAAACCTTACGACAACCTTACGCCAACCTTACGACAACCTTACGGCAACCTTACGAAACCTTACGACAACCTTACGACAACCTTACGAAACCTTACGACAACCTTACGACAACCTTTTGAGTGCAGTGTCACAGATAACATTTCAGATAACTCATTGCATTAAACTGGTACCGGGCTTACCAATTAAGGCCAACAATAAGTCTACAGCACCTGGCCATCGCGGCTCTAAAACCTTCTAAAATTAGATATCAATAAAGATATTTGTATACCATTTCTTTTCAAATCTATAGAAAAGTCATTGTTTGCTAATAAGAGAATTCTGTATGACGATGTTGGTTCATAATATAAAAAAAGAAGTATTTTGGTTATGTAATAATGTGAAAATAAGTTGGAAGGTTTTGACCCTTTGATTAATTTGAAAAAAAAAAAACGAAAAAATGTTTGATGAAATAGAATCATTAATTACAAAATAACAAAAAGCGTAATATCTCTGATGTTGGAGGTCTGGATGGACGTTATGTAATCTTGATGCATCTAGGTTTATTTCAAAGCAAGGATTAGACGCCCCCCAGCCATGAAAGTTGAGTAGTAATGTAAGTAAAACAATAAATAAAATATTTAAACATTGATGCTTTTCTTGACATCTTTGTAAAAGAAATTGTGGGATGTATAGAAAAACTTAGTTTAAAAATTTTCCAATAGGTAAAGCACCCGTAAATAAAAGGTAGTCCAAAAGATTTTTCGTTGTCACTTTTTATTCTCGGAGGCGAAAAGGGCCGAGTAATTTATAGCACACGGGTACGGATCACGTTGCAACTCAGTGCAACTTTAGTTTAAATCCCACCTTTTTAGACTTAATATTAGTTAGTCTAATAGTTTGTTTGCTTGTCAAAGGGCGGTGGTTTTTTTCCGTGAATTACGGTTTCTGCCGCCATCCCAAAATAAACGTCCTATGTATAACTAAACAACCTTAACTGGCGCATATAACGCCATTGCCTCACTCTACTCCTGTATCTTTGTTTACTATTTTAAATATGCAAAACATGTTTAGAGTGCATTTATTGCTTGTAAAGAAAATAATCTTGTTCATAAGTATGTTGTGTATTTTCTAGATTAATTTTTAAAAAAATCAGACGCTAGCGCAAATTGCGCAATAAAATTCTCCCTTTGTAAAAACAATGACGTTTATATTACCTCACGAAAGATATTTTCCGTGACTAATAAGTCTCATTATGTTTATTTTTTATCTTGGAAAAAACAGCTGTAAATTACACTTTAAAATTACAATATGTATCACGCCCATTGTTATGACCATTAAAATTGTGAGAGTTATTTCCCTTTATAGCGTTTATGACTGTTATGCAACGTGTTTAGTTATTATTGTTGTATAATTGTATTTATCATTACTGAACCACAAATATGCAATTTTATCCTTATTATATGTTTGTGTTTATTGTAATGATTTTCTAATTAAAACATAAAACGTTTATTACCAAAGAAAATTAGTAGAACTAGCGAGAACGTTAAAAACTATAAACCTTACGTATGTAAGTATAAATAATGAAATAGAAAATACCAAGGTGTATATAAGTAGATAAAAAATGTAAAACTATGAAACATGAACTTGATTACAGCAAATAAACAAAACAAAAAAAAGCCAGAGATTCCGGAACACGACACGACACGACGCGATCCAAGCAAATAATATACTAATGTTATAGTTACTGTTTCTGATACTCCAAACCTTGGACGGTTATTGGAATGAGTGAATATACCGTGATGTGGTTATAGGACTATTTGCTGACCGACCCACTTATTTTACAATCATTGGTTCGTATATACGCACTTTAAAAATAAAGATATTCATACTTACCCGGATTACTTTTACCAAATGGACTTGGAGCAGTTTTACAATTACAGAAAAATAAAATGACATACGAAAATTTTAATTACCATTGCCCTGAATGGGATTTATTTTCACAAAACTTATTTCCACGAAAATTTCTAACAACAGAATTTTTTGAAAAGGCAAATCCACGAAATTTCAACCCAACGAAATAATTAATGATTCTACAGTAATTGTTAATCTAAATGTTAATAAATCAAAGAAACATCAAATCTATTGCTTTAAATTCAATTTCGAAAAAAAATGAATATAAGTTTTTGATTAAAAAACAGAAAGAAACTTTACTATCGCTTTAAAATCTTATATGATTGATGACGACGACGACGATGATTATTATTATGATGATGATGATGATGATGATGATTATTATTATTATTATTATTATTATTATTATTATTATTATTAATTTAATTAATTTTAATTAATTAATTTTTAATAATTTTTTCATATTCTAACATTATAGATAATACACTTTCCTTATTTTCAATAAAAATATAGATATTATAAAATGACTTGAGTCAAATCACGAAATAAAAAAAATTAAAAAATTAAAAAATATATTTAAAAAATTTAAAAAAAAAAGAATAAGAAAAAAGAAAAAAGTAAGATAGATACCAAAAGTAACTAAGAATTAAAGACTATATAGGCAGGTTTTCTTTATAGAGTTAAGATATGGAGCAAATTGCAAATTACCTGAAACCTCTGGTCTTAATGGACAGGTGACCTTGATAAACAGGTTATTGTTGTAGGTGTAACTGACTCATCCTGCTCAAAACTTCTAGTTTTAAATTAAATCTAAAAAAATTAAATTGAAATTTTATTTATTTAGAGTCTTTATAATCAAATTATTCTAGACATAAAATTGATTACCCTCGTAATGTTGGTTTCAGAAATTAATTCAAAAATATTTTTTATCAGCAAAATAACAACCAGAATAAGAACAACAACAACAACCAGGACATCAATCAGGACATCGACCCTTTAAACAATTTTAACAACGACAACGATCAGAATAGTAAACAGAACAACAACAACAACAACCAGGACACCAATCAAATCATCAAACCAGAAAAACAAAAAACAATACTTAGCCCTGCTTAAAAAAAAAAACTTTCAATCAGAAAAATACGCACGCAGTTTAAAAAATTCTACAAATAACGATCCGACAGACTAATGCTTCTTTGGCGACTATTTCTAACAACCTCATACATTACACCTCTATGCAATGACCTTTGGTAATCTTTTCCGGAAGGATCAACTCAAGTTCTGACACACTAGATCTGAAAGTTAAAGAGAACTTCATCTTTTAAATATTTCAAGTCATTTATACGATTCATTTTAATGCAAATTATTCAATTTTCATGTGTTTGTCAAAGCCTTAACGACATTTAAACATGACATTAGAATATAATGTAACAACGACAAGATTAATTAGTATAAAACACGAAGACACGCGAATTGGAATCTCACTTGATTAGGCGAAATTATTATGTCTGCGTATCAGCAGACATCTTGTTGTTACTCGTAATCTTTATTATTATTATTATTATTATTATTATTATTATTATTGTTATTGTTGTTGTTGTTGTTCCTTCTCGTTTCTGACTGATTTATTTCAGAGACATCTCTTCCTACGTTTTTTTATCCGATCAGGATGAAATTTTGCCAACTTGTAGGGATTGACCACGGGCAGGTTGCTTTTTCGGAATTCGTTAGGACTTCGGAGAAATCCGGTGAAAACCATGGAATTCCAGAAAGATCTTTCTAGAGAGTTTTTGTTCTTTCTTTCTTGGTATTTCTTACGCTATTTGGAGAACCACTTTAGAGAGCTGATACACAGACATATACTTGCTCGCAAGTATACATTGTAGTTTATACTTCCAAATGAAATAAAGCTCGGTCATATGAAATACATAAAGCTAAGATCGTTGAGTCAACTAAAATGACGTCTCAATCATTAACTGTTTCAGGGTGACGCATTAATCATTTATTGTTTCAGGGTGACGCATTAATCATTTACTGTCTCAAAATGACGCATTTAATTAATAAATTACTGATTCAGAATGACGCCTTTATCAGTTACTGTCTCAAAATGACGCATTAATTAATAAATTACTGATTCAGAATGACGCATTAATTGTTCACCGTTTCAAAATGTCGCATTAATCGAATACTGTTTCAAAATGACGTATTAATCATATACTGCTTCAGAATGACGCCTTAATCATTTACTGTTTCTGAGTGACACATTAATAATTTTTTGTTTCAGATGTTTCATACATTACACCCCTATGCAATGACCTTTGGTAATCTTTTCCGGAAGGATTAACTCAAGTTCTGACACACTAGATCTGAAAGTTAAAGAGAACTTCATCTTTTAAATATTTCAAGTCATTTATACGATTCATTTAATGCAAATTATTCAATTTTCATGTGTTTGTCAAAGCCTTAACGACATTTAAACATGACATTAGAATATATTGTAACAACGACAAGATTAATTAGTATAAAACACGAAGACACGCGAATTGGAATCTCTCTTGGTTAGGCGAAATTATTATGTCTGCGTATCAGCAGACATCTTGTTGTTTCTCGTAATCTTTTATTATTATTATTATTATTATTATTATTATTATTATTATTATTGTTGTTGTTGTTGTTGTTGTTGTTGTTGTTGATGATGATGATGATGTTGTTGTTGTTGTTGTTGTTCCTTCTCGTTTCTGACTGATTTATTTCAGAGACATCTCTTCCTACGTTTTTTTTATCCGATCAGGATGAAATTTTGCCAACTTGTAGGGATTGACCACGGGCAGGTTGCTTTTTCGGAATTTGTTAGGACTTCGGAGAAATCCGGTGAAAACCATGGTATTCCAGAAAGATCTTTCTAGAGAGTTTTTGTTCTTTCTTTCTTGGTATTTCTTACGCTATTTGGAGAACCACTTTAGAGAGCTGATACACAGACATATACTTGCTCGCAAGTATACATTGTAGTTTATACTTCCAAATGAAATAAAGCTCGGTCATATGAAATACATAAAGCTAAGATCGTTGAGTCAACTAAAAGACGTCTCAATCATTAACTGTTTCAGGGTGACGCATTAATCATTTACTGTTTCAGGGTGACGCATTAATCATTTACTGTCTCAAAATGACGCATTTAATTAATAAATTACTGATTCAGAATGACGCCTTTATCAGTTACTGTCTCAAAATGACGCATTAATTAATAAATTACTGATTCAGAATGACGCATTAATTGTTCACCGTTTCAAAATGACGCATTAATCGAATACTGTTTCAAAATGACGTATTAATCATATACTGTTTCAGAATGACGCCTTTATCATTTACTGTTTCTGAGTGACACATTAATAATTTTTTTGTTTCAGATGTTCTTCCTTTCCGATTTAAAAGGTTTTTCCCCAAATTTAGCTCATTTTGTATGTAATCAAATTCTAATAAAGAGATATAAGCAAAAATGCAACTTATGTTCGTTTTCGAGTTGAAATGCTCAATGTCATTTCTTATTTAATTTTCGATATAAAAAATAAACACGGAGTCGTGAAATGGCAGAAATGGAAGACTAGAGATTAAAAAAAACGTGCCATTACATATGAGGACTGATAAAAATGACGCCATTTGATTGATATTCCACAAGATTTTTTGGCTATTAAATAATATAAGAAACCAAATATTTTGTAATTATTGAATGTTTGAAATGTTAATTAGTTGAATTATGATAGATGAAGAGTCATTATATCGGCCGAGCTATTTTGGCCTTCTCTGTCATATTAGCATTTCTAAAAGGACTCTGCACAATTTTGACACGCCTTGGATAATACCTAGATCAAGATGAAAATTGCAGATAAATACTTTTAAAGTTAGTTGTTTTATCACATTAGAGATGAGTAATTATGTTTTCCGTCTAAGTCAATATATTTTTAATTATATCGAGGCGGTCAGTTGTGAGATGGTGGAAGAAACCGAAGTGCCGGGAGAAAACCCCCGACAGTCGACACACAAACTGACAAATTTCACACACCAGGATCTGTCCGATGGGGATTCTAATAAGGCTGCGAGGGGGACTAAACCGTGAAAGCTCTTTAGAACACTTGGTACGCAAATCCAAATGCTTTACAGTTAGAAAAATCACATGGATAAGATATATAACGTTTTAAAATATAAGTAAAATGCGTCACATTCAGTATGGAAATAGGACCCTTTATGATCTACAAAGCCTTGCCACTGTGGGTTGGATTGCAAGACAGACGAGGCCACTGCGGGTTTGACTTAAAGGCCTTGCAGCTGCGGGTTTGAATGCAAGCCCTCGCAAGTACAGGTTGATATAACTTATGGATTGTAAGTTTATGCTAGAAACCTTGAAGTGTGTTTGTTATAGACATTTTATGAAGAAAGGCGTCCTGTTTGATGAGCTAGAGCCACAGCTATCTATACCAAATAGCTAACTTTAACCTGTTTGATTCAAGATGTTGATCTAGTCGTTCACTACGAAATCTTCAAGCTTGTAAACGTCTCATTAAAAATAGCTAGTATTATCGAAGCCTCCTTAAGTAATTTGAAATGAAGTAAACGACCTTTGTCTGTTGTTTCATTGAGCATGCGTGCAAATAAAACAAAAACAAAACTTATTTCTAAAACATTTGAGTCTCGTCTTAATGCTTTGGGTAAGACAAGTCTTAATCTTACAATAAGACCAGTTGAAAACATTTTGGAAGTTAAAGCTTCAATTTTACATAGTTATGCTGGAAACTAAATTCTAAAATTTAAGAGTACCAAAATGCTTGCTTTAGGACCTTGACATCATTCTGATAACCGGTAGTCTGGATCGTGAAACATATTACATTTTTTATTCTTTGCCAGTTTCATAATTATACATTCAAGTTTGCGATTATTACAAAAAGAATTGTCAAAGGTTTCTTCACATTTTAAAAAATTAGTATTGGAAATAATATCAGTCGCTGTATATAATAACGACAACTTGCCTCTGCAAACAGAAAATTCTCACTTCCGGTACTGGCTTTTAAAGGAAATGGACAAGGTTTGTGCTGATTGGCTGCATGACACTCCCTGCAAAAACGACGAGGGAATGATTTGATACATGATATTTATTCATAGTTTAGTTGAATTTAACTGTTATGTAATTAATTCTTGTGGATTTAATAGTTAAACATTAAACTCTTTATAAATTTGCATCGTTCCATCCAATCACAAGAAATTTTAAATATTTTGTAAAACAAAGCAGGTTCACATAACTGTCAAGACTTAATGCCCTAAAACATACCTTTCAGATACCTAATTAATGTGGCACCTCGTATTCAAAAAATAATTATTAGACATTTAAAATGGTGTGAAAAATTTGAAAATTATTGAAAAAGGCTATTAATTTCAAAATTTTGAGAAAATAAATTTTAACTTCTTTGACAAGTGTAGATGTTTTATTGAAAATGTTTGCAGTAATGAATATGGCAATTCATTGTTTTCGCTCTTCATAAATTATCATATATGCAAAGGTAACATAGTACATCTAAACCCATTCATTACTGTGTTAATTTTGACACCTTGGTTTTTCAAAAAGACTATTTGTCACAATGCAAAAAATATTGTGAATTTTAATTTTTTAAATGTTGAATAAAAAAAATTAAAAACAAATCAAAACTACGTCAATTTAAAAAAAATTAAAAAATTTGATAAAGTTGGGTTGTCACTTTCAAGGCTACTCAAAAAAAAATGGATCAGTTGATGTGTTTAATTGTGTCACAACATTTTTAACGTAAAGTACAACATGCTTGATTGCATAATGCAAAATCCTTAAATTTCAAATTTTTTCATGTCAAATTGATTAATTATTTTTTAATTAACGACAATAAAGAAAATGACCTACTTTTCATCATATTTTATCATTAAAATCAAGCATGACACAATATTGATTTTGAGGGTTTTCTTTTTCAATTTCGATGTAGTCATCATTACTCTAGGTTCAATGAGGTCAAAATTGCATATTAAATATATTTAAAAACTTGTCTTGTTAGGCTGTTTAATCATTTTGTAATGCTCTTGGTTGATATAAACTAAAGTAGATGGATTTCTTCAAGTATTTCGATTTCTCCCACCAGTTCAGACCTGACCGCCAAGATATGAGTTAAGTAATATTGACATGGGTTTAAACATCATTACTCCACACCACTCCTTTTTCACAATTGTAAAACAAATATCTAACTCTACGCTGATTAAGAAAAGTACCAAATTTAGCCACAGTTTCCATCACGTGGTATGATCAGTGGGTCAATCTATTGGTTATTTGGATCAGTAAAAGAAGGTATGTGGATTGATTGACCAATTAGAGAAGCATTTTCTAAATATCTGTTTATGCTATTTCAAAATCAACAATATTAAAAAATTTTCCACCTGCTTTCGTTTACACTTGAAAAGTTCAGAACTTAAAACACAATAAAATGGTTTGATTATTTTTAAAGACCTGACATTGTGTATTTTTTTTCAAAAAATATTTACCACATCAAAAACGAAAATTATGATATAGTATGGGAGATAGGGGTAATAAATGTTAATATTCTGTAAAATTACACAAAACATATTTACCTTTATTTTAAGTACCAAAGCTGGTGAGAATTTGTCTTTTATAACTTTTTCCGTTTGACTTTATGAAAGAAATTAGGTTAGTTCGTTGAACGTTTTTACATTTCATGGCCAATTTTCAGCCTTAAGATTTGAATGAATATAATAATGTTTTTCCTTAAATTTTACACAGAACATATTCACCGTCCTTTTCAGTGCCAAAGTTGGTGAAACAAGTTTGATATAACTGTTAAAAATGATTCCATTTAAAAGCCTGACTTTATAAAAGGAATTAGGTTAGTTCCCGGAGAATGCGTCACATCACATAGCAATTATAAGCTATAACATTTGATTTGATTGAATTAATGGTGTTCAATGCCCCAGTCAAGATTCTTTCGAGGCAGTCAGTTATAAAGGATATCGCCCATTTTCGAAAAGATAATGGGTTGTTAACAGGTGGTAAGATACGCTTTGATCCGTAAGAGCGCGCTTTTAGACAACTCAGCAACCGATTCCCAATTCCAGCTGCATGAGAAGACACAACTTGTTTTCATTAATCTCAACGATAAAACATTAACATCAGTTGGATCATTTGTTCTGAGCTCTACGCAAGTGTTTCTGATTTGTTTTGTGCAAGATTGATAACCTTAAACGCTATTGGTCGTGGTGCAATGAAAAAGGCTACTGAAATTGAAAATTGTACAGAGTACCAGATTTGATAAACTTCAGTGCTATTGGTCATGGTGCAATGAAAAAATGCTTTAAAGATTGAAAGCTGTACAGAGTACCAGATTTGATCACTTTCAATGCTACTGGTCATGGTGCAATGAATAAATGCTACTGAGATTGAAAGCTATACAGAGTACCAGATTTGATACTTTCAGTGCTATTAGTCATGGTGCAATGAAAAAATGCTTTTGAGATTGAAAGCTGTACAAAGTACCAGATTCGATAAACTTCAGCACTATTGGTGATGGTGCAATGAAAAAGGCTACTGAGATTGAAAGATGTACAGAGTACCAGATTCGATAAACTTCAGCACTATTGGTCATGGTGCAATGAAAAAGGTTACTGAGATTGAATGTTGTTCTAGTTATGTCAAACATTTTTAAATTTCCTACATACACCTTTAAACAGTAAAATCATGCATGTATTGGTAACTGCTAATTTATCGCTACTACGGTGCTTCAGTCTCTTAGTCTAAGGGAAATCTTCCGCCATTTGTTTAGCATTTGCAAATCACATGCCCTTTGGAAGAGACCTTAAAACATATGTCACGTGTCACCGTACTGCACTTAACTTTACATTTCTGAAAGCATGCTCGAGGTAAAATTTTCTGTTAATTGATCTATATCTAGTCACATCTCTATACAAGTGAAATGTTATGTAAAAACCCTTTCAATCAATTGATCAACCGAGTAATCAATGCAAGTATTCAGAAAGATTGCAATGTACAAAAACTATCAGCAAGTCTTTGCAAGAACATTAACTGAAATTGAAAACATCGTTTGATTTAAGTAATAAAATGTTTTCAAATAAGAATGGAAATATAATAGCAATCATCCAAATAAATACAAATAGCTTGGTTAAGTGATTGATGAGATGGTCCGCCACTAAAACTTTTGTTTGCGGCAAATTGTTGTTGTATGAACGCCTAATTAATGGTCTATTCTTACTTACAGGTATTTTACACACTGCTTTATACATTTTTTTATTGTTAGAGTGCTCACTTTGTATCAAGTAGGTCAGGCTTTGAATCCTGGCCTGGTCTTACCATGACTGTTCTTTTGTCTTTTGCTAGGCATTAACAAATGCAAGTCATTTGTCCTTTCAATTGGAAGGCTGTGGGTTCGAACCCCGGCCTGGTCTGATCCAATACTTGAAAGTGGGTAGTGACTGTTCTTTCGCCAGGCACTCGGCATTACGAAATGAAAGTCACGGTTCTTTCGGATGGGAACTTAAAATAAACGAAGTCCCGTGTCATGGCACCCTGCTGTATAATGCCATTAGCGCAACGCACAGACAAAATTTCTGCACTATCGCCTATATCTGGCGACGTCTCGATATAAGTGAAATATTCTTGACTGGACCGTTAAACAACATTACTCAACTTGACTCAACTCATTTGTCCTTTCAAGGTACCTTTCACATGCAACGGTAATTGTAAAATACTTGAAAAAATCTCACTGCACATGCGCAGATCGCACTGCAAAGATAAAACTTTTTGTCACTTCACTTTTATCTGGTGTCATTTCGATACAAGTGAAGTAATCTGATACGTTAGGTATAATCCGCTTCAAACAATCGATTAATCAATGTTAGTATAAAGTAGAAATAAAAGCTGCGATGCACAAAAATATTGCATCAGTTTATTTTCAATTTTTTTTTTTTTTTTTTTTTTTTTTTTTTTTTTTTTTTTTTTTTTTTTCGAAAAAAATGAAAACATTGCTTGCTCTAAGTAATAAAATGTTTTTAAATAAGAATTGAAATAAAACAGCAATCATCCAAATAAAAACAAATAGCTTGATTAAGTGATTTATGAAGTGGTCCGCAATTAATATTTTTGATTACCGCAAATTGTTGCTGTATGAACGCCTATTAAATGGGCTATTCTTAATTACACAAATTTTACACACCGTTTTATCGTCTAGATGCATATTTTGATAAAATAAGACATTTTTACTTACTTCCAACAAGATAACATGGGAAAAGTCTACACTTTTGTGAATGTGCAATTAGCATTTTGGAAGCTAGACTTCAAAATGCATCCTTTGGCTTCATGGTAATGACATTTTATCGGCGATTTATGTACAAATTTATGTTCAAATATAATCCTACTGTCGACGTTACATGGCATTATACATTTAAAGACAGAAATATTATTGCCAAAGCATCACCAAACTTCAAAGGCGAGTTATATTTTACAGCTATTGGACAAAAGATTTCAATTTCCGCAACAAATATATTCTAGTATGTGTGTGGTATTCTAGAAGGCTTTTTTGGCCTTTTAAGTTGTAGAAATTAAATCTTATTAAATGTAAAACCTTTTTATTGTTAAATTTTTTATGATATCTTGGAAACTGCAATGTCTAATTTTATCCGGTATATTTTCGAGTAAAAAGTGTCTCTTTTTTGAGTTTCTGAAGCATATGTTAATTTTATAGTTATTGAAGTCTTGTGGCTGCAAATTATGCGAGTTCAGCTGATCTAATTTTTAAAAGCGTGTAATATCTAAGAGGTTTAATTTAGTATACATCTCACTAGTTTTTATATTAGAAATTAAAATAAATAAAAAAATAATAAACATGAAAAAATGAAATAGAAATAAATCGTACCTTACAACATAGACGAAGTAACGAAGTATAGGGTAGTACAAGTTAAACTTTTATTCTTTGCACCTTTAATAAAGCTTTTTTTTTTAAATTTTATTGTTAAATTCATTCAACACATGCTTTATCACACGCCTATAGGACATTGCAATACAATTATAGTCCAGTATACGACTCAATCAAGACATATTGTGACTAATGATTAAACACCTCCCCGACGTTTGATCAGCAATAGAGTAAATGTAAAGCGATGTGCATATAGTACTTTTATTACTATCAAGCCGCCGATTATCCAAATTTTACCAATTTGAAACGTCCAAAAGAATCGTAGTTTGTTTGAATATCACAGTTTTTAGCCTAAAACCCATTTAATTTATATAGTTTTGTAGATATATTAAAGATGTTCTTAAATTAAACATGGTCTGTCAGCAGTAATGCTTTTTCAGAATTTTGCTATTCAGAATTCAAAGGATTTGTACATCGGTCAAATATGTTCAAATTTTGAGAATTTTTAACGTTAGAATTTTAACCTAGAGATATCGCTTGTTTCACCAAAAAGAATGTCTAGAAGGACATATATACCGGTAATATACCGGTATGCCCGCATTACTTCAATAATACAAATTGAATACAGTGGACTCGGGTTATAACAAAGTCTGTTATAACAAAATCAGGCTTATACAGAAGCCATAAAATTCACCCCAGCAAGGAATTATAGTGCATTTTACAATGCATATAAAGAAATATGGTTATAAAGAAGTAAATTTGCCTGTCCCTTGGCACTTTGTTATAAACAGACTTCACTGTATCTTGATGAAATTCAAAATTCAGAATGTTTCAAAATACTGACACTGTGATAATGAAGTTTTTTTATAATTGGATGATTTGCGATATTTAAGTGTTAATTTAGAATTTGGTGTTCTAAAGTAGCAATTCTACTTTCATCTTTGTCTTTTTTATATAACGCACACCATCACTTACTCGCCATGTGCTATTGTGATGTGCCTGGGGGTGGGGGTGGGGGTGGGGGTTGGGGAGTTTATCCATCTAGTTATTAATGTAGCCTCTTCATATCAATTTTAAGTTGTAGTTCCCATCAGATACGTGTTCCGTTAAATGTGCAACATTTTCTTTGACTATTAATTACAATATACGAATATTTTATTGATTATAATATTATGTGCAGAAATTTGATTAGTATCGAAAAGAAGCATTAAACATTATAAAATTTTCATGTGCAACATTTTGAGATTTTTTTAATTAAAAAAACCAATGAATTTAGAATTATTGTTGTTTCTATATGTAAAATTAAAATTACTTACCAAAAGAAATACGCAAACTTCTGTAATTGTCAAAATACAAAAATTCTGCACATGATTAGTGCATATTTTGGAGTGTTTCTTTTAGTAAAAATTCAAAATTCTGCAAAATTTACGACGCATTTTTTTTTATCAAATGTAAGACATAGAATATCAATTCTGCAAACGTTTTCTTCAAAATGATCAAAAGTTTTTAAATTTTGGAATCTTACTTGGCACATTTTTACATTGGCGATAGAAATTGCCATAGGGGAAAAACAAAACCTTCATTGATGAAGATAACTACTATGTCATGGTTATTTTATTTTCTCTATCTTATTTTAAAGTGTAGCAATAAAGATGATAATGATATGATAAAAATGCTTTGATTTGCTTCTCAAAGACAAATTCCCCAAAATTAATCTGTAAGTCAAGTGTTAGAACAACATGCTGTTTCCAGATATATAATGAAATGTACATCTAGCTTGCATGTTACATGCCATTTACGTTGCTTAGAATAAATAAATGCCCTGATTGAATTCGAGTTTCAAAACTATAAGACATGATTAGATGAGGCTTAAACTGCATGAATTTAAATATTTGTTTTAAAATGACATAATGAGGAAATAATTGCTCACATATTTAATGATGGTATCTGGTTTTAATTTCAAAATCAATCATTATTTTAAATGGATAATCATTTTAATTTATTTCTGAGTTGAAACAAAACGTAGACAGAAAAAAATATTAATAATTTAGTTTGATTGGTTTTTTAATATATGGATACAAGAAATTAGGTTGCGATCTAATAGGTGCCATGGTGTGTAATATATTATATTGTATAATGAATGCAAAATCGTGTGAATTAATAAGTCAGCGAGTGTTGAACTTAAACGCTGAACAAATTCACTTTGTTATTGTCAAACAAAAATACCGCCCATGTCAAAATCACAATTGCAAAAACAAAATAAAAACTTTGAAAAGTGACAAATTCACTCGAACGCGTGAAATTTACCAGGAAAGTGAGATGAGTTTTTCGGAGGTGTGTCTAGCGACTTCCTGTCTAGCGAGCTTCACACGCAAAACTTTGACAATTAAATTTGAAAATAAATTTATTAAAATTTAAAATGTTTTACCCTTCTTTTCTTTATATTTAAGTAAACATTTCATATTTTCATTATCTGATAAAAAATAATTAACAATATTTTATTACTGGCATTTTCATAGATTTTTATCAAATTATTTGAACAGCGTATATTCAAAGGACTAGAGCCCAAATAATTTCTTTAAAGCAAACATTCTTGATTTGATAATTATTTCTTTACCATAATTTTCAGTTGTTATCAAATAACAATCATTATTAACCAAGGCAATAACATAATTTTGTAATTAAAATTAATTACTCAAAAACTTCTAGAATAAATATAATCATTATCTTAACTTTTGAAGATTTTAATTTGATCTTACCTCATCAGAAGAAACGAATTTCATCTCACAAAGAAACTTTCAAAATTGAAACAAATTTTGTCAAGAAATTTTCACATTGTTTGCGCTAGAATACAATTGTTTTATGATCAGCTTAATTCATAATTAATACTATCATATTATTTATTTATTTATTTATTTATTTATTTATTTATTTATTTATTTATTTATTTATTTATTTATTTATTTATTCATTCATTCATTCATTCATTCTTTTATTTATTTATTTGTTGGTTGGTTATTATTTGTTTATTTATTTATTTATTTATTTATTTATTTATTTATTTATTTATTTACTTATTTATTTATATATTTTTTTTAATTTTTTATTTATTTGTTGGTTGTTTTTAATAATTTTTTATTTATTTGTTGGCTGTTTATTGTTTATTTATTTATGATCTATTCATTCATTCATTCATTCATTCATTCATTTATTTATTATTTATTTATTTATTTATTTATTATTTATTTATTTATTTATTTATTTATTTATTTATTTATTTATTGTTTTGATGTTTTAACTCGGTCATTCAGATTTGATTTTATAAATTTTGATCTAACAATTTTAACAAATTACATTTAGACGAAAACTCAAACCATTGTTTAGTAAATTACAAGCCGAAAAAATTCTATATATTTTAATATTTTGACAAGAAGCATTAATGTTCTATTCAAGATTATCACGGAATCTTTAGATTAATGTTGAGAAAAAATCTCTAAAATCAAGATGAACTTTGTCTTCAAATCTTTTGCCAATTATTTTATTTGCAGTAAAAAATAATTAAATATGCACACAATAACGTGCAGAGAGAGTTGAGTGAGTTGGGTCGAGTAATGGTGTCTAAGGACCCAGTCAAAAATATTTAACTTATATCGAGACGTCGACAGCTATAGGCGAAAGTGCAGAAATTTTGCCTGTGTGTTGCGCTGATGGCATTATACAGCAGGGTTCTTTATCGTGCCAAGCCTGCCATGACACGGGACTTCGTTTATTTTAAGTTCCCATCCGCAAGGACCGTGACTTTCATTTCTTAATGCCGAGTGCTTGGCGAAAGAACAGTCACTACCCACTTTCAAGTCTTGGGTCAGACCCGGTCGGGGTTCGAACCCACAGGCCTTCCACTTCACGGAGCGAGCAGTCTACCAACTGAGCTACCGCAGTGGTACGTGCAGAGAAGTTTCAGTTTGGGAATGGTGTCAAACTGTGGTATTTCGCCTAATAATATCCGGAAGGTTTTCCATTTATTTTTATTTTGTCTGTCACCTTGAAATAGCATTTTCTTATACATTCAACTCATTCTCAAAAACCAGACATTTACTTGCCTTGCAAAGAATTAGTGTAATATGCACAAAATCCTCTAGTTGGGTGATTTTCTGATCCATTTATTTAAAATAAAATGCTATAATGACTAAATTTGCTTCCATCCGAGATCGTAAGAAGATCCGTGATCTGTATGTCCTTGCTTTATGCCACTTGGCTTCCAAATTTACCGGTTTTGACATGTTGCACTTATAGGGCCTTTACTTTTAAAAATAGTTCAAGTGAATTAATTAGGGGTATTTTTAAATTAACCTTTGAATAACATTTGTCCCTTATACAGCTGCCATATACCACTTTTTGAATTTAATAATAAAATACATTCAAAAAGTGGTATATGACAATACCACTTTTTGAATGTATTTTTATGATTAAATTCAAAAAGTGGTATATGACACAGCTATTCCCCCGAAACAGTAAATTTTAATTAAAAATATTTGATTCTTCTTATAAGCCTTTTTATTTTTTTTAAAGGCCAATTTTGAAATTTTAATGATATAGAAAGGTTTTTTTAGAGGAAGCACAAGACCACATGACACTTCTATTACTACTAATTACGTAAGTGTGTTTTCTATTTTCCCATAGTAACCGCGGTGGACCGAGTAGTTAAGGCGCTAGCTTTCATACCCATGGTATTTCATCGACTGTTGATTTTCAATTGTCATTAGCCTTTTCTGGATCGGTATAATTACAATGAACTGAGTAGCCCTTAATGTTTTTTAGGGGCATTGAGGGCTAGCGTACTAGTACTCCTAAAATTGAAATAAGTACAAAGCAAATCAGTGATGCATACTCCAAACAGTTCATGAACTTGTTTAGAACTATCCTCGAGATGAATTAAAACAAAGTCTTGTCAAGCATTGCTGAAAAAATTGTTGATATGACGTAAAAAATTAATAAACCGTCCATTTAAAGCCGTTGTCATTTCAAATCTAGTCTAGATTCTGTTTCCGTGACAATCCGTTATCGTATCTTTATGTTACAATTGCCTATGTCTCTTTTTAAAGGGACCATTTAGGTAGCTCATTTGATAGAGTGCTCGTATGTGGAATGGCGCGGGTTTCAAACCAAGACATAAAATTGTAGTGACTCGGCATTTTAAAATAAAAGTCACGAAGTCTTTAGGAAGAGACCTTAAAAACCGATGCCCCTTGTCACGGCATATGCCTTAAGCGTACTGCAAAGATAAAAAATTTTGCCTCTTCACGTATAACCGGTGATGTCTCTATATAAGTGAAACATTTTTGACGGGGACTTAAAACCAAATTAAATCAATCTTGTCAAAGGAAAGATATATACCTAAACCATGATATTTCCAATTTCATAGTACATCCGATTAATTTCACCCTATTTCAAGTAGTTAGAAATCATATGGAAAATACAACCATTATCAATATAAATTTATCTCAGTGTTTTTCTTGAAAATTATAAAAATATAAATTTGAGCTAACAAACTGGTAAATTTTCAATTTTGCAAATGTTTTGTGCATTTATTTCATTTATTTTATTTTTAATCAGCAGTGAGTACTTCGAATTTTTTGCAATTTCTTCGATATGATGGCTGATTATCAAGTCCCTCTTTTTTCTGTAATCTGTTGAAGAAGGTGTAGAACTGAATTTGCATTATTATTATGTTTTTACCACAGCCAAACCCGCTATGTATATTCGAACAACAAACCGACATCTGTTGAACCGGAGTTGGGTCGAGTAATGGTGTTTAACGTCCCAGTCAAGAATGTTTCACTTATATATCGAGACGTCGCCAGTTATAGGTGAAAGTGCAGAAATTTTGCCTGTGTGTTGCGCTAATGGCATTATACAGCAGGGTTCTTTATCGTGCCACGCGTGCCGTGACATTGAGCATCGTTTATTTTAAGTTCTCATTCGAAAGAACCGTGACATTTATTTCGTAATGCCGAGTGCTTGGGGAAAGAAACAGTCACTACCCACTTTCAAGCCTTTGGGTCCGACCCGGTCGGACCGTTGAACCGGGTGACACTAAATGAGGTAAATGAGATATATAAAAGGTGAAAAGTAGGAATATATAGCCCTTTAGAAATAATTTGAAAACAAGAAAAATAAATGCAGATACAGCATTCAATAGTAAAAATATTTCACCAGCTTCTATGATGAAATAAAATAAGTTTAAAAAAAAAGTAGCTCAAAGTAATAATTATGTGTAAAATTGATTATAAGGCATTCCTGATTCTAGTTTATTTGCGATAAGTTTTCAATTACATAAGTTGTCATAAATAAAATATTTCTCCCGCTCTCATCGTAATATATTCACTCTGTTTATTGCACCAATTTTCTGAAGCATGAAAACAACGCTTTCTTCGTTGGCTATAAATCAAATAAATGTTGGCGAATATTTTTCTTCTTATTTTTTGGAATAATTGTTACTCTATATTCTGATGACTTCAATAAGATATAAAAGAATTCTTCTCGGCAAATTTCATTATCCACTCAAGGAAGAAGTCAGGCGTTACGAGCATATATAAAACGCAATCAGCAACTCAAAAAATAGTTCGCCTACCAAAGTCGTAAATCTGGTGCGGCTTTTTTCTTTTCAAAAGAAAACATTCCAATTTTATTGCTGCTAATTTCTGCTTTGGTTCCAATTGAATTAAATGGATTCGTCGGACATTGGACATAAATAACGAAACTTCACTCTGAACTGGAGTTATCTGGAGACAATCTTCGTTTTAGTATGTAAAGAACATATGTATGTACCAATAAATATCTCCAAGCAGGCAACTGTTTTAAGATTGTAGAAATAACTAATTCTTGAATAATAAGAATCAAAGGATTTCTCGTTCTCTTTGATTTTTTTTTCTTGAGTAAAATATGACACAATTACCAGTTTGGGTTGATTTTAGATGAATACCAATTTCTTGTTTATTTCATACGAGAGAAAATCAAATATTTTAAGCAAAAAAAGTGAAATTACAACTGTTTTTATTTTAGTTGGTGTAAATTCGACATGCGCATGCGCAGTTATCTAGAACAGTTCATTTTTGTCGGATTTACGTAGTCTCAACTCTTTGAAATGTTTTAAAATACCAAAAAATACTAAAAATATAAAAGTGTATCTTCGAAAATTATGGTTAAATGCGTGAGAAAACTAAAGACTTCATATGAGCTTAGTTAAAGTAGAAAGTGAGTAACGCTAGCGTGAAACTTGACAAGATTGCTTGATTGATTGATTGATCGCGATCGATCTATCGATTTATTTATTTATTATTTATTTATTTATTTATCTATTTATCTATTTATTGAATAGGGTTTTACGTTTCAGTCAAGAATGTTTACTTATCTCGAGACGTCAGCAGTTTTAGGTGAAGAGACAGAAAATTTTACTTTGAAGTGCAGGGAGCAAAGAAACAGTCGCCACCAATTTTCAAGTCTTTATCAGACCCGTCCGGGGTTCGGATATACGAAGCGAACAGTCTACTACTCCCCCAGTCCATTATCCTGGCACCTGGTGAAGCCGTGGATACTCTCTCCTCTTAAAGCCGAGCACAAGACAAGGAAGCTTTAACTCGAATTTTAAAGTCTTTTGTAGGGCCCGTCTGGGATTCGAACCCACGACCTCCGGCAATCCATAGACAAGAATGTCAATATCATATGTGACTGACCTAAAAATACCATTTAATCTGCTAGCCACCGTTTTTTATCATTAAAACAACTCATGAAGCGAAGTTAATACACAATTTATTTAAAACAAGAAAAAACATAATGAATATAATTTTCTTTTCTTTTTGTTTAAATAATAATATTAACTGCGGAAAACTGCTCTTTTCCGAGATAAACAATGGTTTAAAAATTAAATGATTTTTCATCCGATATTTGTCGCCATGTACAAATAAGCACAAGACAAAGTATAAAATTTGTCCCGCGTAGCTTCACCAAATTGTCTGGTGATGAAAATATACAGATAAATCAATCGAAATGACAAATGCTTTACAGACAGTCCTTCATGACTTATACACGATTCAATTGGGAGATTAAGAAATTACGCGATTTTAACCTTTAGCTATATGTTTATCAAAGCCATTGTTCTGGTGTTTTTAACTAAATTAATTTACGAAGTTTTCTATCCAACCAGCACCTGGTCGGCAGGTGAAAATATCCATTTCATTTATTAAAATGTCGGGAGATACAGGTATCTAGTTAGAGTTGACCGTGTTTATGTCAAGGCATTGAGAAATTCTCATTTTTCTCTTTATTTTCATAAATTGTAGCATTTGTCATCTTTTTAATATTATTAGAAGTTTGTCTGTAGGCAACGTATGATTATTCCTAATTAACGATGTTAACCAGCACTTGTTTTCTGTCGACTAAATTTTAGGTGACGGGGTTATTCAGTTTGGAAAAACTCCAACTGTTTTCCCGTATAACAAATCATTACTTAATCAACAAAAATGGAATTACCAGTTGGACTAATTTCTCAATTCTCGGTCGATTTATCTCATAAAAATAAAAACAAGGACAATATTTATTAGGTATGATATGAAAAGTATTATATAATTTATCTAATTTTAGAAAACAGTAAAACTTCTGTATTTAGTCACCATTTGTTCCTTCAGAATTTGGAGTTACAAAGATAACAAGAGCACTAGTGTCTTACGCCCAAGAAATTTTCATTTGTCATTTCAGAGATGACAGAGGAATCCGAAATGCCCGGGAAAACATTAATCTTCGGCAAGCAAACTGACAAACTTTATCATATTAATATCTTTTCGAGTGGGATTCGATCATAGGCGGATTGAGTCAATGCGATTCGTAAGCACACGCTTTGGCACACTCGACCATCGAGGCCCCTAGAATGTGCAAAAAGTTTTGTTTTTATTTATAATGACATTTTTGCCTGTCCGAGGTCGGGGTTTTTTTTATAAAAGTTCCTATTATTATTATTAGTAGTAGTAGTGTTAGTAGTAGTAGTAGTATTGTTGTTGTTGTTGTTATTGTTGTCGTCATCGTCGTTGTTGTGGTTGTATCGTTGTTGTTTTTGTTGTGGTGTTGATGGTGTTTGTTGTTTGAATTTATATTGTCTTGTCTTTTTTGTTTTTTCAGTTGTTTTTGTTGTTGATGATGTTTTTGTGGTGGTGGTGGCGGCGGTGGTGGTGGTGGTGCTGCTGCTGCTGCTGATTTTGTTTGTTGTTTGTATTTATATGTCTTGTCTTTGTTGTTGTTGTTATTGTTGTCGTCATCGTTGTTGTTTTGTTGTTGTTGTTGTTGCCGTGGTTTGATGGTATTTGAAGTTTGTATTTATATTGTCTTGTATGTTGTTGTTTCTGTTATTTTTGTTGTTGTTTTTATTGTTGTTGTTGTTGTTGTTTCTGTTGTTTTTGTTGTTTTTTTATGTCGTAGTGTTGATGGTATTTGATGTTTGTATTGTCTTGTTTTATTTTTATCATTATTAGGTTTTGGTTTCGTTTCCTTGGTAGCGTAGGCTGTTGCCAAGTACATGTTTTCAGTTGCAAATTTTCTATTTTCTATAATAAGTTTCTTTTCACTTCATCAAATATATTATTTCTGTCATATTTAGTTTTAATCGTATTTGTAACATACTGTATCTAATCAATCAGCATTATCTGATGAGATGGTATCGTCCTAGCAACTCAACCCATATGAAAGAAAGTCAAACATGTGGTCAGTCAATTTTATTCTGCTTGATTATTCAGTCAAACATGTGGTTGCTTAGCCTGAAGAGAATATTTTGATATGTTCAATTTACTGAAAATCAAAAATCGATGGCAAGCAGACTTAAATTTGTGGTATTACCATAATTGTGATTTTCTTATATCAATTGTGTTTATTATTATTATTATTATTATTATTATTATTATTATTATTATTATTATCATCATCATTTATTTTTATTTTTTATTTTTATTTTTTTTTTTTTTGAGAAAATAACTTTCAATTTATAATTTGATGATTTGAAGAAATTTATTTTAATTCAAATTTTCTAGAAATTAGCTTAAAAATTAATTTTTCTGTTGCCTATTTTATTAAATTTATTGTAAATCTTTCATTTCATTCAAATACAATGTAAAAAATGTTTTTATTTTTTTTAACCTAACATAGATATACCTTGTTTCTTAGAAGCATTTGTTAAAACATTAGTTCATATACTATTGTAATTTTTTAATAGAGGAAAAATATATTTTTATATTTAAAAGATATTTTTATTTCAAGCAATATATTATTTCAATGAAAATATATTATTAAAAAAAATAATAACAAATACATTATTACCATAAATTATGATTTTTTTTATCGAAATAAAAAACAAAGGTTTTCCTCAAGGTGGAACTCTGGGTCCGTTTTTCTTTTATTACGGTCAATGCTCTAAATACTGATTATTTGTTTAACATAAATATAATATAAATTGTGAGAAAATTCATGATTAATGTTGTAATAAAGGAGAATTTCATTCAGATATTACTTAATTTTTTTAATTTTATGGCTCTTTAATGCTAATTGTATGTCATTTTAACTTTGACCGACTAGTAAACTGAAACATGTGCTTTTATTACTTTTTAAATAGCAATTGTATGATAATGTGACAAGAACACGCATTACTTGTGGTTATCAATACTCTCTTATGATTATAGAGTTTATGGGTTTAACAAAATCTACTTCTGCTTTGCATCATTGCTATGATATGAGTAACAAAAATATTGACCGGAGCTAAAAACATCACTAATCCATTCTAATAAAAATATTGATAAATCATAAAAAAAAATAAAACTGAAAAATTCTTTTCTTCAGAAAATTAGAAAAGAAAGTATGGATTAAACTTAACGTCAAACTAGGTTCCATTGGTTTTAATTTGAACACTGACTTTTTGTAAACACTAATTTTAAGTATCGCTAATCTGTAAATCTACGTCATTTTGTCGGTGAATTATTTTTCTAAACAACTAATGTCCCGATGACTAGTATTTCAAATACACAAAAAAATCAAACCAAAACAAAACCGATAAAAGTATGACGTAATTTTTTCATCGTTTACCATTTTTGAGTTTAAAAACTCCAATAAGACATATATGTGTATGAACCTACATTTACTCCTTTCCCTCTTATATATATATATATATATAGAGAGAGAGAGAGAGAGAGAGAGAGAGAGAGAGAGAGAGAGAGAGAGATACCAAATAAAGGCGTGAATTTTCAGGAATAATATAACGTCATTTAGCGATCTTTAATTGGCGTGACGACATCATCCCTGATTCGACGCCATATTTCGGGGGTGGGGTGGGTGGGTGCAAGGGAATTAACATTATTGCTTAAGGTCAGCAATGGGCAACCTTAACATGGAAATGTTTTTATTAAACGTATTAACCTTAGTCAATTGTGTTTGAAAGAGGCATAGGTCTTTTGTAAAGTCATTACTCATTGTGACCATCCCATATAAATTAGAATGGGTGGTCTTTATTTTCATTTCGGCAGTTTAGCTTTAATTAGATAGAACAATATCATATTGAATTATTCATGTTCCATTGCGCCAGTAATTTTTTTCGTCTAACTTGAAAATATAAAAGTACCTTGTTCATTTGACCTAAAGGTGCTGACAGTTCATCAACATTTGACATGATGTCAAATAGGGTAATCTTAGTATGCATACAAACATGGAATATACTAACATACAATAATTAGTTACTCGTACGTATAACGTTTGACATAATATATGTTCAGAAAATACATCTTTTTAACTAGAGAGTTAAAAGTCATGCGATACGCACTGATGGTCACGTGAACAAAAAGCACAAAAACGTCTTTTTACGTTTTGTCAATGATGTAACCAACGGTGAACGTCTTTTAAAAAAAGCCAAACTGCGGGTAACAATTACATTTTCATTCAATTTTCCCAAAGGTAGTAGTCGTCTGCTTAGAAATACATTAAGATTTTTTTAAGTTAGTGATGGTAGCCGACTAGATGACCATCATGTGACGGTATACATTGCCGCCCCTGTATATATTGTCGCCGGCTACAAAATATGCCGATATGTGATTCATATTTGTCGTCCATTCTACAGGAAAAATAAAAGGCTCAATACGGAACATTTTGTCACCGACGACAATATTCGTATGTACCGATGGATGACAATATGTGCATTCAGCGTAAGTGCATAACGTCGACGACTAATATGTACAGAGGGCGACAATATGTACCGTCAAACATTTTTGGTCAAGCTGATTTGTTTCATTACAATTATTTTTGTAAAGTCTCTTTTTATTTTAATTTTTTTTGCAGACCCTAATTCCGTGTGCATTAATTAACTAATAAGATTAACGCTAAAGATTTTTTGAATAAACAATATCACAAAAATATTCAAAATTCTAATACTATTCAGCTATATGATAGGCAAGGCTGTAAACAGACGAAGTAACAAAAACAAGCTAGCCTAGCTCATGATAAAACTAATTCTAAACGATAGTAAAATGAAAAAAGCTGGTTATCAGAATCGCCCTAATTAAAAAAATTCATAACTTAAATATACGTGAATGGCTAGGTTAATTAGTTTAATTTGTGCTTCCTCACAATGTTTCGTCAAAAATGAATACTTACGTAGAAATTTGCGGGGAAACCTACTTCTGAATTTGATCTACCAAGGATCTTGTTTTGAAACATAGACCACGTGATTCTTTATCGAAAACGAGACAACTTCAACAAACACAGCAAAGATGCCTGATTTCTGCCAACGAATAGAGCGATACAGTAAATGAAAATTACAAGTTGATTAAATATATGATTTTTGACTGCATGAAGGAATAAATAACATCATTATAAATAACTCTAGTTATTTTTGATGCGTGAAATTTAGCAACATCATTCTCACACAAACTTTTTTTCTGTCAACACCATTACTTACATGTTATACTTCTGCGCATGCTCCAAGCTGAAAATTAACACATCTTTTGTCTCAAGCTTTTAGACATTCGATTTCTTATGGGCTAATAAAACAAAATTAAGAAAATAAATTGAAAAAATTGTAAGAACAACCAATTCATATTTATAAAAAATTTTGTTTAAAATTTTTTCAATACAGGTTAAACTTAATGCTGCTATTAACGTGTGTGCTCGGACGTTGTCTCTTTTAACTATACATTAGCGGATGTTTTTTTTCCGAGAATTGGTAGATGTTGTGTTGTTAACTGTTGCTGTCACTGCTGCTGCTGATGATGATGATATGATGATGATGATGACGATGATGTTAAGATGTTAAAGACAAAAAGTGGCATTATTAAATGAAAATCATTATCACTTTTGGATCCCTTAATCTATCAAAATCACAAGTAACGTTGTCGTATGCATCAACATTATCACTCACTCGTCATCGTCGTCGTTGTCGACCTCGTCATCATCAAAATCATCATCATCATCATCATCATCATCATCATAACATTTCATACCTGTTTAAAAAAGTTATATCATCTATGACACATTTAATGTACTAATGTCTTCATTAACTAGCGTGCAAACTTTCCATGAATCGATTCAATAAATTTACTCACTGTTACATTATTTAAATCCTCTATTAAAAGATTACGATCAAGGTAGAAATCGAGATAAGGATTTACAGAAAAAGATGAAACAAGATGTATTAAAATTTATAAACAATTTCAAAAAATACAGCTATAAATACATTATATGTCTTTGAAGTGCAGTCTAATCTCGACGCCATTAATTTTTGATAGAGTGCGCATGTATTTTCGTCTTCTAAGACCGGAAATGATTGTAACAAACAACCGGAATTGATTTCTTTATCAATTGTCATTGTGTTACAAGTAATTATCCAAGAAACATGTATTTGGGTGATTCTTATCACCTGTTTTCATCATCTTTTATCTATGTTTGTTTATGTATCTACTTATTTATGTATTTGTTTACTTATATGATGGCGACAGAGGTCACGAACAGACGACACGAAATGACTGCCTACATTATATATACACGAAACTACGGTTGATTGTTACTGTTTTACAAAGTTATGATATTTTCATTTCTGACTCCTTGTATAATAATGCAGCGTCTTTAAATCTAAATCAAACACTCAATTCGTTTTTCTAAAGCACTCTTCCTATTTTTCTACAGAGGCATTTGAACCGTGACCTTAACTTATACATTGAATGATTGATTTTTAGTGCATAAATGACGTAGTTTTATTTATTTATTTTTTTTAAATCACACATTTTTACAGGTCGTGAAAATATTTTTTAAATATATTCAAATTAGACTAAATGATCTAAATAATAATGGATAGTGCAACTATCTGTTTCTATTACTTATGTTTTAAACTAAATTAATGTGCATAGTCTTGTTTCCCATCTGCTGCGCATAATTTTGCATTTTTGCGTCAAATAGTCTCTATTTAATGAATTTTTTAGAGATTCGAAACTGATTGAGCAACAAGATGTGTCCGACTCTTGGCGACATGATGCATCAAAAACGCTTTAGGACAAATACAGTTGCTAATGCTTTGCGTGCAACAACTGGTGTACATGTATGCATTATTATAAAAAAAATAGATTGTTTCGTCTGAATGACAAAGTGTTAATATGCGGGGCATTAAATCAAAAATACTAGTATGTAGTTTCAGTGCGGGTTTAATGGAACCAAGTTTTTGAGATTATGTCCCCTAGTGGTCTAATTCGCGCGCTCAACGCCAGGGTAAGAATCCGGAGCAGATCTTAGTGTGAGCGGTTTTTTTTTTTTTTTAATTTTATTTTGTTTTTTTTTTTTTCAGGAACTCTAGTATCCCCTAACATCAAAGGAACTTACTGGCAATATAAAGGAAAGAAATTTGACTTAGCGTAAAAAATCATTTCTCAACTCAACTAAAAGTGTGACTTTAAGCACTCCATATATAATCATTCCATCGCACGCTTTATTTCCCTAAAGTGGAAGTAGATTCAATGTACATCAATGTATTAGTCGTATGACAGTCTTTTGCACAACACAAAGTTTTAGAATACTACGCGAAAAATGATTTTATTGATGTTACCGATGCTCTAAAATGGTATTTAAAGAAAGAAAATTGTAACTGAAAAATGTGTCATTTGCACCCTCCATAGCAACGAAAACAAGACTCAATTAAATAAATTTAATGATAAAACTACAGCGGTAAAGATTTGATTCGATTCAATGGGCTTTACGTTATAGTCAAGAATAATTCACTTATATCGAGACGACATCAGTTTATGGTGAAGTGACCGATATTTTATTTTGCTATGCGCTAAGGGCAATGTGCAGGGAGGTTTCGTTAACGTGCCAAGCCTGCCGTGACACGGTACATCGGTTCCGAAGGAGCACATGACTTCTATTTCTGAATGACGAGTGCTTGGCGAAAGACAGTCACTATCTTTTTTCAAGTCTTGGTCAGACCCGGCCGGGGTTCAAACCCTCGACTTCCCAACTGAGCTACCGTAGTGGTTCAGCCGCAAAGAGATGAATCGCAGAATTTCGGCTTTTAACCTAGTTTTGATCATGTATGTCAAAATGTATGGAATTTTTTTTTATTTCAGTGGAACACCAACAAATTCGATCACTTGTCATAAAATTCAGAATTGTGCGTTTACAATTATTTATACATATATGTTAATGAATGCGCCACAATGACAGAGAACTATGCATAATGGAATTGTTATATTTCAAAATGACATTTCAAATTGATATGATTTACACCTTTTATGCCCTTTATAACTTGTGGGTTATAACTTAACAAATTAGCAATTAAAATTCTAACATTTGAAGGGCAAAATAGTTGTATTTCAACTATGCAAAATATTTTTGGCTGCACCGGAGAAAAACATACTGAAGAGTCACATTTCAGTTTAATTTCATATATTTTTAAACGGCTTTTCTTTAAGATTTGAACTGCTTTTCGTTGTTTCTTAAAAGTCATCTATGAGCGATAAAAACATGAATATAAAATCTATTACAAAAATTAAGCTGATCCACACAAAATCAAATTAAAAGCAAAGTAAACCACGTGTTAAAGAAGAAAGAAAACAATTTGTAGCTTATCAATAAGACAAGAGAATCACATATTTGAACCACTTGATTATCAGTTCCTCTACTCTGGACTTATATTGATTTTTTCCCAAAAAAAAATTTATGTTTGTCAGGAAGTGTGTTAAAGTACTTTGAAGTACCCAGGTCATCTTTTTTTAATGTTCGACCACAAAATCAAAAAATCAAGAATGTGTTTTACCAAATCGTTGCACTAAGCAATGTGCAATGGGTATAAGATTAAAATTGTTGTGACTTAGCATTCATGAGCATGATTATTTGTTTTACTATCATTATTTATTTTTCAAAATTCAAATTTCAAATTTTCAAATGATCATAATATCACTATTTACTTTGATAAACATTTTTTTTAAATTTTTCTTCCTAGTTGAAAATAAAGCTTATGGACGATTGTAGCTAAACTAAAAACAACTAAAACGTGTCCAATGACTGTGTATAATTTTTTCAAACAATGGCAAGGCGGAGGCACCATGCTTTATTGATAATGCATATTCATAGTGTCTATTCAGTATTGAAATGTACATTCAGTAATGACGACAGCCAATGAAATCCGGCTATACATGGTTAATGTAATATCAAATCCGAAAATCGATACGTAGCAATTGCAATAACTCGTAACTTGTATCATATACGCCTTGGATTCTGATCAATAATCATGCATTTTCTCAATCATTAATCGGTATTATTCTTCCTCATGAATAAATTATGTTTACCTCTGTATGATTCTATAATGCAGCATTTGTTGTTTTCTTTAATTGTGACATGGGTTACCAAATGTTGCTGGTCTGATTTTTGATATGAAACAAAGATTAATTGATTGATTTAATGGGATTTAAGTCCCAATCAAGAATGTTTCACTTATATCGAGACATAACCAACTATACGCGAAGTGAAAATATTTTGACCTTTGTAGTGCACTGTTAGGTATTTACTGTTATTTCGCCATGCATTTAGAAATAAAGGTACGGGGTTCTGCGGATGTTACTTAAAAACCGATGCTCCGTGACACTGCAGTTGTGGCAAGCTAAAGAACCCTTAGAAAAATATAAATGAAGGGTTCTATACATACCACAACTGCGGTGTCACGGAGCATCGGTTTTTAAGAAACATCTGCAGAAACCCGTACCTTTTATTTCTGAATGCATGGCGAATTAACAGTTACTACCTAAGTTCAAGTCTGTGCAGACCCGACTGGGACTGAAACCCTCGACCTCCTACATACAAAGCGAGCACTCTAACTTCTGAGCTACCGAATTGGTCACTATATGAAACAAAGAAACTTATGGCTACAAAAGCTTGGACTACATTAGTCAGTACAACTAAAATGACGCAATAAATTAGTAACGTAAGTAATATGAAAAGATGACTAATAAAAGACTTCAGACTTTGAAAGAGCAATGGTATAGTGACATATTTGTTTCAAGGGGTCGCCTAACTAGATTGATAGATTTTGTTCAACATATTTGATGATTCACAGCATTTTCTTAGAATAATTCTAGTAAACAAATAAATGGAACATTTAAAAGAAGAATGATTCTGAGAGCGCTAATAATACTGATTTTTGAACTAACATGAACCGAGTTAGTAGTATTATTACCAAAAAAATTCAAAAGTAACATGGCACATGGAAAAGACGAACGCAGTTAAAAACTGGAATATTAATAAACTATGGACTCGAAATTTAAAAGTGTCTGTTTCAAGCATCGGTTTTGAAAATCTATGGTCTTATTGGGTTTTTAAAATCAAAAATTTAAACGAACATTTGAATAAATGTCAGTAACATTCATCTTAACTTATATTGTATTTGCATTTTAATAAACCTTGTATGTTGAATATTAGTATCAACAAGCGCACTTAGTCTCGCTTTCTTTCAGTTTTTTTTTTTTTTCAAACAATGTACTAGTTTTCGGAAAACATTTTTATATTTTTTAGTGTCTCATAAGTCAAAATTGCTGGAGGTAATCATGTTGTTTTATTTATGCTTAATGTTTTTTTTTTTTTTTTTTGCACTGATTATTATTATTATTATTATTATTATTTTTATTATATTAACATGGGTAAAACGGGAATTATTACTATTGTAGGTAGAACATTAAACAATTTAACTATATCTAAAGCATGTGATACAAGCATATGTATGAATATTTGAGATTCTAAATTATTACGCATATAGAAACATTGCCTGAACAGGTCCATTTAAACACTAAAGCATTCATTTATTTTTGTTGTTATAAAATTCAAACAATAAATAGGAAATTGCGAAAAAAAACATTTATTTCAATGTACCTGAATCCTCCGTCTTTTATGCGTTTTAAATTTATTTGTCCATGTTGTTATAAATCGCACTGGCGACAATATTTTTTAATTTTGTTTTAAAAAATCAAAATGTAAAAACAGCTGTTCGATGTTTGTAACAAATATGAAATTAATTCAACTGTCTAAAACTTTATTGACTTTGAATACAAAACTTACATGTATATCATATTAATAGTTAAGTTCTATTGTGATGCTTATCTATTTTTGAAAAGAGATGAGTTTTATTAAAACAAATAACCCCTATCTATACATGATGCTAATGACAGCAATAATGGATAACTGATTTTCAATGCACATATCCGTATTGCAACGTGTTGTATAGCCGAAAGGAAAAAACGTGATCATTTGACAAAACTATTTTCAAATATTTTTTTTTTTTTTAAAAAAAATGATTTTCTTTCACACACACGCACACACACACACACACACACAAACACGCACACACACACACACACACACACAGATATATAATAAAAAAAATTAAAAAAAAAAAAAACCAAAAAAAAAAAAAACACATATTCAAAAAAGTTATATATCGCTGACCGACACGTGTACATAGAGGGGCGTCGATATCTGTTCCAATGTTAATTTTACTCTCCTTGAATAAAAATCCCTTTTTCCATATTCTTTTCTGATTGGAATTGTTCCATGACTACAAATCTTGCTACAATTTTCTTATCTTAATAAAATTTATTCACCAAAATACTGAAATAATGAAATGGGTTTTTTTTATACTTAATGGTTTAATTACCGTTTTGTTGGACCAAAAAAATTTTTTTTAACTGAAAAATGCCTTCCTATGTTCAGTTTTGATTTCAATTTTGATCTAAAAATTTATTTAAAACTAAGGGTTGTTCCCTCATGCAAAGCATTCCTTGGCTGGATTTGGATTTATATAATTTTGGAACTTTAGAATCATTATTCTCAACTGTTTGGCTTATGTTTTTTATCTATCAAACTTTTGGCTCTTAGAGTCACTGATGAGGAATGGATTTCCGAAATGTGCACATCTGGCACATCAAAATTTAACTGGTATTTGTGTTATATATATATATATATATATATATATATATATATATATATATATATATATATATATATATATATATCTGTAAAAACTTGCTGTAATTTCTGTAACATTTGAATTTATAACCAAAATATTGAAATAAGTACCCTTTTTATATCAACACCTATGTTCAAAATATTTTTTGACCGCGCATAACCATTGCTAATTTAAACTAGATGGCTCCGGTTTTGAGACGTTCGTGTAATTGACCGCAACAAAATTTTACTTTACTCCAGTTTTAATTATGACTTAATAATTGACTTATGAGTCACTATAACGTATCCAATACATATTAAAAACGCATTTATCTGAAATAAAGCAACTAACGCAAATTTTTTAAATGACCTTTGACCCATGTGTGCAAAGATTGGGTGAATCTCTAGAAACATTACTTAAAATTTCCTCTTTCAAAGATTAATGAACATCACACTCACACATAAGTAAAAACAAATATCCAAGGCGCTCCTCTGTTTTTACTGAAGTAGTTCCTGTTGCAGGTGGACCACGCCAATATGTCACATGGGGTGGTATAAAGACGCACATGGTGATGAAGATACAAAATTCTACATTGTGACATCAAAATTTACGCATCTTGTGTTTTACCACGTGTAATAGTAAAATCTACGATGGCCGATGACGGCCAGACAAGAAAGAAGCATTTTATCTGTTTGTGTACCATGGTACACATTTTACTGATACACAAACACATAAAAAGAGTTGTGTTTGTGTACCATAAAAAGTGTAACGTGATACACAAACATAGGTAAAATGCTTCATTTTAGCCAGAACATTTGTATTATGGTAGGCAGACATATCAAAAGTGTTGTATTTGTGTACCATGGTACACAAACATACCAAAATAGTCATGTTTGTGTACCATAAAAAAGTGTACTATGGTACACAAACATACCAAAATAGTCATGTTTGTGTACCTAAAAAAGTGTACCGTGGTACAAAAACATAGGTAAAATGCTTTGTTTTAGCCTGACCGCTATCGGCCATCTTAAAAATCTTAACCAGCCTTAAACGGGATACTTCTCTGTAGTGGATGGAAGATAAATTAGTTTGGTTTATCTGTCTCTTTAGAGTTAAAAACATGTGATACATTAGACAAAAGTATTCTTAAATATATAAGTAACACGTGGTAATGTCATTTGCCGCGGATAAAGCTTCATCGCGAATGAATTTCTGACCTTTTCACATGTTACTAATGAGTGCATAAATGTCAAGAACAAGATCAGGCTGAACGGTTATTGTAAACTGAACACCCGTTAAGACCTTTACTGGCAAAGCAAGGATGAACTTGGCCAACCTCACACTGCAACAAAAGTTATAAGAATGAAATATACGATAATGTTACGACAGACGTAATGTTATAAAGAACATACTCACAACACCAAAAAAAGACAGAAAGAACGAAGGAAAAAAAGAAAAAGAAAAACAAACACATATTGAGGCCGCTGAATTTAAAATTTCAGACTTTGGACAAAATAATATATTGTATAAGTATTTATTTTGGCTGTGAATTAATATTGACGCTTTTGGCGTTAAAATAATTTCCGCCAATATTAATACACTTAAATTTTAATTTAGCTCACCTGTCTAAGGGGAAACAATGACAGCGCCAATATTAATACACACTAAATGTTTAAGACCCTTGAGAGCGCCAAATATAATACACGCTTTTATGAATACTTATACAGTATATTCAGAATTAAATGTCTAAATACAGATAAATATTGCGACTACTAAAGCTAAAACTGTCGCTTTTGGAAGTGTGTGGAAATTTTTAAAATCGAAATAAACAAAAGACAAAAGAGAGGGGAGTGGAGTGGAGTAATAGTGTTTTATGCCCCAGTCAAGATTATTTCACTTATTTCGAGGCGGTCAGTTCTGGGATGGTGGAGGAAACGGAGTGCCCGGAGAAAATCACCGACCTTCGGCAAGCGAACAGACAAACTTTCTCACACTAGGATCTGCCCAAAGTGGGATTTGAACCCAGGCAGTGAGGGGCAATGTGATCCGTAAACTCGCGCTTTAGACCATTTGGCCACCGAGGCCCCAGACAAAAGAGAAAAACACGTTGTAAACATTTTATTTAAATGGATGTGCAAAGAAAAAAAACAAGAATCAGAATTAAAAGACAAAAATCAAACACATTTAAACCAGACAAACACACATTGAAAACACTGGAGAAAAAACCGACTCAACCTACCTCTGTGGTATATGAGTACATATAAACTGTGGTTACAGCCTTTCTTGAAAAAGCACTTTTATTCGCGTTATTAACTTGATTGGTAGTTCACAGAAATATTCAGATTTTAAAATCAGTGGATCCTATATGTGTCGTTTAAACATGGTGCATGTATTGAAATGTAAATTCATTCAAAATGGCTTAACTTTGAACATGCATATATATGGTGCTTATATCAAGATAGACAACATAGATATTGTTAGACACCGCTGATGTTTTGATTTTTGTTTTGTCAATGAGATTGACAATACAACTTGTTTTGAAGCAGGTGTGTTTTTTTTAAATTGCGGCTTTCATTATGATTGACAGCACACTAAAATTTGAAGCTAATGGTGATGGTCTTCAGTGATATGTAAATGATTCGCCGTGCTTAGCCCCAAGGCTCATTATAAAAAAATTTAAGCCACATGTTTGGCACTACGGATGATTACGCTATAATGCTTTGACACTCATTTTTTTCAGTGGAAAACTGTACATGCCTCCCCATTTCGACCACAATTAGCATTTTTTCGAGTATTGCGTGAAATACAAATTATCTTCTAAATAACCTGATGCAAATTTAAATTGCCCGAAACACAATGGCATACGTTTTTAAAAATACATGCAATAGTCTGGACAAAAATTTAATATTAAAATTATTTAAAACAAGTAATAAGTGATTAATTATATTAAAGCATTTATCTGATATATATTCATGATGACACGTGCATCCAATCGCTTACAGGGAAAGAAAACATGATGTTAAAAGCATATTATTGTGACAATAAAGCATGTTGCAGTGTAAATGATTGTGTCAAATGCAGCCGTTGGTAAAAGCAAAAACTAGCAAACCGCATACGGTACATAATTAACTATTTTCTCATAAATTAGAAACACATTCGAAACTTTTTAAATTCTATTTTAAGCTTTAGGATAAGTTATTGTTTTATGTACGTTTGTTAACTCTAAAATTCTGTTATAAAGATCGTTGACTCCCAAGTATTACGTCATCTGTGTATCGTTTGGTTTCGTGGGACGCTGGTTCTAATCCTAAACGACCATTACTGTTGTGTATCATTACGTAACACATTTTCTTATCCATGAGTAAGGTAAGGTTCGGACTAACGCAGAAATCTTTTTAATAAACTTTTAAATGAACCCAATGTTAGAAATAATTAGTTTCTTTTTGTTGAATGAACTTTGAAAATTCCTTGTTACGAAATGATTGTATGGGAAACCGATCCAGCATTGAAGATTTCACAGTGACCAATTTAATAAAAATGTCAATCAAACAAAGATGGAGGACTTTTTGTTTACTTTGACAACTCTTGCTCTAGACCACCTGAGTCTTACTAAATTCATCTAACTGCATTACTGTTCTTGGCCATTCTAACGCATGTGTAGGAGAGAGAGAGAGAGAGAGAGAGAGAGAGAGAGAGAGAGAGAGAGAGAGAGAGAGACTTTTATATCATTTCCTCACATTAAAATAGGGCATTTTACAAGAATCCATGACATTCAAGTACAATGCAAAAAATCAATGACAAAATCAAGTTGAATGGGGCCCTAGTTTTTATTTTCTAATATTGCAAAATAAAAAATTCAAGATTCTTTTATTATTATTATCATCATTATTATTATTATTATTATTATTATTATTATTATTATTATTATTATTATTATTATTATTATTATTATTATTATTTTTATTATCATTATTATACTAACTCCTGAAATATCGACAAAGGCGATGAGTTTCTAGAATGACAGAGGAATTCAAAGTGACCCGCCATCAGAATTTACTCGCACTATGATTTACCAGTAATTTTTAAGATGAAACTGTAGAGGCCCAAAAACAGGGTAAATTGATCATGTGTTATCTACTAGCAAGATTTCCCGATTAAGACGTAAAAAATAAAAGTAATCGTTATTTACGCCAAAAATTTGATTAAACGGTTACGTCCAATGACGTGGTTTTTAATTACCACCGGATATAAAAAGTGTTTCCCACAATTTGACGATGAAGTAGATGTAACAGTTAGTAAATATTAGTTATTTTTTAATCACACTTAAATTTCTTGTAACCAGAAATTTACAAAATCATGCTGGTCACATGACGAGACGCACAGACCCACTTTAGCTTTGTTTTTCGGTTCATATGTACTTAAACTACTTCATTTTTTTCTGATTTCCGTATCATTTTATATACCTTGTAACATCTCGGCAATACAAACAATGTTTGAGATAATCTATCATTGCACATTTTGGATACAAATGAGTTTTTCAGTATTTTGCCTTCAAATATCGTTTTTAAAAGCGGTTAAATCAAATGGAAAATTTATTTCTTGCGTTTCTAGGGGGAGATTACGTAACGATCTGCCAAAAGGAATGTATTTGTGGCAAAATAACAGGTTGCGTTAGTTTATTGTCATAAATTAATACAGCAAAAATATCGTTAAAATATTATTTTGATATTTAATAACTTAATTTTCACCGTTGTTTTCACACAATTATACGGGTTTTTGATTGCAACACAAGGTCTAAGGTAATTTGATACAGAATGGTCGAGTGGAGTGGAAAATATCAGAGGTATATTATTACTAGTGTCATGTGCTACTTTTAAATTTTTATGAAATAATACATTCAAAGTAGCACATGTTAATTGTCATGTGCTACTTTTGAATGTATTATTTCATAAAAATTTAAAAGTAGCACATGAGACTAGTATTATGAGTTTTAGTAATATATATTCACAGACTTTCTAGTTGGCTCAAGCAAAATTGCAAGCCCATGTTTATCAAGACGCTGAAAAGTTTTATAATCGTCATCACAATCTTGTTAAAAAGTATAATGTTGCTGTACCCAAACTTACCCTGAATAAATTTGACGTCCCATAGTTCCTTGTTTTATTGTTGTCGATTTTGATTTCACATGATTCGAACATGTATCTCTGTATGTTTGCATTTGATGAGAGAACAGACCCAGTTTTAAAGGTCGTGGTTTTCTTTTTCGGTCAAAAAAAGCACTTTTGTTTCAAAACTATTTATCTTTTTTAACCGATGACAATTATAACTTTAACTGATCCAAATACGATTTTATCGATTGTTTAATAAGCTGGATCCGTATTGTTCTTTTATCGAATCAGTGCAATTTTGTTTTAATATGTTCTAAAAAAAATTTAATAGAAATTCTTCTTCTCTAAAATGATGGAATCGAGGTTACAAACGTTTTATTTATTTATATCGAGGCGGTAAGTTATGGAATGGTGGAGAAAACCTAAGTGCCTGGGAAAAACAACTGCTATTTGGAAAGTGAACTGACGAATATTTTCAACTAGAATCTGTTCGGGTTGGATTCAAACCTAGACAGTGAGAGGTTTTTGATAATTTGAAAAGGTAATAGACTAGCATTTATTACCTGGTGCATGCTGTACAGTGTTCTAGGTCACGTTTTATATTCTTGTCTTATCCTCAATGTTTTATCCTTGCGAAGTACAGGGGCCTCGTTAGGCCGAGTAGGTCTAAATCGCGCGCTTACGAATCACAGTGTCTCTCACTGCCTCGGGACAGATCCTAGTGTGAGAAAGTTTGTCAGTTCGCTTGCCGAAGGTCGGTGGTTTTCTCCGGGCACTCGGTTTCCTCAACCATTCCAGAACTGACCGCCTCGAAATAAGTGAAAGATTCTTGACTGGGGCGTAAAACACCATTACTCCTACTCCACTCCACTCCTTGGGAAGTACAAATAGCGCGAATTTTGGAGTATATTGAAACTAATTTGAAATTAATTCAAAAACAGCTTCTAAATTACATGTATAATGATTGCATTTTTTTTGGGGGGGGGGGGGTTCAAATATACAATGTATATCGAAAATACCTTATTTCTGATTTACGCACTCATAAGTGCTTGTATACAATAAAAATATCGACCCTGTGGATTCAGATAACGAGTCCTACCACTGTACCAGATAGCGAATCTATTGATCAAAATGAAATCCAGTGTTTTTTTGTTGTGGATATTAATCCGGAGTTAAGTAATGGTGATATAGGGCATTGGTTCAGGTATGAGAGATAAATGAGGATTATTCGAAAACACAAACTACATTTGATAAGCGAATTTTAGTTTAAACAATATTTTATTCATAAACATTTAATTACAAATTAATAAATAAACATATAAAACTGTTACATAGGATTCGGGAACAAGCTAGATGCTTATATTAACCCGTCTCCATAAGCGAATTTTCTTACACTAAAATCTGAATGGAATTCAGACCAACTTTAATCCGTTAGTCGGTGTTTTGCATTAATTGTTTACGAAAGTTGTTAGTTTTTTATATTAAAATTGTGTGAAAATCACAAAAAATGTCGCTTTCCTACCAGGAAAAACTTACTCTAACAAAGTTCTTGAGCGCCTCAGTTGTTGAAGCCTTGGTCTATGCTGTCTTTGTCGAATGACCGGTTGTTGATCAATCTTTATAACTGACACATTTCTAGGTAAAGTTATATGGCTTGAAGTAATGGCGTAGAAAGTTAAGCACCAGTTAAGCTTCTTCTTAGTATTCTCATTTTAACAAAGTGATAAATGGTTGGAAAATCCGGAAAAAATAACCACAACTTTGGCTAGAAAACTGACAAACTTTCCTTCGCTAAGATCTGTTTCAGGTACATTGGAACCAAAGGCTGTGAGAGGCGCTATGATCTATAGGTGGGATTCTACATCTTTGAGGATAGTTAAATTAACATTAAATAAAAGAAAGATTTTTCCTTTTATCAAAAATGGTTTTCTAACACCAAAGGCTGATTGTAAAGTCGTTGAAATAGATGTGGACTATCAATGTTCTCAACTCCTCTTATTTTTTTTCCGTTCGTTTGATGTTTCGTGTTTTTGTTGCATTAGGTTTTTGCAAGGTTCAATTTTGTCTACGAATTTCTCAAGAACATCTTGACATTTTTTCAATTATGCCAAATAGTAAGGCTTTAGATCCGGATGGTGTTGTAAATTGTCCTCTAGTTGTCAAGTACATTTATTTAATCTAAGCAAGGCAAAGTGTGAATTTGTTCTCTGTAATCTGTTGGATCCTCCAAAGCTGAGTGGTCTAAAATGCCCGCTTACGGATCGAAGCATCTCAAAGCACCTAAGTTTAAATCACTATCAGGACAAACTCTTGTGTTTCTCGTACATTAGAGCATGATATCAAAGGGTCTCTATTTCAGGCTCCCGTACTATCAATCAGTGTGCAAACATATATCACTAAAACCCCAAAGGCAAACATGTTACATCATACAGTTAAATCGGAAATACACCAGGCCTCAGTTTCACAATGATTCACTCAATTGTGTCTACACTCAACTCAAAAATTCTCATTTTTCTTTCATAAATTTTTTTTTAAAAAAAAATAATAATAAGTTTTATGAGGACAATATTTTGTTTTGCTCAACAAACCTACCCTAACAATTTAGATATAACAAAAGATATATTTTAACTGTGTAATGTCTAAAACTATGGACAATGAAATATTCTCCAATTGAGTTGAGTGTAAACTCAATTTAGTGATTGATTGTTAAACTGGGGCTACGGTTAAGATAATGCAGTGTCGAAAAGTGTGAAGTGTGTGCTCATAGCCCCCTTCATCGTGTGAATCGAATCCAAATAGGAACAAATTCTTCTGTGAGACAGTTTCTCATTTCGCCATAGTCCGAATTTCCTCTGACTCTAAAACACTTTGTGTCCGATTGCTGAGTGTTGGGTCAGAACAAATTTCTGGATTTCCCGATACCAACTGGTGTCAAAAAGGGTGCCGCTTCAATTTGCTTTGGACTGAAAATATTGGTAGAACTGTAGAAAAGTAACTAAGCTTAATCGATAGGTCAATAATTTGTCTTCCAAAATATTGAAATATTTCAAGATGTCATCGCCTCTGGTTTGAAATTTAGATCGTCTTCCATTTTGAAAACAAGACTTCTTGGTCTCGCGAAACTCTCACAATTAAATACGAGTATTTTGGAAGTTAAATCACTTACCTGTCGATCGAATTTTTCTATAGTTCAACTTATATTTTCAGTCTAAAGCGAAATGAGCTGGCGCCCTATTCGACACAAGTTTGTATCGGAAAATCCCGGGTTTTATATATATAATTGTTCTGACCCTACACACAGCCGTGGGGCATAATGTGTGTTAAGGTCAGAGAGTTCGCCAGAGCTCCATAATTGTCTCCTGGTATTCCGGTTTTATGAAAGGACCGCTATAGTATAAATGATAGCGTCTTAAATTGGCGGTGGTTCAACTTCATTTTGCGGCAGCCATTACGATCATGCCCAATCACTCGTTGTTGATATCAGTGCTGAAGTTATCGAACTTTGATTTGAATTTGTTTAAGGTCTGTTTAACAAAAATATTTTTGTTGTACTATAAAAGATTATAATCTGTTCGATAGCTTTTATTCAATAGAACATCACGATATTAAAACCAATATCATTAAAAATGTTGTCTTGGTAAAGTTCATTGCTAAATGAATCTTTCGAACGGCTTTCATTAACGAGAAAGCATAACAAGTTGTTTTTAAAATTTAAAAAAAAAAGTAAAAAATATTTTTTTTTTTTTTAAAAAAAAAAAAGTTCTACATACATACATGTATTACGTAAATGGAGAGCGACTCTTCACTTACAAAAAATGCAATATAAATCCGCTGCTAGACTGTGTGTATTGATACAATCTGAGTTATGTTGATGTTTTAATATATACCGTTCAACGTCTTGACTGCAGATTAGTGTTGTTTTTAATACAGAATATTAAAGAAGACATCATTAATGTGTCAACAGTAATTATCATACAAAAATATTATCCGTACTAATCTTACTTTTCTATTCCAAGCCGTTATGTAGAAGTTATTGTATAAAAATTCTGGCATTTGTGGGGCAACATCAGTCAATCCCCCGTTGCCGTAAACTTACACAATTTAGACCAACATTAATTTTGAAATCTACAAAGCATTTGTAATAATAATCTTGTATGTTTCTCTCGTGCTCTTGTTCATTTCACGTGAGAGGACTTCCTCAGAAACTGATAAGGGCCAATCTAAAAATATTATGTGAGTAATGCAATTAATTATAACATATATCTATTTTTATTACAGCAATCTACGTTCACTATTATTTGTGGTAATACTCGAGAATTGGTACATTTAATTGAGTACTGCAGAGGTACTATATCATGTTGCATATTATAAATGAATGTTTAAAAAAAGAATTCCAAATCGGAGATTCTTTTCTCCGCTGTCATTTTATGTTATTTAATTTTAAATCAAGTTACGATGAAATGAGATGTAATGTTTTGCTTTGCTATAGATTTAATCAATTTGGTTTAAACATAATTTATTTGCCAGTCAAGAAAAATCATACAATTTCGTAATATAGCTTCTAAATAATAGTGACAAACGGGATCCAGAAACAAGTGTCACAGCACTCAATTTATGAGCACTTATGAACCTTGCAAGGGTACTGCCATGTGCTGATTTTGAAATTTTTAAAAAATAATGCATTCAAATTCAGCACATGACGGTACTATGCAAAGTTAGTTGCAATGTCGTCATATAATAAATTAATTTTTGAAAAACAAAAAAAACATCATTCTAAATTAAAAATTAGTTTCTCCAAATTTATTTTATGTAAATTGGATGCAAATGAAGTTCTGATGAATGGGCATAGTATTCCGTTTTGTAGACAAATCTCAAATTTTTGTGCACATTTGAAAAAAGGAGAATTTTTTAAGAAGAGTTCTTTTTCAAATCCCTGTCAAGATTTTGTATATATTGTGTAAAGGGTTAGGGATCACCCTGTGTAGAATGTGTCGCCAGACTACTCCGATCTTGAAAAGAGATATTAACAATATCTCATTTCAAAGTTTGTGCGATATACTGCATGTAAAATGCACTGATATGCAGTGTGTGCATTCTCTTCTAATATTTATTTGTATATAAACTATGTTTATTGTGTTGAATGACTATATATATTTGTTTACGAGAATACAAGAGAATACGCAGTTTTTTTAATATTAAAATTGTAATTATTTTCATCACTTTTTTCCCAAAAATATTATGATAATTTATAATCATTGCGTTGTTAGAATATGTTTTGTAAAGATTTATTTTGAAAAATATTTTTAAAAATATATGACCGATAAAATAACGTTTGGTGTTGAAATGGCATATGCAGGCAGGACATCACCAAACGGATTGTAATTTAGGTTGATAGTGTGTGTGTGTGTGTGTGTGTGTGTGTGTGTGTGTGTGTGTGTGTGTGTGTTGTCACTTCGCTTATTTAACAAATGTTTGCTAATTCTATTTTTAAAAATGGTGTTTTCATAATTTGGTACCTGACTAGTGTATAATTTGACGGTTTCTACAAAGATGTTCATTTCACAACCTGGTATAACAAAATTCCTAGATATGTACTTTCCTGAAAATGAAATTAGCATCACTTTTTGAATACAGACCTCATTTGAACCAACTTTAATTCTATAAAATTTTATATTTTGACTATCCTATGACAAGTCATGGACAAGTCATGTATAGCACTGATCTGCTGATAACGGCCAAAGTTGAGAACAAGTGAAATTGTGCAATGTTTTGTTTTTTATTTAGTTATTTATTTAGTTTATTTAATTTCTTATTCAGTTCAAAATATCAAAATTATATTAAATTTCAAATTAAGTAGTTTTGCCTGAAAATTTGTAAAATCGAAACTACTCTCTCTCTCTCTCTCTCTCTCTCTCTCTCTCTCTCTCTCTCTCTCTCTCTCTCTCTCTCTCCAAAAGAATAAGTCATTAATCATTATATGACAATTACATTGTCATGTTAAAATTCAAAACATGGCAGGATGATGGAATTTTTTTAAACAGTTTATACGAACAATGATTTAATACAAATTATTTTTATTTATTGAAGTTTTTAATAAATGAGGTGTCATTTTAAAATTCATAAATTTAGTTTTTCACAGAAAATGCAAGTAACATGTGGTTACGAGATCTGTGGTGTCAGGTGTTAATTTTTGAAATCCGAGATGTAATCAAAGGCAACCAGCATTAGATAATGAAGTATGATGTGAAGATATAAACATATATAACTTTTGATTTTATTATTCTGTAACAAATATATATATATATATATATATATATATATATATATATATATATATATATATATATATATATATATATATACTGCTAATCCATCTTATTGTTCATTTGAAGTTGAAACGTGCGGAGAATGTGTTTTAAACATTAATTATAATAATAATAATAATAATAATAATAATAATAATAATAATAATAATAATAATAATAATAATATTGTTGTCATTCTGAAATATTTTTCAATTTGAAAATATAATGACTTTTTTAAAAATTATAAACACTTATTTTAATTGTAATAAACAAATTTTCAACTTTTGAATTAGTTTTTTTTTCAGTACGGCTGTTCAAAATGAGAAAGTTTTTTTTTTAATTTTAGCTTTTAATTCTGGATTAAAGCCTGATTAAATATTTTTCTGTTAACCTAAATAAAGTCATTTATATGATTAAATGAAATTTTTAGCTACAGATTCTAAACGATTCGTTCTAAAAGAGATATTTATTTTCTTTAGACCACAGAATAAAATTTCATTTTTAATTTAAGCGAATGACAGCTAGACTGTAACAAATATAGATATTTTCACGAAGTATTAATATTTTTTAATAGGCTATACTGCAATTGTCATGTGTTTTTATAACTGTATTATTAAATAAGAATTAAAAAGAAGCACTTTAATAAAATAATAATAATAATAATAATAGGACTAGTAGTGGTAGTAGTAGTAATAGTAGTAGTAGTATGTTGTTGTTGTTGTTGTTGTTGTTGCTGCTGCTGCCGCTGCTGCTGCTGTTGTATAACCATTATATAAATAAATTATTATTATTATTATTATTATTATTATTATTATATTATTATTATTATTATTTTCCTCATCATTATCATCATCATCATCATCATCATCATCATCATCATCATCATCATTATTATTATTATTATTATTATTATTATTATTATTATTATTATTATTATTATTATTATTATTATTATTATTTGCAGTGATAGTATATGCCGCTAGCATTAAGGAGATATACCAGACCGAAATGAAATGTAGACAGTTGTGTTTCACAGTTGTAGATAATTATACATTATTGTAATCTCCTAAAATTTTATCTAGTATACCCTAATCTACTGTAAATGTTTGTGGGGGAAAACTGATTGCTTATTTAAGACAACTCTGTTGTACATTAACAATACAGAATGTGTTTTCCGTTGTCACTATAACAATGGTCATTTGAAATCACATTAATCAGTTAAAATATCGATCTTTCGAATCGTGATATGGGTGTGTGTGTGTGGTTGGGTTGATTAATTTTTTTAAAGATTAAAACCAGAAAGCATACATGTATAAACCTAATAACTGCAATGTCAAATTTAAAATTTCGAGAATTTGTAGCAATTTATTCGAATTTTCAATCTACGGCTATAGAAAACCCGTCTTTTTGTTTTTTTGGACCCCTAGACGTTGTGTATATGGGAATTTACCCATTTCATAAATATGCCGATTAGTCTTGTTAATAAAAGGAAAAATTTAAATAGTTTTATTTCAAAATTATTATTATTATTATTATTATTATTATTATTATTATTATTATTGAAGTGCTACATATAAAAAAGCATTCAGTTAAATGAATACACACAAAAGAAAAATACGACATCCCTTCTAAAAGGACTTATGAGACACTTTAAATTTATAAAACATATAAACATGCATTTAACAGCATGAAATGAAAATCAGAATTCATAACAAAATACGCTTTTAAAATCACATAATAAAATAGTATTAAGAACCGTAAAGATGATATCAAAACCTACAAGTTTTAAACGGATTAAAAATGCACAGAGCTGTAGCTAAAATGCTGTCAATACCATCTCCATAATATATGCCGTTAGTTGAAATTGTATCATTTCAATAGCAAATTTCCTGAATATTTCAGCGTTCTGTAAAAATACTCGGCACATGTGTTTCAAAAATTTATTGTCATCAGCATCTGTCTTACTGCAATTTATTTATTTATTTATTTATTTATTTATTTATTTATTTATTTATTTATTTATTTATTTATTTATTTATTTATTATTCTCTACTTTTACACGAAAACAAATTACTAGAGGTATCATGCAAAAAAAAAAAACTTGAATTTTACTTTCATACAATACGAAAAGATATCTAGTTTCACTAAAGAATTCCAACGATGATTTACTAAATTACACTTAAGAACATTCTTAAAGAAATTTATTACTTTTAAAAAGTTATTTTTTAAAATGAAATCCATAGTTACTAGCACAATCATAGGAAAACAAATCCGACCAATGCGTGTTTTTCACATCAAAATTTACTGTCAAACATTAATGGAAAATGAGAAGATCGAGTTCCTAAATATTACACAAATGTTTAATGTGTTTAACAATTTTTTGTGGCAGGTCCAGAATTTTTTTAAAGATTTTTTGTACATCTTTTTCATACCTTTTAACAAATTAAAGTAAATTATGTGTATTAATGTATTTTAATTGTTTATTTTTTTTTTCTTTTTTATGTTTTGAAGTATTAAGTTAATTGCCGACGTTAAGAAATAGTTCATACTTGGCATATTAAAACGTTTTAGCTCTTTCAAAACAGTAAGCATAAATTTTTTAAAGTTTCCTTTCTCTCAAATCCAAAAAACGCTTAATGAAATAATTAATTTTACAGTTTTCTTTGATGTTACGGACAAAAAATTCAAGTTCCGAAAAATTATTACATATGTTTTAGAAATTATTGCCTCCTACCTGCACGAAACGCCGAATACATATCACAATTATTTTCATTAACTAAAATTTAAAAATCACAAAACAATACTGAAAAAAATTTTCACAAAAATCCATCCAGCCAAGAAAATAATATGCGATTTTTTTATCTTCTAAAATTAAAAAAATATATATTATTATTAAATTCAACATCTTTTCCTCGTTCCTTAAGGGTGGTCCAGTATGGTGCATCATTTAGACAAAATGGGTGATTTAAAATTGATTTATAATCGTGAAAACAAAGCTTAGGAAAGGCTATATATCGTATATTAACGTCTTCAACTTGATAATTTTTGCAGGGTTTATGCGCGAACGAATAAGCGAACCAGTCTTCCATGACACTTAACAAGACTAACTCAGCCAGTCGGGTGACCTCGGAGGGTTCATGTAAGATCCGAGAACGCCATACGCCATCGCCATCACTCGGCAGTTACGGGAACCAATCAATAGATCTTGCTTCTATCGATATATAGTAATATTTTAATGAGCTGTTTGACAAAAAGTAGTTGGTTGAGCTCATCCTACCGTTAAGGTATAACTGTCAGTAACGAGTAAGATCCACAGTGCTATTAAATAAGACAGTAGATAAAGAGTAATACACATTATTACATGCGTTTTGTATTTAATGGTTAAACGTTAACATTTCAATACTATTACTATATAGGATAGTTGTTTAGTTATTATTAACTTTGAAGCAATAGTCCTTTTGTGTTGGGACTTTTATTTTCAGTGCCACAAATGGCGGCAATGAATCCATATGCATTTCGTGGGTGGCATCTTCCTTCATACGCAGACGGAACGAACTGTGATAGAAACTACCACATGTATGGAACATGGCCACATTCTGGATATTTTCCACCCGGATCAGTGTATTCTTTACAGGATACTCCAAAGCAGCATACAAACGGAGACTGGAAACTTCAGAGCATATGTTCGTCTTCATCCGAGGGAACATCTCCGAGGGACTCAAGTATAAAAACTGGATATGAAGGATTGATATACAAATCCAACAATCGAGGGGACACAGAGACCCCTAGGGAGGACTCTCAGAGGAGTTGTTGTGCCATTTCATGTACGTGCAACAGTCACCAGCGCTTAAATGTTTTAGATAACTCCTGGAGGGGACCCGAAGTCCCCACAGCCTTGGACCTCAACAAAGCAGCGACGGTGTCTGCGTATCCATCACTTTGCCAAAGAGGTAAGTGGTCATTTCATTGATATAGGGTGGGCTAGTTGGGTTTCAAGGTGTTTGATGAATTTTACCGGGAAGTTCCGGGTTGTAATCAATATATCTCTTTTATTTACTTTATTTTTTTTTTCATCGTATTTTTATTTTATGAAGAAAATTATTTATTATTTATTACTTTACTTAGCGGACTTTTTTTTATCAACCGGATAATTTTAAAATTAAATATTTACAAGATCCGTGTAATGTCGACAATTTTAAATGTAAAAATAAGAAATTTTTTACGCATGATTTTGTTTTATTTTAAAAAATCATAAGATAACATCCGTTGTGTAATTCATATATCAGTGTGTATTTTAAAAAAGTAATATTGCTCCATTGTTTATCTGTGAACAATAATAAACTGCCTGGAGCTAGTTTTCATTTTGAATTATTTATGTAAACTTCACCCTCAAATGATGAGTTTCTAATCCACACCATAATTCTACATGACAGTTTCCATTAATCTTTCAAAATAACTACGAGACTGTTTTATACTTATATCGTTGTAAAGATGAATTTTAGAAATATAATAAAAAATAATAAAATTTACTCCACCAAAAATTACTGAGATTTAAAAAAAATCAAATTTTGTAAAATATATTTTTATACCAAGTAATTAAATTGAATGGTTAATGGTTAATTTTTAGGTAGGATACGTTTTTTGTCCTCTTTTTGATATTACAACATTAAAGATTAAACGTGTACGAGTGGCGAAAGATAAACATTTAAAAAGGAAAAAAAAAACATTTCGTAATTTATATTTATTTCACCATAGTGCACAGTATGCAATAGATGCGATCAACGGTATCACATAAATAAATTTAGAAACGGGATAATTTATGTAATATATATGAAATGCTGTGTTCAAATCAGAAACAAACTATTAAAAAAGTTTATGTAAATTCAAAAATATTCAATTAATTTTTAAATTAAATGATAGAATCCAGAATAACAAAATTATGTAACGGAATAAAAGTGACTGTGTTTGTTTCAAATGGCAGATACAAAAAAATCCTAAAACACAGGAAACTTTGAGAAATCGTATGAAAAAAAAACTTACATCCTGAAAATAAAAGATGTTTAACGGTTGTGCTGTTATGAGAGTTTTAATCATTTGTGAGTATGTATAAATATTGTGTATTTTTATTTTTATTTTTTTTCTATATTATTTTATTTTTTTCACACTGGTAATAAAACGACATCTGAATTTTCTTATAATTTAGCATGATATTTCCAACAACGCAAAAGTGAAAAAATGAATAATAAATTCTTGGAATATTATGACAAATAACCCTGTTTAAGTTGATAATAATAATTATCAATAATAATAACAGACATTCTATCAAATAACAATTGCTATATTTCTTTGGATGTAACTTATACAATAACATATGCTTTCCCACTTTAAAACTTAATAATAATAATAATAACAACAACAACAACAACAATAATAATAAATTGTAATTATTAGTGGTAAATACAATATTTCAAAAACAGGAATTGACATAATTTTCTTTGATGAAGATAGCTAGATTTCCAAACACATATTGCTACAGCCTATGTCAAATTGATAAATGAAATTTACTATGTGTAGATTTCTGTCTCAAAAGTCCTTTTGAAATGTTTCACTCACTCCATAAAATGTGTTAACGAATAAAGAAACGAAGTGCCTGTGTAGAATTATTGCTACTATCCAGGCAATAAACCTGATTTCTTATTTGTACGAGTTTGGTTTATGATCCGGGGACATATGGCCTTTCTCAATATATTTGCTTGTACACTAAATTAGGATAACAACTCTTGTTAAAACTTTAGGAATTTGAGTAAAATTTTATTTTGTGTGTCATGTGTGGTACATTGTTTTTTCTCGAATTCAGTTCAGTAATAATATTATGCATTCACAATAAAATATTTATCGAAAAAGAAGCATGTTTGCTTCAATTGATTAAGAACTTGATAGGTTTGATTTTTAATTTTTTATTTTCAAAATTGTTTTATATATTAACCAAAATTCCTATTTTCAACTTATCTCTAAAACTAAGAATAAAATGTATTTTTTTATAACACACGTATATTCTTACAACTAATCATATATGAAAAAATTATAACTCACCAAAATTTTGAAACAACCAATTCATTTAAGATCCATTAAAAATTTTTTTTTTTAATTTTTATCATGCATGTTGTGTCAGCATGTTTTAATAAGTTGATCGGATTGTGGTCTTTTTAATCGGATAGTAACTAATCAGAAATTGAATTTTCTTATATGAAATATCAGATTCAAAATTTTTTCATATGAAAGAAAACAGTTATTATAAGGGAAAACAACAAGGTGTTCTTTTCAATAATTTAACAGTTGTAATCTTAGAGGACGTGTGATACATATATCTGAATGAAGCATTGAAATTTTTTGTAACTTATTTATTATACTTATCTGTAAGACATGCTATAACAGAATTAAGAATTAGGAATTTCTCATTTACAAGCACCAAAAGAACTCAATCTGACAGTCGTTTCTATCTTTATCAGCATTGTAGTAATTTTAGTACATATGTTACGAAATGGAGTACTTACATCAGTAGATTATCAACTCAACATCTCGTGCCACCAACGAATTATATTTCTGTATACTTATAATTTTAATAGAAACAGTCTGATTCAAGATTTACTTAGTCTCATAAGAACTCTTCTTCTCTTAGAGGTAGAAAAATATTCTAGCAACTAAACAAAAGTTTACATTGAATAAAAAAGGATTCATAATGTTTACGACAATCAGTGATAAAAAACAAAAACTAAAAAAAGTGGAGTTATTTTGATTTACAACCACATTAAGATTCTATCTCTAATACCGACTCGGTCAATTTGGGGAAAAGAAAGAAAACCGGAGTTCCAGAAGAAAAACTCCAACTTTTGGCAAGCAAGCTGACAAACGTTTTTATATTGATAGGATCTGTACGAATGGATATCAAACGTAGGAATGAGAGGCATCTGTTTCATAAGCCCGGCATTTAGACAATTTTGCTACCGAGGCCCTAAATCAAGAAGGAAGTGTATTTATTGTTATTTCAAAGAAAAAAAATCAGATTTGTTATTTTGATATCAATAAAATAACAACTTAAAATCTTGAATTTTTCAAAATTAAAAAAATTGGGTTTTTTAGATTTATTAATTTATATTTTCACATGATCACATTATTTTAATCTGAAGATACAATTCCTGATCTGGTTTTGCATAGCAATTTTTTATTATATATTATTATTATTATTATTATTTTTTTTTTTTTTTTTTTTTTTTTTTTTTTTTTTTTTTTTTGTATTCATGATAGTAATTCTATAGTCTCGTCTCTTTCAATCAATGACATTTTTAAAGTGAAATGAACACGGTATGATATTAATGAAATTTACAACCTCTCATTATGTCAAGCTCGATTTCAAACGTTTAAAGAAGTTGAAATAAGGCAATATTATGAGTAACATTTAAACCATTATCATGCTAACCTCATCGTTACACAATGATTCAAAGTGGAAAAATATAGCGAAAAATTCTTTGATTTTCTTGATTTTCATTTTTTTAATTACGACTAGTAACTATCAGCAAATTAATCAGACAAAAATATTCCTCATTTTTTTAATTAGAAGATTATTATCAAAAAGTAAGATTAATTTTTTTTAACAAATTTGTCATTTTTCAAATTAGAAGATAATTATCAAAAATCAGATAAAAATTATGTAGAATTTCAGATTTTCTAATGAATAAAATTAAAGACTTTTGTTTTTTTTTATTATTATTATTATTTCTTAAACCCTTCAAAAAATACATTTGAAATGATTATTATTGGATTTTGAAATGAAAATGTTCAACAAAACATAGTTTGACTGGTTCACATATGGCATACCATACAATTCTATATGATTGAAAATGAAGTATGTTATATAAATAAACATGTCATTCCAAGTCCAGTGGTCAGTCAGAAATTTAGAATTTTATTTTAAAATCAAATCAAGGTGCTTGTTGCAACTGTTAATCCTGGAAAAGAAGATTTTTTACATCATAAAATGGTAGAGCATCAAGCATTTTATATGTAAAAGATTGATAAATATTTTATAACGTTTAACGTAATAACGTTAACCTTCTCGTAATAGTTGGTCTCTATATTTACAAGTTAGATAAAATCTATGAGGAAATGTATCTATTTTCTTTGTAACTTCCTTACCAAGATTAACTGATTAAATCTTCTAAAAGAAGAACTGCAACATCACGATGCTTATGTTACGGAGTTTTCAGATCCAAAAAAAATCTACTTCATACCAGTGAAACAAAAAAAAAAAAAAAAAAAAAAAAAAAAAAAAAAAAAAAAAAAAAAAAAACACGGAGCTAAATGGTATTATAAATTAAAAAAACAGTTTTTTTCTAGAAATAATCTGAATCAAGGACGTTTAAATTCTAATATTGTCCATTTATTTATTTATTTATTTATTTATTTATTTATTTATTTATTTATTTATTTATTCAATCATTCATTAATTCATCATGTATTATTATTTATTATTTATTATTTATTTATTTATTTATTTATTTATTTATACTTTAAATCAACTACTCGGTTTATATTAAAATCAAAACGCTATTAAAGACGAGACTACTTCATATCATCCTTGTAAAAATTACAAAACTTTAAATAAAGTTTAAACTAATGTGTAAAATTTATTTATTTCCTTTTATTTTTGTGGTCATAAATAACATCGTAACTACCATCGTCATAAAAGCCAAGGGAAATTATAATTTCCGCTTAATTCATATATATCACCCTTTACTTGAGTTTGTCACCACTTTCCTCAGAGGTGATAAACAATTTTACACGATTTTCAAATGACTATTTTTACTCTTTTAATAGAAGATAAAATACTTCATTTAAGACTCTCTTAATATGAAGATAAAAAAGTGCATAAAAGATGGGTAATATCTATTGATGTAAGAGGCCTCGATTGTTTGACGTTTGAATTTACTGAGTGATTCTTGACACTCTAGGAGACAGAAAACAAAGACAAAATAGGTGATAAATTTGTATTAAGTTTGTCGTAAATTTAAACGTTGAAAACTATTGAATTGCATCGTCGTCGGGGCATGAATACATCGCCCGTCATATCAAAATTAAGAACACATGACCCGAAGATGAAGTTACGATTTCAATCTTGAGGTAAACATTTTAATTAATTTCATATTTTTCTATATATCAAAGAAGAAAGGACATCAAAAATGAAATTACATTACCTAAAATTTTAAAAGAAAACTTGAATTTTTTAATTTTTAAATAAATTCATGTTAAAATTATGCTTTTTATTTATTACAATCGTTTGACACATCGGTCGTCTTCTTCTCTAAAGGTCAAAGGACGTAAATGTGAGACCACCCAATGCTTTGAATTTTATTATCATATATAATAGATTCATAATACATGGAAAACATAAAACACACACATAAGACATGAGAGGCGAGACTATGTGTAGCACATAAGAAAGAAATCATTTATGTTTTATGCATATCATTAATAAAGCGGATTGCTACACATGTTTGTATGTACCGAAGGTGTTATAATGAATGGGTAATAAATAGTCATTGTTTTTTTTTCCCTAGTAATTAGTGGCCTTGATGGCTGAGAGGTCTATAGAAGCCCCCTCAAAATGCCTCTCAGCGCCTAGGTTCGAGAACCGTACGAAAAATTCCAAAATAAGAGCGTTGCAGATCGCTTGCCGAATGTAGCTTATTTCTCCGGGCACTCTGGTTAACTCCACTCTACTTCACATCTTAGTAAATTACGGAACAATCTCTAATATTATGCATAATGTTACAATTCATGTTTAGTCATAACCCCAGAAACAGTGTTTATTTAAGATATATTCTAATTAAGGTTTTAAAAAAAATGAACATCTCCACTTTAAATAAATACTAAAAACGATTTCCTTGATTCACCAATAAACTGATTTGGATGAAGGTCAAACTTACTTCTTTTTTTCTGGGTAATGATGTTGCGCCTTTATTCTAGTCGGTTCGCTTATAGAAGTTCGGTGGTTTTCTTCGACGATCCGGTCTCTGCCAGCATCCCCGAACTGACCGCCTTACTATTAGTGAAATATTCTTGACTGGAACGTAAAACACAATCTAATCTTTTTTTCCTAGTCATGAAAGACTCGGAATCTCTGTGTGTTTCTGTCCCAAGTTAAAATTAACGAGACGTGGTCTTTTTTATGAGCATTAATGTCGGAATAATCATTGGATAAATAATTGTTTAGTAGTGTTCCACGTTTTTTTACGGTGATTGATAAGTTCTGTTGCCATATCAATTACGGAACTATATCAGTGATTTTATGAATAATCCTACACTAAAAAACATAGTGTGATATTTGTTTAATAGAAATATGTAAAGTTATCAAAAAAAAAAAAAAGTAAATAAAAAACAGAAAATAAATAAGAAACCTAAAAGTTGTTGGGTTTTGAATTATATAACCGTATGCCATGGTGTGTGTGTGTGTGTGTGTGTGTGTGTGTGTGTGTGTGTGTGTGAGAGAGAGAAAGAGAGAGAGAGAGAGAGAGAGAGAGAGAGAGAGAGGGTGTGTGTGTGTGTGTGTGTGTGTGTGTGTGTGTGTGTGTGTGTGTGTGTAAGACAGACAGTGAAAAATTGTTTTGTCAAAACAATGCAAGCTCGAAGTTGATTCTTGTTAAATCGGTTGGGAAGGGGTTAGACAAGGATATTTACAACACTAATCCGACAAGAGAGAACATAATAATTTTATGAGTAGGGTATCAAATCTATGGCGCGAAAGGTGTAATAAAATTACCTATAACCTTTCTGAATTTTTTGTCCTGGTGATTAAAAAAAAACTCTAAAATATCCTTGCTAAAAATATACATGTACGCGCTTTTATCTATCATATTTTTATGGATTGTTTTAGCGTACTTTAAAGAATAGATTCAACCCGGATTTCAAATAAAATCGATTTGAATTAAGCGACATGTTTCATTTTTAGATCTTTTTTTTAAAAAACAACTGTATTTTGATCTTTTTTATTTTGTTTTATTTTCATATCATGCACGCATTGCAACGCATAAAAATTATTTATGATACGCAATATATAAATTAATGGTACTAATAATAGGGGATTTTTATTTTTTGATTTACAAATTCGGATTCATCTATATGAATATTCTATTTATGTATACTCATATTTTTTTTTTTACAAAAAAGGTAAATAATGTGCTTTTTTATAAATAAAAACACCATTTAAATGATAAAAATTGCATTAGTAAGTAAGTAGGAACAAAGACTTATATTAAACATAACTTTACAATATCCAAAAACCATTTTTTTAACATCTGTTTAGAATATTTCAGATTTTGCATATTCTCCACTATTGTCAAAGTTGATTATCCAATATTTTATTCATATTTTGAAAAAAAAATAGCTGACAGTGTTGACCTCAAGATATTGATTCTGTTAAGATGCTTATTTCGAAATTCTATTTAAAAGCCGCAAGCAAAAGACCAGTTAACATTCGTGTTCGCGAACGATTGTGACCCGTGCTGTTTAAGGTCTTGCCGCCAAAGTTTGCCGATAATTAATTTGCAATCTCCTACTCAAAATTCAATAAAAACATTTTGATAATTTGCAGAGGCATATTAGCACGAAAGGAAAATGAAACTTATAAGTATTAGATATTTTATTCGTGTGGATAATGATCGCGGACGGACTGCCCATAAAATCCCGTCTCTAATGAAACTGCAAACACCTACTTAAAATTGTCCAAAGAAGTCCATAAAAAAAGCTTTTTGATAATTTGCCGATATGTTCGCGTGAAGGACAGTGTGACTAATATGTATGTGCTATATGCTTTGTGTAAAACAAGATGGACATTGCCCGGAGGATAAATCTGTGTCGTTGTAATACCCTTAAACTTAACATATGATCTTTGACTAGATACAAATCTGATCAAGTTTTGATCCTTGGGAAAAATACAAGGATGATAACATTAGTGGGAACGAGATTGACCGATTAATTCCGAAAAAACGTGTTTATAGGTATGTAAAGCAAGCATAATAACAATATCATGAATGGGAACCGGAATAGGACAATTTATTCCGTAAGACCATGGTTTCCAGGCATGATTTGGAATGGGCATGGAAATTTTCGATGGTTCTGGTATTTGGGGTTATTTGTAAATAAAATGAAGATAGAAATGTCCAGTGAATTCTTTAAAGAAAAAAGAGGGAAAAAAGAAAGAAAAAGAACTACTTGCTCATTACTTGACCTTTTTGCCTGTCCGTGATGGAAAGTATCCATTTTAACTTTGGACAAACTAACTGAATCTTCTCGATGAAGATAGGGGTTGTCTATCACTTATGTGTCGTTAGTCTTGTACCGAAAACCATCGATTTTTAGTGAAGTAAATGACATAATAAAATTCATAAATCGCATGCATGCATGTCCAAATGGATTTCTAAGTGAAATAACAATCCGGTTGTATTACCTCTGTTTATACCATCTGTTCTTAAAATTTATAAACGTAGTACCTACATACTTACACGAGAATTGTTAATCAGAAATTTAATTGATGAAATCAACATTTATCGAGTCTCATGCTCTTGCCTTTGCTTAATCGAATAAAGGACATCCCTGTTGTATAGCTTCCCTGAAGTCATATAAAACAGCATGCTCCAATTTTATTTGTGCATAAACTTAATGGTTTATAAGAACAACAGTTGTCCAAGTTTGTCTCAATGAAATGCCAATGAAACATTAAAGTCATATAAAGTGAATCATGTCAAATAAATTTATTATTGTAATATGTGATTAATATTGGAATAAAATCATTTGTTCCGGAAACTCTATGTCAAACTGGAAACGGAAATGGAAATGTATTTTTGCAGCATCGTCGTTTTTTCTTTCTTAAATGTGATACGGCAGTCGGTTAGACACAAAAAAATAGACATTTGAATTTTTCGCATTTTGCATCATTCGAGTCATTTTAATTTAACCAAAGATTAAAGCAAAGTTCAAGTACCAAAAAAATAAACTTATTTTTATGGCACCGAAACAAAAATTGTAAAGATACTCGAACCATTTTCATCTTAAAGATTACGTACAATTACAGTTGTAAAAATGGAGACGCATCTTAAGTAGAGTTGAAACTGAAACTCTGGATTGATTTCACATTCTTAAAACTGGCTTATATATTTAAAATCTTCGTTTTTGTTTTGTTTTTATCGTGTATGTATGCTACCGACTGTTAATTTTACATGGTACAAAAATAGCAATACTTATTATCAAGTGAAAAAAAGAATATTAATCATATTTCAATTTCATATCTTTTCAGTAAAATGTCTATTTTAGATTCCTATTAAACCACCCATACGAAATTATAGACCTCCCAATTTGAAAACTCTCATTAATAATTTTAAAAGCACTGATTTGTCCAATAATACTGCTGGATTTTTACCACCGTTTGTATCATCTCAATGTGTACCATATCTACACTTAGATCTATCTTTATTCTAATAAAATTTTCATTGAAGTACTTTAAGTAGATATAGGTGTTTAACATATGATTGATGATATTTCGTTTTTACACATTACTTACAAAAAAACTCACTGTGTGTGTGCGACGGTCAAAATTAACTTACTAAAAATACTAAATTGTTTAATCAAGGGACATAACTATTGAGACGTATTAATTTAGAAATGTTTTGTTAATTAACGTGCGTTTTGTCAAGAAAGAGGATTATTTAAATACATATCAAGAGGGGGGAAATCACGTTTTTTTCTTAATTTTGGATATTGAATTTACTGTTTTTAAACAAACGGATTTTTTTTAATTTTTGAAGTCATAAAAAGTTTAGTGCTAAAAGGTTAAGTAGACAGGATTTATTTTATCATTTACATTTTAAGATCGGTACGACCTGCCTTTTCAGGAGTTAACTTGTAACTTCTCAACAAAAAATAAGCAAAGTTAAAAGAATCATTTCAAACCTATTACAGCAAAAAAAGAACTTAATGAATATGAATTATCATTTAAGATATTATATTAGCCGCCTCTTATTTTAACATCAACTTTTGTTCTTGTGCATTTATTACAGGGCATCAACCGTGTTAAAATTTACATGCTCGAGTAGATGAAAATTATGCCCAAAAAACCAGCTATATTGAAAAAAAATTTCTAGTCGAACGCAGGTTTTTTATTACAGCATTATCCATTACCTGTCTGTGACACAAAGTTTAAGGCATTTGCAAAATGCTCAAAGAATGTCGTGTCGTCATTTGGAACTACAGTATTATATTTTACCCAAACATAAAATTTGAAGCATGCGCAATCCCATTGCTGTCTTCGTGTAACTATGGGGACTTGGTATAAGCGCGCGCTTCCGGATTTGAGTGCCTTTTACCGCCGAGGTTTAAAACCGCGTCCTAGTTTGAGAACGCTTGTCACTTCGTTTTCCGGTTTCCTTCACCGTCCAAAAAAACTGACAGCCACGAAAAAGTGAAAGAATCTTAACTGGGCGAAAAACATCATTATCCAACTTCACTACCATTATTGGCGGATAATGGATGCACTCAACAATCCTATATAACACTCTTAATGTTACAAATGTAATTAAATTTTCAGTCTCACTTCGTTCTAACAAAGTCTGATATAGCAATGCCGTATGCCTTCCACAATTTTATACGGAGAACCAGAGATTGAATATAGCACTGCAGTTGATGCGAGGACTTAGGCAGGTTACATGAGTATCTTATGGGTTGAAACAGGCCCCATAAACGTTTTAAAAATGTTCCCCACTTTTACAGGAACAAAAAAGTGTCAGAAAGGAAAAGATCGTTAGTTATGGTATCTATCAAAAATAGTCTCTTTCAAATACGATATATATATAAAAAAATCCACAATTTTTCCGGTTTTTTGACAAAAAAAACTTACCCGGTTTTTAAATTAAAATATATTCCAAAAACCACATGGAAATTATAACAACACACAGTCAGACATTTACATCATATATGGCTGTATGAGTGGTGTGCTTTTATTTAAAGACATGTTAAATGTGCGTAAGATAAATGAAAACTTAGCCCATTTACTATCCATTAAATTATCTTTTTTCTATCCTTGTTTTCACCAACTATGACCTTACGTATAATTCATAGTCTTTGTAAATGGCTAGACGTAAAAGGCATTTTATACTTTAAGTATGAAATTTGTCACATAAATATAAGTTTTAATGGGAGTGTTATGCCTTAAAAATTGTTTTTAGTCCGATTTTTTTTTTCTGAATATTTTTGAGAAATGGAAAATGTACCTGATGTGCAACTTATATATTTTGTCTTTATTTTTACCTATGTTAAAGACCTATTAAGAAATATGCATTAGCCTCGTTTATGTTTTTTTCGAATTATTGTAAAATAAAATAATTTTATAGATGATTGACTAGTTTTCCGAAGGTCGGTGGTTTTCTCCGGTAACTCCGTTTTTCTCCACAAATCAACTGAACGGAGTGACTGATCAAATCCTTACAACATCGTTTGGTGAAGGGGATGAAGCAAACCGAGTACAACGTTTTTCGCCACCACCCAATTGACTGGGACGTTAAACAATTGTTTCACTTGTCTTTTTTTTGACTAGCTATAACATCAGCAGTTGTGCGATGCGTAGCTGGCTGACTGCCTTTATTTTAAAAATGTAAATGATACCTGTTCTTGTATATAAAAACCGTCTAGATTCAAATTACAACATATATTTTGAGGTAGTCTACTTGTAAATTACTTGTGTATGTATATTCCAAACAAAAACGGAACTTAAGCAATAGGACCAAGGTTGTCAAGTTTGTTTCTGCTCACCAAATAACATTTCTTAGCAGAATTTGATCAACCTTGATTATTTTAAATAGCTGATATTCCTCTATACACGTAAGATAAAATTAAACTAATCTCTATTAATAACTTTTTTTAAAAACAAAGCTTTTAGCCTTTAAAATGCAAAAAATGGTTAAATTATTAAAATTTTGTTCAAATATGTCATATTCTTGTCAAATATGAAAATGGATTTCATGTTAAATTAACTAAAAAATAATTGATAAAATTGTCTCTTCAAATTTTGTGACAAACACCTGTACCATGACAAAGTGATATACATCAAATTATTTAGTGTAAAATGCTTTTTTTTTCTATTTTTGACAAAAACATTTAGTTATTTATAAATTCTAAAATTTTAAAATGACATCAGACATTGTGACTAAAATGTACATGTCAGGATGTATCTAACTGCTATATACAGCCATGTGTGTGTATGAGAGAGAGAGAGGGGGGGGGTTCATGCCAAGCACGAAAAGGACCCACTTTTACAGTGTCACTAACAACCCTCTAGAGAGAGAGAGAGAGAGAGAGAGAGAGAGAGAGAGATAGAATTTTATGTCAAGCAGGAAAAGGACCTACTTCTAAAGTTTTACAAACAACCTCTGAGAGAGAGAGAGAGAGAGAGAGAGAGAGAGAGAGAGAGAGAGAGAGAGAATTTTATGTCAAGCAGGAAAAGGACCTACTTCTAAAGTTTTACAAACAACCTCTGAGAGAGAGAGAGAGAGAGAGAGAGAGAGAGAGAGAGAGAGAGAGAGAGAGAGATTCGTGTATGTATAAGACTCCCTTCATTTTAATGTAGAAAGACAAGGCAGATAGAGAGAAACATTATGTATACAAGTACAATTATTTACAAGTATATTGCAACTGAACATCATGCACCTCTCTTGAATCTGTATTATGTAATTCATTTATGACATAGGAGAAAAATCATGTAGTTGTTGCATATAAGACATGACATTGTACGAGACAAACTATTCTCATTAACGAAAAAATAGATATTAACTGGTACATAAAGGTCGTGGTTGTATGAATGTAATTAGTGCTGGAACAACAAAGAGACACGTGTGTGTGTGTGTGTGTGTGTGTGTGTGTGTGTGTGTGTGTGTTACTTATCATGAACTTGCTTGATCTAGTAGTCTATGTTGTCAGCTTACGGTTCCGATTCGGTTCTGGCATAATGGGAAAACGTTTATCAGTTTTAATGTTAAAGGTACGGTTTATTATTTTTCTCTTTTTTCGCTTCAAGTAGGCAGATTAACTTTATAATCCAAAAACTAATTTTCATTTCTTCAACATCCACCTTCGCTTTGTTTTGGTAATTTGATGGAAATTTTCTTTAACTTGTCGCAAGCAGACGGGTAAACAAAGTGACAACCGAGCATACATGAATTATAAGAACCATCATCTCTGTGATTGCCCGTTTATAGTACCTTTTAGTAAAACCGTTTTTAAAATAAGAATCAATGCTAATGTTTAACAGTCATAATTATTAAACAGGGGCCTTGTCGGTCGAGTGGTCTAAAGCGCGCGCTTACGGATCACAGCGCATATCACCGTCTGGGTTCGAATCCAACTCGGGACAGGTCCTAGTGTGAGCAAGTTGGCTTGCCGAAGGTCTTTGGGTTTTTTCGGTGCACTCCGGTTTCCTCCACCATCCCAGGAAATAAGTGAAAGAATCTTGACTGGGACGTAAAACAACATTACCCCACTTCACTCATTATTATAGAACAATCATTGTACTATTACACTGCAATTTTAATCTGGTGTACACTATGTTCTGAAGCACACGTTTAATTTCAAAATCCAATCTTCAAATCCCTACAAAAATGCTTTGATGAATAAATTACTAGATAATTTCATGATAAAAATCTTAAAATAACGAAATATTTCTACTTTTTATATATTTTGATGGAGGTAGGCCTACACGATGACAGTTGCCCTGGGCAGTGCATGCTTCGGTTGATATCACCTTAAATGAACTCAAGGGTATAAATCTATGAAACTTTCATAATAAATGTGACTAGGTTTCGTTCAAGTTCCATGTCTGTGTATCTGTCAGAATTGATGTGACTAGGTAGCGTTCAGAACACAACTCTGTGTATCCATCATAATAATATGCCTAGTTCACAATTAGATCACAAGCTTGCAGTGCGTCTATTAAAATGAATATTGATAGGTTGCGTTCAGATCTCAAGTCTTTGTATCCTAATTAATGCACCTAGGGTGTGTTTCGATTCCAACTGATACACTGAATGGCTTGGTTGCGTTCAGATCTCGTCTGAGTATCTATCATAATTAATGATGCTAGGTTGCGGTTCGATTCCAGGTCTGAGTAACTGATACACTGAAATGGCTTGGTTGCGTTCAGTTCTCGTCTTAGTATCTATCATAATTAATGTGGCTAGGTTGTGTTTCGATTTCAGTCTGAGTAACTAATACACTGAAATGGCTTGGTTGCGTTCAGATCTCGTCTTAGTATCTATCATAACTAATGTGGCTAGGTTGTGTTTCGATTCTAGGTCTGAGTAACTAATACACTGAAATGGCTTGGTTGCGTTCAGATCTCGTCTTAGTATCTACATAATTAATGTTGTTAGGTTGCGTTTCGATTCCAGGTGTGAGTAACTAATACACTGAAATGACTTGGTTGCGTTCAGATCTCGTCTTAGTATCTATCATAATTAATGTTGCTAGGTTGCGTTTCGATTCCAGGTCTGAGTAACTAATACACTGAAATGACTTGGTTGCGCTCAGATCTCGTCTGGGTATCTATCATAATTAATGTGACTGTGTTACATTAATATCTTGTATCATTCGACCCTTAAATATTTATGAAACATTGACTTTTTAAATATTTTTTAACTAGAAGTACGAAATCAGAGAAAATATGTTTGGCTCGATCCCCATAATTCTAGCCATATCCCTGTTAAACGACACATGTCCCCTTCCCTTTTTTCCTGTCTGAATTTATCTGGGTCTTCCTTGGCAAATAACCCCTTTTTTCATTTTGAAGGACATTATTAATGTCTGCTACTTAGTTAGACGACTTCGATATCATTTATTGACCCCCCCCCCCTTCCTACTCCCGATTACTATATAATCTTTTAGCGCTTCGTCATAAAAATGTTTAAATTGATTAGTTATTAATTGCATCATTCAAGTTTCCTTCCGACTTTGATAATCTTGTGTTTTAAAACGCTTGTTGTAATCAGCAGACAAATATAAACATAAAACATCTTTTTTGTGAAAAGTTTTAAAATAATTGCATTCTCTAACTAAGTGAAATGCAGTACAAAGACATTTTTCGGCTGCAGTAAATCTAATGTACATTATTGAAATACTATCGCTACGTCTCATATAAATCGCAGCATGAGAAACGTACTTAACTTTGAGTTTTTTCATGTCTAAAGATTCAAAGAATTGATGAAACTGTACCATACTTATACTATTTGTATTTTTTGTTGACATTGTTATATGCTTGTATATGTGTGTGTGTGTGTGTGTGTGTGTGTGTGTGTGTGTGTGTGTGTGTGTGTGAAAATTGTCAATGGAGTTCTTTTTAACTCATAATTACGTAATAAAAATATCATGTAAACGTCAGACATTAATTGAAAAAAGTAGAAGGTATAAGATGTTACATATGTACATGTAAACTGTGTACATGTTGCATAATGTGTTTTACGTCACATTAAATATATAACACAGAATTAGAAATTGTGTTTAGTGGATTTTTGCGCCCTAGTTTTCACTAACACCAAGGCATATTTATCGGAGGAAAAGCGGATTATCTGATGAAAAACACATATATGTAAAAACAAGCTAACGGATAAACATTTTTACACCCTAGGTAACTGGAGACACTGCCATTTATAGAACGACGCCTCAGATCACTTGGTCATCGGGATTTCGCGTGTCGTAATTATGCTAATGCATACAGATCAAATTAATTTTACTATAAAAGTAACGGGACTTGTGAACTGTTTTAACTTGAACTATTGTACATTATACTGGCATCAAGAAGCTAGCTTAACGCTTGAGACAAAAAACTCGAAAAGTGCTCATAATATGCCGCTATATGTTGTGAATATATCACTGTAAGTCTTGGTGACAAAGTGGTCTTAGGCGCCAGCTTACATATTACATGACATCTGATTGTCTAGGTACGAATTCAAGATTGGATCAATTTATTTACCTAAGATCTACAATTTCCCGGGGCACTTTGCTTTCCTCCGCGATCGCATCGATACTAGTAAAATAATTTAAACAGACATAAAAACACTACCACCAATCTAAACTCTTCTATCGCTGGATATGTCCTCCGATAACAGTAAAATCATCTACTAAGACAACAGATATGTAGGTGACAATTACAAGTAGACAAAGCTGGACATCAAGATGAAACAAAACATACTTGACCACAGATGTTATCCATGTCGTTGGACCTTGTTTTTCTTCCCACGTAAGGACACGTGGTTTATCAAACCGTACTTTGAAGCCGTGACCTACTTTTCAAAATCAAGATTTTTAACAAAGATTTGTCTGTAACCTTCTTTTGAAATCTGGGTTCTCGGTGGCCGAGTGGTCTGAGAAACTCACGTGAGGATCGCCACCTAGATTCGAATTTTATTCGGGTAGATCCTAGTGTAATAAAGATTGTCGGTTTCTTACCAATAAGGTCGGTGGTTATCTCCGGGCACTCCGATTTGCCAACCACGAAACGTCTGTCTCGATATAAGAAGAACATTCTTGACTGGGACTTAAAACACCATTAGTTAACTTTAAAAATCCATCGATTTAGTTATTTATAAAAACAATGCATTAAGGCGCTAGGTTATGGGTAATATCCGTCATTTAAATTGTCATGTCCAGAAATCCGTTTTATAAACGGTTTGGCTATTTAAAATATTGCCTATTAAATGACTTTTTTTGTGTCAGCAGTTTGTATAACACAATTGCCCGATGTATACACATTCTGTTTTACACAAACAGTGTAAAATCAATTACATTATCCGGATAAACATGATTCAAAGGCAGTTAACTCCCCAAGCGTTTTTCTTTTTATATATTACATCTGATGAAATCGACAACATGAATATATATTTAAACCAAATAAAATTGGTGATGAAATTTTCAATGAAATTTCCCAAATCGAATTTTTCGAAAGATATAAAGTGTATTTTATATAGTTTTATATATTTGTATATAGTCTTTTTTCAATAAAATACAGGATTTGTTTCATGTGATTGGGGAACAAAATCGGATATCTTTTAAGAAATTAAACAAGTATATGGAAATCTCTTAGAGCTCGTTTGATCCATCTCTTTCAGATGATTCTGAAAGGCTACGTAATACCACCCATTTAATTAGGGATAAAGTCATAATTCCGAATTGCTTATCAGTTTATTACTTGTTATCCACGGTTTGCAACCGTAATATCAAAGAAACAGACGAAGCAGTTTCAGATTTTTATTAACGTCCCTAGAGGGTGAGAAATCATAAAATGTATAGCTTTATGTATCGGAACAACATTTTACCTGGATATTGACAATGCCCTCAATGCTAACGTACAACGGCCATATAAACTGCTGACCAGAAGATGGCGACATCCGTTACATTCGTCTGCAAGATAAGACTTTCTTTAACTTTATCTACTGAAGAGTTCTGATCGTTTGTGATTATGTCAGTCATTTTAAACAGCCTTCTTTCCCCCTTGTGGGTTTTAATTTTGAATCTAGCATATATCCCGCACTGAATGATCTTCTGCTTCACGCTTCATTAAATCGGACGTTAATTTTTAAGATATATTGCCTAAAGTGAAAAATAGAAATAAAAACAGTTTAAAACGCTGTATATTTATACTAAAATCTATAGGCGTAAAATTAAGTTTTTTTAAATAAAAGATTGTGTGCGATCCGACGGATGTTGTTGTATTGTGGCACCGTCAAAATTGTGATCAGACGGATGTTGTTGCGCTTGTGCCACCCTCTTAATCACTACGCTCTTATCTACCCCCATATATTATATAAAATGTATCTCTTTATTAAATAATGGTATTGATAAAAATGATTTAGGTATGTCATTACAGACACACTGCATGTGTCTTTGGAGACTTTATTGTTACATTTTCAATGCCCGAGTTTATTAATCTCCATAATCCATATTATATTTAAGCAATTAGCCATTTAATAAAAGAAAACGTGCAATATGACGAAACAGAATCTCCGACAAATTAGCACATGATTTCAGACTTTCAATTGTTTCATTGGGGCATGGTCTGGTATTAATTTTGAACGAATTGTGGAGTTAAGGGCCACAAATAGTAAGGCTGTGTACAGGGCCATATAAATTGTTGTAAAATATTCGCCCTTAAAAAACTAAATTTGCAAGAGCTATTTCTGAAAATAAACCTATCAGCATTGATGTTTACTTTATTTCGAATACCTGTAATTTAAAATGCATCTCAATTAATCTTAAAATTTATTCGTTACCAGACGTGCATGTGGAGAACAACAGCAATGTGCATTTTGAATATTGTAAATAATGGGTCTTGTTTTGCATGCGTTAACAAAGGTGCCCGGATGTGATTTAAGTGGTTTTATCCTCGACCTTACGGATTGCTGCGCTTCCCAACGCCTTGGTTAGAACACAATTCGGAACGGATTCTAAATTAGAAAAAAAAGTTTGTAAGTTCGATTGCCGACTTTCCGGGGTTTTCTTCAAGCACCCCGGTTTTCGGTTTCCGCTGAACTGATCTACTGGATATGATAAAAGCTTGACCGGGAATAAAAACCCAATTACTCCGTTCCACGCATACGGTTGAAAATAAAATGTGTTTCATTGTTTCATTCGGAATAACCTCTTCTTTATAGTTACAACTTACGAACTTGTATTGTCTTTCAAATTGGATCAAACCAGTTCCAATGTTCATTTAAACACAAAACACAGAGAGAGAGAGAGAGAGAGAGAGAGAGAGAGAGAGAGAGAGAGAGAGAGAGAGAGATGTTTAATTTTCGCATTAACAAAAAATAAATAAAAATATGATGCTTACACTTATAAATTATTCTATGCTTATGTGAAATAGACGGAAAACAAGAAATAAAATATGCATCATTGTACACATTTGGCGAACCAAGCAATTTTTTCGAGTAAACAATCAAAAATTACCAGTAAAACTCAAAAAAAAAAATCATTCACAAGCTATTCTTTCTAGAAAATTTTTTTGTTTTTCCATATTTTATTTCACCGAAAGAATCAATTGTCTACTTCAGTAGTTACATCCGATTAAACTACCATTATGAGTATTTTAAAGTGCATTATGTGCTAGGTACAGATAGTCACAATGTATTATGCATTTAAATTCAAATAGAATTATTTATTTTAATATTCTGTACTTAATATTATTCAACTTTCAAAATATAAATATTTTAAAATATTTTTATTGATGGATTGACGGATGAAAAGACGCAAATGTTGAATAATGAAGAATAAACTGCATTGTTGCAAAGTGTCATGGGTTCTTTTACCGTGTACCCGATCGCCTGTCACAAGGAATAACAGGACCGTTTTAACTCCTGTCCATCTGTCCTTTTACCAAAAATAATGCCCTTTTTGATGCATTTTGTAAAATGTTTAAGATTACTTAAAGCGTTATACATCTGTGCTTAATGTGAAGTAAGTTTTTGATACTGAAAATTGTTTTATAAAACAAGGATACAACATGTATATGCGTTACTCGCTCGTTTTATATATGCCATGTGCATACCGGCTAATATAAGTTCATTACTTGATAAAATCATTTACAATATGAATATTTAAGAAACTTTGGCTGTAAAAATTTTAATCGTTATTGTCTTCTTCTGTATTTGTTTCATTTTGGGTAATTATTGTAATTCATCAGTGAATGCCGTTAAGAGAGAGAGAGAGAGAGAGAGAGAGAGAGAGAGAGAGAGAGAGAGAGAGATGGTGTGAAGGAATGGTGTTTAACACCTTTGTAAATATTCTTTTTCTTTAGTATCGGTATTTACTATGAGAATTGTTTATGAAATTCAAAAAGAAAAACGCTGACCTCCGCCTAGCCATGCCATGTCTTGTATTTCCCTGTCTTGGTGTCTTGTCTTTTCTGTCTTGCCATGTCATGTCTGTTCCTGACCTGCCATGTCCTGTCTTTTCCTGTCTTGCTATGGCTTGTCTTTTCATGTCTTGTCATGTGTTACCATGTTCTGTCTTTTCCTGTCTTGCTATGGCTTGTCTTTTCCTGTCTTGCTATGGCTTGTCTTTTCCTGTCTTGTCATGTTTTACCATGTCCTTCTTTTCCTGTCTTGCTATGGCTTGTCTTGTCATGTTTTGTCATGTGTTACCATGTCCTGTCTTGCTATGGCTTGTCTTTTCCTGTCTTGCTGTGTCTTGTCTTTTCTTGTTTTGCCATGTCCTATCTTTTCCTGTCTTGCTATGTTTTGTCTTTTCATGTCTTGTATGTCTTGTCTTTTCTTGTTTTGCCATGTCCTGTCTTTTCCTGTCTTGCTATGGCTTGTCTTTTCCTGTCTTGTCATGTTTTACCATGTCCTGTCTTTTCCTGTCTTGCTATGGCTTGTCTTTTCCTGTCTTGCTATGGCTTGTCTTTTCCTGTCTTGCTATGGCTTGTCTTTTCATGTCTTGTCATGTTTTACCATGTCCTGTCTTTTCCTGTCTTGCTATGGCTTGTCTTGTCATGTCTTGTCATGTGTTACCATGTCCTGTCTTGCTATGGCTTGTCTTTTCCTGTCTTGCTGTGTCTTGTCTTTTCTTGTTTTGCCATGTCCTGTCTTTTCCTGTCTTGCTATGTTTTGTCTTTTCATGTCTTGTATGTCTTGTCTTTTCTTGTTTTGCCATGTCCTGTCTTTTCCTGTCTTGCTATGTTTTGTCTTTTCATGTCTTGTATGTCTTGTCTTTTCCTTGTTTTGCCATTTCCTATCTTTTCCTGTCTTGTTATATTGTCTTATTTTGCCTTTCTTGTTTCCTGTCCTACGTTACAATCGCTGTTGTTATTTACAAATTTTAGTTTTATTAAGTGTGTACTGTTTTAATTAAATCATGTGCAGTGGTTTTTTTTTCTGTAAAAACATCGATTTTTCCCATCTGTTGCCTATAGTGTTGTTAGGATTTTTTTAACATTTATCTGAAGTGATTTCATTGCCATTCGAAAAAGACACTATATATTTCAATGAAAAATGAATGTTTTAGTTTTGATTTATCTTATCTGATAAAACAACACAGGGCCACCAACGTCACGGCAGATTAGACATTGTTTCTTATTTTAAACACGCCCTTCTGATTTGAAAAAAAGGTTACGGTTCTTGCACTAAAAAGTTACCATTTAAAAATTTGAAAAGTCCCATATAACCGAACCCAACGCGTTAAGCGTGATGACGATATTTCTGAACTATTTACCTTTTCAGATAATTGATGAGCCCCATATAATCGAACCCAACGCGTTAGGCGTGATGACGATGTAACTTAACTAGTTACCCTTTAGGAAAATTGATGAATTCCGTACAACCGAACCTAACGCATTAAGCGTGATGACGATGTATCTTAACTAGTTACCCTTTTAGAAATTTGACGAGTCTCGTAAAACCGAAACCAACGCGTTTAGCGTGATGACGATGTATCTTAACTGCAAATTATATTTTGTTTTCAGCATAATTTCTCTTACTTCGAAAATGCTTTTAGTTTTCAAGTTTAAAGTTTCATTAAAAAAATAATTAGAAAATCAACATTAGGTTCTTTTTCCTTATAGATGAAAACTCAAAATAAACGGAAGTGACCGCATATTACGCCTCCTTGACTGAAGAGTTCCGTGTAGTAAAGCAGAATTGTCGAACTGGGGACAATTTAAGGTCAACGTTGGGGGTGATATAGTACACAATTAAAACACATAAAATTGACAGTTATGAGTACGATTCTGGATTTTATAGTCCTGTTTATAGTACCTTATAAACCACACATTATGTATACATGTGTCCAGTTTGTGGTCAAGACAATATCCTTGATGTGGTCAAGCAATGCAAAGTGACAAAATCTTTTGTTTGAGTTCTAAGGCTATTTATTTTTCTTAGTTTTTCAAAGTAATTTTTTTCCTTTTATTTACAAAAAAGGTAAAAACGAAATTATAATATGTGAACCCGTTTTTAGGTCATATTGTTTATAGACTAGATGAATTTTCACAGAATATACATATAAAACACAAAATAAAAAAAATTCTTGCTTGGTCTGAATATTTACAGTTTAACCATTTTCGCAATGAACTGTTACGCTAAAACTTGTGAAAAAAATTGTCCATAAAATTTCATACATGAGACTTGAAATATAAAAATCGTGAGCATTACTCCCAATATTTATTGTTTAACCCAATATATCGTGAACTTTTAAACAAATATAAGTACACTTCATATTGTCTTAAGCTAGGCGTATTTTTTTTTCGTCTCGACTTTTCGTCATTATTTATTTATTAACTATCGTAATGTTCTGCTATGAATTTCGTTCCACGTTCACAGGGAAATAAAGACAAATTGTTATCTTGGATAATGACGCGCAAGTATTTTCCAATTACAATGGTACATATGTTTTCGTTATGTTAAATCTCCTGGACAGATTTTACAGTGCTTTAAACAGCCATAACATAGCAACATAACGAAAGTCATAACAAATTCTCCAAATAATAACCGATTGGGCGCGGTCTCAATGTGTTTGAAGAATATGATTGGTCCTTGCATGAAATATGATGTCAATTTCCAATTGTAATATTTCACTCTCACAAAGAATGAAGTAATTGTCACTTTTGTAAAGATTTTTATGTGTATTTTGTTTTAACAAATATAACTTTTAACAAGATGACATCGTTTAAATATGATGAGAGAGAGAGAGAGAGAGAGAGAGAGAGAGAGAGAGAGAGAGAGAGAGAGAGAGATTTAAACTGTTTGTTCTGAGATGTTATATGAAAAAAGGGCACCAAGAGAAACCTACCACCTCTTGTAAAACAAATGTATAAACCTTCTCGAGTGTAATCCGAATCGAATCCAGACGGTGAAAGACGCTTTGATCCGTAACACGGCGTTTTGTTAATCACTATGCCACCAAGACATAGATATATAGAAGGAATACAAATTACACAGGATGTCAAATTTATTACATATTTTTGTTGTTTAAAATGTAAAATCCAGGTAAAATATACCTTGGTAAAAAAAATTAATAAAAAATTAAAATAAAAATAACGCTTAACTGTATATATAAATTTGATTTTCAGACTTTATGTGTGAATGTTCTGATGCATGTAATGTTGCATTGATTTGTTTTAAATTTCAAGCTAAATAAATAATAAATACGCTGTTGATTTTTGTGCATTTTGAATTTTCAATAATGCATAAATTGCATTGCATGAAGCATTGGTTGAATAACTAAAAACCATGAAATAATGGTGAAGCTAGGTCTATTTAGGTCATGATAAATGACTACCGGAAGTGTTTTGCTTTGTGGCTTTTGTTTGAGCATTATGTCATACGTCACCCTGTCTTTGTTGATACCTTTTCTATACCGTATAAAATACAACCATATAAGTCAAGAAAAACTTTTAAAAATGGCTTATTTAGTCAAGCAAGGCAACATCCACTAGGGAAGTGAGACCGAGGGTTCCGAAAGGATAAGCACCTTCTGTCTAACTACCTTTCATTTACATTCCAAAACTTGTTTCCATAGTAACAATTGGTAACTGTATGACTCTTTTCTGCTTTTGTCGCTTGTGACGCCGTCGACACCAAACGTCTACGTCGACATACTGGTTGGTCTAATTTCACACTTATTTCATAGAATATCATTAACTATAACTTAGCGAAACTAAAAAGGAATGATTGTTCAACTTAGGCTTGTTCTTTTAAATAGCATCGCTTAAGAAAACAACATAATATATAAATATAAAACGCAAGCTACATAACTGTACTAGCATTGTGTTACATAAAAAAAAATAATTTTCACTTTCGGAGAGAGTATATTTGTGTTTCAATTTTTTTTTAAATTCTAATGTAACATTCATTATAGAGCTTGTAGAACGAACTCCAAGTATTATAGAAATGTAATACTCTGCCCTAAGCTTAAGCTTTGTTTGGATGACAAGTAATGCAAAGCTTCTATTGATAGGGGTAAACTCTATATAGACTGTTCTTTTAATCATCCAACAAAGCAGCATTTTCTGCCGCAGCTTCATGAATTTGCGTCTGGACATATTAAAATGTTTGTTAGGAAAGTACGTCTATATATATATATATATATATATATATATATATATATATATATATATATATATATATATATATATATATATATATATATATATGATTGTAGAGTCGATGGGGTGTGTGTGTGTGTGTGTGTGTGTGTGTGTGTGTGTGTGTGTGTGTGTAATACCGCAAAACATACACTTATGGATATATGTTACCTCATGTTCTCTTCTCAGTCCTGAGTAAAGAATTAAAATATATATTATGTCATTTTTTGTTGTTTTAACATCAAAGCGAATCAAAACGAGTTTCGTCAATTCTGCACATCTAAAACTCTTTAGACAGTCTAAGATCTAAGATAAAATCACCTCGGAGAAGACAATGAGACCAAATCGAAAACTAAAATGAAGGATTTTGAAAGCACTTGAGTTAAAATACGTAGAGAATTTCAACAATTTAAATGTTAAAAAACATTATAAATCAAATTTGTCAGCGGTTTATACATGTTCATACAAGATTGAACAAAAACTTGCATAACTACATTTATCAGTAAATTATGTTGATACGCAAACACGATTTTCTATATCTAATCTGCATTAAATATCATTTTGTCTTTTTACATTATTGATGTTAGCTTGAATTTTTGCTACAAATAGAGAAAAATATATTTACTTCTCTTTGGAGCAAAATTATATTTTTGAATGAAAAAATACATCGCACAACTGATCAAAGATATTTTTAAGGAAGGCATATATCAATCCTTCAGAAGTTAGTTGTACTAATTTACACAATAATAAGATGTAAATTGTATTTTATTTAATAAGTTCAATCCTAGCTAACTTGTAACATCTAAACCAACAATTAAATATTGGTTATAGTCGATATGAAACATTTCACGAAAGATATGTGTGAAATATACTGGACAGGTAATGATTTAAACCATTTTTTAATCCTGTGTATGATATCGTATGCGGTTATGGTTAAAACCATTTTCCTGTTGGATCCCTTTTTGTTTATTTGTTTTTTTTTTTTTTTAATATCATCTGATATCAGAGTTCCATCACATTTTTGGAATGAAAATTTTCATTGTTTATAAAAAGCAAGACATTATTTTAGGGGCATCATCACTATGAATAATTTCAATAAAACATGAGGTTGTTAGTCACGCGCGTCTCTTGTCTTCATATATATTGGAGCTTGCAATTTCGAACATAAATTCCAATGCCACGGTTAAATGAAAAAATCAAGGTCAATGTAACCATTAACTTGTTATATGTCACTGAAAGAGCATGTGAATAATTCAAAGAACCGGAAAATTGACAATTGTAAAATGAAATAAAAAGCAGTGGTGCTGCTCCAAAAAATTAATAATTAAAATGATTTTTTTTTCTAAACAAAAACTCAGCCAATAATTAAATTACAGAATGCAGGTTAACAAGAAAAACAAATAAAATACAAATTCCCCTGGCTATATTAAATATAAATGTTTTTTATATTTGAAAACATTAATAAAGTAAAATCCCCATTGCTTGATGAAATTGACATTTGTGTTAAGTTGTCAATTTCATGAAATAGATTAAATATTTGGTGACCTTAACAAGGGTCGGCAAACAGAAAGCTTTGTAGAATTGGATGTTAAAATGAGTTGTTCAGACGTTACAATACTTTGGATAAAAATTTTATATACCATCTAGGGCTTTTTTAAAATCTTTTTAAAAATGCGTTTTGTTAAATATAAAAAAGAATAATTGATTAAATTTTCAATTCACACGCAGACAAAAATAAGGAGAAATAGTAGTTTTAAGATAATTTTAATTTCCAATATATTACTTATTTGATAAAAATCATTCGAATTAGAGTTTTGTTTTACAGCATTTTTAAAAAAAATAAAACCAAAATTAAATTAGATAAGTAAAGCAATTTGAACTAAACGTTTTAAGATTGTTGAAGTATTGTGAGTGTATTGGGTTTTTATTTTTAGAAGGACTAACTGATGTTATAAATTAAATTTAAAAATTTCGTTGCTTTTAACAAAATAAAGGAATGGATTTAAATAGATTTACGATAAATATACATAAGTAAAAACGCACCGAGAAATAATTGAAAGGACAAGCATGAATTCTGCAAAAATTGTTAACAGAAACTACAAGGGTGTTCTTCAATCGTGCACCTACAACGATTTCGAGAAAAAAACTTATTGATAGACGTTTGTTTGAGTTATTAAGTCACAATTTAATAATCCAAAAAAATTAACCGAAAAAAATCCAGTTTGACAGATCTGACAAGGTAATTTAAATTTCAATTCATTTTGAAACATGAATCAAGTTCAATCAAAATACTTAGTCTATTTTAAAATTTGTTGAAGTGTTAATTTTAAATATTTTTCTTCTGTCTCATCAAACTATTTCTCTAGAATAATTTTTATTATTGTGTTAAACTAATTTTATCCTGATTTTAAGACAATATAACAAAGTGTTTCTTGTCAAATTGATCATCTACAATACGACGTTTACATCATTCTGTGGTTAAGATAATCAGTCTAGTTTAAAAATAAAATCAAAATCAAGTAAATTGGAACTTTTAAGAAAAGAGGGGGGAGTCTAAGTGGCTTAGCTTAACCTGTATGATCTAAATGTTTCTTATTAACCCAGGTTTAAGCCCCTTTTGGACAAATCTTAGTACCTGAAAGTGCGTTAATTCGCTTGTTGAATATCAATTTTTTTTCTGGATATTCTTTCACTGTTATATGAGACTTAGACTTATTCGCATATATTATGCAGAATGGTTGAAATGTATGTAAAATGTTACAATTATTTGGATGAATTAAAAAAGAGCGGGATTCGAACCTATGCTGTAAAAGTCGTTTTTTATTCTTTTATAGCGCCTTGGCCACCAAGGCAAAATAAAAAAAATAACTTCAGATAAAATTTTGATTTTCATTTTCTTTCCTTGAAAAAGATTCTTCTTTTTTTTTAAAAAAATAATTGCATGGATACGGTATGTAACCACTTAATTATTAATTATAATTAGCGTTATCACAAATTCAATGGCCTATGGAGTAATTAACTTGGCGCAAATATTAATATCTGAGGTTATCAAAAATGTCGCCTCACTTCAAAAGGTATGCATTTGATATGATATTTTTTTCATCTTGTTTACAAATACTATAGGGTAATCTCGTCTTTTTAAATAATATCAAACGATAAAAAAAACTTAATTTACCTTTACACTGAGCAAAGCTTGCGTAAGTGAAGAGAAAGGTGTTCCGATTGAAGTCACCAAATTAAAAGATAAGATATGTTTTTTTTTCAGTATCATTTTTTCATATAGGATAGATATTGCCACTTCAATATTCATTTTAGTTGGAAGAGACTGATCGATATTTTAGATATATGTATAATTGAAGCTGGACCACCATCAACGATATTAAGACACTGTTAGTAGTGCATAAACTATCATTGTTTGATGTGACAGCCATCGGGCAAACCGATCGGCTCAGCGACTCGAGATCTTTCTGATTAATAATAACGCTATGTCTGACAAGCGTTCATCTGCGTTTATCGTCTGCTTTCAGTCAATTTTTATCCTTCCTACTAACAACAATGTAAAAATACAGAGTCTCAGTGGCATTGAAATCGCTTAAAACAATTTGATTCACCTTTATCTTCGAATTGTCGTCTGTTCATGTTGGTAAGCAACTTTAAGTGAAATTACAATCCCAGTTTTTTTTTTCTTTAATAGTACCTAAAGGATCTAGTGCTGTTAATAAAATGTTGATAACTGCGTTGGTGGTTCGTCAGTAGTAATGTGAATGGTTGAAGTTGAAATTGTCACACAGTGCATGATACTATTTCTGAAAAAGCTTCAAAAAAAGGCTTTTGTGATCTTTGTGTTCTAAAGCTTTTTTTCAATTTATTGTTAAACACATTCAAAAAATGCTTTATGACATTTGCTTTAAGGAACAAAACTGTTATACAAGAAATACTTCACATACACTACTCCATCTAAAATATAAACAACATCAGCATTTTGTTCAGGAAATTTACAATTCAACATGGTCGCATCATTTCCGGCTACCCCATGCCGAGTGTTTGTTTGAACTTTTAATTGTTGGTGACGTCAGTGCAGACAGACCGTAGGATCGGAAAAAAGTTATACCCTTTACTAAAACAAATGTGGTCAAACTTCTTTTATTATTATTATTGTTCTGGATTTTCTAGCATGTAAAAATAAAGGAGATCGTTGTTTACTTGAAAAAAATTAATTCCACCAACTTAATCTCTATTGAATTTCTAGTCAAGGGGAGTCTGTAAATGTCATTTTTCGTAGAATACTTTACAACAATATATATAATGAAGCTGTGGCTTTTTTCTATGCCAGTTTCATTCTTATGACCATTTGTCCCTTACAATTTGAGAAGACTTTTAAAAAGTTGCCAAAGTTGGTAATTTTATAAGCAGTGGTCGCAGTGTGTTTGTTCTACTTTGTATGGTCTTGATTCCCTGTTCTTCAATAACTAGTACTGCTTCATTCTCTGTCTGCCTCTTCTTGGACAATCATATGTGTATCAGCAGTTACGAATTGTCTTCTTACATCTTTATGCATTCGCTTGTTTTTAAATACTGGTTTGCTACACACATGCGTTATGCATTATGTATTTCAGTAGCGATTAATTGAACAAAAGCATATATCTGTTATGTAACCAAAATATGATAATAATAGCACGCATATTGCTTTTTCGGCGCGATAATGCATATTAATATTAATTGCTATAATTACATTCACGTGCACTGAAATTTTAAGATTCTTATCACAATTCTTTCATTATTTAAAGTGCATCTTTCGAATCAAACAAGGTATTTTATTCTTATTAAGCGAGATAACAAACCACTGTTTTATGCCTGTCTTTTGTATTGAAGTTTGTTTGTCTTCAGACTTTTTATTACCGTTTCCTTTGTGCTGACGCGGGACGGATGTCTATAGTCTATTAACTTTTGCATATTGCCTTGAAATTCTGGCGTTTTCTTACCCTCAATGAAAACTGGAATGTATATTGTAATGGAGAGAATCGATAAAACGAAACTGTTATTGTGTGAATATAATTACAGAAATGCCCGTATTTTCTTAGAAGATAAAAAAAGATCTTTGGTTGTAAAGCTGATGTCTTGAAACAGACGACCTCTTGACTTCCGGTACGACCTATTGACTTCCGAGCGATAATTATGGCATCATTGAATAATGATAATGTTATTATGCGACAGTAACTTTTATTTTAAGATTTGATTATGATATCCACCGGCTTTTTAAAAAATAATATCACGTCATTTTTTGGAAAAGTTAATTTTAATTTAATAGTACAAAATAAATTTAAGGTGTGAATTTTATGAGTTGCTACATTAATGTATCAATTGAAACAATGTAAAACATCTTTATTTAAAGAATTAGAAATATGCATGTGTGCAAATTAACATTCGGATTGACAGACGCGTGTCAAAAGCCTCGGTACACATATTTAAATGTGCTTTAAAGGATATATATATATATATATATATCGCTTTCGTAATTTAGGGCCTCCCAATATGCAAAAAACAAAACCGGTTAAAATGCTTTATAAAATATTTATATGTAATTCGTAAAGATTTCAATTTCAATTGTAACATATAAATATATTTTAAACTTTTGACCGTTTGGTCCCGGCAATGTTGATGAGGAATTTTATGCCTAGACAAGCGTCTGGTGTGCTCAAAATTTACATATGTTAACCATGTGAACTTTGCTGTTTGAAAATACTTCCATTGATGTGCCTGAAGTTTAAGAATATATTGAGTCATGGGTGTTGCATTTTAGGATAAGTTGCACTCACTGCGTGTATTTTGAACAAGCAAAATAAGAATTGTCAACTCAGCACTTTATTATGGTAATTACAGAACAATTTAGACTAGTGCTTTATTTTTGTTTCTAATCATGTAAATCGCTTTCTTTTTTGCATCATTTCATTTGTTAAAAGTTTATTGGTTGGTTAGTTGTTGGTTGTTTGGTTGATTGAATGTCGTCATATCAGCATTTTTTCAGCTTTTCTCTAATTATTTTCAAATGGGTTGCATTTGTAACAATTTTTACATGATTGGTAACTGAAAGTCTTGATTCTTTATGACAATAATGATTTAAATCTCTTCACAATACAGTTTTTCTCTAACCTGTTTCTTATAGATGTAGTTATAAAAACTCTAGAATGGTTTCTAGGTTTGCAGTGACCTACTTTTACATGTACCTGAATCAAACAAGACGTATCAGACATAATTGCAATACAAATATTTTTCTCATTAAAAAAAATTAGTATCATAATATGCTCAATAACCACCTGTAACACCTAGTGTTGATTGCCCCAGTTTTTTTTTTTTTTTTTTTTTTTTTTTTTTTTTTTTGTGTGCATATATAATCCATTTTGAGTCAAAGCCGAGTTGTACCGAGTATCTATGAAAAAAACATTTATTTTTAAATTGCTACACTTATCCACGCAGATGTGTGAATACAACGCTGAAGGTTGGTACTGCAATAGACTTATTATCCTATCTAAAGGTGTGGGTTTCTTGTATTTTGATTCATTTTTTGCAGTCAAATTAGAATGAACATCCACCTATATTTGCTGTAACCTTTTTTTAAGATGCATGTATTACCGTGTTTATCACTGATGTTACATGTAAGTAATTAGTTATAAGTAACATTTTGTGAAACTTGAAACCTCACAATTGTATTGTTTAGTAATCATTCAAGTGTAAACATTGTACTGCAATCCCTACTTTTTAAAAATCAAACATTACGTAAAATCTTAAGTACGATAACTTAACTATTGAATAATGTAGTAAATTAATGAAAATAATACATAGTATATAAAGGTCTGTTGTTGTTGTTTTTTTTTTTTTTTTTAATTTCATCTTTGTGGCTTTGAATTCGTTGAAGTCCTTAGTTGAAAATATTTCATAGAAATAAATCCATGAAAATTAAAAATTAAGTAGTTATCATTATATATATATATATTGCATCTTATCTAATAGAGCGGAATTCTTGTATATTGTCTTACTTTTTGCCCTGAATTAGGATGAACAGCAATATGTTTTCCTTTATCTTTAAATTCGGATTACAGATATTACAGTTACTGATACACAACTGATGTAACAATATGTAAGTCATTAGTTATACTTAACATTTTGTGAAACTTGAAACCTCTTAAAATTAATGTTTAGTAACCATTTAAGTGAAAACATAATATTGCAATTGCTATTTTTATTTTATCAAATGTTACATGAAACCTTAACTATAACATTAAAACAATTATTAATAACTTTGATAACAGCTTGTAATATTCAATTGTATTTATTTGGCTTTGAATTTATTGATAGCACATGTTGAAAAACATTCTATGGAAACAAAAAAGGGAAAATTTGACTATTTTTGTTCTTCTGTTATGTGTTGAATTTTGAACTTTTACAAAAAAAAAAAAGAAGGAACTCAAAGTTCTGCTTATTTGCACTATTTTGTATGTTGTTATAATTACATAAACTCAATATAATAGAGGGAATATTAAATATTTCACATTATTTTTTTATTGAAACATTTGGTATTTATTTCCCGGTTAGTTTTAGAATTTTTTCTTTTAGTTGCATTAATTTTATTACAAATTTTGGTCTTTGTGTTGTTATTTCTATCTACGAATATTACGTTCATATTTGTTCATCTTTAAGCTATTTCAGTGCTAAATTTATAAAATGGCTAACTACAATTTTTGAACTGTAGATTTGTAGAAATTTCAAAGGTAAGAACCCAACATTAATTAAATAACATGAATAAAGAAATGGTTGATGTTAAAATGTATAAAACGGCTAACTGCATTTTTTTTTTTTTTTTTTTTTTTTTTTTTTTTTTTTTTTTGAATCGTTGAATTATAAATTATTATTAATTAAAATATCTGGATAAAGAAATGCTTGATATCCGAATTTAAAAATTACCTTACTGCATTTTTTGAATTGTGGAATTATAGAAATTTCAAAGGTGAGAACCAACCATTAATTAAAATACCTGGATAAAGGAATGGTTAATATCCAAATTAGTCACGTCGTAATATTTTGCATTTAAAATAGAAAATATGACTTAATTAAATATGTTTAACTGCTCAAACTGACATGTTAAAGTATAAAACAATAAAGACATGTTATGTGACATTATAGATAGATTTATAGGCGAATTTAAAGAAATAAGTTTGTGTTCTACTACACTGTGTCCAATTTGTCTTGGTGGCCAAGTGGATTACTACTCGTGGTTACGGAACACAGTCCCTCTATTTCAGTTTCTGTATAGCACTCATGACTGTTTCAGTAAACATCTTCCAGAAACCATTTTGAAAAATACTTAACAAAAATACCTCTTTAATATGTGTCATCTGTCACATTTCGAAAAATTCATTGCTCATCAGTGACACTAGGGGCCGAAAAAAGTTAATAGATAAAAGATAATTCAAACATTTAAAAATTAATGAATTCAAGGTTCCAAAGTTATATCAATCCAAATCTAACCAAGGAATGATTTCGCATGCATGTCTCATATAATTCGTGCTCTTTTATACCAAATTATAAACTGTTGTTTGGTCTGTTAAGCATTTTTTGGTCTCCATAGTTCTTGTTTGGTTACATAATGTGCTCTCTATTTTTTCTTTTATATGTTGCTAGATGAGTTTTTCTGTGTTCCTAGTGGCTCAAGCAATTGCACAATAAATGCTATTCAATTATGCATTCTAATTTTATTTCTTATAACAAGTTACCTACATTTTTACTCTAACATTCATTATATATATATATATATATATATATATATATATATATATATATATATATATATATATATATATATATATATATATATATATATATATATACAGTCACTTAAAACATTTCAGAAACAAAACATTTATTATATATGTTTAAAATAAGCCGTCATCATATTGATGTATTTATGTGACAAGTTTCCATGGAGACACGTCAACTAACTTCCTTACAAATGTCTGAAAAACTATGAACTTTATGTTGAAATATATAAAATAGTTGTACAAGTATTTTCTTTGACTTTATTTAGAGTTTTGAGCATGTAGTAATGTTAGACAGTTCAGACCCCACACAAGTATTACATACAATTGCACAAGTTATTTACACACAATGAATGCAAAAACAGAAAAAGTGTACACATTAATTAAACATTTTGACATTTTCCTTGTCTCTTGTTAAGAAACATATTAATCTTTTTATCCCCCCCCTTCTTTCGTCCTGCAAATTATAAGCAAAGCTCTTTGTTATGATTTTTTAACATTGCCATATGTCTGTTTTCTTGACAAAACTAAGGACAAAGCAGACAAAATATACTAAATTAAAGATTATTTTGGAAACGTTGTAGCTATTTCAGAGCACCTACCAGCCTACATACATAATTTGTAAAGTCAATTTACACTGTATTTGCAATAAAAAAAATATCTACTACTTAAACAACATCTCAAAGACACAGTGGTTACAAGATGATCTAATCATACAGATATTATATACTGGTATCTATTAAGTAAGTCCTTCAAAAAGGTACGTAAACCAAAGCACTAGAATTTTACCTCAGTGCCCGTAAAAATTTAAAAATTTGATAATCCAGGATTTAATATGTGTCTGTTTTTATTGAATTGTTTCAATTCATCATTAGCTTGAATTTTTAAACGTTCTTGATGTCGTCAACTTTTGCAAGGTATGCATTTTATGAGCAAATTGCTTTGTTCTTTGTTCTTTTAAGTACATGATCATTGAATATGGTTCATTTTTACATAAATACAAGTGCAAGTTAAAGTTTGGAAACAGCCGGTCCCCATTTCGCAATACTTAAATTTCTTTAAGAAAACAAGAATACATAATAATCATTTAAAGGTATTCAGAAAGGTTTTTTTTCAAAACTCAATTCAAATAAATTTTTTACAACAAGATTTTGTTAAATTGCAAAAACTCTAATTTAAATCCATCGTATATGAAAGAATATATAATGCATAACGACAATTTTATCTGAATTTTTCTTAAATATTGTTTGTTTTTTCTCTTGACATGATGCACGTAAAAAATTAACAAATAAGATTCCATCCACATCTAACGCCCTAAGATACAATACATTTTAAAAAATCTTTAAACAATAAAACTTGTTGTTTTTATAAATAAAGCAGTTTTCTTTAATCATGTTTTAATGTGACACAAATTTCACCACAAAACTACTATTTTTTTTGTTTTTAAATGCCAAATATTTAGTTTCCGCCATGTGTAATTTATCATTAGTGTAAAGTCTTATTGCGCATGTCACGTGTTACTCAAATTTATCATAATGCATAAAATTCCTTGTCATGTCCGTTCTCTTGTTAAACCATATTTAACTCTTTCAAAATTGATTGAATGTCGTCTGCTAATGAAGATAAAATGAGCAAAAATAAGGTTTTATGGACCACCTACAAGGACTTTTAAAGATAAAATATTTTACAATAAAATGAAATAGGAACGAATATTTTGTCGGAAATTGATATAAATTGTTCAAAAAATAACCAAGCGTCATTTGGACAGGTTACGGAACATACAATTTGGCTTCTCGAGAAATAGAAGCCAAAGGTCAATAGCGGAAAGCTCTTAACCCTTAATACGGTTGTCACAGGTCAGTTTGGCATTATTAAGTGCTATTCCAGCACATTGCTTGAGTATTGTATTAACATCTTTAAGAGAGTATTGTTCATGAAACTATTTACTTCTGTAATTTATCTATCTTTCAATGTTGTCTAGGTCACCGGTTGGCTCACTTAACGCGGTTTTTCGGCTGCCAAAATCAATAAACATTTCAAACTCGAAAGAAATAAGTAAGTTTAGACTGTGGGTAGAACGTAGTAAATTGCAATGCTATTACTATTATACTTTTATTTAATGATAGTAAGTTTTGAAAGACATCATATATATATATATATATATATATATATATATATATATATATATATATATATGTATATGTATATATATAATGAAAATAAGAGTCCTTTTTTAAACTTATTTTGAGTCAACATTTTACACGACCAGCAATTAATTACACTAAGTATTGTCTAGAATCTTCTTTAAAATCTTAATCACCAGAACTGAAAACGCTTTATAATAGATAAATTAACAATTACCAAGAATCATCTTCTGGCCATATTGTTCAAACAAATATTGCAATCGAATGCAGCATCTTTGTTTGGAATGTTTTGCATTAGACCCATTTGCAAACTGCACCATACAGAAATTATATTACATGTTAAAAAATGTCTATTGTTAATTTTTTTAAAATTACATTTTTCTACGCTTTACTGTCACCGGTTTGTATCATTAGGCGTTTTTATACGTCACGTTGTGTCAATGTTTTCCATTAAACATGTACTAACTAAGCACATTATATAATGATTTAATGCGAGTAAAAGACTATTAAGCATATATAAAACGTTTAATTAATATTTTTATTTCGTTATGCATCCAAATTGAATTCTGATGACCGTTGACCTTTTGCACCATTTAAGTCAAACCGACATCATTTCAAAATTGTACAATATTGTTTTATTGTATTTAAAAAAATGATGATTAAGTTAAACCTTTATTATTTTTTATTTAAACGAACAGAAGTTCAATGTTTCTTGTTGCTCTGATCAAAACATGCTGAAGAAATTTCGGATGCAAGAGTATATATTATTAAAAAAACAATTCCCGGCATTAAAAGTCTTCATTGGTTTCGGCGTACTTGTAAACCACTGATTTTGGAAAACGTGATATAGTTTTAAAAAAAACTTTAATACTTTCAAAACCAAAACACTGAACATATACTTCAGTAACTATCCAAATTCATGATGTTTATTAGTAGTATTAGAATATTTGTTTGTGTTTGTATAGTTTTGTCTTGCGTCTTGCTCTACTCTTTTTTTTTTTTTTTTTTTTTTTTTTTTTTTTTTTTTTTTTTTTTTTTTTTTTTTTGTCAAACACATGTATTGTTGTCACCAAGTAAAGATTAAATATCTATAAACTAATTAAGAATTTGGCATAAGGAATGTTATTAATATTGTTACTTAGTTAATCAGTTATTGTGAATATATAAAAAATACCTGCAAATAAAGACTACACATTAGTAAAAAAAAAAGTATAAAGTAATAAATCGTTTACTAGTATTCTTCATATAAAAATCTTTATATGTAGAAGGTTTTAATTGATTTTAAACTAAATTACTTGTTATGCAAGTCGTTTTTTTTTTATTATTATGTTATTGTGTCATATTTTTATAAATAAACATGAAACATCATTCTTAACAATGTGTTATTAATTGACAAACAAATGTATGTCTAAAGGAATGTTCCTTTGTATATAATATATATTTGTTTTTTAAAAAATGCGTCTTTTAGTTTTTGTTGTCTCTGTGATAATTTTTGACGGTATTTTTTTTCTTTCTTACTTTTATTAAACACAAACCTTCTAAGATGTCCCATTTAAAAATCAACTTCAACAAATTAGCATAATCTTAATTTTTTGTAAGAATTAAAATGAATCAAATTTTATGTTTTTCACTTCTTTAAATTTTATTTTAAGAATGAAATTTTACTGTAAATTATAATTGTTATATCTTAATATAACAACTTAAATGATTAAGTTTTGACAAGTCTGCGGTTTACCGGAAAATGATGTAAAGGTGACTTATGTAAAATCCGTAGAATTACGTCGCCAAATTCGACACTACATTTAATAAATGCTTCAGTTAAATAAAATCTGCTATGATTTGACAGAATGTTTTAATTAAAGTAAAAACAATGTATTTTTGAAAATTAATGAGCGTAAAATGTGTCGTGTTTATTAATGCGGAATATTTTACAAGAACAACCTATCAACCATTATAATTTGTGATTAAATTTAATATCTATGAGAAAAATGAAAATGCTTTATTTATCTCTGTGAATAAAAATGTAATGATCGATGGTCAGTCTTCATATTAATAAAAATACATATTAGCTTTGCTTTAGATTTGACACGCGTCGGTAGATTATATTAATATTTCAGCCATATAAAGATTTCAATATTGATATGTGTTCAATATCTACATTATTCATTACTATGTATATTTCATTGATTTTACCCAAATCGGACACGCTTTATGGTGTTAACGGGGTGTTATAGCCCCAGTTTCACAATCATTTGTTCAATTGAGTGTACACTTAACTCAAATTAGGAAATATTTCAAAGTCAATTTTTAAGACATTACACAGTTAAAATTGAATATCTAATATTATATTTAAATTGTTTAGTGTAGGTTTGTAGGTTTATTTTTTAAAATGTAGAATTTGGAATTCTACTTTTTATTCTTTAACAACATATATAAAACTAAATAGGGTATCTAAATAAAAGGGCACTCAATGATCATGTCCTGTCATATTTTGTTCAAATGACTGTGCATTTTTATGTACTTTGTAGTTCTAAACGAATTGTAGAATTGCAACGAATAATACATATTTTTATACAAATTCAATTAAGAATATTCATTTAAGAACATTCATTGGAGAAATTCTGTTATTGGTTTTTTAAAAATAGTGTGTGTGTGTGTGTGTGTGTGTGTGTGTGTGTGTTGTAAAATTAATGGACTTAATACGACCTTATATTATCAATCCCCACAACTGGAAATCATTCTCTATATTTATGAATTATTTGCATCCGGAGTCAAGAGTTTTAGCACCCGAGTTCTCAATATGTTTTACTCTCTCTCTCTCTCTCTCTCTCTCTCTCTCTCTCTCTCTCTCTCTCTCTCTCTCTCTGTGAAATCTTAAAATAAAAGGCCACGTTTTCCATATAAAATGCAAGGTACTTCCTTCTTCTCAATTAAATTCTCTCTCTCTCTCTCTCTCTCTCTCTCTCTCTCTCTCTCTCTCTCTCTCTCTCTCATTTGGTGTCTCTTGGTTCTAGTTAAATTGGCTGCTGTTAAATAAAACTTCGTATGCTGAAATCGATTATTTATTGAACTAGAAAATAATTTGTTTTGCAACAAATCACGCGATTGGTTCAATGAGACTTTATTGCATTATTCACTTGCATATAATAAGAGAGAATGGACAAGTTGCCGCCTCTTCGTAAAATCAATAAGTCTGATTCCAGAAGAAAAAACATAGAGCCTTGGTCAAGGGCTGTGTCCATAATATAGCCGGAGTTTCGAATTCATTTTTAATCTTTTCTTGTTTTATACTAATTTGATCAAATATTTGATCTTCTCTTTTGACACGAAACTTGAATGATGTATGATTGCTATGTGTTGAAAGACATTTATTGCATAAATTAATCTTTTTAAACAATTCAATGAATAATTTATTTGAAATTAAGATAAGCTTTTACATAGTATTCAAGTAAATCAACCATTCATTTTGTAACTAAATTCAATGATTTTTGAAATTCATCAATTTTAAAAGCAACAAATTTTCTTTATTATAGTTATGGTGTCTGATGTAGACATAGTTTCGTAAAAAGCACATAAAGAAAAAATAGTTTCGTAAATCAATAAAATTGTATATAATATTTTTATGGATTTTCGACTCCCTTTTAACGTTTTGAACATCAATAGAATCCAATTTACTGCATAAATACACTAACAAGATGTTGTAAACAATTTGCGTAGCAGGACATGCGGCGATGACAGCCATTTGGCTTTGAAATTATCGGCTTTTAAGTCTTGACCTTTATTGATAAATTGCATCGTCTGCTTTGATTTTATAAAAACGGAACTAATCAAAAGATTTTATTAATTTTCTTATGAATACAAAACATTTTTGTGATTTCAATTTCATAATTTGATCAATTAGTAAAATATTTTTTCAAAATAGCTTTTCGTCCTTTCTTTTGACTTAAATTGAAGATTAAATATCAATTGAAAGAAAATATTGATCTTACCCATGCCACCCAAAACGTTTATGGGAATAACCCAAACGTCATCCGCTTTCACTGATTCGTGAAATAGACACATTTGAAGTGTACATAAAATCAGTGATGAAAATAAGTATTTCAATCTTCGGAAGAAAATGCAGTTTAGAAGATTTAGCTTAATGTAAAAGGGTATCTTTGATGTATGGGTTTTATTTCTCCGCCACCGTCCTTCTTATTATTAAATAAAGAAATTTCCAACTGTCCAGTTATTTATTTATTTGAATACTTGTGGTGTTTTTGTGATATAAAGACGACGACGAGATTTAAAATGGGCATTAATATAGCATTTTATTTATAAACGTACAATACCATTTACTTCCCTGGCGCCTAAATCGTAAGAAATTGCTACATAAATGATATGTATATGCTTACAAGCGGTTGTAATAAATTTTGAAAATAATAGAAAAATATAAATATATATACATCACCTATTAAAATGGCGGGGATATGGCATAAGATCACGTGGGTGGTACGAGAACTCAAAACAGAATGACAAATAAAATATCGCCCTTCTTTTTTTATGGGACAAAAGTGTAAAATGTGTCACAGGTATAAAGGCATATGGGACTTTTAGGGATTAAAATTGTAATATCAGGTAACGGCATTTAACATTTTGGATACTTTATCTCTGCTAAGCAATAAAACCATGTCTGTTTTTAACACATATGATGATATATAGCGTTGCAGACGACATCTTAAATTTCAAAGTTTATTCTGAAAAAAACTATTCTTGTGTAAAATCATTGTGTAAAACGTAATTATTAAATGGTTGTAACAGGGGTTTTTATTCATTTTATTATATTTAGAGGCTAAAAGTCATTGTAACATAAGAACAAATTAATAATTTCATTTTTAAAGAAGCAGACGACTTATTCAGAAGTGTGGACAATTGGATAAGCTTGTGATAGTCGTTTTTGCAACTCGTAAACTTAAAAACAATGGGAACCTGTACATTCTTTTTAATCCATTTATACTGTTTATGGAGAGTTTAACAATCTCAAACTATAATAAAATAAATTATTTCTAAATATCATCTGAACATAAATTAATTCATAAAAGATTCCTTTCAATTTTCTACGATAAAGCAATCGTTTCGAATTGTATACGATTGTAGGTATGTTTGTTTTATAACCAAATACAAGAATATTGAATTGAATAAAAAGGAAGTACCTTGCAGTTGATATAGAAGACGTTGCTTTTTATTTAAATCTTATTTTAAAAGAGTATTCAGAGAGAGAGAGAGAGAGAGAGAGAGAGAGAGAGAGAGAGAGAGAGAGAGAGAGTAAAATACATTTTGAGATCTCGGGGTGTTAAAAATCTTGACTGTAGATGGAAACAATTGACATACATACATACATACATACATACATACATACATACATACATACATGTTCTATGTATTCTTCATAAAGAATACTACTACTAGAATCTGGAATGCATTTAGGAAATACGGGAAAACAGAAGAGACGAGGGGAGATAAATTGGTTTTACTAATGCCGAGTCTTGCATTTTTGAGAGAGGAAGAGATAGTGGCTTTTTTATTCTTACATTCTACTGTTTCACGACTCTGGTGAACACATGTGGAAGAATATATTATCATTCATCTATTCTACATATATATATATATATATATATATATATATATATATATATATATATATATATATATATATATATATATATATATATATATATAATACAGCAATTTAGTACGACAAATTTTTCTGGTTGGTTTGTAAATGGCTTTCATTTCGTTTTATGTGATTTTGTCCTGAAAGAAACGCCAGAAACGCAGGTTACAGACGCCGCACGTGAAAGTAAAAGGGACACAATAAAAATTGACATTAATAACTTTTTTCTCCTATATAATAACTGTTGCTCGTTAGCATTGTTTCTGCCCAAAAATAAACATTAACGTCAAGGCCTATAGCCGATTAAGAGTTTAGAATTTGTTTAGCTTGCGACTAATTTCTTCTTTTTTACTGACAAAAATAAAACTGAAATTCTTTAGAACGTACAGCTATTTATTATGTAGTAATAATTCTTTAACAATATGGAACAGGAATTTATTAATGGTGGTTTAATTTCACACGACTCCATGGCGGTTCTCAATGACGGAGAAAAAAACAAGCTTCTATCTGTAGTGACCTTGGTTTTCTATTGTAAATGGGGAAATTTTTCAAAGATAACGGCACATGTAAGAAATGTTATTGTTTAAAACGTTTTCTTTACATGTAAATATATTTTCACTTGATATTTATGTTTCAATTATAACATTTACAAAGAATTTTTACATACTTTTTAGTATTTTTCTTCATTCCTGTCGACAAGACGGTAGCCGATACAATTGTCAATTACTAAGAAATGAAAGATGGGATTTTTGACAAAAAGTGAAATATTTGAGGTATTATAACTTGCATATCTGCAAAAAAAAAAAAAACGTTATGTGAATGTACTGCACGTGTATGCGATGTTATTTTTTTTGTGTTTAAAATTATCATGAAGTTGATTAAGTAATACGTAAAAATGGAAAATGCCATTCACGTTTAAGATATCAATGAATGTTTTCAACTGATAAAAGTGCGAAAAGTTTATACAAAAAAGACGTACTGACTCTCAGTCGCCATAGTTATTATTATTATTATTATTATTATTATTATTATTATTATTATTATTATTATATTGTTGTTGTTTTGTTGAATTATTTTTAATACCAATAAGGTACAGAAAACAGAAAGGTAGTTCAATGATGAAGAATAATATTTTTAGCTAAATAAATTATTATCTGCAAATAATGAGTGAAGGAAAAAAAACGAATACTTAATCAAATGCAAATTTTGAATTCTATCCTTTTATTTATTTATTTATTTATTTATTTATTTATTTATTTATTTTATTTATTTATTTATTTATTTACATGTATTATTATTATTATTATTATTTTATTATTTCATTGTTATTATCATTATTTATTTATTATTTATTTATTTATTTATTTATTTATTTATTTATTTATTTTTTTTTTTTTTTTTTTTTATTTATTTATTTTCTTCGGTTAAAAGATGGGTTTTTTTTTTCTATATTTCTCGTAATATTACATTTTTATATTCATGCAGGAAACTTCTAAATTATAATCTGCACGATGCAACAGTGGTCTTTGTAAATAATTTATTTTCTTCTTCGCTTGTTGCAACATGTTTTGGGTGACTAGTTTTATCAGAGTACAAATGTTCAGTTTTAAGGTTACGAATACTTTATAATAAAATCCTGTTGCACTTATTTCTTATCGAGAAGTTCATGTGGTCAAACTTAGCCGTCAGAAATTTGAATATCTAGAGACATATGCCACTCGATTTCCATGACTTGATGTTGAATTTATGGGTTTTTGTTTTGTTTTTGAACAGAAATCTCATTAAATTATATCAAATTTGGACATTAAAGAGGATACGGTCCTGCAAAATGCAGAAATGTGCATCCGCTGCAAGTGCATATGCACCTTTGATATAACAAGGTAATTCAAAACACGCGTAACCAGAGCAGCCGACATTTGTAATACAATATGTCGTGTTCCTTTACTGTAAGTGAGAACTTATTGTAATTCCAATTTTTATTACTGCAGACTAGGGGTTAAGGATGATAAAACTGTTTTTATGAGCCTCTGTCCATTTTGTCTGTGATACGCCTCATGAGTTGTGGTAGGTGACCAATCAAACGGCTATTAAACCTCCAATTAACATTTATTATAACCGTATATGCGGTCCTGTCAACACTTCAAGGAGTCATTTTTTCGACCACCAAAGATACGGATTGTTAGTTTCGTATTATCAAAGGATTCATTTTCAATAAAAGTTTATATTTGTTATTACATGGTAATCTGAGACACTGGCTAAGTGAGGGGTGGTATCAAGACAGACAAAATCTAAATAAATCACATCTTCTCAATAAAGCAGGGTGTAGTAACATAGTTTTACGCAAGTTTGTTTCCTCTTATCTCGAGACGGTCAGTTCGGAGTTTAGGGGGGTGGGGGGTAACCCAGAATACTCCGAACAAAATCACCGACCTTTAGCAACAAATTTACTCACACCAGGTTCTATCCGAGTAAAATTTGAACCAAGGAAGTTAAAGGCGCCGTGATTTTTAAGATTTCAAATTCTTTACTAGCGCTTTTTATTGCGAGAAAAAACAGGAATCAAGCGTATTATCGTGTTGATATGAAGCGCAACATGTAAACTAGCTTGTTTTATTCTTTAAAGACATTGGAAACTAACTTTAAAAGGGATAGCTTAAAATGTGCACAAATACTTGGTTAATTGAAGATCACTCAAAACTATTAAACAATAAAATGTAGGAAATACGAAAACGAAAAACCACGATGACCGCACACCGTGACGCTGATTATAGCAAGGCACGATCTGGACCTAAAGTTTTTACGTCCAGTCATATCATGTATAGTTAACTTGTGCCGTCCTTTGTTCTTGTGTTTCTTATGTCTTGTTCTTTCTTGCATTGGTTTTTGCAAAGTACATTTTTTTCAACTAAAAAATGATTTCTTCTGTATCAAAATGAATTTGCAAGAATTGCTGTTGCATTTGTTGGCTTTTGATTCAAGACAACGTGACTTATTTTTGTATTTTTTTTAAAAAAATTATCAATGATTTCCCTATTAAAAGCAGAAATTATAATCCCGAATGAATGCAAATGTTGCTTTTTTAAAATGAATCTGTTTTGTTTTTAATATCAGGTGAATTTTGTATTGAAATATTATTTCCTGTGTCAAAACGCATAAAAAGAAGGAAAACATTAGTTTCTATCGTTTTTAATAGCACATAAACTCCTCCATCTGTTTAGAAAACAATATTTGAAATGGATAAATCTCATTTTTTTTGACATTTCTAAAACATGTTGTCTCTTAGTCATACATATGTACCCTGTATATGATGTTTTTTGCTTAATTTTAACTTTGACGAAATGATATATGCAGAATGATGTGGACCAAATTGATAAAACCGTGTCTGGTATTGCCTAAAGAGCTCCAAATTACTTAAAGTAACCAATGCTTCTTCATGCAAAGAACACACAAAAATTCCTTGCAAATTGAGACCAACGTACTAATAAAATACCATGCACTTTAAAAAAAAAACTGCCATGAAGCAATGTACGAAAAAAAATGTTGAATCAGACAATGTTTTGTTGTCATTTACTCCGCTTTTTTCAGTGCTTAGGCAAATAAAATGCGATTGAGAGAGGGGGTTCACGACTTGAGGTCGATAATTGAACAATACACAAATACTAATCATTGAAGCATTTAATTTTACATTGTCTTACAATTAATAATAAATGTAATATTAAACCGCATCTCTTGAAACGGTTTTATCATGGAGTCAAATGCTTGTCCAAAGTCGATTAGTCAAAATATGCTTAAAATGTTTTCTCTTGTCTTTTTGCTTATTTGTTTAATTTTTTTCTAGATTTTGCTTTTTTTATTTTTATTTTTTTTTTTTTTTTTTTTTTTTTTTTTTTTTTTTTTTTTTTTTTGTAAACAGCATTTATTTCATACAGTTACATGTTTTAATCCTTCCTTTCATATAAAAATACGACTTAATGGCAACGCTTTGTTTTGGCTGTAAATAGAATTTCAAATTCACGTAAATTCAAGAAATAATACCAATAAATAAATTTTCTCACGCAACATGAAAACGCGGCTTAAGCTCGCTTTGTCAAAACGGCCATTTCATTAGAATTAAAATGTATAATTTGTATTGTTTTTCCATGTGTTCTAAAACCCGGTTCTAAAAGGTGTTTTATGCGAAATTTGAATTGATTGCTAAGTTTACGTGTGCCTGGAAATTCTTTATTTGTCCATGCGCTTTGAATTGAGCGATGTATAGGGCTGAAATCCCTTATGCAATAATACTCCCTGGCGTGGGATCATTTTCACATATAAGTCAAAATTGAACTCCCTGTTTAATTTTGACGGCAGATAAAACTGACATTTTACCTTCCCTCAGTCATTGATAAAGAGAAAAATAATTACAAGAGTCGATAATAGTGGAAATCGTTACTCTTACGTTACGCATGCGCATAAATCTTTGGTTACATAGATAGTGTACGAGGAAGCGTCCATTCGATCCAGAAATAATCTCCGATTGACATCCCATGTGATGTATTAATGTTTTTTCTTGATAAGGACAATCTATCTGTTTAGCTGTGGCAAAGAAATGTTTTTTGTGTTTATTTGTTTTTCTGTCAACCCGAGAGAGCTCTTCAAGTAGAAAGTCCCTGTTTGTGGCTGATCAAGAACATGGCATTTTGAAAAAAGTCACGGGTCTTTTCGAACAAGATAAAAAGATTGCTCTGCTTATAGAAAGGTGTTTGTGCAATCAATTTCGCGTTCTTAATATTCAATGTCATAAACATATTATTTAGTATAAATTCCGGTAATTTCAACAAAAGCTGTTGGTTTCTAGATAAAATTTAATGTGTTAATTTTACACATCTTATAGTGTCTCATAAGCCCTTTATGATGGGTGGTATAACATTTTAATCACGTATATTTGAAATAAAATACAGTTATAAACTGTTTTACAACATGTGACACTTAAACTACTACTACTACTACTACTACTACTACTACTACTATTACTACTTCTAACTACTACCTCTACTATTACTACTACAACCACTACAATGAATAGTACAATCTTGGCTTTCGTCAGTTCCTGGCTTGGGTTGTGTTTTACACGTGTTCTCAGTCTGTGATTTCAGCTCCCAATACATTATTATGGTCTGTTCATGATTGTCCCTTTCCTAAAAAACAGATATTCATTATTGTCCCTTTCTGGGTTTGTTGTGCTGTTCAAACAAACAATTATAGTCTGTTCCAATTTTACCTGGTGGATTGTATTAAGATATTGCTAACTTGAAACAAATTAAATAAGAATAAAAATGATATAACATTTATTTTAAATTTTCAAACATTAAATTAGCTTAATTTTTTTTTCATTTTAAATTATATTTATTTATTTACTGGAAATCCAAATGAAATAAGAACAAAAATGATATTATATTTATTTTATTTTTTTTATTTTAAATTTTATTTATTTTAAATATTGTTATTTATTATTTTTTTATTATTTGTTTTTAAATTTTTTTATCTATTTGTATGTGTGTATGTTTTACTTTATTTCTTCAAATTACACCAAGCTTATGCTTATCTGTGTCAAATTAACTCATCTTTGTCTTTCACAAGCTGATTTCAGCTGTATGCTGCCTCTGTGAACAGTTCTCAAATAATTAAATTAGTTTACCCGTGTCATTCCACAAGCTGATTTCTTCTGTATGCTCCCCGTGTGAACAGTTCTCAAACATTTAAATTAACAAGTGTTACCCCTTCCAAGCCATTAAATAATATATAAATTACTATTTTAAAAAATATATCATTACATGTTTAAACATCATCCATGGCGAATGTTCAGTTAGAAATCACTATTATCCCAACCACCAGAGGCAGAGGTTACAACATTGGTATAAATGGTTACAGATATTGCCGAAAGAATACCAAGTCCGATGGAATTGTATATTGGCGATGTGTCGTTAGAAGTTGCAGAGGCACAGTTAACACAGAAAACAGAGGAACAGACGGAGAACCCAGTTTGATTCCGATCAAATTTGGAAGACATCAACACAACCACCAGCCATCCAACCATGATATACAGGCTGCAGTATTTCTTGGTAATATTGAGAAGCGTTGTAGAGACGAAGTTGAACCCCTCCCATCTATTTATGAAGAAGAAATTTCCAGACTGAGAGGTGATACATGGAATGACGACATGAGAGAGACAGTATCAAAAATCCCAACATTTGACGGTTGCCGTGGTGGACTATATTATCAGCGAAGCAAATCACTGCCAGTTCTACCACAGACTAGGGATGAAATTGACTTGCCAGAAGATTTTAAGATTACCACAGCAAATGAAGAATTTCTTCTAGCAGATGATGGCGACAATGACAGAATTTTACTTTTCTCTACGAATGACAACTTGACTCATTTGGCAGCAGCAGAAACTTAATTTTGTGATGGTACTTTTTACAGTAGTCCTAATTTGTTTGCACAACTTTATACAGTCCATGCTTTCGTAAATGATGAAATGTATCCATTAGTGTATGCTTTTCTACCAAACAAGACCCAGGAGACTTATGTGCGATTTTTTCAACTTTTAGTGAGATGTGCCAGCCAGAGGAATATACAATTGAATCCGGACAGCATATTTTTTTATTTTGAACGAGGATCCCAAAATGCAGCAACTATTGTGTTTCCAAATGTTACAATTAAAGGATGCTTATTCCATTATGGTCAGTGCTTATGGAGGAAGGTTCAGTCATGTGGGCTACAAAATGAATACAGCAACAATGATAATATCAACAAATTTGTTAGACGTGCAATGGCACCGTTGGTTCCAGTTGAAAAGGTTGAGGACGTTTGGTTTCAGGCATTAGAGGAAGTAGATAGTGATGACCGTTCTGTAGTTGATTTTAGCGATTATGTAACAGAGACATGGGTTGAAAACAACCGTCAAATGTGGAATCATTATGAAACAGAAGGACCAAGAACCACAAACCATCTAGAAGGCTGGCACCATAAGCTCAATAACCAAATGCATCGTGCTCATCCGAACATCTTCACCATTATTAAACTTTTACAGACATTTCAATCAGCCAATGAGATTAAGATAATTCAACTTGCAGCAGGTGGCAAAAGAAGAAAGAAGGAAAAAAAGTATTGGGATTTGGAGACAAGGCTTCGACAGTTGAAAGAGAGATATGAGCTTGACATGATTAATGTAATGGACTATACAGATGCTGTTTCGCATATTTTGAAACACCGATAGACATTTTGTGTTTAGTGAAGTTAGTGCTATTTCTTCATTATTAAGACAGTAGATATTTGTTACTGCTTTAAGACATGTGCTTAACAAGTAGTGCTCTGAATATATTTTTAAATATATCTATTAATATCTGTTATTTATTTGTCATGTACATTCTGTGTAATCCAATGTCACACAACTATACTAAGAGATGAAATACTGTAAAGGGGATTATTTTCGCGATTTCCGAAATTTGACATTTCGTGTTTCCTATGTTAGTGGGTTTATATTCTGTTTATTATGAAAATAGATGTATTTGCATTTGTATTTCCCCCCTTTACAGTATGTGATGCCATTTGTCATATTTTTATTTGTGTGTATGTTTTATTTTCATCTATTATTTATTTATTTATTTATTTATTTATTTATTTGAAGTTTGCTTTGAAAATAGATGTATTTGCATTTGTATTTCCCCCCCTTTACAGTATGTGATGCCATTTGTCATATTTTTATTTGTGTGTATGTTTTATTTTCATCTATTATTTATTTATTTATTTATTTATTTATTTATTTATTTATTTATTTGAAGTTTGCTTTGAAAATAGATGTATTTGTATTATTTAATGAATTGATTATGTTTTAAAAATAAAAGTAAAAATAAAATGTAACATTTGATATTTGGTTATTCTTTTACCTTCTTTTCTGGAATAAACTATATTCCAAGCTAAACTTAAGTCCTATTGTTCCCCATTGGGATTGAATTCATGATTGTCCCTCTTTTTTTATCCAAATTCTTACCTGGATTTTCAAAAAAGGGACAATCATGAATAAACCATTATTATATCCTTTTAACACTTTGGAACGTTTAAATCGATATGCAACTTTAAATACATTCAAAATTTTGCAATTCAAAAAAGTATAATAATAATTATAATGTTTTGTATATTCTTATTATTTCACTTACATAACGATTTGTGAGCCTTGGGTTAAACTATACATAATTGTAAATGATCTTTAGATAACGAAAAGGAAGACAGGTTCTTGCTAGAAAACGTATATGAATAATGTCGTTTTAAGAAATTTTATAAAATATATATATACTTGAATTTTTTTCAAATTTAAATATATAACCAACCTTTAGTTTTTGACATAAAACATTTTGTTTTCAGAATATATTTAGATATTTTAAATAACGAAAAAAAATGACATTAAGTCGGTCGATCAACAGATACAGCGTGTCATAACTCTGAGTTAATTAATTTGTGACTATGGTTACAAATTGTACATCTGACATTCTGAAATTATTAATAACAGTTTAAAATTTTAAAAAAATTATTACATTAATTGCAAGAATACTTCGTTTTAAATTTTTCTTAAAATCAAAATAATCAAAATAATCTGTCTTCAGTTTTTGTTGTTGTTATTATTATTATTATTATTATTATTATTATTATTATTATTATTATTATTATTATTATTATTATTATAAAATATGACGTTTATGAAATAATTTACAGGCGATTTTGGGGTAAAACTTCTTTATTAAAAGATACATTTTGTAATTGAACTTTTGAGAAATGAGAAAAATTTATTGCAAAAGCGAAACTAGAAATGAAAGCAGCACCACGAGACTTATTTTGTCATTTGCCCCTGGTAATCTTGATATGAAACTTTGCATTTAGTGGTAAAAGTTATGTAACAGCATTTTTAAAAATTATTGATAACACCAAATCATACTTATTTTAGATATTTTTATGGTAATTATCTCATCTCAAAATTTTTGGTAATTGATTATTTATTTATTTATTTATTTATTTATTTATTTATTTATTTATTCATAAAATATTTATAGAAATAAATGGAAATATTTATAAAAAAAACAAAAAACAAAACAAAAAGCTGCAAAAAAAAAACTTTCATTTTGATTCTGTCATCATTATAACACATTATATAGATCTATGAAAGGAATTACAAACTGAAAGACACTAATAAAAATTTGCATAATTATTGGACATTTAATTTCAAATTTGTTTCATTCTTAAATAAAACATCGGTTTTGGTGTGGACTGAATCATGACATGTACAAACTATAAAATCAACTTAATTTTGTCACGTCAAAATTTAATTTGACTTATACGTTTCAAATTAGAATTCGTCATAAAATGACTAATTAAAATTTAAAAAAAAAAACTATTTATACTAAAATGACAATAAAGTTACATAATTTAAAAAAAAACATAATTTACATTTATATGAAATAAAGTTAAATTTTATTAATGCTTACATCTAACGGTTTTGTTTTTATATAAAATTAATTAAATTTCAGTTTAAAATAATTTTTAAAAAATAAAAATTTCATTATGAACTTACCAAGGATACGGTTACTGTTATCAATTGTATTTTTTTTAATTTTCGTTTGCATTTATTTACTTCATGAGAAAAGTAACAATAAAAAGCTTACATGTAGCACACACATATATATATAACATTAGAAAATTATAAACAAAACTCCTATCAGTTGTATAAATTAATAAATAAATAAATAAATAAATAAATAAATAATACTTTAACGCTGGTCTTGTTGATGGAACATGCATTAAATTTAAAAGTAGATTTCGATGTCTTATAGACAAACTTTGATCTTTTCCTTCAAATATTTAAAAAAAGGAATAAAAAGGGAAGAATTTTTTGTTAATCCTCGCGTCTTTTCTTACTTTCCTAGTTTTTAGTTTTAGATTTTATTTTCAGAATAAAATGTTGTAAAGGAAGTTTTCTGAATGTAATTAATTATATGACTGCAATAATTTTTTTTTTTTTTTTTTTTTTTTTTTTTTGCATTTTCACTTTCGTATTTTTAAAATGTTAATATTTCATTTTAAAATTTAGAATTTAAAAAAAAAAAATCAGCTTTTCCCTGTGTAAAGTTATTGATATTCTATTAGAAAATCCCTTTGTCTGTTAATCTAACGGGTTTATTTATGTCCAAATAATTTATCAAGCTTCGCACAGTTTGACACTGAATGTTTATTTGCAATGCAATTCCTTGTAGAACACAAAGCTAGCAGCAACAGAAACACTGACGTTAATCAATATATTACTCTCTAGTGAAAATATCATAAATTGCAAATATAATCACATAAGCTGACCTTACTACAGTTACTACAGAATATTCTGGATTGCATTTTAGTAATTAAATTGTTAGTCCGTTTTATTATGCAATTTTGTTTTAATTAATTAATTTTTTTTTATTAAAATCAATTTTAATTTTTTCATTAAAGTTTATCTACATAACTAAATAATAATTGGGGAATCTTTAGAGTTTTACTTTAGAAAAATACCATAAAATAAACAAGTTTTATAGATATATGTTATTTACCTTTTTTCTTCTTTTTTAAAATATAAAATGAGACATTAAAAGTTAGCAAATGACAAATTCGAAAATGCATTCAAATTAACATACATATCAGAGTAAGTGAATGATTGAGAAGTGAAGTGGAGTAGTAGTGTTTTACATCCCACTCAAGATTATGTTACTTAGCTGGATTTGGATTCTTATAATTTTGGAACTTTAGGTTTATTAATTTTCAACTGTTTGGCTTACGTTTTTATCTATCAAACTTTTCGGCCCTTAGTGTCAATGATGAGGAATGATTTTCCGAAACGTGCACATGTGGCACTTCAAAATTTAATAGGTATTGATGTTATCAGAAGTCAATTCATGGACTTCTGATGTTATATATTTACATTGAGCGGAGCGGGAGATGGGGGGAGCTGAGGATACTGTAGTAGCCCAAAAACCCACGACTTTCGGTAATCGAAAAAAAACTTCTTCCAGTAGGAACTGATGACCTTTAACAAAGGTACTGATACATGTTGGAAAATAACAACATTTAACTGAATTTGAAAAATTAGAACATTGCAATCATGTTTTTAAAAATTATAGTTATATATAATAACAACTATAGAACTTAGCAGACGATCGTGTTTCTGGTCTCTCTTGTTCCTTTGTTTTTGTATTTTTGTCCTAATGTCGGTTGGTTTATAACGATGTCAAGTATATTAACAAATTAAGTCAAATTTATTGACAAATAAAGTAAACTCGTGGGGTTATTGATTTGACAAATGGGGCGATACTAAAACTTGAGTTGTGTTAGATTTAAAGAGAGAACAGAATTGATTGATTATTTTATTGGGGATAATTTAACATGAATTGTTTCATATGAACAAAGCTAATCACCCAATACCACTTAAATATCTATCTTTTCACAAAATAGGTTTATTATGTCATAAATGATGCAAAATTTGAATTTAGAAATTTCAGATTTTTTTAGATCGTCTGCTCGTCATCAAAAATACAAATAATCTCGAACCCTTTAAAATGACAAAAATATGGCGTCCGTCAACACCGCCCATATTGAATTTAAAAGTAATAGTGTTCCGTGAAATTGTTATTTTATTATTTTTCGGGATTTTCATTCGTTAGAAAAATATTTATTACTTAGACTATGCGGTTGATATTCTTTGATATGTGTGTGTTCTTTGAGATATGGCGGTCATAAAACTCTCGTAAAAATCTCGTGAAATCTCGTCACTAAGCAATGCCAAAGAACCTGGAGACTGGTCTTGTTTGTAAATTCGCGGAGTGTTGCATTTTATGACTAAATTCTTTTGATTCAAAACAAAACATCATTTTATATCGCAAAGATTCAATAAAAAATCTGTTTCTTTTCAAAGGATATATCATTTCTTAAAGGACTTAATAAATATCGCATAAAAATCATAAAACGAAAAACGCATCTTTAAAAACGATTTTCCTAGTAACTTTAAACCTTTATCAGTTCCAGAATTCCTCCTTCATCTTCATCTTATTTATTGTCGGCCATTTTATTGCAACCTTCAGTTTTTATTAGCTATTGATGTGGTGGTAATTGAAAACACTAAAATTAGCGCAACAACCAAACGCGGCACCCGATATCGCGATAGGAATGTCCATGAATTAAGAACCCAATTAAAAACTGGTTTTTGATCCTACCAATAAACGCATTCACGTGAAGTATTTGCTTATTTGCATACTAACTCACCTTTTGAATTCCAGAACTAATTCATAATTGAAAAACGAACAAACATATACCAAATCCCAAGACTCACATTTTCAATACAAGATAAACAGGAAATTGATTACCAGAAAATTACAAAAATACAAACGCAAAAATCTCTATCTAAAACCGAACAAAAATTACTCTGGCTACTTTACCACTGTCCATCAAAAAAGGAATGTGTCTTATTTATTTATTTATTTATTTATTTATTTATTTATTTATTTATTTATTTATTTATTTATTTATTTATTTATTTATTTATTTATTTATGTTTCTATTTATTTATTTATGTTTCAATGTAATTATGTTTTATTTTTGTATTTTTTTGTTTATTTATTTATTTATTTATTTATTTATTTATTTATTTATGTTCTGGGTGTTTTTTAATGCAATTGTTTTTATTATGATATATACAAATTGTTTTTTCTTTAAGAAAAGAATTTCTTTATTCTTAAATAAGCAATATAAATGATATTTACACATATTAGCAATATTCTGTTTATTCCCTCAAATCAATGACGTATTTTGAATATTAATTAAAATTTAATACGTAATCATTGAAATTAATTCTAAATGCGAAATAATTGGACAGATTATTGTAGAGTAATTGATATGATTTTTTTCAAACATATTACACGGATATAAACGCTAATTTAATTGATAAATCTATTTAATCAGCAATTTAAAAAGTAATATAATTGTAATTAAATTAGCTAATTAATTTTAATTGAAAGAAAAATTGAAATTCTTTGATTTGTCAAGCATCAACAAAAAATGGAATAATGCGGAAGAAGAAATATTGCAATATTTTTCGTCGACAATCTATCTTTTGACTGGTGTGACTCGTAATTTTGATGAATTGAAAAATAAAAATTGAAGTAGTTTGTATTGATTCATTATCAACTGACTTGCGAGCCAAATTTTTAAAGTAAAAAACAAGTCACAAATTCTTACGCGATTTATGACTTTTTAATTTATTTTTTTTTTTTTTTATATAAAAATTATAACCTGCACCAAGTGGCATTTTAAACAAACAAAAAAGAATGACCTAATATAAGATTGGAAATATTTTTTGTGTAATCGACTGAGGGGAAAGCATGTAGAGCTTTTGATATATTCAGAATAATTCGACTAATCATATTGGAAAATCTAAATTGGAACGAGTCAATTAAAAATCAAAATACACTACATCAGATATTCATTAATACCCCCTGGTAAAATTGCATCACAATTTTGATTCAATATTTTAATCTATGATTCCAACTCTCAATCAGTAGACATTAATGTTTCAGTTAGTTTATCTTATTTTTATCTACGTCTTTTAATAAAAAATAGGAAATTAAAGCTTGTAATAATACCAGTTTGCTTTGAATATCTTTAAAACTAACTAAGCCATCGAAAGAACGGTGTATTTACTATACAACGTTGCACATCAATGACTGCGACAATCAGTCTTTAAAACACGAGTCTGAAGATAACACAAGCGACCACACATGAACATCGGAACAACCATTAACCACTTATACCTAGAAAAAGGAAAATTTTGCGCATAATTTTGAGTTGTGATTTATTATGTGTTAAAACTGGAATTCTTGAGAATATGAATAATGCATTTAATAAAATAATTTTTTTTTATTTCTTTTGCTATTATGTTTTAAATGGTTTTTTTTACCTTGGCGACAAAAACCAAAAATAAACAAGACAGCAAAAGACAAGATAAAATAAGCTAAGACTAGAAAGACAAAGACGTATTGGGACCGCTGGTGATAATTTTGGACGGAACTGGGGGTTAATATCCATTGGTGTGGTTAAAATACTACTTAGACACCCTACCATCAAAATTATTTTACAATCCTCATTGCATAATTTTTTTTACAATAAAATCTTATTTTATCAAATGTGAAAACCGACAATTTCAATTATTATAAGTGGTTATACATTAAACTTTAATTATGTTGTCATGGTAACATATCTTTAAAAAGCATATCTTATAGTGAATTATGGTATATAGGGACACTTAATATATACGTTTTTAATTGAAATGACAGAAAAATCACGTTGAAGTTCAGGTATCTGTTCCGTTAACAGTTAACAAAAATCAACAAACGGGTCTTGCAAGATATTAAATAATTTTATTTTCATTAGATTCATGCAGAGTGTGCACATTTAACAATACCGAAAATATTATTAATAAATGTATATTATAATGATCCGTGATTAACAGTGAAAAAAAGGAGAAATAACTAAATATATGGATACTTGCTTAAAATGTTTGTGACTATTACCCAACTACCACCATCACCCCCACCATCCCCTCCACCCCCAACCCCCAACACACACACTCACACACACACGCAATGTAGAATCTTTAGATAACGTTTTGAATGTTAGGTGCAAATTAATTATGTAAATACATGTGTAAATTAATTTTGAGGACAGCATAGCGTTTTCTTTAAATAAATATTTAACTTATAGTGACGAATAATTTTGGCATTTCTTCAACTGTCCAGGGTTATGTCAAAAGGGTGTAAGTAATTTGTAGTTAGGGTTAAATATTCACACCTATGCTAAATGTTACAAGTAAAATTATGTAATTCTTTAACAAGAGTCATATATCATATCTGTAAAATTGGAAAATCTTATTTAAATAGTTTAAAAGACTTTTTAAAAAGAGCTTTCAAAATGAGACGTGCAAATATTAAGCAGCCCAAACAATTAACGTTTCGCCAAATGTCTTTTTTAAGTTTGATATTTTTAATTGCTTTGATAGAATAGGTCAAGATTTAGCTATTTACCATAATTCGAAATTTTTTGAATGCTTGCTAGAAAGCAATCTATTTTTGGTCAAGGAACTGCAATAAATGTTTTTTATAATTGTCTTTTCGATGTTGATACTTTAAATGTTCATATAGAAAAGGCCAAGGTTTTTTTAAAATAATTTTTTATTGTTTTTAATATTTGAAAAAAAATTGAAAGCAGAAAATTGGTTTTTATTTACTTTTTTATTTGATTTTTATTTTTTATTTATTTATTTTTTTTAATTTATTGGTTTGATCTAGGTTGTTTAAAAGTACATGTAATTAATACACTGTTAATTGTTTCACCTTTGAACCTTTATATTCTATAATAACATTTGTATTTCTCCTGATATCTGAGCTTCCTTCAGCCAACTTGCTCTTTACCTTGTATCCTAAGTAGGTATTTCTTCTTTTTTATTGTCATCTTTAGTTGTGTCTACCATTTCTTTTTGTGTCTTATGTTCATAGTTGCATTTATTGTTGCGTGTTTTCAATTACAGATTTTCTTTCTTTCTTTCTTTTCTTTTATTATTATTATTATTATTATTATTATTATTATTATTATTATTATTATTATTATTAATAATAATTTTAGAATTAAAATTTGTATTATAAAAAAATTTTATTTTGCAAATCGTGTTTATGCCAACATTTTTTATCAAAAGACTATCAGTTCACAATAATAAATTTTTATGTGTTTTAACATTCATACCGAATTTTTTGTGGAATTTTAAGGAGATAATCCAGCTGTCTTTTGCCTATCCATCACTTCTCCATTTATGGACATTGATCAATCTCGTGACTTGACAAGTTGTTTAATAATGTGAGGTCATCTGTAACTTACAAATCTATAAAGTTTTTGAATTTTAAAAAAAACGACTGAAAGTATTCTAAAAATTGTTCAAAATAAATACTTATTGAGTATTGAAGCAACTAAATTCCATCATTCAGAGATCAGAGAATATACGAAGTTTTTATTTGGCCCCTAAATTTCTCATGGCTTTGCTAAATTATACAAGTACAAAAAGTTTGTCAAAATTTACGATTTAGTCTTTTTATTGGTGAGATAAATAAATGGATTAAAGATGATTAATTATATCTGTCATTAATCTTCTATGTAATTGTTTCTCCAAAAGATAACATTTATTTGAAAATTGTAATAAAAGTGCGATTTTCGAACATCGGCAAAATTCAAAATTTTTAAAGCCAGTCTTTGAATAAAAAAAACTCACATTCTAGGATTTAAAAGGTATGGTTGAACAAGCCTTATATTTTGTTTAAACATGAAAAATTAAAACAATGCCATAAGAAAACGATTTTTTTTACATTCTCCACATTTTGCCAAGAAATAAAGTATATCACAGGCAGTAGTTTTAAAAATATCACGAAAAAAATAAGAGAATCGGTATGGCATACTTTTAAAAGTAACACCTTTGTCATATACATATTAAGTACGTTCAGCAATGATGGTTGTCAAGTTGCATTTCTTTGTTAAGGCGATTTGAGAAAAAGATATTAAGCTTTGACCTTTACATGGAGTGGTTTTAAAATATTCGCAGAAAATAAGAAGAAAATCGGTATGCAATTCGTTCGAAAGTAACACCTTTACGAAATACATGTACATGTATTTGTTATATGTTTAGCATAATGGTTGTCAAGTTGCATTTTTTTTTTTTTTTTTTTTTTTTTTGTTAAGGCGATTTGAGAAAAGGATGGGATAGACATTACCAATTTAACTGTCAGGAACCTAAATATGAATTTTGAAATGGGAGTGTGTTGATATTTTTACCACAACAATAATCCATTAGTTTGACAAGGGCTTGTTGTTAATAATGCGCTTATCCTTGTTTAAAGTTATACAAAATGTCTTTTTTCTCACATTTTCTTCATTTTTTTGTCTATATGTAAATTTCGTGTCACACGGTGCATGATAATTATAGTAAGAATATATATAGTTGGTAGTTTGAATAAGTAAGACGTGTTTTAACGTTTCAAATCGATTTTATGTCATTTGTCAAAACATTTTAATGCTTGTTGGGGCGAAATAGGATTAAAAAATGTTCGACACCTTGTCAGCGTTAGTTTTAAACTGAAACAAAAGTTGCTTTAAAATTTCCCTAATTCAAAAACAAATTAAACTAATTTCTAGAACTCAGATAAAGTGTTTGACGTTACATTAAGGGCTTATTACCCCATCTCTCCCTTAAAAAGCCCCCAGAAATGGTTTTGAAGGACTTGGACATTTTTGACATTTGTACAAGATTTATTTGCCACAAGCCAAGCGTTATACATATTTTATTAAAATTGTCATATCAAGTGTTTTATTAATAAGTTATAATGGGTTTTTTTCTGTAGCTTACTCGTCTATCAATCATTCATACTTCACCATACATTTAACTCCAGGTTATTTGCTTGGACACTGCATGTTTTGCATTAAATAAGTATTAAATTGCATTGCAATATACGGAAATGTACCTTACTAAAAATTTCCATTAACGTTTGCTCTTCCGTGACACTTGGCCTCAAATTTTACAAATGGGGATAATGTGATAAGTTTGTTTGTATTTTTGGGACATACATATTGTCTTACCTCTCTCTCTCTCTCTCTCTCTCTCTCACTCTCTCTCTCTCTCTCTCTCTCTCTCTCTCTCTCTCTCATATCAGTACAATTACATAGTAATTAATATAATTAAGGTAATAATTATTTAATGAACAAAGAAGTATTCGGCAGATTTATTTCAGCTGAATATTTCTATTGAAGAGTATCCCTTTCTACTTTCAGACATGCAGCAAATACACCTGCCATCGACAACGCTAGCACCGACCACCGTAACTCTACGAAAACGAAGACGGCCATATTCCAAATTCCAAATTGCCGAACTTGAGCGGGAATATAATAATTCAACATACGTTTCAAAATCAAGAAGATGGGAACTTTCTCAGTTAATTAACTTATCAGAGAGACAAATAAAGATTTGGTTTCAAAATAGAAGAATAAAAGCAAAGAAAGTTACTAAAAGAGATGACCCAATAACAAAACCACAAGGCTCATGTATGACACCTATGTCCCAATGAGGATGCTTGTAACATATTAAATTGAAACATTATCCAATAAAAATGTCTCTTTGTTAGAAAATGATGATTCATTATCAACCAATGAATAGTGTTGTGACATCAGACGTAAGGGATAAAAATATGGTGTCTCAGTTATGTCTCATATAAAAGGTCCCATTTTATGTACCAGGTTTAGCATTTTGATGAAATAGACCATTATTGTGTATTTGTAATATCCATTGTTTAAGATAGGGCATCTGAGCCAGTGTAGATGATTTAATTAAATGTTTATCACAAGGCGTGACCTCATTATAGAGAGAATCCGATTAATCCACCTGTTTATAGTTATCAAGGGTTTTTAAGAAAAAAAACTTTTTACAGGGTGCGTCAAGCGAAAAAAAAAAATAAAAGTATTGCAATTGCAGTAAAAATGCAAATTCAAGCCAGAGGTTGTGGTTAATTAATAATTATATGTATAGGGTGGAGTGAAGTAACTGATATATTTTAAAACAACAAACCAAATTACAAAAATGAGGATTTGTAAAAGAACTAATACTCATTTTTAAACCCTCTGTTTTAATATTTGTAATTCTTAATCTGGATTTTTGGTGTGTCACTGAAAAAAACAGTAAATGGTTTTTTTTTTTTTGGACAATTAAGATCTTGTTTTTAAGAAACTTTTTTTATTTGTGTTGCAAGTCTATAAATGATTTAAACTCTGGTGATTTCTTGGATATTTCACCAAGAAAAGACAATACACTAGCAGCTTTTTAAATTAATATTTTATCACTGATTGTAATATTTACGGTGCTGTATAGAAGGAGTTTGTTTTGGTTTAGTAACTTAAGTCCCGGAAGATAAACATATGAATTACGTCATATTTATAAATAGATATAATCGTCAAATGCCGTTATGTGAAGAAGTATTTTAGTTGTATCAGGTTTTTTTTTTTTTTTTTTCAAAATATTAATGCCATGTGCTACTTTTTATGATCAATTTCATAAATTGTTTTAAAAATAGCACATGGCATTGTATTTGCTTTTTACATAAATCGCACATCGGGTATTCACTTTGTATAATGTTAACAATTGTTTATAATCGTTTGAATGTCTCAATTTAAATAACTTCGCATTATAAGATATCGATTCGATTGTAATTTCAATATCTTTTTTTTTTTTTTTTTTTTTTTTTTTTTTTTTTTTTTTTTTTTTTTTTTTTTTTTGACATACTTCAGATTAATAATTTTCCTAATCTGAATTTTTATGTCAAAAAAAAATCTTTAAATCTGATCAAAGCAATTTTTTTTCATTTTTCATTGATCAATCTGCTCAATTAGGCGTTTTTCATTGCGATAATGATGACGTGTTATGACGTCATTAATCATTTTGTCATATACAAAATACTGAATAAAATTACTTTTGGATTCTTCTCGATGCAATTACAGTTAGCCTTTTTGTTGATTATATATTTCAAAACGAAACCATTTATAGAACTTTTTTCTTTAAATTTTTATCCGTATTTGATTTATTTTTTTGTTATAGTATTATACAATATTTGAAAACATGTTAATTAAGTTCTTGAGACCAAAAATTCAAAGGTTAATAGATTTCTTGAAAATAAGATATTATGTATGGGCTATTGAAAAAACAAACAATATAATAATAATAATAATGATTATAATAATTAACAAGTTACTCTGTAAACTTGAATTATTACAGAATGTGTATATAAGTATATAGGAACATTAGTGCCATACATAATTTGTTATTATTATTATTATTATTATTATTATTAATGCATTCAAAAACAGTATCAGTGATGTTTCATATATCTTTTAGGTCTGCAGTTTATTATCTCAAAAACGTTTTATACTGTAAAAGACGATAGTAATCAAAACAGTTCATTATTCCATAAAACTTACAAAAATTGAAATTAAAGCAATTTTTTTTCATTTAATAAGAGTTTGAATTTATTCAAAGATGTTTTAAGAAAATCTCTTTTTTACATGAATATTTACAATCACTTTGTATTTGCTTTAAATTCTGTCTTTGAGATCCATTCTACTGCAAAACTCTATGCTGTAGAATAGGACAGGTAAAGTGACGTCACCGTTGAAAGTTGAAACCGTCAATTTTTAAAGAGTAATTACAATTGTTATTTTTTAATGAAAGTGTTAAATTTAAGTTTAATTTTGCGGTCATTTAAAAAAAGGTTAAAAAAAAGAATTGTACATATCAGAAATGACATTCGCACTGACTGTATTACATGCAGTCATGCAGGACAGTAAAAAGCGAAAGGCCATTCCAAAATAAATGATTTTCTAATGCGCCAATGCTATCAGTGAATTTACAATTTTTAGTGTTCATGATCAATTTTATATTTTTACGAAGAAAAGAAAATACATAGTAATCTATAAAATGTAAGCAACAGTTAAAAATCAAAAGTACAATTCAGGGTTCGGTTCTTCAAAGATGAATTGGTAAGTAAAAAAAATTCAAAATCGTATTTGATCTAAAATTCAAAATATTTGATAAAGGAAAACATTTTGACTTCAACATAGAAAATAGCAATTTTATACTTTTACTTTTTTAAACAAAAATTTCAAAAATACAACATAAATTTAATGTTAAAAAATCTTTAAACATTGGGTTTAAGTTTTGCAGAGCTTTAAACAGTCTTTTTAATTTTTTGAAAGTTTCCAAACAACACATTTTATTTCAAGTTCTTTACCCAAAGCAAACTTTATTTACACCGAATGACTGTAAAATAAAAACAAATACTGAAATAAAACTTCTGTCTTAATTTGTAAAATCAAGCAAGTTTTCTGAATTGTCAATTTGACCTTGGCTTTGTTCAGAATCTATCCAAAATGTATTTCAAAAATTTTATCTCTTAAAATGAAAGAAATATATAAATATATATCTATATGCTTTTTCATTGTTTAACTTTAGATTTGCATTGATTTCATATCTGTAACCTAATAACCAAAGACATATTTTGTTATATGTGGGATTTTTTTTCCAGTAAGTAAGCACAAACATATCATAACATTCACACTGGTATAACATATATTCTACTTTCCATTTCGAATACCCATACTTCATTTTAATTTTCATTTATATTTGTGATATCATTTACTGTGTGAGAATTTGGATATTGTCGTCAATTTTCGTGGATTTCTTATGTTACATCGCTTAGTTAAGATTCAATTAAAGTTTAAGTTGAAGTATCGAGTCTCGTAATCCTTGTGGTCTACATCTACGGCTTCCGGGCTAAAAGTGCATTTCACCGCCTTTATTCGAAAACATCGAAGGCGTGTAGGAAAGTTCGCGAACTCGCTTGTCGGACTGTCGAAGGATTTTCAGGCTAGAAATGTTGGGGCAAAAACACCATTACTCTATCCACTTAACTCACAAAAAATAACAATTTTCTGTCAAGATCACTGATCATGAATTTGCAACCATTGGTTCGAAAGTGTAAAGTCCTTCAACTTTTTTTTTTAATTTTAAGACTCCATTTTTGCGAATTTGTTAATTGAAAACTAATTTCCAATATAATAATTTTTTTTTTTTTGTAATTTTTCCCTTCCAAAATTTAATGACCTACTATTAACATCGTAGTCCACGAACATTGATGACGTCACAGTATTTGATGATATTTGTCGTCCTGTAGAATCTTAAATTGCTCATTGATTTTGTTGTTTTATAAACTTAAAACACGATGGTAAAACTTTAATCCTTTGTTTATGAATTATGTTTTAACTATACATGTTTATACAGACCAACCTGTCTAAAAACACCACTTATGTGACCTCTGTACTCGACTTTGGACATATAGAAATTTATTGGCTAGATTTTACACGGATTTCATCTTGTATGACAAATGGAATTCGCCGTATCAGTATCTCTTAACGTTTGTGCGGAAAAATATGGAAAATGTTTACGTCAACATTTTCCGAATTAACATTGTTTTACGGGAAAACATAACCTTTTGCGATTCCGTTGCCAATAGAAATAATAGTCCCACACAAACGTTTGAGGTACCAAGTATTGCGCTAGTTAAACAAAAAGTCATAGCAACCATTACGTTAAATCAGGTTATTGCATTTTCAAAGAGTTTGGTTCTATAAATTGAAGGCTTACGAGGAAGAGAATGAACGAAATAGACTTGTAGACTTCAAAGTACAGGTAAGAAAGCTAAAAAAAACTTGAGAAGCACTATAACGAAGTAAATATATAATTAAACCTTTTGTACGAACCACCATAGTGGACATCTTGTGAATGCCGATCTTGTTGCGATTTTATTCGATATTCGAGTCATAGGCGACATGTGTTTAACTACCATTGAAAATGTACCTAATACAAAGTTTGAAATAAAGTAAAAGAACTCGGAAAAGGGTCATGATAGGTTGTCCATTTCAAACAGGAAGTGATGACAATTTAGTGGATTTTTAGACTTGGTTGACTGTATTGTGTAATAAAATATTTTATGTTTTATTGGTAAAGTGTTAAGGAGAGAGATGTATAAGAAGTATGAATATGTTGGTTTTTCTTCATTTGTTAATAATAATAATTGTATAAGAGATGTAGAAACTATGTCTGATTGTGAATGAAATGTCTAATATATCAGATTTAGTTGTTTGTTGTTTTTTACGTCTAAATTGATCGATTGATTGATCGATCGATTTACAATTTCTTACGCAGTCCAGTCAAGAATATTTCACTTATATCAGGACGTCGCCAGATACAGGTAAAGTGGCAAAAAATTAAATTTGCATTTTGCTAAGGGCAATATGCATTGATGGTTTTATACTTTTACTGTGAAATATGAAACAGGTTTTTTCGTTTTCTCCCAAGGGATCGTTAAATTTCATTTTTAAATGCAGAGTGCTTGGCAAAACACTGTCGCTAACCTTTTTCAAGACTTTTCCAAGATTTGCCCCAACGTCCTACATACGTAGTGCGCACTCTACCAACTGAAATACTATGGTGATCTTAATAAAATATGTTAACAGCAACAAATGTAGCATTTTTTTTCAAGTTTTGATGATAGCTGCAATTAAGACTTATTGGAAAGTAAAACGCATTTTAGCTTTTAGGAAAATGTTCGTTAATAAATCCATGTTTGGCTTGCAACTAAATATCACATTTCACCGTTTTATGTTAAAAAGCAAATGAAAATAAATAATGATACACTGAATGATATGCACTTGGTAACACCAAAAGGCGCACGGAATTTTTATGGCAATGAACTACAACGGCAAAGGAAAAACAAACAAGAATTTTCCGAAAGCTAAAAGAAGGCAACAACTTACACTCACCTTTGACCCTTGGCGCAGTTTTGAAACAAGCAACCTCGATGACCTTGAACTTTAGTATAAGACCTTGTTTTAATGTCAAGACACAAACTTGAGCCATGGAACTAATTTACCGTAAGTCTGTTAAATTCTTATTGCAGTAGCAATTAAATTTGGACACTTTTTTTCAAACATACAGATTTCCATAACCTCGATATGTAAAATATTATCTTAATCAATGATTATGATATATCCTTGAACATATGCGTCCACTGTGTAGATTTCTCCCCCGAGGCAGCAATACGTTTTGAATCGAAATAAATTTACAGAGAAAGATATACAGACGGACATGCTGATTTGCGGGATATACAAAGAAAGTTTTCTTGTGGCGGAAAAAATGAACTAGACAATATCCAACGCCAACAAGAAGAGGAAACAACAAAAAATAGAGATTCTTAAGTTAATATACAGAGATGTTAAACCCTGCAAATAGCTATAAAATTGCTGATGCAACGTTAAACAACATACAACAACAACAACAACAACTAACAGCAACAACAACAACGAACAGCAACAATAATAAATACCAAGCAAGGAAAACCCAATACTTACACTCATTCTTAAGACATGCTGATAAAAAAGGTGTATTAACTGACCTTAAACCATTTTAAACAGCAAATATTAATTTAAATAGTAGATGGAAAAAGAAACCACAACCCAAGGATAAACATCAAAATGTGTAGACTTCTTGTATCCATAATACCTATTTTAAAAATGACCCTTTATTAATATCAATAAAAATGATGAATCAAAACAGCAAAAAAACTGAATAATAATTCATAAAACACTGTAATTTACATTATAATTTCTGTCTTAATTATGTAAAAAACGTACTATTTAATTAATAAATTTTGTAAAATTTCTCGTTTTAATTCATGTAGCGTAAGAAGCACACACCGCAGTTTGTTGTATTTTGAATACAAATGACATTGAATAATAAATTAAAACCAGTATATGGACGACAAAGTTTTGTCCTTAGCTAACCGATATTGTCTGATATATAGGACCCTGGTTTCACAATCATTTCTTAATAAGATTTTCTTCAACTTAAATTTGGCAAATTTTGACTATCTCATCTAAAATTTCAAATAAACATCTTTGTCAAAACTAGAGGCAGACATTATTATAAGCTTGAAGTTATCTTCAAAATGACACCTTATTTTTCCAAATATCTTAACAAATGACTAAATTATTAGGATTTTAAATTTGCTTGATTTGAGTCAAGGAAAATCTTACTTCATTCATGATTGTGTAGCCGGACCCTATATGTCTTTATACCCCCCCCCCCCCCCCACCCCGAAATTAGTTGAGGGGGAGTGTGTAGGGATCGTTATGTCTGACTGACTGTCTATCTCTCCGACCCCTCATCTGTCTCATTGACTTTTCCGTGTAAAATCGTGTTCGCTTTGTAATTTTTTTAAATCCAGAGATATGGTTGTTTTTGGTATCAAACTTGGTACAAATGTGTATGAACATGAGACGTGTTGCACCACAGTTAGGTGTGAAGATCAAAGGTCATGGTCAAATATAAAGGTTGAGGCGTGACGTATTTTGCTCTTAAGGAACAGTTCTAGTTACATTCTGATTTTAAAGTTTAGTTACTTGTGAAAAAGTATAATTTTTGGAAAAAATATGGAGAATATGTAAAACTATCTAAATAACCCAAAACCTTCCTGTTTCCAATATATTGCAGATATTCTTTCCGTTGCTCATTATAATATCATCAATGTAAATGCATTTTAAAGTAAGCAAACAAACGCACTTATTTATAACATCAGAATACATGATAAACAAAAACACTTAACTAAACACCTTCACTCACTCACTTAATAGCCAAGCACTCGGCATTACGAAATGAAAGTCACGGTTCTTTCGGATGGGAACTTAAAATAAACGAGGTCCCGTGTCATGGCAGGCATGGCACGATAAAGAACCCTGCTGTATTATGCCATCAGCGCATCTCACAGGCAACATTTCTACACTTTCGCCTACAGCTAGCGACGTCTCGATATAAGTGAAATATTCTTGACTGGAACGTTAAACACCATTACTCAACTCAACTCAACTCACTCACTTAATTTCCTTAACACTTATTAAATCACTCACACACTTACTCGCTTATTTACTCACTTAATCACCCCTTCACTCACTCACACAATCACTTTCTGCATCACTTACCCACTCATTTACTCACTATCCTCAACACTCACTCACCCACTCAATACTCACTTATTTACTCACTCACTTCATATCCTCAACTTGCTCTCTTTTTGTTCTTACCACTCACTAACTCACTCACCACTCACTCATTTACTCACTTACTTACTATCCTTAACACTTACTCACTTACTAACTATACTAAATACATACTCACTCACTCATCCTAATCACAAACTTTCTTATATCACGAACTAACTACTCTCTACTTGTTTGTATCCCATGTTTATAAATTACTCCTATAGTAGCGATAGTTCTGGGGGTAACGAAGGCAACCAAAGTAACATATAAAAACAACCGACCATCAGCAAATGGATTGAAAAATTTCTCTTTTTCGAATGGAAATTTTTTACAGTTTAATTATACCAAATTATGTACGACGTGTCCATAGTGACCCTCAATCAAATTCATAGTTAACCATTTTACACTTTTATACTTTATTTATAGCTCGGTTTCTTGGTTACAAAGCCGTTAAAGGAGCCATCTTACAGATCACAACTTTAAAAGCATAGTTTCGAATCCCGCTTGGGCAAATCCTATTTAAAGACAGTTTGTCGATTTGCATGTCGCGGGGAAGTGGGTTATTAGGGAAATCCAAATTTCTCCATTATGCCAGAACTAACCACCCCGATGTCATTAAACTTAATATCTTAACTTAGGTAGTTGACTTAAGGAATTGTGTGGTATCAATTTATTATTATTATTATTATTATTATTATTATTATTATTATTATTATTATTATTATCATTATTATTATTATTATTATTATTATTATTATTATTTTATTATTATTGTGGTGGTGGTGGTGGTGATTTGTATTGTGTCGTTGTCGTCGTCGTTGTCGTCGTCGTTGTTGTTGTTGTTGTTGTTGTTGTTGTTGTTGTTGTTGTTGTTTTAGAATACCACTACACTTGTCCGCAAAGTAACAAAGTTTGCTGGCTGTAACAAAGTTCATTGAGCCCTCAGTCAATTAAACGGCTAGCGAGCCAACCAGTCGAGACATTTACTTAGGTAAACATACAAATATCGTATTCTCACTTGCCCTAATATGTATGGTACTTTAATTTACACGTGACCCGTGTCCATTCATGAATTTGATATGACAAATTAGAATTTTTGAATTTGCTATAAGGAATCCTTACTCAACAATTAGATTGTCATAAATCGCTTTTTTCAAGATGTTGCCATTTTAAACAGAAATATTAAATTAATTATCCTTGTAATAAACTAACAGCACATTAATTTTGCTTACATTTTATGACATTTTCTACATAAAATTTAACACCTATTCTTAACTAAAAGTGTGACTTTTATTTTCATCATTTTTCTCTCGTGTTAAACTGAACAAATTATTCTTGGTGGTAAATTGACTTTTAAATAACTTTGAAGCCAATAAAACCGTTTTAATATCTGTTTCTCAAATTTCTTAATTTCTCAAATTCTGTTACATTGAAAATGATGAATAACGGTTATCCTACATAAATAATGAAACTGTAATGAAGTTTAAATTTGATCTGTTTTCGTTGCAAATTTTTAACCATGGATTGACATCTTGTCAAAAATGCTTTAATGCGTTAATTTTTAAGAATGTCTCAGCAATTTTTCGACAAATATTCTTTATCAATTTCAATGATGAATCCTAAAGACAGCAAGAGATCAGAAGCCAAGGTGCCAAGTGGTCTGGGCCAGCATCTCATCATTTAGTTTCCCTACTCAGTCAGATTCGAGTGTAAAAAAAGTTTGCTAGGTCATTTGTCAAACGTCGGTGGTTCTCCATCGTAATTTACGTGGTCAATAATTTCTATACACTGAAGGTCGTATCGTATTGAAAAAGTTAAACATGTCTCATCGTTATTTTAACTTTGTATGCCCTAAGCGCACTGCAAAGGTTTAAAATTTCTGGTACTTCACCTATAGCTGGTGACGTCTCGATATAACTGAAATATTCTTGACTGGGAGGTAAAAGCCCATCAATCAATCAATCAATCAATAATCAATCAATCAATCAATCAATCAAACTTTGTAGATCAAAATTGTTTTCGTCAACACAGGGGCAAACATTTTTGGTTCCGGTATTTTTAACACCCTTTTTCGTAAAAGTAAGAAATAAAGGAGAATGAAATTGACAATTTAGAATCATCATTGATAATTTGATACACGTATTTTGCTATAAAAGATTGCCAACAAATAAACATGACCTTGAGACGGATATCTTTCGGACAGAAGTTTGTTATCTGCGAGATTCTTGTTTGGCTAGACTAAAAATATTCACCTAGCAAAAATTCTTCATATTAAAAATTGTTCCTAAAATAACAACATGGGAGGTACCATTGAAAAGAAATTCTTGAATATTTGAGTTTATTTTTAGAAATATAACTAACAGAATTTAATGTTTAATTCTAACAGTACAAGAGTACACATGCCATTTTACTAATATTAGTACTACTATTACAAAGCAGTTAAATACTTCTAATATTCACCTTGTTAAAATCTAATAAAGACGGACATAAATCGTCGATTAATTAGAAAGAAAAAGGAAAAATGACTGACAACGTTATTAATTATCCTGCTTATCAATTCTTAAACAAATGTGTATAGGTATTTGTGTCACAAAGGCAATGACCTCAAGATTTTAGTGACTTTTTTTCATACTTATTTTTTTACCTTTTTATTCTGTGTTTAGCGAGGTCAAGATTCAATGGTCATTATACACATGGCATATACCATTTTTGAGTTTAATCATAAAATACATTCAAAAATGTTATAAATGACAACATTTAATATAATTAAATGATTTCTTTTAAACACCTAAATCAAAAGAAGTAATAACTTTAGTAGTAAAAAATTAAATCTTAGTTTTTTTGTTTTTCTCAATTTTTTAAAATCCATTTTATCGGTTTTCAAAATTAAAGTCATTTAAAAATTCTGACGCTAATCTATATCTGTTATATTTTTTTGAATAAAATCATATTATTTGTTGACAGTTTGCAAAAACTCAGACAATTTGAAATTATTTTACAGAAACTATTGATCGGCTTAATTTTGACACGGGTTTACTAAATTTAGATATTTCAGAGCAAACATACGGACTTAACGAAATCTGGAAATCATAGGCAAATAAGATTGATTAATTTAAATAAATGAGCAGATTTTTGCAAACATCGTAAAAATTGAGGCATTCCAAAAAGAAACACATTGACCAAGTTTTGTCTAAATCTGACCAATATTACAAGACATATCATCTGGAAACCATTAGTGGAAGTTGACGCAGTAGTTATTCATGATTATATTTACAATCTGCAATTCTTGCAGGTGTGACGAAATACTGATTAGTGTATAATTAATGGGCTTTCTTGACAGCAATGGGTTGGTGGAGAAATCAGGAGTGCCTTCAATCAGCTTAGGCTTTAAACCTTTGCGATGCATAAGACCTCTCTGTAAGCGAGGTCACTTAAATTGCAATAAAATAAGAGAAGTCACCATAACATTAAGATTATACCGCAGTTAATTTTTATACAAAATAACTGACATTGCTACATTAAACAAAATATTCATTTCTGTACTTTCAAATTAATAATCAGTTTCAGGAAATCGCATTTGCATTTTAGAAATGCTTTACGTCTTTGATTGCATACTACATACATGTTTTGTTTGTAAAATATACACTGTAAAGACGCTTAACATAAAGTTATAAATCTAGTACTTTGTTTTTTTTTCCTTCTTTCATTTGCATTTTGCATTTATTTTGATGAAATTTCCTGGTCTCTTTTGCTGATATATAACACATATTTTTTTCCGCTAATAAAAGATATTCAGATAAAACAATATGACGACATTGTGGTTTTTTCCAATCGATGATTTTTTTTCGAGAGAGAGAGAAAAGAGAAAGAAACCGGATTTTATTTCTGTTATCAACGTGAAAGTAAAAACAAATGATTCTTCTAACCTGAATAATTTATTTTTCATTTTGTATACTTTTCATCAAGATGGGTTACAAAATTGCAGCTAAATTGCGCGTAGTTTAAAATAGTGGGAGGCCTTGTGGTACTCTATACCACGCTTTCGAATAACAACGTATGTCAACTCCAAGGTTCGATTCCAACACGGGTAGATGATAGTAAGAAAGTTGGTTGATTCGTTGTCCCAAGGTCCGTAGTTTTCTCCAATCACTCGGGTTTCTTCTGCCATCTTATTTCTGACTTACTCGATATAATTATTGAAATACCCTTCATCTTCATACGGTGCAAGACACCATTATCTCAACCCATTACACTTTGCAATATTTAAGAAAAAGAACTAAAGCATTTATTACAAAATATACTCTATTTTGCCGAACTTCAACACCTAAAAAAATCTGCAACAGATGCTTATTTGTGAAGAAACTTGTTTAGATAGTCAACAGACCATGTGCATGCTAATACATGCTGATTGAACATAAATTTATAATTACATTAGAAGGTTTTTCGAAACACCATAGCATTTTAATTTTTTATTGAACTTTTCTTTCAATTATATTAAGCGTTCTAAACAGAATGTGCTATCAAAATTTACAAAAGACTGCAATATGATAATGAAACGGTATGCATTCGTAAAAGCCGTTTAATTGCATTTGCCTCTTAAGGCACCCATATTTCTAATAAATAGGTATTTTAACTAGCGAAGTTAAAAGCATTTGTAAATGAAAGTTTTCTAGAATTAAAAAACATGTGCTGCGAAATTATTTATTTTATTATCGTTATGTCCCAATTTCGAGCCTCTAAGAAATTATACAAATTCGTGAGGCAGTATATTCGCGGTTTTTACTTCCCGTTCAGGGTTAGTTTATAATATATATTTTTACGTTGGCATGTAAATTAGTGTGTCAGGGTGTCCACGAAAACTACGGGATTTTCGAGGTTCTAAAAATCATATCATTAAGTGGATTGGTTAGTTCTTTATTATTTTACCGTTGAAGGTAATTTTAAAATACATGTATATAAATTTTCACAAAAATTGGGACTTCACGAAAATTAATGATTCCCCAAATGACAACAATCACCAGTGCAACCAATAAACGAAATCAAGTAAATTACAATAAGAAAAGACAATATACCAATATACATATACTGATCACACACACACACACACACACACACACACACACACACACACACACAATTTTGTGGAACTTTAAAAACATGAAAATACCACAGCTTTTAAAACTTGCTAAAAACTGTATCTCTGAAGTCAAAAATTTAAATAAAAGTATTCTGAAAACAAACAGAAAGAGAAATATCATCACTTAAGAGGGGAGGTAAAAATCTAGTGACATTTTAAAAGTATAATTATTTTTTTTCTCTCTAGGTAAAATGAAAGAATTTTACATTTCGAACTGTATCACACAAAATTTTTTTGATAATTGAAAATATATCTTTGAGACAAACAGTGCATTTAAAACTAATTAGTACAATTTTGATAATTAAATAGCATTGGTTTTAAAACTCGTTTAGAAACGATCGAAATCAAAGTATAAAGTTTTATTCTGCCAACAAGAACATTAAGTAACTAGGGAGATACAAAATCACGTGTTACTTAAGAAATGTAATCAATTTGAAAAATGAAACAATTGATTATTTTTCACACTGCATTTCAAAATGAAGTTTCTTTTTTATAATGAAACTTAATTTGTATTTCAACACAATTAGCGTATTAGTCTTCATGAATAAAATCAAATATAACAAAACTTTTGTTTTTCCACGTCGTAGAGATGTTATTGTCATATTATTATTATTTTTTTTTTTAGTTTTTCGAATGAAATATTTAAAAAAAAATTATAATATCACAACAAGGTTTTTTTTAAAAAAAAAAAAATAAAAATAAAAATTCATTCAGAAAACTCTAAAAATTATAATTTAAAAGAAATAACATTGGAGTAGAAATACAATCGTTTCTATTAGCTGACAATAGTAAAATAATATCCAGATAACAAAATTATAGAAAAAATATAAGAAGAGGTCTACCTGACCATTCAAATTTATTCGAACAAATAAGAATTGATTCAGTAAAAATAATCACTGTATCTGTCATGTTAAAAATATTTAACTTGTATGATAATTTGCTTAAAACAACAAAACTTGTCCTCCAAACAGAGGATTAATAAAGCTTTCACATATATTGTATGTAAAAACAGACAATAGTTGTCATAAATTTTGATATTTGAATGAAATATTACATAGGTAAAATGATTCTTTTTTAATCATTTCAAACAATGTCACATGTTAAGTGGGTTCATATTCCAAAAGTACTTGCATTCTGAAAAACACAAGATCATCAAAACAATACAATTTCAATTGAAATCGTGTTACATTCAATGTTTTCCATACATGCCATAAATTTTATGATCTGAATGAAATATGACATATTTAAAATGATTTGTTTCAAACTTCAAACTTTGGCGTCTTAACAATGCCACGCGTATATTAGAAAAATATGAAAGCCTTATAGCACTGACAAATTGAAATCGTTGTTTCAGACAATATGATTGACATATTTGTCATGTATTCCAAAATATGATTGACATTTTATGCATATTTAAAAGTTTTTCAAACTTTTTTCTTTCGACCAATGTCAAAGACATGACATGATACAGAAACAGAATAAGAATGAATTAAATTGCAAAACGTCCCATAAATTCTTTAAGAAACTTTTCGAGTAATTCTTTCTGGTCGTATATGACAATGAAAAGTTTAGTTTCCCAGCCCATTGTGACAATTAAGAGATGTTTTGTCAAATTATTCGCCAATCGTGATGTATTTAATTTCTGTAACTTTAACTTTCGATAATCATGCAGTGGCTGACCTTCATCTTACGGAAATGCATATTCAGATGCATTTCATTTCTTAGTACAATAGATTATTCTTATGTTTTTTAGTTGGCTAGTTGTTTTACGTCGCATCAGGAATTGTTCAGCTATTCCCGACGAAAGTAAGGTTATTTATCACTAAGGATAAATCAAAGAGCAACTTTATTGTGCATTTATATGTATTTAATGTGTGGATTGGTATCATATTCTGCTTTGTACTATTGCGTTGCCTGAATGAATTTTCGTTGAGGCCTTACCTTATCGAGTGATTATACTGCAGACCAGTGTCTAAGTCACATTAACCTTGTACCTCGTGAATTAGCAGATATTCTTACTATTAATGACAAGTATCAAGCGAAGATGTATTATTTCAAATTTGAAATCTTCTGTATGTTCCCACCGGGGATAGAAACCAATTCCTCTTTCTTTCGAGCAACTGAAACGGTGAATACGACTGAGCTACTAATCCCACCTGGACAGATCCAGCCTTTTCAGTAGGTGGATATATTCTTATAACTACCTCCTGTGTGTATTTTTCAGGAATAATCAGGATATGTCCCTAAACTTTAAAAGATATCAAAAATAAAAACATAAAATATTTAATATCCTTCTTAATTTTAAGAATTTTACACACACACAAACACACACACACATACGCACACGCACACACACACATGTATATATATATATATATATATATATATATATATATATATATATATATATATATATATATATATATATATATATATATATATGAAAAAAGAAAACCTTAATCAACAAAGCTTACTTGGAAGTCTTTGAAGTTCAGTAATGTTTTTTTACACCCTAGTCAAGAATTTTTCACTTAAATTGAGGCGATCGGTTCTTGTTTAGTGGATGAGTACCCGGAAAAAACACCGACACTCGACAAGAGCACAGGGAAACTTTTTTACACTATAATATGTCTTTGTGGGATTTGAATCTAGGGATAAAAGACAATGTGGTCTTTAAACGCGCTTTAGACAACTCGACCAACGAGACCCTTCTCGCTCAGACACGTACTCAGTTTTGACTCTATTGCAGCAACAATCTTTCACAGCAGGAGATGAAAAATATTCAGATGATTTTCAAGCTTCACATAAGATTTGATTTCAACCTTTGACTCTTAAAGCCAATACCCCTTTTTACATACACGTAATTTTTGCATTTTATTTTAAAAAAAACGGAGTTTTATAATGATTTTTTCCTGATTGCTCGGACTTTTAGATAGATTTTTCTTTGTATTCGAACCTTTAAGTTCTTCTTTATAGAAGCTTTGATTTTTTTTCATAGAAATGTAAAATATGGTTTATTTATTATTATGCTTTTTTTAGTATTTCAATTTTAATTTTAGTGAAACAAGTTTGTAAATTATTTCTTTGGCTCATATATATTTTTTATTTTCATTAATAGACCTTAATATACAACTTATTTACAATTTACTATTTGCTTTCCGTTATTCTGTCAATGATCCGTGTTAATATATACATGAAGTCAAAGACCTTTAGCAAAACGCCCATATGAGAATTAAAGTCCAAATTTGTTAGAAACAATACCAAACCATAAAATATACCTAATATATGTTAAAATACCTGAAAGGACCTTTGCATATTGGACATCAATGTCATCCACGTTGTAGTTTTGAATATCAATGTAATCTACGATCTAGACTTTTCGTCTCTGTTTTTGATTGTTACTTATCGCTAATGGTGCTCGTTGCAAAGGAGGGATCAAGACCTTTTTCGAGAATGGCCATGTGATTACAACACGCGCCGTAATATTGTACTATATAATAGTATAATTATGCAAATACAGCTTACAATGCATTATTCATTCACGCAGTGTTTACATGTCCTACTTGATTATGTTTTAATTATTTAAGGTGATTTATTAATCACAATATGCAAATTAGAGGGTGTATGGAACATAATTTTTCCTCGTATGACATCTACTTGTGCAATTTTTCGATTCATAGGGTTAAAGATCAGACTAAGATTAGGGTGTTAATTCAGAGACGGAGAGGTAAATTGAGTGTAAGGATTTCAGGAGAACAATACAAACTGTCATTTAATGTGGTTATGTAATGGCCGAGTAACCGTCTTTTTACTGCCAATCAAATTGCATTTCATTATATGGGTAGCTTTAGTGGACGAGTTGACTAAAGGCCAAGTTTACGGGTCACATCGCAGAGCAGAGCCTAGCAGCTTTTTATCTATTTGCGTCCAGAGCAAGTTTATTAATCTCTAAGAATTTATCTTAAAACAAGTTCATGGATGCAATAGACATTCCAGTGTTTTACGGTTTGCCTTGTACTAGTAGGCACACGGGCGACTAATTTTGTTTGATGGTGCTAGCTTTACAGAGTCAAATTAATCTACCACTTTTTCAGTCACAGTATCCGGGCACCAAGTGAACCAGTCGATTCTTTCAATGTCGAACGCTTGACGAGAAAGCTGTATCTCAAAACCCATGATCTACTGATCTCAGCAAAACAGCCGCTCCAAACTGAGCTACCGAGGCAGTCAAATCCTAAAATATGAAAGTCTGTTTTTATGTACTGATTTATTAATAAAACATTAATGAAATATTGATATTAATAGTTAAGCTTTTTTTAAATTGTCGGAGTTTACGTTAAATTTGGTTTTTGGACAAACAAATATTTGAAAAGATGCATAGTTTTGTCGTGCAATAATTTATATATTTTAAAGGTAAAAAAAGAATTTAAATATGGCATGACAGTTTAGCCCGGGCTTTTTTAGAACACCAAACTTCTGATAAAGTTATCGACTGTGTACTCAACGCTTTAATGTATTTAAGCTAGTATAGAATATAATATGCTGCAGCATAGTTATTAAGAATAATTACCTTACTCAGATCATATAATTTTATATTTAATTGTTTATATTCATATTAAAGTTAAGGAAATTTAGATTTTATTGTAAAACCTTGGCCTGTTGCAAAACAGACACTGAACACACAAATCTCGCAAAATAAGAATACAAACACTCGCTTATTGAAAAAAAAATACTTCGGACAGAGTTTGGCATCCGGACAAAATGATATTAAAAAGCAATTTTGCAAGATCAGAACTATTTTTAATGCAACAGATAGAAAAATCTGAAAAACACATACTGACAACATTTAGTATAACAAACAACGTGAAACAATTATATGCAAATAAAATTAATTTTGCTTTTTCTTTAAAAAAAAAATGAAATAATTTGACAATTTAAAAATGAATGATTTGCAGAGTTTGTGCTAAATGTTCATTTCTTTCATCTTTTTATAACAGAAAGAAAAAATATTTTCATTTCTAAAAATTAAACATTTAAGATCAATTGAAGTCGAAAGAAGTGGAGTAACGATATTCTGTAAGTTAGTTAAAGTCTCGGTATCACTGAGGAAACCGAAGTACCCGTAAAAACCAGATAACCTCCGGCAATCGAACTGCAAATTTCCTAACTCCAGGAATGATGGTTGAACCTATACGTTGAGAGGTGTTGTACTCCTAAATCTCGCAGAAGTTTAAATTTGTAGCTTAAAATAATTGCAAAGTAATTATAAACTAATTGATGCAAAGAATTTTCAGTGTTGAGTTACAAATATGAAACGAATAAAATTAAGACATTTGTAAACACACCAGAACACGACATTTCATTTAGCCATGTTAATGTCGTAGATATCCTCATGAATTTTTCCGCCTTTAACCACAGTAAGCTGTGGGGTCTTTTACAAAAGTCTTTATCTAAAAATATTTTAAGTCCTTTATTTGGCATTTATCGTGTTAAATAACCAAAGTTCATTATTTATAACATATTTAGAGACACCAAGTCCAGTGTCCGTCGTCCAAATTTGAGATTTACAATATGTTTGCATAAGTGTATGAATGCTTATTTTTATTCATGCATTAAAATTTAAATGATTTGTATTTCATTAATTAATTTTTGACGGCCCCAGCTCTCTATCTAGAGTACATCTTATTCATCAACAATTAGGAACTTTTCTTAGTTGTTTAACATAGGAAATAATATATCAAAAATTGCATATTTTATATTTTAATGCAACAAGTCTTTTTTGTTTCTTTATAAGGTAAGTATTTTTCATCACCACTTTTGGTTTATTAAACTAATCTGTTAATACTGTTAAGCAAACTGCTTACAATTAAATTGTTGACGCAAGATTATTGCAAGCTTAGCCCCTCAAACGGTTTTATGGACGTTATCACAATATCGTTGATAATTATGTAGTCACTGTATCCAAATTTATACTGGATATATTTTACTAACCATAGTTCTTTGTACCTTTCATTCTCAAAATTTACTTGCACGTGACTTGTGTAGATAGCTATACAGGATATGCTTACCCTTCCGGAGCACCTGGCCTCACTTCCTTGATGGAAGTTCACATGTATAACTAAATTTGCCGGCTTTCAAAGTTTTAACTTTGTTTTGGGGATTGTGATTTGGACAAGGACTGATATGTTTTATTATAACAAAACTAAGGTTTGTTCCCTCGTACAAAGCATTCATTAGCTGGATTTGGATTCATATAATTTTAGAACTTTTGATATATAAATTATCAACTGTTTGGTTTATGTTTTTATACATAAAACTTTTCGGCCCCTAGTGTTACTGATGAGGAATGATTTTCCGAAATGTGTACATATGGCACATCAAAATTCAAATGGTATTTGTGTTATATATTTACGTTAGAAATAATTTTACAAGAAGTTAAAGCAATAAGCAAAAATGGTAATTTTATTATTTTAAATGCAACAAATTTATTTTCTTTAAAGGCAAATAAAACTTTGACCATTATAGTAAATTGCAATAATATATATAATTATAAAAATGAATGAAATGAAAGCAATGAAAGAATGATTTATTTATCATGGAATTAAAATAGAATTAATTTGACACAAACAAAATCAAAATGTGTTAAGTAACAGCTAATGCAAACAATTTGTAAGACAAAAAAGGGGAAACAAGAAAGGAATTGATAATATAAAATGAAATAAGCACTTCTTATTAAAATTCCCAATCGGTCTTATAATTCAAAATGTAACATATTAGTATTAAAACTGCAAGATTCGCTTGTAGATTTCACTTTTTAATATAAAACAATTCATCGCGTAAGGTTTTTAGTTTAGTTAGAAAAATAATAAGCAAAAAATTGCACATTTAATAATTTCAATGTGACAGATTTTCTTTCTTTTTATATCGACAATTTTGAACTTAATAATAAATTCATCATCAAACTGATTTATCTATTATCAAATAAAGGTACTAGTAAAACACAGACAACATGTGTTTAGCAACAGCTAATACAACCAAGAATACAAAGCAAAATTATACAAAAAAAAAAAACAGACAAACAAGACAGGAAATGAATAACAAAAACTAAATAATAACCTATTATTTTAAAAATCCCCAGTGGGATAAGGGAGCATAATTTGAAACAAACAAATTATTAAAACGGTAAGATTCCTTTGTTGTTTTCACTTTTAAAGATAAAATAAATTCAACATTTTCGGTTTTTAACTAAATAGTTGAGGTAGAGAAATTATACAAAAAATATAAACAGTAAACAAAAATGGTATATTTAAATATTTTAATGCGACAAGTTTTCTTTCTTTCAAAGATAAATACATTTTATTTTGACAAATTCGAAGTTAAATTTTAAATGCATTAACAGAATAATTTAACTATTATGGAATAAAAGTACATGTAATTTGTTACAAACAACATGTACTTGGCAACAAATAATAAAACCAAGAAAACAAATTTAAAAAAATTATGCGAACAAGACAGAAAAAAATAAACACAAATCAAAACAATTATTTTAAAACTCACCAATCGGATAAGAATGCAAGTTTTATTTTTTTAAATTATTTGTTTTTATAATAATATTAAAACTACAAGATGCGCTAGTTTTTAGTTTTTACTTTTGTAAATATTTTTTCAGTTCAAAAACTACTGCAATTCAAAAATGTTGATGGAAAAATGTTCATGTATTTTTCTGTAAAGGAAAAAGTTACATTGAAAAAAATAAAATTACATTTTAGATTCTAGCTTTAATTGTTTACATATAAAAAGAAATCATAGGTTTTTTAAATAGGGGAAATTAAAGGACCAAGTAACAAAACATTTCAATTATTAACTTAATTTTGAAACTATAAGATAAAACATTAAAATTACATTAATTCTTTTAATTAAATTAATGTAAAAATTACATTTTTGTAACCTTTTGCACATAACAAAGGTGTCAATTAGATGGCATTATTAGACCCTGAACAATTTTATGATTATGTAACAAAAAATTGAGAATTCTAATTAAATGGTTTTATGAATTAAGAAAATTTATTTAGATTTTTTAAATTTCATTTTTTTATTTCACTTTCTTGATTCTTTTTATTTATTTATTTTTTTCATTTTTATTTTTAAATTTTAAAATGTTTTGACGAAATGTATTTTGCGACTTTCTATTTTACATTTAAAGTTTATTACCTTTGTTTTTTTTCATAGTTTTGCTTAATCTTTGTCCTTGTTGTTGTTTGTTACTTAATATTGATTAAATATTGTTGTTTAAATAGAAATGCGTATATCTGAGCAACGTATGTAGTTAAATTCAATTTTTACAAAATATTTTTCCATAATGGATGTCCTAATCTATTCCGTAAGCTACACTTTTCTAAATATCTTGCACGAAAAAGACTTTTTATATTTCAAAAATTAAATCAAAAATTCTATAGAGACATATAAATATTTTAGTTTTTATGAAACAATATGAATTTTACCTTTGGTTGGTTTTGTTTTGTTATCGGATTAACTTTTTTGCTTCTAATTAAACATAAAAAACATTCATTAAAAACCTAGATCTCAAAACAGAAAGAAGAAATAATAATATGTTATGAATAATTTTAGTATTGTTTTGTTAAGTGATGACTGATTTTTTTCAGGATATATTGTTTTACAATAGTTCTACTGGTTTAAAACTGGTGGGATGGTGAGAACTTTTTAAGGATTGCATAATCGATAGTCTAAATATATATTTGTCCTTTTGTTGTCTTTTTCGCCTCTTTATCAATAAATTGTTACGTTCTTGGTTTTTCTGGTTGATGCAAAGCCTGAGTTTTTCAGGTGTTATTTTTCTTATTCTATTATTTAATTTGGGTTTCACGTGTGGTTGGATTGTGATATACCTGAAGTGTTACTTAGTTAGAGCTTATATATTTTTTCCTCGACTAGCTTGCTTCATTGGTAAGATAACCAGTCTGGATGCTATGAGATTGCGCAGGGTACGCCTTTAAAGCTCGGTGGTGGTGAATCTAATTTATAGTTTTGATATTTTTTTAACAAAGTATAATGAATGGCAAAATGACCATTGTTCGAGTCCTCTTTGTTTTTTTTTTTTTTTTTTTTTTTTTTTTTTTTTTTTTGTTTTGTTTTTTTTTTTTTTTTTTTAACCAAAACCAACTTCTATAAAAAAAATACTTGTCGAAATTTTTGGTCTCGTCTTTATATGCACATATGTGCTAACGTTTCAGCAAAATTTTACAACTATGACCCTAACCATTTTAATACATCTATTATCTTCGTTTATTGAAACATATTTGTGATTAAATCGAGTTATTATTTAATAACAAAAATATTGATAGAAAAATTCTGACACATCCCCTTTTTATTAATTTTTTGAAAGCTTCTTTTGCGCTAAAACATATTATTTTAAAGTGATAGATTTTAAAAAAATTGTGAAATGTTTATGTCAGAAAGTCATTTAGATACATGCATTAATTCACTGATGAAAGATATATATTCTACATAATAAAACAAAATATTTCGTCAGATATTACTTTAACAACTCAATACTTTTATTATTCCAGTTTAAATTGATTCAGTGGGTTTTTTTTTTTACTGATGCGTAATAAAATCAATACGTTATCATTTCAAATTCTACTTCGACTACCTTCAATCATGTTCATTATACAGAACTATTACAGAGAAAGTTTAATGAAATGCTGCAGACATACACAAAACTGTGATAAAAATGTAAAAATTGAAAGTTCTTGACATGACAAATCAAATCACGATAGCGGGTTATTTTCGCAGGATGCAAATTTTGGCGTATCTTGGCGGTAGCATTAGAACGCTAAAATAAAAATCGTAAAAAAATTTTGTATACCAGTCGACCATGAGTGAGTTGTTTTAGATCAAAAAATTGCCAAAAATCACTCCCGCTAAAAGATTTGACAGGATATAAAAACTTTAAACATTCATTTATTTAAGCATTGGTCGGACTCAAAATATTTTAAACGTAGTTTCTTATATCTGTAATCATGGAAGTTTTGACTAGCTGTTACATTTAAAATTTTATTACAAATGCAATTTTTATGACGCAATAGACAAAAGTAAACATAGTTTTACATGCCCATTAAAATCTGTAATTTTAAAATTGCATTTTTATGACTGCATTTGAAACACGCATTTATTTAACCTACTAGTTTGCTAGCACATGTTGTTTTTCCAAATCAATTAATCAATCGTCCAATTGCAACTGAAGGACCACACAATCCGTAATTTCTTTTTCTTTATGGTCTAAAACGACAACGTGAAATATAAATTAAATTCAATTTTGGTAACGAAGGCAAAATCAATTTTAGTATGGTTAGTTTTCTAGGGAAAAAATCATTAATCAAAAGACATTCTTACTTTAAGCAGAGTACATTCTACAAGAAACTGAAAAGATACTATTTTTTCACTAAAATTAATAAATACCAGTATTTTATTAAATCCATAAATCTTGTTGATAAAAAAGTTAGGTTTATAGAGAGACTTTTTGTGACCTTATTATAAATTTTGTATAAAAAAACTACCCAATAAAATATGTTTTTGACAAGCTCTACAAATTAAATATCCAATTTTTACTCCCAAATGTTACATGACAAATGTAGCTGTTTTTATGCATAAGTTTATCACCATATTGAATCATAAACTTTTTAAATAGCATACACAGTTCTTGCCTTTTTTGAAATGTTTATAGCCAAATAAATGAGAAGGAAAGAAAGAACCTAACAAGTATTTGAACAATTACACTGTATGCTATTTTGTCAATTTCTTCTGGCACCCTTTCAATAATCAACGTTTGAGTTTTTTAAAGCACACATCCATTTATTCTACCATTTCTGGCACCCATCCAATTGTCCACAGTATTATCATTAGCCATGGTCTACATTTAAAATGTCAACTATTTTATCATTAATTGTAGTGCCAATCAAAATTATCAACCAATTTGGTAATTTTCCGGGTACCAATGCCGATTAACAAACATTATTTCCGTCATCCGTTTCAATGGTCAACTACTTTTTGTTGTATACCAACTACTCTTTCCGATATATCTAGCACCCGTTTCAATTGTAAACCATTTTGTCAAAATATCTAAAAACTAATTTAATTGTAAACCATTTTGTAATTATTCCTGGCAACCATCAAAATTTTGTAATTGTCCTTGGATGTCTAAATTGCCAACCATTGTGTTATGTCTGGCGCCTATCCAAATTTCTTTTTGGTACAGCTAAGATCTTTTAACAACGAACAAATAAACAAGACAAAATGAAACTTATTAAAGAACTCTTGATATTGGACAGGTGCTAGATCTTTAACAAAGTTTTAATGGTATAATTTCATTCTTTTGCCATATTTATTCATTCTACTACAACAGTTCTAGGAAACAATGAAATTTTTGAGAGTGTAAATAGTAGTCTTGTAGAACTCTGGTTGTAAAAGACGTGGAATGGTCATGTAAAATGTCACAATAAATCAATGGTCTTGTAGAACTCTGGTTGCAAAGACGTGGAATGGTCATGTAAAATATTACAATTAATAAGTGGTCTTGTAGAACTCTGGTTGCAAATGACGTGGAATGGTCATGTAAAATGTTACAATTAATAAGTGGTCTTGTAGAACTCTGGTTGCAAATGACGTGGAATGGTCATGTAAAATGTTACAATTAATAGTGGTCTTGTCGAACTCTTGTTGCAAAAGACGTGGAATGGTCATGTAAAATGTTACAATTAATCAGTGGTCTTGTAAAACTCTGGTTGCAAAAGACGTGGAATGGTAAGGTCTCTTTAATAGAATTATAACCACACTATCAAATACTTACTCGAGTGTTCAATATTCAATAATCAATAGTACCAATGATTGTTTATTTTTTCTCATTCCCTTATCTCGTTTGGCTGTTTTACCTAGTAACGTTTTGCTGTTTCTAAGTGCATGTTTTTTAAATAACAAATCTTGTTCGAATTCTTATTTTGCCTATGCAATACCTTTTCAGTAGCTTTTTATTTGTTTTTTTTTTTTTTTTTTTTTTTTTTTGTTTCTGTTTGTTTTAAAATCAAACAATTTTTTTTTGAATTAAGATTCAGATGTTTAAACAATTTTTTTCTTGATACCGTGTTTTATTTAATTAAATTTAGTTTTGGTTTTAAGCCCCTCATAGTATTGTGACAATATTACCTTCAGTGTCAGGCCAATGTCTGAATATTATAACTAAAACTTATAACCAGTGGTCCAAACATGCGTTTTGTTAATACAAAAGATTAATCCCATTTCACATTTCATTTCTGACGAAAAATTCCCTTATTCGCAGTATTCATTTTCCCCTAAAATAATATGTTTCTACATTCTTTACGTACAAGTTTCTAAGCTACATATTGTTTTTTTATGAAAAAAAATTAATAAAAAAAATAATGACATGACAGTATTGCAAAATTAAATCAAAAATAATCGAGATATTTAATAATTATACATACTATAAAAATACATAAAAAAAAAACTTTGTTTCCTTGTGTAAGTGAGAGGGTCGTTTATCACTAGAAAAAAACATATGTTACAAAAATATCAAATGTGATTTAATTTGACAACAGAGTTATTTACCCTGGTATCATATAAATATTAAATCATTGTTAGAACTAATAAAGACCGGGTGTTATCAAGGTATAAAATTTTATAAATCCGATCTTTTTTGTTATTCTAGTTAAATTTTGGTAATTTTAACCAGACAATGTAGTTAATTAATTACTTTTTATTCAATTTTTTTGTAATAAGAGAAACTTTGTTGTCAAATGAAATGTAAGAGAAACGAGTGATGACAAAAGTTGCTGCATCTGATAGTCTCATATGTTTGAATGATTTATTTTTATTTGCTAATAGAAATAGCTTTTGATATCTCTGTGTGTTAACAAAGGTAATTAATTATTAATTCAATTATCTTCTTAATTTATTATCCTTTTTTATTTTATATTTTAGCCACAGAAATCAGAATAAATCAATACAATGTCCATTATAAATAAAAATTTATAAATGCCTTTTTAATGAAGTAAAAAAATAACTTCATAACTAGCAAGATATTTTTCAATTTCTATTTAAAAAATATTGCATGACAATAACATGAAAATGCTTAAAATAAACGCGATGCTTGATGTAAAAATGTTGGTTATCTAACACTTATTATCATATAATTCATATTTTCAAAAGTATATTGTTTTGAAAAACTTATGCTAGTTTAGTAACGTTTTCATCTTTTTTAATGTCTTAATAATGGCGTAAATTCATTCTATTTTCCAATATAGATTGTTTTAATGTTGTATATGTTAGGAGACTTTAATAAAAATTTTACACTTATAATGGTTAGGATTGATTGAATAATTAAATCAAATTTAACGTTCCAGTCAAGAATATTTCCATTATTTTGAGTCGTCAACAGGTTAAGATGAAGTGGTAGAAATTTATACATTTGCAATTTACTCAAGGCAATGTGCATGGAGTGTTCTTTAGCGTGCTATGACTGCCGTCACACGGGACATTCTTTTTTTAAGGTCTCATTCAAAAGGACCTTATTTCTTTAGAAGATCACAATCAGTATTAGCACTACATCTGTGTGTACAAAACCGAAAGAATATTCAAAGACTCAATATCATCCTATAGCATCTATTTTTTTTTTTTTTGCAATAATATAAAAAAATTCCAAATTTTACAGCACATTCTAACTTATGTCAGGAGGTGCTTACTCTTCTGGAGCACCCAAACTCACTTCCTTAATGCAAATTCACGTATTTGCTTTGATTTCAAGATTATGATTATGAGATGTTCGTGTTTTTTTTTTTTTTATTTTTTTTTTTTTTATTTTTTTTATTTTTTTTTTTTTTTTTTTTTTTTTTTCCGTGGTCATTAGCAAACATACTCTTCTAATTGTAACTTCAGAATAAAAACTACGGAAGAAAAATGATTTTTTAAAAATATAAAAACAAGAATAATAATAAAATTTTAAATATCTACCAATTATTTTCGTTTTCGGTTTACATTTGAATACTCAAACATTAAAACTAAATATCACCATGTGCATTTTTATTAGAAGAGTTGAGTTGAGTAACTGTGTTTAACGTCCCAGTCAAGAATATTTCACTTATATCGAGACGTCGCCAGCTATAGGCGAAAGTGCAGAAATTTTGCCTGTGCAAAGCGCTGATGGCATTATACAGCAGGGTTATCGTGCCACGCCTGCCATGACACGGGACCTCGTTTATTTTAAGTTCCCATCCGAAAGAACCGTGGCTTTCGTTTCATAATAGCGATAAAACAGTCACTACCCACTTTCAAGTCTTGTGTCAGACGCGGCCGGGGTTCGAACCCACGACCTCCCACTTATGGAGCGAGCACTCTACCAACTGAGCTACCGCAGTGGTCTTTTATTAATAGAATAATTTCACTACTCTAAAGAAGTTTGAAGTTGAAACGAGAAGACATCATTCAAGATATTTAAAGACGTCTATGGATCACCTATTACAGACCTTGTGAATTGTGTCGGTTCTGGATTTAACAAAAAATGGATGGTACTGCTTTTGGATGGTCTAACCATATGTCTTGTTTAAACAACCAATCTTGAATATCTAAAAAGATGTCATTGGTTGATTGTCCGTAATTTGAAGATGCTGAAAATAAAATAAAATAATGGTATTTTACGCCAAAATCAAAATTATTTTATTTATATCAATTCCGTTTATTTTAATATGGTTGAAGAAATTAAATCAGAGTGTCCAAAGAAAACCTTTTTTCCTTTTAGCAATCGCACTGACAGAATTCTCAAACTAGGATCTGCTCCGAGAGGGATTCTAGTCAACTTGATAAGTAATGCGTGAGTACTTTGCTTTAGACTATTCGGCGAATTCACAAGGTCTGAAACCTGTCTGAAGCATCGTATAAAACTTTACATATACAAATCACAAAACTTAACCAATGTGGTCATTGTCAGTGCTTGCTTTAGACTTTTCGGTCACTAAGGCCCTTTTCAAAACAGGATATGTTTTCTAAGCTGTCTGAAGCATCGTGTAAAACTTAACATATACAAACCACATAACTTGACCAATGTGGTCATCTAGGTGCTAATTTTATTGTTGTTACTGTCAGACGAACAAATCGTAAAATTATTTCTGTCTCCTATTTTATCACTATTTCTAAAGGTAAGTCTATGTCACGTGACACAGGTAAACAAGTAATTTGTCTATCCAGTGGTAATACATCATCTTATATCAATAAAAGCCGATTTTATATGATGAATTTGTGGGTGGTTTTCCATAAAAACGTTTAACTTCTCAGAGTTTTTTTAATCCCGGTAAATGTCTATAGAATGCTTACTCCATGTCTCTTTTTTCAATGTGAATGTTTTGATTGCAACAAAAGAATTTTACAAATTGTAAATTGTGCTTGTCAAAATTGTAAACAACAATGACATCTCCATTTTGATTTAAAAAAAAAAGAAAAAGAAAAAAGAAAGAAAAAGTTTTAGACATGTAAAAAAAAGAATGTAGCTAAGTAAAATGAAGTTTGCAAATAAAAAGGAAAATGTTACAAAAAAAGTATTTGACAACTTGTTACAGCCGACGCAACCAAGAACATGCAACAATAAAAGTTAATGACAGAAACAGCCAATAAATAGGCAAAAAATAAAACGACAAGCACATATTGAAAACACCGATTATATATATAAAGAAAACTTTTAATTTTAAAAAATGGCTCTTGGTGTCATGTTGTCATAGGCAACTCACAATCTATGCATTTATACGCCATATCAATGTTTTAATGCATATGCTTTATTTTATATGCTTTTCTTTATTTACTCATTTGTAAATGTTTTAAATGAGCTATAAATTATTATTATTATTATTATTATTATTATTATTATTATTATTATTATTATTATTATTATTATTATTATTATTATTATTATTATGCATTGTGTTATAAATTGCATTATTTGAAATATTATTAATTTTTTCCTTGTTTATGGAGTAATAACCTAAACGAATGCGTTTTTTATTATAGTAAAGACAACCTAACACACACGATTTAATTTAATTTGATTTAATATGGTTTTACGTCCCAGTAAAGAATATTTCCCTTAAAGTGAAGTGGCAGAAAATGTTACCCCTTGCAGTGTGCTTAGGGCAATGTTCAGATAGGGTTCTTTAGCGTGTTACGACTGCCGTGACACGGGGCATCAGTTTTTGAGGTCTCCTTTCGTAGGACCCCGTGACTTTATTTCTTATGCCGAGTGCTTGGCTAAAGAACAGTTACTACCAATTTTCAAGTCTTTGTCAGACCCGGTGGGGGTTCGAGCTCTGAGCACTCTGCTAATTGAGCTACGTAGTGATATCGTCGAAAAAAGAGATAAATAACACGATAAGATAAATATAGATTGTGCGTGTATCTTCATTAAGACAGGTCCCCGTTACTCGAGTGGTATAATGCGCGCGGACCGCAGCGTCAAGGTTCAAATACAACTCTATTATTATGTTAAACACAGTTATCGATTAAAAACAGTTATCTATTATTATGTTAAAACAGTTATCGTAGAACTAATAGTTAATTTAACCTTGCAACAGTTTTATCTCGAGTAACCATGGATAACTATTTTAATGAAAGGAGATCAGGCATATTTGGATTTTCCCGCATTGTCTACTGTGTGGCCTTGTGGAAGCGGATCAAAGTTCAACACAGATTGTTACTCAGTGTTAGCCAATCAGCGATCGGCATTCCCACTCCCTCAAAAGAAATCTACTCACCGCACGTGAATTTTGGTGGAATCTTTGTAAAACACAAAAAGGGTGAACTTTGAGCAAGTTTTTATAGTTGTTATATAAAATGTAGAAAAATAAATATAAAAAATACAGTTTTTCCAGAATATCTTAAGGAATAATGCGCATCATTTCTTAAATCATAACTGAAGCGATTTTTGAACACGAGCTGTTTATGCTGAAATTTGGTGTGGTTAGTTTTGTGCAACTATCAATAATATATTTTGTACTAATGCGCACTGACTATCCTATTGGCATCCTTTTTTGTGCTGGAACTATTGAAAAGTAACTTATTTATTCTATTATACCTCGTAACTTGAAAAAAAAAATCGTTGTTGCTTGCGGTCAATTGTGGCATAAGTATGAAAGGCTTTTGGTTTGAATGCTAAAACCCTAACAATTTGACCATCGCGGTAACTGAGATGTCTTATCTCAAACGATATTAAGAGAAAATAGCACCTTATTCTTAAGACTGGTGCATATACCCAGCGTGTGAAATTACAGGTGTTCAATGCCTTCTAGTTTAAACTCGATCATGAAATCTAAAATTGAGACTCCGGTTTGCCTTTTCATTTTCCAGGTTTCAGATTGCTATATCAATTAACAGAACAGATTGCTGATTTAAGTGATAAGCGTATTATTCGTTCAATATAGTTTATTTGGAATTAAAGAGAGGCTGTGTTCAGTGATCGTTAAAGACCCGTGCTAATTTTAAAATTAACATTTTTCAAATGTTGCTTAAGCAATTAAAACCATAAATAATTCAAAATTATTCTCATTTTGAAAAATTAAAAATTCAGTAGGCATAAATATTCGGGAAATAAAATCATGAAGACGATCTTAAGTGTTCAAGTGGTTCTTCGGAGGTTGTGATCCTAATCATGATTGAGAACTCAACATGACTTGCCACAAGAAACGCGCGTGGGCCGATCCAGTTTGACAAATGACTAACATCTGAACTCTAACACGAGGTCACTTACAAAATAACTACCAAAAAACAATGATGTATGTATATCGCATTTATAGTATACAAAAGTATTTTGAAAATAACCCTTATATCAAATATTAAATATATTTTTGATTTATTATATCATATCATTTAAATGACATTTGTCAATTATAAATGTATCCGTATTTTTCTTTGTACAATGCTGACTTTGATAAACAGAGTACAAACATTTTTGTACATTATCGTTTTATGTCATAAAATTATGGGGGTTATATTTCAGAAAAAATGAACATGTTGTGGTCATTTGATTAATAGAGGAATAAAAAAATGAAAGGTACAGAGCTTTGGAAAAATTTGTAAAATCATTCTTTAGGTTCAGTAAATTTTTCAGGTCAAATTTACATGATAAATTAACATCTTGTTTCATTTGTTTATTTTTTATTTTATTTATTTTTTTAATATATTATTTATTTATTTATTTATCTATTTATCATTTTTAATTCGATTATTTTTATTTATTTATTTATTTATTTATTTATTTTTAATTAATTTATTTATTTATTATTATTATTATGATTATTATTTTTTAATTTTTTTTTTCAGTTTTAATAAAGAATTGAAAGTTTCGTATTCTTGAAATTAATACGTTTAATTTAAAATAAACTACTTTTAATTGATCTTTACGTAAATAAATGAAGGCCTTTGGCAAACGAACTAATACACTTTCTCACATTAGGATCTGTTCCAAATTAAATTCGAAATTAAGCGGTGGAATGCATTTTATGTTATAAGCACGCGCGAAAAAAAATCACTGCATAAAAATGTTTGTATTTCATAATCTCTGTTGTTTCGATTCAAACGTCTGAAAGCTTATTCTTAAAATGACGTTTTTCGTTTCTCTTTTCAAATTTTTCCATCAATTAAGAATTATCAAAGGAACTGTTAATTTAATAGTGATGTTCAAAAAACTAATTAATGAATAGAGTTAAATAGAGTTGTCACGTTTTACAATGCTTTAAACTAAAACAAAGTCAGATCCTTTCTAGTCAGTTTTGGGTTGGTGAGGTTATGCAATCGAACAAATATTAAACTATTTTACTTTTTATTATTTTATTTATTTATTTATTTATCATTTTTAATTCGATTATTATTTATTTATTTATTTATCTATTTATCATTTTTAATTCGATTATTATTTATTTATTTATTTATCTATTTATCATTTTTAATTCGATTATTATTTATTTATTTATTTATTTATTTATTTATTTATTTATTTATTTATTTATTTATTTATTTATTTATTTATTTTGAATTTTTAATTTTAATTTTAATTTTAATTTTAATTTTATTTTATTTTTTATTTTTCATTTATTTTTTGCCCGATAACATGCAATGAGAGGCTCTGTGATACATAAACCAGTGTCTGTGAACTTGGACACAGAGGCCCCAATTTGGTACAAGGGAGTCTACTACAAGACCGTTAACTATGATATGCTTGCGATGTAAAACATTTCAAACATTGGATTAAATTGCCAACAAGGAGCAAAAACAAAAATTTTATCATCAGAATTCCGCGTAAAATCAAAACCAAGTTTTCATATTATTAACTCTTTAAAAATCATTTAAAGCTATTATAATTTTGAATTACTACGCCTTGCCCGTTGCTTCATTCTTATAAGTATCATTAATACTCAGATTTTATTGAAAAAAAATTGCAAAATTTCAAGTGATGAGTTTTATTAATTATTTTATACAAACTAAAAAATTACTTATACACTTTTTTGAAAGAAAATAAACAATTAAACCATACAATTTTATTGGATTGCAATGTAACATATGTCTTGAAAATAAATGATGTAGAAATCTAACATTTTGTGATGTCCGAAACAACAAATTTTCAAGAAAGTTTTTTCCGTTTCAGTCCTTTAATCTTACCGCGAAAAAGCAATTCCGCGAATTATTGAGAACAAGAATTTGCAAAAGAAAGAAGAGACCGTATAAACGCTAAAGTAAAATATAAAGAAGAGGGAAAAAGCTATCGCCTTAAAATGTAAATGAACTATCGTTTTAAAAACAAATAAATAAAATGGAAATTTAAAAAAATAAAATTTAAAAAAAATAGAGAAAAAAGAGGAGAATATTTATGATTTACGCGACAGTCAAATTTTATTTTGAGGCGGCCAGCCGGTATGGTGTAGGGGAAACATAAGTGCCCGGATAAAACGATTTACTTTTTGAAGCGAACTGACAAACCTTTTAACACTAGATTGTGAGTGGGCGAAACGAGGGTTTAAAGGTGCTATGATGGTACAAGCGTGTGCGATCGACCACTCGGTCACCATAAAAATATGACAAAATGAAAAATCATAAAGAGCAATCATATGAGAGAAGAATGAAAATGAAACTGTAACCACATAAGACAATTGTGAAATTCCCTCTCATTCTAGTGCAACGCAGCAATCAAAGTACCATTGCACTGTGCGTAGTAGAACACTTGATTAACCCGATGTCCGATGTATCCATCTGTTACTGGCGTTTTAGTGCTTTACACTTATGGCGACGTTTTTTTTTTTTCCAACTCAGCTACTGCAGACTTGAATCAATCGTGAAAAGCGCACATTTAAAAAAAAAGAAAATGAAAAACAGTTACATGTTGAGAAGATGCTAAAACTTTATGTTCATTTGAAGGAATGGTGACGGATCGGGCTTAATAGGCGACCGTTAGCTCAGTAGATCGACCAGCAGCTAGTATTGAGAACGTCTCGAGTTCGAGTCTAGTTAAGCCATTGCATTTTTTTCTTTCCTGATACATTTCGGGGCTCGCCCTATCCTGGGAAAAAGTCTACCAAAAGATTGGTTCGCAGGCTAAAGCCTGAAGGAAGTGAGAAAGGTGTCGAAACAGGTCTTGATAGGTGGCCGGATAGAGCGTACCGCTAGTATTGGGAAGGTCCCGATTTCGCATCCTGGTTTTGCCGCTTGAACAAAATTCCCTTTTCATGTTACATTGGCCAAAAGCCCCAGTAAGACCTATTTCTCTGAACTTGCTTTTGATTTGCATTTTGAATATTGGAGACCTACACCAATTTTTTTTAATCTACATAGAAAAGGTTAATTCAAACCAAATATCATTTAATTTGGTCTTTGTGTTTTAGAAGAAAAGATTTTGCAAGATTTGGTAATAATTTGACCTCGATTTTAGCCCCAAAAAAAACCTTTACTTGGGCTTAAACCTCTATTACTACACTCCATTTTTACTCTTTATACGACATCGAACGTATTCTTCGAATCTGCAGACTTTCTTTTAAGTTTTTCGCTGTTGCCTTTTTCATTACATGATACAAAATCATAATTACTGCATAGGGAATAAGTGTGACCCTTAAGGGACCTGTTTGATCTACCGTCAGTTGATCCTATGGACCTTAAATTAAAATCGTCACGCGATAGGATACCTTTTTCAGATATAATAACCGACTTGATAATTCTACAGCTTTTGTTTTAACAAAAGATTGCAAGATAGTATTGAAAGTGCTGGTCATAATTGACCTTTGTAAACAATACAACATATGGATATCATGGTTAAGCGATAATTACGGACAGGGTCAGTCGGTGTGAGTAGACCCATGATTGTTAGGACATATTTTCTGACTGGACAAACTAATAAAAGCGAAATTTGATTGATTATATATTTAATATCAAGAACTTTATACCTTTGTCATGGTGCTTTATTACCGACATACTACGGTACCTTGTCAAGGATTTAGTCAAGTTATGCCAATCAAATCTGGGAACCTCCCTCCCGAAACTCGTAAAAACGGTTGTAAAAACAGATATGTAAATGACAGTCATTGGGAAAAAGAAACACTTTATACTCCCATACCGTTACCAAAACACACAATTTCAAAAAATAAAACTTTTTGTTATATCATTTATTTTCTTTTTTTTTTTTTCAATGTTTTGTCTTTTTAGTAAGAAATATGTAAAAACGTTTCCTCCTAAGGACATGACATTTTATCGTAAAACACGTGTTTTAACTGATGTCGGCAAGCATTTAAGGAAAGTAAAGTGATTTTTATGATTATTATAATCATGAACAAGTAATGTTTAGTAAAGCCACCCAGACCGACATCGTCAATCTTATACCATCATATTTACATTTATCGCTTTTGTTTTCTATTTTTAAACCTACAGGGTGATTCAAAAAACATACCAAAACTGAGGAATTTAATTCTATATAACCTTTGTCAAATAATAAGGACATTATTTGGTATTATGAGAAAAACTAAAATTGCGTTGTATCACAAATTTATTTCAGCAATTTAGAACAACTTTTTTCTTGCAGAAATGCTGATAGACTGTAGAAGAAAAATCGTGAAATCTGTAACGGAAAATGATTATTCTTGTTTTTTTTTTTTTTTTTTTTTTATAAACAAAATTCTATAAAATATTCTCTTTTAATAATGTTATTTCTTTTATTAGTTTCAAAATAAACAAACTAGCGTCTTTTATAAACAAACAGAGACCGAAAAATGGTGGAGTGGAGTGGAGTAATGGTGTTTTACGCCCCAGTCAAGAATTTTTCACTTATTTCGAGGCGGTCAGTTCTGGAATGGTGGAGGAAACCGGAGTGCCTGGAGAAAACCCCCGACCTTCGGCAAGCGAACTGACAAACTTTCTCAAACTAGGATCTGTCCTGAGTGTGATTCGAACCCAGGCGGTGAGAGGCACTGTGATCCGTAAGCGCGCTTTAGAACTCGGCCACCGAGGCCCCTAGACCGAAAAAAGAAGTTGTTTATCAAAATAGGTTGTCCTGGACTGTTTTGCATTCCTTATTTCTGTCAATATCTGTCAAATATGAGTTCTTAATCAATTTGTTTGTGTAGATATTCAGAAATTAAAGGTGTCATTTTAAAGATCTTTAAAAGGACACTACAACAGTAATTGATTTTGACAAATTTTTCCATAAAAGATTGCCAAAATTACTCAATTTCAATAAAAATATTCTAGTGAGAAACGATTGCGAAACAATGGCCTGCTGCTTTTAATCATAAGTCCATCGCAAATGAAAAAAAAAATTGCGGATGCTATTGTAAAGAACATTACAACCAAAAATAAAACAAACAAAAAACAATTTTTATCATACAAAAAAAATAAACAAACATTGTACTTTCGAACTTGATTGATTGTGATGGTTTTCAAAAGATATTTTACTAAGTGGCGCGCGCGCGCGCGCGCGCGTGTGTGTGTGTGTGTGTGTGTGTGTGTGTGTGTGTGTGTGTGTGGTGTGTGTGTGATATTTTGTCGTTATATTTTGAATAAATATGTATGTTTAACTTCAAGTTTTTGTAAGATTTATTATTATCATCACCATCGTCATTATTATTATTATTATTATTATTATTATTATTATTATTATATTATTATTATTATTATTATTATTATTATTATTACAAATTTGTAATCTATTTATTTATTTATTTATTTATTTATTTTTTATTTATTTATCTATTGGCAAAAAACGAGCTTATCTTTTAAAGTCAAACACATACCAAATACAATTAATATGTAATAACTTCAAAGGTACAATAAATTTAATCAATTTTTTTTTTTTTTTTTTTTTTTTTTTTTTTTTTTTTTTTTTTTTTTTTTTTTGTCAATGCAAACATTCATGAACTAAAATGTAATTTACAAGATTTAAATATTAATATATATAAATGGTAGAAATGCATTTAGAAAATATGTCTCCGAGAACAAAATTTAAGACGCATTTAATTATATTTAATTTATAGCCAAACAAAAGATATTTAAAAAAAAAACTACATCTTAATTTTTACACAAAGAATTTAAAACAACAAATCTGCTGAAATGCATTGTTCACGCTTAAAAATGTAAGAAATATAATACGCCATATAATTAGAGATGACAACCTAGTCGTTCAGTTACGTGCATTCCTTAGCAAGCAACTAGACACACCTATCCTTCCTTACAAACCGGGCGGCAAAAGCAGCGCCTCGGTTAGAAGTACTGACTTACAGATCACAACGCCTTTTGCCATCTAGGTTTAAATCCTACTCTTGTAGATCCTAACGTTATTTTGCTTGCCAAAAGTCGCTGGCTTTTTAAGACATTCCGGTTTCTCCGCTATCCTTCAGTTGATCGCTGCGATAAAAAACGAAAAATCACTAAATCCTGAATAGTAATAAAAAGGCTCATTACTCAATTTTAATTCACTGCAAAAAGAAAGAAACGTTTCAAGATTCATTAACACGCAAACCCTGGTTTAATGGGACAAAAGGAGTTTGAATGTTAAATTCATACTTATAAATATAAATTCAAAAAGTCACTTAACCTTCACCGTTTCATTAACTTGTTTTTTAAACTTTAGAACAGAGCCAAAAAACAAATATATGTTTTGTTTGTATGACGAAATTCAAATAAATTTATTTTCTAGTGAAACCACAAAGGTTCAGGCTATTTTTAATTTCCCGTGGTCAGTCCGTCTAGTTAGAAATTCCTTGTTAAACAATGCGTTGTTATTTGTTGACGTTTAGTTATATTTTTGTGTGGTGGAGTAATGGGGGTTTATGTCCACAGTCAAGATATTTTCATTCATATCGAGATTAGTTTTTTGAAAGGTGGAGGAAATAGGAGTGTCTGTAAATACACTGAACTTTGGCAAGCTAAAATTTCAACTTTAATGCAAATGACATTCGTCTAAATAAGAATATTGCATACTTAAAAAATTAATGACAATTTACGTTAATAGAACAGATTTTAAGGGTGCATGAAGAACAGGCATTTTATTGAGTTTTTAATTTGGATGACATAACGCAAGTCAGATAGATTAAAACGCGCTACAGAAGAATACTTTCATCTCATCATAGACTGGAAATGGGGAAACCAATAGGAAATTCACACACACACACACACACACACACACACACACACACACACACATATATATATACTAGTATTTCACAATTCATTATTCAAGATATACACAAGATCGGAAGGTTTGGTTCCTTCACGATATTTCCACCTTATATTGTCATTTTTTTTCAAAATTGTAAGTTTCATGAGATAGATATTCATTTTTAACTGCAAAATGTCTTACAAATTGACATTGAAATATTCCCTTCATTTGAGTTGACTGTACACTCAGTTGAGTGAATGATTCTGAAGTGGGGGGGGGGGTCAGGTAAGTTAAGATAGGTATGTTAATTATCTTATACATCTTTGTCGAACTTCTCCTTGGATTTTGCCTTTGTTAAATACCTAAATTCGTCTCGTTTCGATTACTGATTTTAGATTTTTTTGACACAAGAAATATCCCGAAGAAGAAGAAGAAGCTTAAGAAAAGAAAGAAAGAAAGAAAAATGGGGAAAAGGAAAAAAGAACATCTTGTTCATCAATAAAATTTCCAATTTAATAACTTTCATTTAATAACACTTTTAAGTAAATAATTTTCGAAACATTATTGTTTATTCAATAAATCCGAATGCCTAATTACCAAAAAACAGAATAGATAGATAGATAGATAGATAGATAGATAGATAGATAGATAGATAGATAGACGGTTGGATAGTGGATAATAGATGGATGGAGAGAGAGAAAGAGAGAGAGAGATTTAATTCAAAGTTACTTAATTGATTTCAAAGTTAAAAATAGCTTAAATTTCAACAGATGACCTGAAAATTAATGTGTTATTCATTGCTTATGAAAATAATTAATTTTACCTTCGAATTACCTGAAAGAATGTTACAATATGTTTTATATTGTAAGAATCAATGACTCAACTCAATTAAACTCAGAAATAAATACATTCAATGAATTTAAAGGAATATTTTTTATTATTTAAGGAGCATCTTTTACACGATGATTAATTACTTAGAAAAGAACTTATTGGAAGAAAGTCTCTTATTAATTAATACATATTAATTGTATATTAATGGAGTGTAATGCAATTTAAATTTTAAAAATATAATTTAAAAAAAAAAATTAAAATCTACAACATTTTAATAAGTGGTCTTGGTGATTGGTAGGATAAAGCGTCGGTTACCTACCTATAACAGTGCTTCGTGTTATCTTGGTTCGAATCCCAGAAAAAACCTAGTGTGGGGTAGTTAGATTAAATGGTCATCTTAACTTGTCCACGGTTTTCATAACAATTTTTTTTTATTTACTATTTCGATAATTTTTTTCAGTTTTCAATAAATATTAGACTAAAATTGTGGCCTGTATACTTTCAATGATTGTTTTATGATTTGACCTAGTTACCTAATTTTTTATCCAGCATGCCCAAGTTTCATAATCATTTCTTAACTAAAACTTTTCTTCTTACAAATCTTGTAAAGTTTGACATTTTTATAATTTTGTTAATCATCAAACTATTCTGGAATAAAAGGTGCTTTTTAAAAGATTACTCCAAGCCGATGACAACTGAAGTTAGATTGTCGAAAATGTTTATTCGTAATATCATGTGCAGATTTTTTACCAAAAGAAATAATCAAAATTCTGCACACAACAATAAAGAAATATTCAAAATCTGCACATGACAATTTTTCTAAAAACAGTTCAGTTCTGTTATGGACAATTTAGTTAAGAAAGACTGTCGGACTTGGGCCTTGACCCATATATACAAAATGGACAGTCTTCGTGAAGAGGAGCACTTTTGGTTATGTTTAAGAAGATTACACTAAAATTGTGCGTCGCTTGATAAAAAAAAAATGTGTTAGTATTTTGCCTGGGGGCATCAGCATGGCTCGTATAAAAAGTGAACATAATTTTCTAAAAGAAATCATTTTAAAAAAATGAAAACAATGGTGACTAAACCTTAATTTATATAGAATGCAGTATAATAATAATAATAATAATAATAATAATAATAATAATAATAATAATAATAAAAACCATGCAAAATTTGTAAATAAATAGCTAGAAACATCAATAATTTGGCTTTTTTACTAGGTGACACAGAAGTAAATCTGTAATTTGGAGATGAAAAATTAAACACAGTGATACAGTAAAAATCTTATATCAACTTTTGAATTAGGTCTCTCTATCTCTCTCTCTCTCTCTCTCTCTCTCTCTCTCTCTCTCTCTCTCTCTCTCAGACGCCTGCACGCGCCCATATAAGATTTAGTGAACATGTAGTTGCTATTTATTTATTTATTTTCTATATCTGTTTTTCAGACTTTAAGATATATGTAATTAAAAATGGTTTAGAGGATTGAACATTTATGCTTCTACAATGACTAAAACATGCTTCAAGCTGTTATGGACGTGCATACACTCGACAATAACGGGTTTGCACTGCACCAGCACGCGACTCCCATGATCCTGACAGACTTTACACGGCAGAAAATTAAAGGGATTTTTATGGTCAATGATCGCGTGAATCTATGCAACAATACCCGATTATGATTTTTTTCGTAAAAATTTAAAGAGTTGCACAAAAAAGATCTCCCTCTTTTTATCTATAGAAGGATAATACATATGGTTTTACTTTACTTTGAGCATCTGACAAATAGCATACAATAGCTTTGTATCACCAAGGGGTACTGGCGATT